>JANRMT010062791.1:210882113-210914453 GCA_026402145.1 Polypterus bichir lapradei
ACATCTTCAGATCCAGGTCCTTCACAACAGCCTAGCGCCCTAGACATGATTGTAAAATCCCCACAACCTTCTATCTCAGGTACAAGTAGATCCCCACTTCAACACTTACCTGTCCATGACTACGTTGAACAGGCCAGTAATACAACCTTCTGCCTCAGGTACAAGTACGGCCCGTCTTCAACACTCGCCTGTTGATGACTTAACAGCGAGTCGGATAATTCAACCTTACATCCTCAGACAGGAGCCGGAGTGACTAATCCATCTGGAGCAAATTTGAGTGTCGAAGCTAACTCTCCACAGCCATTTACCTCGCATACGGTGAATTTTTCATCTCCAGAGCCGTCAGTAAGCTTCCCACAGCCCTCTATCTCTATATTAAATAATTTGTCTATAAATGAGTGTGCAAAGTTTCACAATATCGAGATTAGACACTTTCAATTTTTCAGAGACCTACAAACTTGATTCATTTGTCAAAGTTTTTAATCATGTACATGAGACCCTTCAGCAAATATTAGATAGTTTTGTGAGCACTTTGAATCCTAAGGATGCAGTTCAGCTAGAATTGCATGCCAATTCTCTCAATCCCAGTGTTTTTCCCCTAACCCCCACTGGTACACTTTCTGTAGAGGGCTTTTTTTAACCAAATTGAATTACTTCTCCAGAGTCGCGCTACTATTTTAGCCGATTCCGGTCTGATGCTAATCGTTCAGGTTGTGAGGGCCCCATCTGGTGGCGGGCCTCCTAAGCATAAAGCATGTACTATTTTAAATGATATAATTGTGGAAAAGAAACATAAGCACCTATGGATCTCCATCAACCCGGATGATCAGTGCTGTTTTGCCAGGGGCTTGCTGGCTGTATTAAACAATAGCTACAGAAACAATCAGAAAATGTGTGAACAAGGGGCCCGTCAATTGCACGTCAAGGTTGGATTATCACCAGATCAGAAAGTATCGTTTTCAGATGTTGAAAAATTTGAGAGGCTAATGGGTATTAAAATTATCATCTGGTACCGGGCACGAACACTAGCGCTCTATTAAAATTTGTAGCGTCCCGTTCCAGAAAACCAAAGACGTGTTCCTGTTTTTGCCCAATGAGCATTATTATGGTATTTTGAATCTAAAAGGACTTCTAGGATTTGACTATATCTGTGATTTCTGCTACTCGGGATATTCTACCCCGTCACAACACCGCTGCGGCCATCACTGTGCCGTCTGTTTATCTACAAACTGCTGTGGGGTTAACAGTGGGGCTATTCGATGCCCCTATTGCAGTCGTTTTTGCCGATCAAGGTTTTGCTTCGAGCTCCACAAGATGCATCAATCTGAAAGCATCTGCGACGTCCTTAAAGTCTGCGCTCCCTGTTACCAGAGGTACAGCGTGAAAGCAGAGTAAAAACCTCACAAGTGTCGCCCCAGACACTGTCGTGGTTGTAGAGTTGAAATGAAAGAGTCAGATGAAAATCATCAGTGTTTTATTCAAAGCTTACCGCAAAGACCGGTCCACGAAAGTACGTGTTCTACGATTTTGAATGCCGTCAAGATGTCGGGACCCACATCCAAAATTACTTCCACTGCATGCATTGGAATGGTAAATCATGGAGTCGGGCTGGTGAGGACTGTGTAGCAAAGTTCTTCGACAGATATCGGCTCCCAAAATACCAAGATTACACGTTCATAGCTTACAATTCTAAGGGGTACGACGGCTATTTCTTAATGAAATATCTCGTCGAGAGCGGTCAAACCCCATTTGTTATAACTCAGGGATGTAAACTAATGTGTTTTATAGAAGAAGATTATGACTTGAGATTCATCGACTCGTTGAACTTCTTACCTATGAAATTGAGCAGTATGCCCAAAGCCATGGGGTTCCAGGCTCAAAAACGGTGCTTTCCCCATTTCTTTAACACCGCTGAAAATCAAAATTACATCCCAGATCCTAAATATTGCGGCATTCAACACATGATGAGCAAGGATAAAGAGGAATTTTTGTCTTGGTGCAAATCAATTAAATGCGAAACCTTCAACTTTGGACAAGAAATGGCTTACTATTGCAGAAACGACATTATTTTGAGAACATGTTGCATGAAATTTAGAGAGGAAGTGCTCAGGATCGGTAATATTGATCCTTTTCAGTGTATGACCATAGCTTCTCTCTGTCTGCCCATGTACAGACAAAATTGCACACCTAATAAATCAATTGGAATAATTGCGAGTGATAATTACAAAAGCACCCACAAAGCTTATTCTAATGCTTCTATTGAGTGGTTGATGTTTCTTTCCGAGAAGGAAAAAATAAACATTCGGCATGCCCTGAATCATGGTGAAGTAAAGATGGGATCATTTTAACTACAGATGGTTACGCCGAAATTCAGGGTGTGCTGACGGCCTTTGAGTTTGCTTGCTGCTTTTATCACGGTTGTCCAGAGTGCTATGATGCCCAAGCCAAACATTCTCTCATGGGTATGTCTTATGCCGAATCATTTAAAACATTTGATGACAAACTGAAGGAACTGCGAGAAAATTTTAATCTGGTGGTTAGTGATTTGGGAGCATGAGTGGAAACGCATGAAAAAAGAGGACTCGGAGCTTCAGGATTTCTTAAAGCGATTTGAGTTTCCTGATCCTATCAACTCCCGTGATGCCCTATTTGGAGGGCGCACCAACGCTATCAAATTATGACATCAAATCGGACATCCGACCTTAGTTTTTGATGAGTGTGGTGATCTTAAGCATTACTTTGGTGTCATTAAAATCACTATGCTAGCCCCTCACAAATTGTATTTTCCGGTCCTCCCTTTAAGAATTTGTGGTAAATTGATGTTCACTCTGTGCTGTACATGTGCAGAAACCCAGGCATCAACCAGCTTTTGCCTTCAATGATCAGGAAAGGTCTTTAACAGGAACCTGTTGCAGTGTTGAAATACTAAAGGCCTTAGATAAAGGGTACAGAGTTTTAAAATTCATGAGATATGGCATTACGACCAGAACACCGCAGATTTATTTTCCGATTATATCAAAATTCATCTGAAAGGCAAACAGGAGGCATCTGGTTGGCCATCGTGGGCACAGGACGAGGCGTCCTGCAAGCACTATGTTAAAGACTATTTCAAAAAAGAAGGCGTATTATTGGAGCACGAAAACATAGCCTCAAACCCTGCTAAGAGACAAATTTCCAAGTTAATTCTGAATTCTTTTTGGGGAAAATTCGGTCAGAAGCCTAACCAACTTATCACTACGTTTGTTAAACACATCCAAGAATTCTTCGATTACCTGTTCTTGGATGACTATTGTGTCTCCCATTTTGGCTTTGTCAGCGACGAAATTGCTCAAGTGCAGTGGAGGTATGCGGATGACAAATACATTATACCCGGTCCCATCAATGTGGTGATAGCCACTTTCACAACTGCCTATGCTCGCTTAGAATTGTTGGATCATTTAGGACCGAGGATTCTGTATCATGATCCAGATTCCATTATCTTCACAGCATTGCCGCCGCTCATTGACTATTTAGGTGAACTCACCAGCAAACTGGATCCTGACGACTTCATAGAAGAATTTGTTTCTGGGGGTCTGAAAACGTATGCGTACACAACATTTAAAGGCAAGGTCTGTATGAAGGTTAAGGGCATTACTCTCAATCATGAAATGGTTCTATCGGTAAACCTATACTTGTTAATGGATCTAGTGCATAGTTTTGTAAACTGCGATCTCCTGAAAGAAATAACGGTTCATGGTGCACAGATTCATAGGAACAAAAGAAATCTGACGTTGCAAAATCGCACATGCAGAAAAAAATTCTGAGTAGTGTACAACAAAAGGGTTCTATTGCCTGATTTCACAACTCTCCCCTATGGAAACTAAAAAGGGTTTTGATGTTAGACTTCAGCACCCGTTCTCAAAAACTGTCTCTGGGCCCTCCTGTTCAGGCAAATCGCATTATGTGAAAAAGCTTTTGGAACACGCAGACCATGCGCTTTCTTGGTGCCTATATGATACATATATGTTGAAGTGGGGATCTACTTGTACCTGAGATAGAAGGTTGTGGGGATTTTACAAAAAAAACAAAATTTTTGGAGGGGTTACCTTATTTCTTAAGTGACGATGAACTACTGTGGCCTGACAGAGTTAACTTGTTGATTGTCGACAATTTGATGGAACAGGCAAGCCATAGCGAAGAGATAAAGCTGACTCTTCAATTCCACTCGGGGGAGTAAATGCTAACATTACTCAAAGTTATTGTCTACTTTTACATGCATTTTTATTACTATTTAATTTATTGTTTTTTGTATCATTATACTGCTGCTGGATTATGTGAATTTCCCCTTGAGATTAATTATCTATCTATCTATCTATCTGTCTATCTATCTATCTATCTATCTCGGGCCTTCACAAAATATACTCATCACAGGAATTTGTCCATCATTTACTTGGTCCAAAATTTATTTTTTCAAGGCAAGAAAAGAAGAACGATAAATCTGAATACCAATTACATCACCCTCTTTAAAAACCCTCGACATAAGCTGCAAATCACCAAGTTAGCGCATTAAATGTACCCTGGGAGGGTTACATTTTTCTTGGAGGCCTTTGAGGACTCTACAAGGGCCCCTTACGGTTATCTGTTGGTGGATCTGAAAGCCCATATGCCTGACGAATTTCGTTTATGTACCGGATTGTTTCCTCCCGACTGGCCTGTGGTGTACGTCATGAAAAGATAAAGACGTACGATTTTCAGTATTTGAGAAACAGGCGGCATGTCGTGCAGAATAAAAAGAAATCTCCCTATGCTCAGAACCCTGCATAGGGTTTCCTGTCACCAAAGAAAAGCGGTGCTGAGCGATGTTCCGGACGATTTAATTTACGCTCTGGCTGAAATAGCTCTCAATACTTTTAAAGGCCATGTACCACTGACTTCCAGACAGTTAAAGCTGCTGAAGAAGCATCGTTGTGCCATTAAAAAAACTTACCATTAAAAAGAAAAAAAAACCTTCTAAATCAGAAAGAAGGGTTTCTTGGAGCCGTATTAAGCGCGGCCATTCCTTTCATTACTAGTTTAAAAGGTTGAAGAGTATAAATATGGAATACATGCGCAAGATGTACCTGGTACCTCAACAACAAATGGCTCAACTGCAACAGAAAGCCCCGGCTTCCAGCGACCTTTTAAGCTCTACGGAAAGTGAACTGGAAAAACAAATAAAATTCGTGCTTGAACGCGCGGTGACTTAAGGGCCGATGCAAAAGTAAAAATGTATACAACTATCTTGCAAAGATACCTTACCTTTGTGAAAAAAGTGGATAAAGAAACCGGGGCTCTGACTCTATTGCTCCCTGTAGAGAGCAAGGAGGAACCGCCGGGTGAGATCAAAGATTTTCCTAGTACCCCAGAAAATTGGGTGTATGATGAATTTTGAAAAGTGAGTCGGAAAAATCAAAGAAATATACCAAACTTATTTTACAGAAAATGTCGCATAGCACTAATACAACGTACTGGAATGGCTTGGGAGAGTTTGTGTTTTGTGGAGAACCATTAGCCGGTATGAATATGGTCGATCTAATGCGGAACTTGATCGCCTGTCACAACATACCATCCTATCGGAGATCTAGGTGGTGGAAAGAATTTGTCAAGGCCATGGCCGGTTTGAAAATTCCTGCATTCGCCGTGCCAAATGCCAACACGAGAGAACTTCTAGATAGCTTCAAACCTTCTGCCCTGGAAGGTGTTGCTGCCGCTGCTGCTGCTTCTGCTATACCTGTTGGCAAGAAAACCAGATCTCGCAAAAAAAATGAATGGACTCCTTATTGAAATGTAATTATATTTTTGTTTAATAAAATATTAGATTTGATTACAGAGTCTGCCTATTCTTTATTAAGATAATTACAGGTCATAGAACTTTGCATACAGGGGTGATCCTGAAAACCTCTAGAAGTGCTCTTAGACAAGGTGCTGACAAATTTTTGAACCATATAATTGTTCTTAGTGACTTCATTGAAATATAGGTTCATGACATCTTTATAAGAGCGTCCTTTCCCTCTTTGATACAGGACAAAAATACAGTGTTGCCTGCAGACGGTGGAAAACCAACTTTGAAGCTGTTGGGTATGGTGAATAATTTCTTTTCTGTTTAAAAATCTGTATATTTCCTCAGGAAAATAGATAAAGTCTGGTGGGGTGCTGTAGGAATCCAAAAATTCTCCAGTTCCATCTTTTCTGAGATGTATCACCAACCAGTGTTCTCCGGGTTGATTTTGACGGTGAGTATTGACGTTGATCATGGCCGGGAGATCTGTAAGTATTTTTTTAGGCAATTTGTTGCATGCCAACACTCCGTAAAACATATTTTCTGTGTATGGATTACAGGACATGAGTTCGGTGATCTGCATGGTGTTCATACTTTTTAGTAATAATAAAGTATGTTTCTTCTCTGGTTTATTTTAATAATGTTGTCAAAGACGGCGTAGACTATTAGATTCACAGTGTGGGGAAGGAGTAGCCGAAAGCGGACTTCAAATTTCATATTCCCGGTTTTCACCAATGAGAAATGGTCTTCGCATTCTTGATCAGGCTTCAAATCAAAGGTCTTTCAAATGCTTTCTGGAGGATAACACAAGGTTGTAATATTCTCGAGTTGTGTTGCCATTAGCAAAATTGGGTTGAAATGGCTTAGCAGGAATCTGCTCTCTGTCCAAATACAAGGCCAGGAACTCCACATTGTTATGCTTGAAATTGAAGGGGTTTCTGGCGCAATCCCCTGAAAAGGCATTATTATCCACCATTCCTATGACCACGTACTTGGGCAGCTGACCCAAGAACAGGTTCTCCTGATTGCACACTCATATCCCAGCCGACATAATGAGAACTTTCATATTCACTCTTTCCACGGGATACTTGGCATTGGCGGACATGAGAGTGTGGGCATTCCCTAATTTCACCGCCGCTGAAAGTTTAACTTTCTTGACAAAATGAGCGACGGATAAAATGTTTACTTTATAACGCTTGGCATCTCTGGACATCAGACAGAATTCATTTTTGCTCTGCACCATTTTAATTCTGATGTCCATACCGTTTAGAATTAATTTTTCTTGAAAAAATAGGTCGGAATGAATATATCTGAGAAGTTCTACTGTTTTACCCTGGGATGTATAACCGTTTCTTTTTTTTTGAATCCCTCATTCGGACCGTCCAAGGCTGTGTTTTCATATTCATTGGCCATGTCTTTGTAAAAAGACCCGTCACAAATTGAGAATTGATAGTTTCTTTGCTGTAATTTAACAGTCCCTCAAAAATGGCCCTGTATGGGTGGGTAAAGGCTGGAACTCTGTGATATTAAGCGATCTTCCAGGGTCACATTCACTTGTGAAAATAAACCGGCTATCGGATAATTAACAAAGGCTACCTTGGCAACGGGGACAGGATTGGTTCCATCAGCCTTGACGATTCTGCATCTGACGTGTAGAAGCATGTTCTTAAGGTCCAAGTAGTCTTCACTGTTCCCAGTAATCAGAAACTCTAGCGGCTTGGCTTCAGATCGAGCTAAGAGGGGAGGTACTTCGACGTGCATGCTTTTTTCTACGCTAGTCTGAGTATAGGGCACCATAAACAAATCCAGTTCAGATTTTACACACTCTTGAGACATTCAATGAATAAAAGACATTTTGAGTTAAGAAATGTTTTTCGATTTCTTTTTTCTGCGGGCGCCGAATTATCCTTGTGGTGAAGAGAAGGAAATGATGTAAAAGCTGATTGGCACGTCTTTTTGATGATCGGTCCTGCAAGTCACCCAGGAGGTCTATTACGCTTAGTTTTCCTCATCACCATCAGCCCCAAGCCCTCTTGATTTTCTTCACTTCCTCAAGTCATAGCTCCGGACATGGCCCCAGCCACCACGTCTTTGACAATGTTCTTAGTGGCTGATTTAATATGCGGTTTGACAATTTTGAATCCTCCTTTCAAGAGAGGCAAAGCTCTTCTAAACAGACCGCGAAATATCCCACCGATCCCAGAACCATACATCATGGGGGCCCTAGAGAACCCAGAGAGTTTGTTGCCAGCTTGGGATTCTAGGGTCCTGGTAAGTTCTCATCTCTGTATTAGTCGTGCATACACCGCTTAGCAGGTCTGAAATGTAACTTGACTATGACCTTGCCGAACTGAAATGGAACCGATTTGTTCTGACCTGTCTTTATTTCAATGGTCAAAGTATCAAACTGAGTCTTGCTGACCGGAGCGTAGTGCGGCTTGTCATAGGTGATTGTGGTAATCTTATTCATCTCATCCTCAATATGTATGCATCTCAAGAGAGGGACATAGCTGTCTCCGACTCTTTGGTGAGACACAATGTCGCTGTAGATGTACAAGGTATATAACCCCACTCTGATATCTGTGGAGTAAGGAGCATCATTCACAATGCATATGGTTATGTCCGAATGAGCTCCTGTAATCATCCCCAACTGCCCCCTGACATGAAGAGTTTCATCCTTCGCAGAGTTTACGACGTAGAATCTTCGCTCCAGTGTACTGTAGTGGAATCTCAGTGTGTTTTCCGGTATCGTAGTGACTGCTGAACCAGCCTCGATGGATTTTGGTTCTTTTGTAGCAACGTCATTCATCTTGGATGTAACGTTCTTGACGCTAGAGTAATATCCTGCAGGAATAGTGAAAAATCTGGTTATTTGCAGGGACACAACCATAAATTTATTATCCGGTTTGTCTAGGGTATTCCAGGTGTGCTGTGTGCTGAATTTCGGCCAGTCCAACTTCCCAGTTGCCCTGTAGTTCAATTGGAGCGGCTAATTTGATGGTAAAATTGGCAATTGTTTTATTAGGGAAAACATCCCTGGAAGAATTGCTGGGAAGAACAACGTAAAATCTTTTTCTCTCCATTGTAAACACACAGTTAATGAAATACTATTTTTGATTCTCAGTATTTAACGTCTTGCGCGTAGCTTTCAGGGATCCAACTGTTAAACTTTTCGGGCCATCTGAGCCATTTCACCAAAATATGCTTTTTTCTATTGATATTTTTTTCAATCCTGAAGACATTTGTACATTGAATCTTTTGTAACTCAGAGTCGTAAAAGGATCCTATAATGTCTTCTCCGTCATAATCTTTGAGCTTGTAGACAGGTGGATCCCCCGGGACTAGTTCAGAAACAGTAAATACCTCGTCTGAAAATGTTTGTTCATATACCTTTGTAAATGGATTCCGGAATTTCAACACGCTCACCGTATCTCCAACTTTGAATTTATATTTTGAGGGTCTTTTGGGTTTGGTTAGGTCGTATAATGTTTTAAACACTTTCCAAGAATTGGAACTATTGACCTCAGCAGTGGCCATTTTTATGACTCGGTGATAGCTCAGATTATAAGATTTTACCAATTCCTGTGGCACTTGCAGATAGGACCGGGTGGGAGCTGAAATAACGCCACATTTTGGTCTTCAGAGTTCAGTTGAATCTCTCAATCACTGAAGCCTTTAATTCACTAGCGGTGGTAAAATGTTTTATCCTGTGTTTATTTAGCAAGCTTTGAAATTCCCGACTGAGAAACTCTTTACCGCTATCAGTCTGAAGTTTGACGGGAACTCTACCTTCCTCCAAAATTTCTTGAAAAGCCCTTGTCACTTCTTTACCTGTTTTGTTTTTCAGAACCCTGACCCAGGCATATTTAGAAAGAATATCTATACAAGTCAATAAATACTTGTAACCTTGGTTATAGTCGGCCAGGTTTGTCAAATCCGCAAGATTGATCTGCCATTGTCTGTTTGTATTGGAAACATATAATTTACATACATACATACATTCCTTTTAAAATGGATTCTGGCCGGTTTATGTATGGTGTAGGTGTGTTGCCCCGATAACCACTCGGACACCTCTTGGTCCCTAATATTGTGATCCAATTGCAAGAGAGCTCTTTTCAAGGATTCTTTACCCACCCAGGACCCCACGTTCTCAGAGTTATAATATGTTTTTTCCAAGACCTGCTCCATCACCAGTGATAAAACAGACACTGACACAGCTTATCAACTTAGAAAACATTTATTTAGTAGTCTGAGTTGTTCAGGCTGGTACAGCCTCAGGTTCAGAATTATCAACAAGTTCTGCCACATCAGCATATTCCTGGTCATATTCACCCAAGGGGTTCTTTCACCCCTCATGATCAAGGTTACACTTACAAAACTCATGTGCAATACGGCTGGGTTACAGAGTAAGAGTGTTCATCCATTTCATAAAATGACTTCATTATAGCATCATGAATAGAGTAGGTATTTTCAAGTTAATGAACAGTCTTTTCAATCACTACGTGTGTTTTGTGAAATGGCAGTAAAATGTTATAATACCCTAGAACTTTCACAGCCAGTCGTTTCAACCAAGGCTTGCGGAAAATCTTCAGAATCTTCTGAAAGCGTCCTACGCATTATGTGCTATCAGATGTGGGGACAGGTTGTAATTCACCAATCAGAAGAAAGGGGGTGGGGCCATCAAGTCATCAATCATTTTTGATTGACATTTTGACAGAAACATTCTGACTATATACTACTGTGAGAAGATCATACGCTTTAACTTAGCACACGCTGAAGTCCTATATGAATCCAGGGTAAGGGTTAGGGTGGCAAATACCATTGCTGATCCAACTCACCAAGGACATCACCTGTTGCAACGACCTCTTCCAGCAAGCCTTTGTGTAGTCAAAGCTAAAACAACACATCACCTAAACACATGCAGTTATTCTGACAAATCAGGTCTGAGCTTCTACTCCATTTTTATGTAGACCTGCAAACACTTGGGCTAACTGGATGTTTTAATCCTATGTCCTTATTTTGTGTATTGCCCTTGTATGCTGCAGTATACTTTACCATTTTATATTTTTTCTGCTTATATTTATCCTTTTGTATTCTGTGTTATCCTTGTATGTACAGTAGCACAAATACCATCCAGGCAAATTCCTAGTACATACTAGTGTACCTGGCAAATTAAGTCAATGTGGATACAGATTCTGATTTTGAACAACTCCGGGGCAGTACGGAAGGGAGTGTGTGCGCATGCGCAGTGCATATCGGGCAGGGGCCTGCAGAAATCTTAAAAGTGAGCGAGCGAACAGCAGGAGCTGAAATTGGGGTGGCCATTCAGGTGGAAGATACGGGACGAGACAGGTACGTAGTTGCGTCATGTACGAGTTGGGGGCTCTTGAGAAGAAGATTGGACTGGTCAGCTAGTCATCAGAGACCCTCATCGATGTTCCCGCTTTTGTTTGAAAGTCCGCACACTTTGCGCTGCTCCTGCTCATTTCATCTCCTTGAGTGTCTAGCTCCACAACCACGGCTCGGTGGCAATTTTCTTTAATAGAAAGTGCACCGGAGCTTGGGGTTTCTTTCTATTGTTGTACCGCTGTATATGCCCCCATGATGGTGTCTTTCCTGCCATCGCTCTTCTGCTCTGCCTGCCAGTGAGGTTTCGGAGTTTTGGGAGAAACGCGAGAGCTGGCTGTTGGTTTTCTATTTAATACCCACGAAAAGAAATTAAAGATGCCCGAAGAGCTGCCTCGAAATTCTGCATACTGTAATCTACTTGGCCAATGGTGTCCTGATGCGTCCATAAATAGCTAACACAATACACTTTCAGTTGTGCTTGAAAGTTTTTGAACCCTTTAGAAATTTCTATATTTCTGCATAATATGACCTAAAACATCATCAGATTTTCACTTAAGTCCTAAAAGTAGATAAAGAGAAACGAGTTAAACAAATGAGACAGAAATATTATACTTGGTCGTTTATTTATTGAGAAAAATGATTGAATATTACATATTTGTGAGTGGCAAAAGTATGTGAACCTCTAGAATTAGCAGTTAACTTGAAGGTGAAATTCGAGTCAGGTGTTTTCAATCAATGGGATGACAATCAGGTGTGAGAGGGCACCCTGTGTTATTTAAAGAACAGGGATCTATCAAAGTCTGCTCTTAACAACACATGTTTGTGGAAGTGTATCATGGCACGAACAAAGGAAATTTCTAAAGACCTCCGAAAAAGAGTTGCTGATGATTATCAGGCTGGAAAAGGTTACAAAACCATCTCTAAAGAGTTTTGACTCCACCAATCCACAGTTAGACAGATTGTGTACAAATGGAGGAAATTCAAGACCATTGTTACCCTTCCCAGGAGTGGTCGACCAACAAAGATCACTCCAACAGCAAGGCGTGTAATAGTCGGCTGCTCGTCTGCAGTTTGCTAAAGATCACATGGACAAACCAGAAGGCTATTGGAAGAATGTTTTGTGGGATGGATGAGACCAAAATAGAACTTTTTGGTTTAAATGAAAAGTATTATGTTTGGAGAAAGGAAAACCCCGCATTCCAGCATAAGAACCTTATGCCATCTGTGAAACACGGTGGTGGTAGTATCGTGGTTTGGGCCTGTTTTGCTGCATCTGGGCCAGGACGGCTTGCCTTCATTGATGGAACAATGAATTCTGAATTATATCAGAGAATTCTAAAGGAAAACGTCAGGACATCTATCCATGAACTGAATCTCAAGAGAAGGTGGGTCATGCAGCAAGACACGACCCTAAGTACACAAGTCATTCTACCAAAGAATGAGTTAAAGAAGAATAAAGTTAATATTTTGGAATGGCCAAGTCAAAGTCCTGACCTTAATCCAATCGAAATGTTGTGGAAGGACCTGAAGCGAGCAGTTAATGTGAGGAAACCCACCAACAATTGAAGCTGTTCTATATGGAAGAATGGTCTAAAATTCCTCCAAGCCGGTGTGCAGGAATGATCCAAAGTTACCTGAAACGTTTAGTTGCAGTTATTGCTGCAAAAGGGGGGTCACACCAGATACTAAAAGCAAAGGTTCACATACTTTTGCAACTCATAAGTATGTAATATTCAATCATTTTCCATAATAAATAAATGAACAAGTATAGTATTTTTGTCTCATTTGTTTAACTGGTTTCTCTTTATCTACTTTTAGGACTTGAGTGAAAATCTGACGATGTTTTAGGTCATATTTATGCAGAAATATAGAACATTCTAAAGGGTTCACAGACTTTCAAGCACAACTGTAGATAGATAGGCAGTGACCTGCCATTCGTGTTCCTTCCCTGTGCTGGAATAGATGACCACATAGCACTTCTATGCATTATGGGGCCGGTGCACTCTTTCCACCAGACATTGGAAAGTTGCTGGTGCCCCGTGTAATCCGCATGGAAGGACACGATATTGCCAGTGTCTGCTAGAGGTGCTAAACATGGTCTTGACCATCTCAGAGTCTGTTAAAGGAATCTGCCAGAACCCCTTCATCATGTCAAGTGTGGTCAAAAATAAACATCAAATTGGGAGACCTGGTTAAGTCGATGGAAGTCATTGTAAAACCTTTAGCTGCCATCAGGCCTGCCAACCAAGACAATCGGATTGGACCAGGGAACTATAACTTTCCTCCATCACACCTAGTTCCAGCATGTGCTTGATTTCCAGCTCCACTTCTACCTTCTTTGCCTCAGAAGGTCGATAGGGCACTCTATGTCGTGCACAATTAGAGAGGTCCTTCGGGGCTTTTCACTGACTACCTCCGGTATGGACAGAATAGCTGTTTCAAGCTTCTGTCTCTGTCTGGAATTTAATTCTGCTCTGAAATTAAGGACATTCGTTTGAGCAAAGAATTAGCGGGGCTGAGCGGAAAAAGGATCTGGATGTCTTTCCTTTAATGGCTTTAACAGGTTTACGTGACACACCTGCACGCTCGGTCGAGGATGGAGTTGTTTCACCAAATAATCAATAAGTCCTTTTCTCTCCTTAATTTTATAAGGGCCTTGCCAATGGGCAAGTAATTTAGAATTGGAGGTAAGAACCAAAACTATGACATGATTCCCCAGTCGGAACTCTCGGAAGTAGAACCATGATCATAATAGCGGGCCTGTGCTGCTAGCACCTCCTCCATGTAACTTTTTACAATTTTATTTCAAATTTTCCCAAATCTATTGCATAATTGTGCAATGTATTCTAATATATTTGTAGAGGGAAGAGCCTCTCCTTCCCATCCTTCTTTTAAAATATCCAATATTCCCCTGGGTTGTCATCCGTATAATAATTCAGAAGGTGGGAACTCCGTAGAGACTTGTGGGACTTCCCGATAGGCAGAGGGTGAGAGGGAGGAGATGATCCCAGTTACTCCCATCCCCACTGACCACCTTGTGAAATATTTGTTTGAGAGTTTGATTTAACCTCTCCTTTGTTGCAAAGCCTATAGTGGTTACTTCCATTTCTCTCAGAACATGTTGCTAACAACCTTGTATGTAATCCACATTCTGATGTGGCCATTAGCAAGCATTCATTCCTGCATCTCCCTTCTCCCTTTTTGGGCCATTTGTGTGTCAGATTTTGATCCACATGAGCATATAGTAGGAGCTACGTGTGTTACCCACTGCATTTGTGCTCTCTCCAGCTGTTTTTTTCTACTTTCTTGGTCTACCTCTTCTTTTTTCTTTTTCACACAATTGTGTTGCCTCACTCTGTGCAAACCTTTGGGGAATGATGGGCATTGTCTCAGTTTTGTGGATTGCTTAACTAAGCTTTATATTTTACAAATGTGGCAACCCCGTGAGCTGAGTAGGAATGCTTAAAGTCCTATGATTGAACATCTGTATGTGTAATCTACTTCTATTTTGTGAATCCCACTTTCTTCCCATGGAACATAAAGCCATAGCCAGAGTGTTCAGGTCTTTCTGTGGACAGTCTAGGATCCCAAAGCTTTATAAAATTACATGTGTGGCGGATGGCTGGGGCCCTTGCCCGGCCAGGGCTCCCAGTGTGGAAGGACCGGGGGAAGGAGGATGGTTGGTACAGTTCCTTCCCCGGGCCGATAGAGGGCTGCCTCCTTTGTTTCCAGTGGACACTGCCAGGTGGCGTATGGACCTTTCCAGAGCCTTATTTGGTCAAGCTACCACCACACCCGGAAGTGTGGCCGGATGAAGCTCGTTAGTCCATCCGGGTGTCTTATAAAAAGAAGCCGCCTTACTCCATAAGTGGCCAGAGTTGGGAGGAGAGGACAAAGCCTGAAGAGAAGGACTGGTGGCAAGAAGGGACTGAATGGTGTTGGTGTGTTGTGTTGCATTGTGTTTACTGGTATTGTGGACTGGTGAAACTGTAAATAAACATGTGGAGTGTGGCTAAACCTGTCTCCTGCTTGTCTGTGTCAGGGTTAGGGTGGCAGTACGCTCCCTAGTGGCTCACACATGTTTTACTAGTGTTGTGGAGAAATCTTCAGAGAAAAATGAGCAGAGTCTTCAGAAAGGCAGTCAGAATTTAGACTTTATTGCACATCACAGAAAACAATTGCAGAGCACATAAACCCTGTCTCAGTTCATGAAGTGAGCCTGGTGGTTTTGGCATGGTTTGTTTTCATATTAGTTCTAATCACAAAAACATCCCCATTTCGTACAATATTCTCGTCATCCACTTTACATGTTATCTTCGTAATAATGACCTCGTGCTGTACCTGTTTTCATAACAATTACCGTGCCTTGTAAACTTCATTTCCCTAACAATAATCCATTTTTCATAACAATCATCAAGACTCAAATGTCATATTTGCCACCTGGCCCAGAGATGACAGTCATCTGATTCTACATTCCTCACATTCCCAATCTTGAGCTAATAAAAATTGGAGGCCTTTAAATTGATCAGCCCTCATCATTAAGTTGGAACCAGGATGACCCACATATGAAAACACTTCAGTTCAAATAATAGATAGATAGATAGATAGATAGATAGATAGATACTTTATTAATCCCAAGGGGAAATTCACATAATCCAGCAGCAGTATACTTATACAAAGAAACAATATTAAATTAAATAGTAATAAAAATGAAAAAATGAAAAAAAAAAAAAAAAATGTTAGCATTTACTCCCCCGGGTGGAATTGAAGAGTCGCATAGTGTGGGGGAGGAACGATCTCCTCAGTCTGTCAGTGGAGCAGGACGGTGACAGCAGTCTGTCGCTGAAGCTGCTCTTCTGCCTGGAGATGACACTGTTCAGTGGATGCAGTGGATTCTTCATGAGTGACAGGAGTTTGCTTAATGCCCGTCGCTCTGCCACAGATGTTAAACTATCCAACTTTACTCCTACAATAGAGCCTGCCTTCTTAACAAGTTTGTCCAGGCGTGAGGTGTCTTTCATCTTTATGCTGCCACCCCAGCACACCACCGCGTAGAAGAGGGCACTCACCACAACCGTCTGGTAGAACATCTGCAGCATCTTACTGCAGATGTTGAAGGATGCCAACCTTCTCAGAAAGTATAGTCTGCTCTGACCTTTCTTACACAGAGTATCAGTATTGGCAGTCCAGTCCAATTTGTCATCCAGCTGCACTCCCAGATATTTATAGGTCTGCATCCTCTGCATACAGTCACCTCTGATGATCACAGGGTCCATGAGGGGCCTGGGCCTCCTAAAATCCACCATCAGTTCCTTGGTCTTGCTGGTGTTAAGATGTAAGTGGTTTGAGTCGCACCATTTAACAAAGTCTTTGATTAGCTTCCTGTACTCCTCCTCCTGCCCACTCCTGATGCAGCCCACAATAGCAGTGTCGTCAGCGAACTTTTGCACGTGACAGGACTCTGAGTCATATTGGAAGTCTCATGTATATAGATTGAACAGGACTGGATATGACATCAGAGCAACAGGCCGGAAGTCATTCAGCTCACTAGGACGTGATACCTTTGGGACTGGGGTGATACAAGATGTTTTCCAAAGCCTTGGGACTCTCCCCTGTTCCAGGCTCAGGTTGAAGATGCGCTGTAGAGGACTCCCCAGTTCCAACCTTTAGCAGTTGTGGCGATACTCCATCTGGACCCGCTGCTTTGCTGGCATGAAGTCTTTTCAGCTCTCTGCTCACATGGGCTGCTGTAATTGTGGGTGGGGATGTCTCACCTATGCTGGTATCAGCAGAAGGATGGTTGGAGGATGCAGTACTCCGAGGTGAGAGTGGGTTAGGGTGATCAAACCTATTAAAGAAGTTGTTCATTTGGTTTGCTCTCTCCACGTCTGTCTCGATGGCGGCACCCCGCTTCGAGCTGCAGCCAGTGATAATCTTCATCCCATCCCACACTTCCTTCATGCTGTTATTCTGCAATTTCTGTTCCAGTTTTCTCTTGTACTGCTCTTTCGCCACCCTGAGTTGGACTCGGAGTTCCTTCTGCACGCGCTTGAGCTCATGCTGATCACCACCTTTAAAAGCCCTTTTCTTCTGGTTCAAAAGGCCCTTGATGTCACTTGTAACCCATGGCTTGTTGTTAGCATAGCAGCGTGCTGTTCTTACTGGAACTACAATGTCCATACAGAAGTTGATACTAAAATCATAGGCAGCTATGCTGGTAACCACAGCACACAGCTTTACTGATAGGAGCTAAGCTGCTGGAGCTGGAAGCAGGCACAGTGCTAAAGCCATTAGTAATGAACCAATAAATTTTTATATCGCTCAAAGTCAGCTAATATAATACATGTTGTTTTCCCTTGATTAATTATAATATTGATTAATAAGGAAGCATTGAAATAGAAACTTAAATGCTATCTAGAATGTATGTATACAGGCCAATGTTACAGACTGAGAGCAAAGGCAGCTGCATCATCAGCCAGTAATGTGCAGCCACATACGGTCTGACTTACCAATACAGGGGCTAACCTTGATAATCTATTCTTAAAACTCCTGTATAATTCAACCTAACTAACACAATACAGCCAACTTTTAATTTGATCATCTGAAATGTTCATAAGCCTTAATATATAAATTTAAATGCTAAAATGTTTCTATGTTCACGAGCTAGCATGCAAGTTTACTTAGTTTCCTTTAAGTTTTGGGCATTGAAGGTTTTTCCAAAATTCTTGTTTAGACTTTAATGAATCAAAAAGCCCAGCAGAGCCGGCACGTCCGAAAACAAAAAATTGTTACTTCAGTTCCCTCAAAAACACAGCATCCTTGGTTCTTAAAAAACAAGGCAAGTGAAATGCAAGCAAACAGGCCATATTAAAAACAGACACAACGGCCTGTAATTAATGGTGCCTCACTAAGCCACTCAAGCAACTCCTTTTACTAATCAATAGATATAAACCCTAACTATTGACAATCAACGCTTAAGCCCCTATAGCGATTAAACTAACTAATATCATAATATATGGCATTTTAATCTTATTGCCTAAGGTATTAATAATAATAATTCATTACATTTATATAGCGCTTTTCTCAGTACTCAAAGCGCTATCCACATAGGGAGGAACTGGGAAGCGAACCCACAATCTTCCACAGTCTTCTTACTGCAAAGCAGCAGCACTACTACTGTGCCACCTGTGAGGATTGTATAGAAGAGCCCTAATACAGGGTGTCCCACTCGGGAGTACAACTTTAAAAATGCAAATTACTTGCGGACGCGTGAACGTAAAGGCGAGCTGTAAGAACTGAACAAACCTGTATTTAGTGGAAAACAAGTCCACATTACAAAAGTTGCTGAAAATGTCCTCCCCAAATGTTCGCGCACAAGGAAACATGACGCTCCATATTTGAGAATGTCCTTTGCAACATGTCACTGTTGATGGCAACAATTTCATGCTCGATGTTTGCTTGTTTGCTTTCAGTTGTTCGATGGTCCTGGGTTTGCTTGCATAAACCTTGCCCTTTAAATATCCCCATAGAAAAAAATCTGGGGGAGTTAAATCGGGCGATCGAGGTGGCCACAAACCTTTCGAGATCACCCTGTCTCCAAAAAATGATCGGATCTCTTCCATACTGGCATGAGAGGTATGGCACGTTGCCCCGTGCTGTTGGAAGTAACCTTCTTGAAGTTCGGAGTCGTCCAGTTGTTTCACAAATTCGTCAAATACGGACAAGTATTGGTCGGTGTTCACAGTCTCTTCAAAGAAAATTGGACCAATGATCTGAGAACGAGAAATCGCGCACCACACTCCGATCTTCTGATCATGTAAGGGAGCCTCGTGCAAGCCATGGGGATTTTGCGAGGCCCATATATGGTTGTTTTGTGAGTTTACGTAACCAGAGAGGTGAAACCACGCTTCATCAGTGAACCAAGTGATATCTAGCATTATTGCATTTAGGGGAAAAAATTGAAGGAACCATTGGCAGTATGTCACGCGTTACTGAAGATCCGTCGCTTTCAACTCGTGAACAGATGTGACACGGTATGGCTTGATTTTCTCTTTCTTGGCGGCGCGTTGACAGATCGACTTTGAGTACCTGGTTTCTTGAGCTAACCGACGTAATGATTTTGTTGGGGAATTTTTCAAACGGTCCGTAACGTCTTGCACAGTCTCATCCGACATCCGAGGCCGTCCTCCAGAATGCTGATCAACCAGGCTTCCCGTCGCCTCCAACTTTTTGGCCAATTTTGTGATGGTTTTGAAGGTAGGCGGGTTTCTCCCTCCAAATTTCTTCAAATATTCCCTCTGACACTGTTTTGCTGACCC
Organism: Polypterus bichir lapradei; assembly: GCA_026402145.1. Taxonomy (NCBI): domain Eukaryota; kingdom Metazoa; phylum Chordata; class Cladistia; order Polypteriformes; family Polypteridae; genus Polypterus; species Polypterus bichir. The sequence goes on from JANRMT010062791.1 coordinate 210,901,578, forward strand.
GGTGACCCAGTTGGTCTTCACAATGAACCCTCTTTGTGGTACAGTATACTGCATGCTTGCTTTCGCAACTCTGCAGGGTTGGTGTCTGGGCCTAGACGGCCATCTGTGCCTGGCCGCTGCCACATCCGGGGCCGCCGTAGCGGCGCCTGCTATAGTGCCCGCCTCTTTATGACACAGAATCAATTCTTCATTAAATAAGGAATATTTTGAACCTTGTTGCATGATGATACACGCACGCGTTGCAGAGTAATTCGCATTTTTAAAGTTGTACTCCCGAGTGGGACACCCTGTACTTCTAAATGCCATTTGAGTGCTTATATGTTTTATTCACTAGCCTGTGCGTTTGTTCCCCACTCACGCAGGCAAAGAGCCTACACGCAGTTTGTTTTTTAGTCTTCTATCAGCACTTGCAACCTCAAAACAAAATCTGCCTGTATGCTTCCTTAGAACACACAATCTCCTTGTCTCCCAGGTTGATTCACAAAAACTCAAAACAAAGCAAGTGAGAAGGACAAGAGGCCTCTCTAACAAAATAAATGGTGTCTTTTTAAAGTTGCTCTAGGCCTAGACTTTTCATAGCTAAAAGCAGTAAAACTAATAATAAAGCATATTAATCCTTAATCAAAATTCTCAACACTAGCTGATTAAGGGCTTGTATTTTGTGCCTCACTGTCAAGGAACTTCTAAGGATCATTTTTACCTTTTGTAAGATGCTAGGGGTCGCTGTCACCCCTTAAACCCAACAGACAGACACACTGATCACCGGGTAAAATCACCAAGAAGGTATTTAATTATTCTTCTTCTTTTAGTAGTGCCCTGAAGCACCTCCACCACCATACACAGGCAAAGCAATAATAATACAAGAAATCCACACAAATCTCTCCTCCCAGCAAGCTCTGTCCTACTATGTCCCAACTCTGGCTTGCTTCCTGGGTTTTCAGCAGTCCTTTATACAGTCCTTGACACAGAAGTGCTTCTGTTCTTCCATCCCCATGACTTGCCAGCACTTCCGGGTCAGATGGACGACTTGAGGTTTTCTTCAGCCTGGAAGTACTTTGGGGCTTCGACTCCATGACTTGGGAGTACTTCTGGGCTATATGGAAAATATAAATTCCCAGATCTTCCTGCAGCGTCTCCTGACGACACCCATGACACCAACAGGGCTGTGATGACAAACTACAGATTCCATGATGCCCTGCAGGAATCCGGGGCACCGCTATGCTGCAGGGAACTCGCCATCTGGAATCTTGGGGGAGGCAGTGTCCCACAGTAGCTGTATTCCCCCATCCTTCTCTGTTGATCTTCAATCTTTGCTCTTTATAGTTTATGTCTGCACCCTCATCAGTTCCCAAGTATTTCTTAAGTCTCCTCTTGGTCAAGTTCTCATTTTGAATAATCTTCAACAACGTTGATTTCAATTTTCCACTAATAAATGCTACTTTGGTGAGTTTGTCTAATCCAAACACTTCTCTCCTGTGTGAATTATTTTGTGGAATGGAACTTTGCTTTGCTGTAATAACTTTTTGCCACATTAAGAACAGCAATATGGCTTCTCTACAGTGTGAGTTGTAATGTGCCTCTGAAGAGATTTATAGTGTATGAATTGTTTACCACATTCAGAACAGCAAAATGGCTTCTCCCCTGAATGGGTTCTTTGGTGACTTTGAAGATGGCTTCTTTGTGAAAACTGTTTGCCACAATCAGAACAGGAATATGGCTTCTCTCCTGTGTGAGTTTTAATATGCCTCAGAAGAGTATAACTGTGTTTGAATTGTTTTCCACATTCAGAACAGCAATATGGCTTCTCCCCTGTGTGAATTCTTTGGTGGCTCTGAAGAATGCATCTTTGTGAAAAGTGTTTGCCACAATCAAGACAGCAATATGGCTTCTCCCCCGAATGGGTTCTTTGGTGACTTTGAAGATGGCTTCTTTGTGAAAACTGTTTGCCACAATCGGAACAGGAATATGGCTTCTCCCTTGTGTGAATTCTTAGGTGGTTGTGAAGATTGTATCTTTCTGAAAACTTTTTGTCACATACAGAACAACAATATGGCTTCTCTCCTGTGTGAGTTTTAATGTGTTTTTGAAGATAACGTCTGTACGGGAATTGTTTACCACATTCAGAACAGCAATATGGCTTCTCCATTGTGTGAATTCTTTGGTGGCTCTGAAGTTTACTCATGTCAGAAAACTGTTTGCTACATTCAGAACAGCAGTGAACATTGATTCCTGTATACAGTTTAAAAGAAAAAGAAAAAGCATATCTTTTTATCCACTGCTCAAATATTGACATTATGTTACAAAAGTACTAAATACTGGTTGAATTTATTGGCAAATAAGCAATTATAAGACTTCAGTAGTATATGGAAAGATGCTCATCTTGTTAATCATTTCATCTATATTACAACTACTCACCACATGAGCACAATCACAGAAGCCAAGAAGTTAAAATAATAAAATAAATAGATCACACATTTTTTAACTACATTACAGAAAGGCATCATCATTTTGTCATCATATTCTTAAAATATGTTTTATATTATGTGACCCTGTAGTTAGGATATAGTGGGTCGGATAATGGATGGATATTTTTAAGAAATGGAGGTAAAAAGTGATAATCTCTTAGTTATTTTTGTATTGGAGAACTTTGCGTTTAAAATAGAGTGCCATGACAAACACATGAAATTAATTTCCATTAATCAGAAGGTGTCTTGATATTTTCACACAATTAGTACAAAGCCACCTGACTACAAGATTCTGCCAGGAAAAGGGGCCTGAGCTCCCTCAAAAACTTGCATATTGTAATCTTTTCAGTTAGCTAATAAAAGGTGTCATTTTGCTTGACTTCTCATTGCAGTATGAAGATCAGAAAAGCTTGTCTGTTTTGATGTGTTCAGGGTGACACCTAGAAATGCATTTTGCTCTGATATAAAGGCCTTCAGTTGATCAACAATGGAAACTGCTCCAGAGTTATCTGCCACCATGACAGCCTCAGTTAAACTCCACTGGGCTTTCTTCACTAGCCATGAATTCAAAGAACCAAGGTGCATCTTCCAACCAGAATAATCCAAATATTACACTTACAAGCAGAAAAGGTATGCTGAGGCTTTGATGAGACATTTTTTAGTTTAATTTGTAAAAACAATAAATGCAGGGTAGGGTCATGGAGTACTTTTACAACACAGCCATACTCAGGGCTGGATTAAGACGAAATTGGGCCTGATTCTGCAGTGCATAAAAGGCCTATTTCTTCTCTGCATTGGTGCATATACATTCGACACTCACCGTACATGCGCACTCAGACCGACCAAGGAGCCTTAATTGCTTGCAACGCAACCAGCCAGCCTTTATTGAACATGAATAATAATAACGACGTAGTATCGAAACAAATCGAGATTAACATCAAACTATTTAACATCAACATTCAATAGCAATTGTCTGAAAAGTGCACTTAATGCAGAAAACCTAACATTAAAATACACAAATTTTCGCAATTCTCTTACGAAACAGAATAAGAAAAAATGAATTTGCAGAGACAAAGGGTCAAAGTGACTCAGTTCAGGCTCTTGAGGGTAAAAATTTGTCCGGATTTAAATTTCATAATAGATCAGAATCCTGTCGAGGAATTTAAAAATTCTAAACATCCATGCCGGGCCCGCGGGCCGGCTTTAAGTTTTACCTTTACAGATAACCATTTAAATAGCTGTCGATTTTTACTGTACAACTAACTTTCAAGGTGAAAAATTTACTACATGGCACTTACCGAACAATAATAAAGTGGCAAGAATCCCCAAGATATTGCAAAAAACGCAGCTAAATTACTAAGTAAATTGTTTTAACGTAAAATTGATAGCATTAACTTAAATCTTCTGTTAACAATAAACACAACGACGTTATAGTTACGTCACAGCCTAAAAAACAACAGTAACTGTATAATAAGTAACGCTGTGTCTAGGTGTCCGAAAGTCGGACTCCAAATTTCATTCTAAGAATTATTTTGAGGTTAATATAGCAAAGGAAAACTGTTCAGCTTCCGGAAAATTCTCGTCTGTTTTTATTTGGGCCTATTTCAGGAATGGGCCTAATGCTGCAACATCAATAGCACCCACCTTAATCCGGCCCTGGCCATACTCCACTGAGCGTTACATGACCCTCCAACTACAAAATGTACCGTATATGGAAATAGCTTATTTAAATCACTAAACAAAATGGAGGAATGAAAAAAGTGAAGTACTAATGCACTGACCCACAGGAGCAACAGTGATCTACGAGAAAAATGATAAGATGAGAAAACCCAGGATCAGCTCCGCATTAGAAGGTGAACACAGGACTGGTCAGCTTTTTCACATTCCGGTCCCATTTATATTGCCTGTTATAATATTATTGGACATGCGCTGCCAGGATTTATTTATGCTAACTGAATTTAGTGAGAAGTCAAGCAAAATGACCCCTTTTATTGGCTAACTAAAAAGATTACAATATGCAGAAGGGGCCTGAGTTGCCTTAAAAGCTTGCATATTGTAATCTTTCTAGTTAACCAATAAAAGGGGTCATTTTGCTTGACTTCTCACTAAATTCACAATGGCTAACGTGGTACAACACCCAAGTACTGCTAAATGAATTGAAATTTTCTGTGTTTTACGTCTATTAAATTTAATGTGTGTTCATGTATGCAAATGACGTCTGGTTTTATTATTCATTCTGTGGGTTTTCATTAATCAGGTACAGGTGTCTGCCACCTTTTTTTAAGGAATTTCAGTCACATCAGATGTTCCTGCTAAAATTACATGAAAGACATCATTCTTCAACCTGGTAGTTTTCCCTTACTACTGGTTTCCTCCAAAGATTGTTAGGGTTTTTCATCATGTCAGGTACCAAAAAGCTCCTGTCCAGAGCTCCTTTACTACAGAATTCTTGAATATGGTTAATTCAGACTCTACCACCTAGATAAAAATAAGTGTACTACAGCATATATACTATATCACCAGAGATACAAATTGAGAAGAAATGAATGGGAGATACCAAAAAACTAGCCAAAGTCAGAAAGGTAAGTCAAACCAATCTTTCATCTAAACCAGGATCGCCAAAAAAGAAAATAAATAAATAAAAGATAGATACTTTATTAATCCCAAGGGGAAATTCACAAAAGAAAGTAAAATAAAAGAAAAAACAGGTAACGGACCTAACAATTCTTAAACTGAGCAATCAGAAAGAAAAAAAAATGTGTGAAAAAGCACAAAGGTAGGGTTTTTTCCACAATTTCAAATACCCCAGAAATGTCCAGGCCAATCTCGATACCATCACCAATATGATCTCATGATAATCAGGTGAGCTAAGGAATGCTGGATAAGACCACTATGGACCCTACAGGCACAATGACAATAAAATTTAGGCACCCATAAGAAAACAAAAAAGGTGCTGAAGCATATATATATATATATATACAGTATATATTTTGTTTTCTAATTACCTTGGATACAGTTTTACATAGTTACTTGTTCAGATTAGGCCATTGCTTATATTTTCCCTTTCTGTAAAGTAGTTCAATGGAACAGGGTCACACATGTGTGCATGGGAGGCAGCTAGATGGACCAAAAGAAGATTCCCTTTCCAGATAGGGACGACAAGTCCTGTTTTCCAGTCTTTGCCTACCAAACATAAGAAATTCTACTTGGGACTGCAAACATCATTTCCCCTGATCTGCCCTAAAACCCAGCCAGATTTCTTCTGTGAATCGGTTCTGTTTTAGGCTCAATCTATTCACTACTGTACGTCTAATTTTTACTTATACATCCTTTATTTAAGAAAACGCGTGGCTGCCCCAAACCTTTTTTATGTGTCAAGGCATATTATTTCACAACAGTCATACTTCAAATGCCGGTGCAGTTTATGGAGTACATTTTACTAAACACACCTTAATACCCATAATAATCAATAGATAACAAAGTTATTCAAACACACCAAGACTTCTCAAGGGTAATATGTAAACACGTCCTATGACAATCCAGACTCCACCATTTAATGTTTTTCTCCTTATGTTAGCTGAAATACAAAGCCAGCCAAGCAAGCTCAACATTTACCATTAAGCGATAGACAAAGCCGGAGAAATCCAAATTTAAACAACTGTAAAGTGAAGGACAGAATTGTCTGCTACATGAGAACAGGAGCTGAAGCAAAAATCAAAGTGAAGTGTGTGAGGGATTGCCGGCCGTGTATCCCAGCCAACACCCCCAAACTGCCAGATGGAGCCATCCCTGCAACATGAAAGGGCCCCGAATTCCAGCAGGGCATCATGGAACTTGGAGTTTTTCACCACAGCCTTGCTGGATACCATGGGGGCCACCAGAGGACACTGCAGGGAGGCCCAGGGACTTATACTCTCCTTATAGCCCGGAAGTAATTCACGATTGCGGAAATAGAAGGAATGATATACTTCCGGGCTGAAGAAAAAGAGAATTACCCGACTCGGAAGTGTTGGATAATCACATGGACTGAGGGCTCAAACACTTCCGGGTCAAGGAGTATAAAGGACTATGGGAAATCCCAGATGGACGAGCTGAGTTGGGAGGCAGGGTGGCTAAGCGTCTGGGAGAGGAGGATTGTTATTGGTTTATTGTTTATTGAATATTGTGGAGAGGAGCGTGCTTTGTGCACATTATTATTATAATAAATAATAATTGGACTTTTTATCTGGTGTCTGACGAGAGGTCTGAGGGTACAAGGCTGCGAGAAAACCCTAATCTGTCACAAGTGGTGAGGCACCAGTAAGTCTTGCATTATCCCTCTGCAACTCTTTTAGAACATTAGAACAATCTAGATGAGAAGAGGCCATTCAGCCCAAAAAAGCTCGCCAGTCCTTTCCACTCAATTCCTCCAAAATAACATCCAGTTGACTTCTTAAATCCCCTAAACTCCTACTGTCTACCACACTACGTGGTCACTTATGTGTTTGTGGTCCTCCATGTGAAGAAAATCTTCCTAATGTTTATGTAAAATTTACCCATAGTCAGTTTCCAACTGTGTCCACCATGTTCTTGTACACATTACAACACAAATAGGCCAGACTCAAGAATGTTAGCTAAAGATGCACAGAGAAATGGACATTCAGTTGGATTAAGTAGCTCTGAGAATGTGTTACTTAAAATCTTCAGTTTATTTTAAATCACTTTGCAGATTCAAGAAAAAGTTTGTGAATCCTATGGAATCTCATGAATTTCTAACGAAATTCCTCCTGACAATGTGGTCTGATCTTCAACTACACTACAATAACACACAAACACCGCCAACCTAAACTCATAACACAAAAACAATCGGACTGTCAAATCTGAACATGTCATTTAAACCTCTACAGTCCAGTTTAGTCAGGTTTTCAACCAATGAGATGAGACTGGAGGTGTGGCTTGCAGGCACCCAGACAAGCGGGTGCTGGCAAAGTTGTCTCTTTTTTCGATAAAGATGTGTTCATGAACAAATAGAACAAGAACATAAGAAATTTAACAAACAAGAGGAGACCATTCATCAGTCCCTCAAGCTTGTTGGTTTAGCCAACAGTTACGCTGTTACAATATCAATGATGATAACTCTTAAAGATTGTCAAGAAGACATTTTAAGAACTGCGGTGGGCTGGCACCCTGTCTAGGGATTTGTTCCTGTCGTGCGTCCAGTGCTGGGTGGGATTGGCTCCAGCAAACCCCCCCGACCCTGTGTTAGGATATAGCGGGTTGGAAAATGACTGACTGACAGACTGACATTTTAAGAATGTGAGTTAAGAATAAAGCTGGAATAGGAAATTAAACATTTCAAAGAACATCTTTGCTTATTGCCTCACAGTTAGGAGACCCGGGTTCACTTCCCGGGTCCTCCCTGCGTGGAGTTTGCATGTTCTCCCCATGTCTGCATGGGTTTCCAAAGGGTGCTTCAGTTTCCTCCCACAGTCCAAAGACATGCAGGTTGGGTGCATTGGCGATTCTAAATTGTCCCTAGTGTGTGCTTGGTGTGTGTGTATGTGCTCTGTGGTGGGCTGGCGCCCTGCCTGGGATTTGTTCCTGCCTTGCGCCCTGTGTTGGCTGGGATTGGCTCCAGCAGACCCCCGTGACCCTGTAGTTAGGATATAGCGGGTTGGAAAATGACTGACTGATGACTAAATAAATGGTATGTTTAAAAATAACAAAAGTGAAAGATGTGGGAACAATATTTCTCAAAAAAAAATAAAAAAAATATACACACACACAACAGTGAGAGTCAAATGAGTGGAAAAAGCAGTAATCATGAAGATGTATAAAAGCTAAATGCATTTAACTAGAACACAAATGCAATGAAAATGGGAAACAATGGGGAGGTGTTAAACTATTAGGGAAGGAGAACACAAACATATTTACAGATTTTTACCATAATATTTAAAAAAAAATGTTAGCCAAGGGTTTGAACACAGTAAAAGTGAATCATTAAATTTGTCAAAAAAATGGATAAATGCTATTTTAGCTTTATGAACAAGATACTAGATAGATAGATAGATAGATAGATAGATAGATAGATAGATAGATAGATAGATAGATAGATGTGTGTGGGTGTGTTTGTGTGTATCCTGCGGTGGGTTGGCACCCTGCCCGGGATTGGTTCCTGCCTTGTGCCCTGTGTTGGCTGGGATTGGCTCCAGCAGACCCCCGTGACTCTGTGTTCGGATTCAGCGGGTTGGAAAATGGATGGATGGATGGATCTTTGTTTATTTTTTTTTTAAATATTACTTGCCTTTTTTATTTTGACTATGTAATTTCATGTTTTATTTATAGTGCATCCGGAAAGTATTCACAGCGCATCAATTTATCCACATTTTGTTATGTTACAGCCTTATTCCAAAATTGATTCAATTCATTTTTTTACTCAGAATTCTACACACAACACCCCATAATGACAACTTGAAAAAAGTTTACTTGAGGTTTTTGCAAATTTATTTAAAAAAAAAACCTGAGAAATCACATGTACATAAGTATTCACAGCCTTTCCTCAATACTTTGTCGATGCACCTTTGGCAGCAATTACAGCCTCAAGTCTTTTTGAATATGATGCCACAAGCTTTGCACACCTACCCTTGGCCAGTTTCGCCCATTCCTCTTTGCAGCACCTCTCAAGCTCCATCAGGTTGGATGGGAAGCGTCGGTGCACAGCCATTTTAAGATCTCTCCAGAGCTGTTCAATTGGATTCAAGTCTGTGCTCTGTCTGGGCCACTGAAGGGCATTCACAGAGTCTTCCTGAAGCCACTCCTTTGATATCTTGGCTGTGTGCTTAGGGTCGTTGGCCTGCTGAAAGATGAACCGTCGCCCCAGTCTGAGGTCAAGAGCGCTCTGGAGCAGGTTTTCATGCAGGATGTCTCTGTACATTGCTGCAGTCATCTTTGCCTTTATCCTGACTAGTCTCCCAGTTCCTGCTGCTGAAAAACATCCCCACAGCATGATGCTGTCACCACCATGCTTCACTGTAGGGATGGTATTGGCCTGGTGATGAGTGGTGCCTGGTTTCCTCCAAACGTGATGCCTGCGTTGAATTGCGGCAACTACAGGGGGAAAATACTGCTCTTGGTGCCGGGTAAAGTCCTTGCTGTGCTCATCCTCAATAGGATTCGTGATCACTTGCTCAACTACTAAGTGGTTTTATGAATAAGAAGTCTACCATCAACTGCATCCTGGCACTGAGAGTTCTCATGGAGCGCAAACATGAATATAGGCAGAATTTCTTGGCAGCCTTAGTTGATTTTCATAAAGTGTTCGGCTCAGTTGATCGAGTTGCTCTGTGGGACTTCCTGTGACTTTGCAGTATCCCCTCAATGTTGCTGGATATCATGGCCGGCCTGTACACTGGTTCTATGAGTGCTGTGCAGAGTGAAGGCAGAACCTTTGCATTTTTCCCAGCTGATTCTGGGATTTGTCAGGGTGTGTTCTGCTCCTACTCTGTTCAATGCTTGCATGGTGTCGTGGGGTCCAGTAGGTGTGGGGCATCTGTTGGTGAAGAAAGATTCACTGATGTTGACTTTGCCGATGATGCTGTGATATTCAGTGTCTGGGCTTGCAAGTGTCCTGATAAAAACCAAGATCCAGACCTTTAACACTAGAATTACCAGAGCCTACGAAAAAACTCGTAGATCCAGCCCACCTTAAATCCGTTTGCACCTCTCCACCAGCATCCTTTGTCCTGTAAATGTGCCGATAAAGACAAACAGCCGGCTATTCCATCCCCCCACCGACTTAGAACGTGCACAAACTTCTCCCAGCTCATGTGTGTACATTGTAATAGGTACACACATTGTAAATGTAGGAAGGATGATCCTTGCGTGTGTGTGAATTGTTACCATTTGAATCTGATGATTGCATATAGCGCTGAACTTACTGCTCTGTACTATTCTGTCCTCTGCATGTCCTGGAGTACAAAATAAACAGCAACATACAGCAACATGTGGGGACTGGCAAGATCGGGAAAAAAAACATGTGGTCACTGATTACAAACCGCAAGATGTTATGCGAAAGAATATGAATAATATGAATAATGTTGCATCCGTGCCACAAAGTTTTACGAAATGTACTTTACAGGTCATAAAACAAATAATTCCAAATATCATATATACCTATGTCTCTGTTTTTTTTTTTTTTTTTTGACATCATAGACCATAAGGTGTATACTAATTCAGCGTGAGCAGGAACACTCAATAAAACTGAATAAAAAAAAAAAATCAAGTGACGGTGAGATATGAAGAAGGCAGATTCGCCAGCATCTGTGTGTCAGCTTTTATCCCTCCAGATCAGAGAATGTCCAGTTCCATTGTCTCAAAAAACCACTCGCATATACAGTTATTCCCAGTTTCATATAAAAACTAACGGCGTCAGATCCCCGGGGTGGGGGGTTGGAGTTTGTCAGTATGTATCGTGAATGTGATTTAGATAGAATAAAAGTGAAAAAAAAATGGTAACTTTTACAAGTCCTATAAATGTACACCGTGTGTTACAGATGCAAACCAAGTGTATGTGTGTACTGTATAATATTAACAACTAGCAAAATACCCGCACTTCGCAGTGGAGAAGTAGTGTGCTAAAGAAGTAAAGAAAAAGAAAAGGAAACTTTTTAAAAATAACATAACATGATTGTCAAAGCAATTGTTTTGTGTATTTGGCGGCAGCGTCACGAAGTTGTTTTCGTCTAGCTGCATCAGAAAATGTACCACGACGTCTGACACGCCTCCTTTTTACTGTTTTCTCACAGCTTGGATTGCTGCTGTTATAATCGGTTTGAGTCTACATATATATATATATATATATATATATATATATATATATACACACATACATACATACATATATACACTGTGAACTTTGACCCGGACACACACAGACAGACAACATAGTTCCACCACACACTATTTATTTACAACTATTATGTACAATAATTACGTGCACCACAAACCCCAGTGCCTCTTGCACCGATTCCCCCAACTGTCCAGGCCACACTCTCAGTCACTGTGCCTTTCTTTCCTGGCCGCCTCCAGTCCTCTCTCCAGCTCTGTCCACTTCCACCCGACATCCACTGCTCACTGAAGGGAGGCGGCCCCTTATATATGCTTCCCGGACGAGCACCAGGTGTTCCCGGCATTCTTCCCTTGGCCACGCCCCAGCGTGGCAGAAGTGCCGGCTGTCCTCCCGGCAGCTCTCCGGGTGTCCTCCAAAGTCTTCCCCCAGCACTTCCTGGTGTGGCGGAAGTGCCGGGCTCCCGGGATAATCAGGCACTGGGGCGCCGCCTGGCGCCTCCAGTATAACCAGGACGGACGCCCCCTCTCGGTCTGGAGGAGGCACAAGCCCTCCTCTGGTCCTCCTGGGCGTCCCGGCCGGGCTCCAGCCATGGGCTTCCAAGCCATTTACCCGAGGCCCCCAACATAACCAGGACGGACGCCCCCTCGCGGTCTGGAGGGGACTACAACACATACATACATATATACATATATATACACATACATATCTTCATATATATATACATATATATACTAGCAGAATACCCGCGCTTCGCAGCGGAGAAGTAGTGTATAAAAGAAGTTATGAAAAAGAAAAGGAAAAATTTTAAAAATAACGTAACATGATTGTGAATGTAATTGTTTTCTCATTGATATGAGTGTTGTTGTCATATTTATATATATATATATATATATATATATATATATATATATTGTGAACGCTGGCCCTGGCACAGACAGACGGACAACATTTTTGCACCCAACACACTGTTTATTTTTCACTATATACAAGTCCTTGCTCACGTGCGACTTCCACCACCTGACTGGAGAGAGGCGGCCCCTTTTATGGGGACCCGGATGAGCTCCAGCTGCTTCCCGGCACTTGATGTTGGCCATACCCCTGTGTGGCGGAAGTGCCGGCTGCGCACCCGGAAGCCGTCCGTGTATCCCCGGTCGTCTTCCCCCCGGCACTTACTGGTGTGGCGGAAGTGCCGGGCTCCCGGGATAAGTAGGCACTGGGGCGCCGCCTGGCGGTGGCCACAGGTCCCTACAGGGCTGGGCTTCCAAGCCCTGTACCCGAGGCCCCCTGCATAACCAGGACGGACGCCCCCACTCGGTCTGGAGGAGGCACAGGCCCTCCTCCGGTCCTCCAAGGCGTCCCGACCGGGCTCCAGCCCCGGCCGAGGACCAGATGGGATAAACCGGCATCGGGGCGCCGCCTGGCGGTGACCACGGGCCCCTACAGGGTAGGGCTTCCATGCCCTCGACCCGTGGTCCCCAACAGAACCAGGACGGACGCCCCCTCGCGGTCTGGAGGAGGCACAAGCCCTCCTCACGTCCCCATGGGCGTCCCGGCCGGGCTCCAGCCCCAGCCGGGGACCACAAT
>JANRMT010062791.1:210919588-210932688 GCA_026402145.1 Polypterus bichir lapradei
GAATTTATTAATTTAGGTATGTTTACAAGCCTTAAATTTAACACCGTTTGGCTTGCTCTCTCTCTCAGGGGTGGGGATCGATCTGTTCTTAACTTAATTTTTCTCTTTGTAAAAACTTGATTGCTTTGTATGGATTGTAATAAAATTAATAAAAAATAAATTAAAAAAAAAAAAAAAAGCACAGCACACGAATGCTATCAACTCATTGCAGAATCCTAGTTTACAACTGTTTTGCTTCTGCAGGACTTGGACAGGATGTCATCATCAACGTAACACTGAATTAAAAAAATGTTATAATCTGAGAGGAGAATGTCAGGATAGTGAAAGCTTAATAGAAGTTAGGTGATGAAACAAGACAATAAGCCAAAAACAAAGGAATAAGAGAAAGAGAAAGGCTTAAACAGAAGAAAACTGTTGTTCTGGACTGGCCAAACTAATGGACTGAAGGCTGAGCAGAAGCTGTAGGAAATGTTTGGTGGACGTCATTAGAGCTAAAGATGGATGAACAGGTTAGTAAAGACAGGGGGTCACAAACTACATTATTAATGTTTAAACACTGTGTTTGGGAATGACGAGTAATTGTTAGTTATTAGTTTAAGACGATTGTGTCTGTCTGTTTTTGGGACTTAATTGAAGATCAGACCACACTGTTAGGAGGAATTATTGCAGAAATAACAGGGATTCCAGAGGGTTCAGAAACCTTTTCTTGCAATTGTACGTTTAACACTTTTTACCAAGGACAGGCTTAAAGTGTTTGCATAATGTAACAACTATAATGGAAGAACAGTAAATTCCTAAACCATGTAAACTGTAGTGAAATTGCTGTGTTTAATTGAGTGTTTAATATAGTTTGAAAATTCTTCTAAGTTTACCTTAAAAAAAAGAAATTTAAGACCCCTAGTCCTGACCCTAAAACATATACCAATTTTTATTTTTCACTTACTTGTTTTAGATGACGTTTTAGGCAGTGGCTGACCTTCCTGAGTTCTAGGGGATGAAATTTCTTCAGTCGTCTTTGTCTCAGACTGTAGTGATTGATATTTTACATTGATAGAAGACTCCGCAGATAAAGGGTGTCTGCTATGAGAAGAGACTAACCCGGTCCCTGCTCCATCTTGATGTTGATAATGATGGTCATCTTTCTCGACACTGTCAGTACTTCCATAGTTGTGCATCGCAGTGCTGACACACATCTCTTCAGCCGTTTCTTTAATGCTCACTGACTCCAGTTCACCGTCCTCTTCCTTAATGCCCAGATTGCCCGGGGTTTGTTTCCTGCCTTGCTCCCTGTGTTGGCTGGGATTGGCTCCAGTTAGAATATAGCGGGTTGGATAATGGATGGTTGGATGGGCATTTATGTCAACCTCAAACGTCTCCTCTTTCACATCCATGGAAACATCACAGTAAACGGCAGGTTTTTCTTTCTCTCTGTGGAAAAACACAGGATTCAATTTCATTAAAACAGCATCATTCAGATCTAAACACATTTGATATTTATAATATCCTCTCAGTTAAAGCTGATGTCAAGCCAAACAATTCATAGCAAGTTGACAGTAAGTCATACATTTTCCTATCAAATTAGGTGTAAAACAAGTTTTGGAATGAAAGGAGCGTCCAACAGGGTAGATGAAGAAGGAGGGCATTTTGCATAGTTGTGTGTCAACAGTATTCGCTACTTTGATTAAACCTTCAGTGTTGTTGGGGTCCCAGAATTGTGTTATCAGTTAAAGTTAAGATTGTTTGATACAACTTAGGCCTCAGGATTGTGTTAAGGAAAAAAATCCAAAACCATTATTTAAGTCATAACTTTCATTTACATATGCAGATGGAGGCAGTTACCGTGTTCCTGTGAAGCTGGTCATCTAATGTAACAAACCCTGTGAGTGACTTCAACTAGCCTGCGACTCGCTAAGATAAATTTAAACAGGTTTGATTTTGTTTTTAGTCTTAGGGGCTAACTGTGTCTACAGGAGAATGATGTTTCCCCGAAGTAGAAGGCATGGAATTAAGTGAAGAGGATTAAAAAACGTGCAGGTTTTAAAAATAAGGGCGTCTCCTCTTTCCGATGTCTCATGTTTTAGGTACCATAATAAAAAGGGAAAAAATAAAATAAAATAAAGGGCCAAGATTGCTGATGAACAGCCACAGCTGTTAACTCTTTGCACCTCACAGGGCTTCATCAGGCAGTATGCTATCGGCTGTTAGAAACAGGAGTGAGCACGACTCTGCTGAATTGTTGGGACGCAATATGGGCAGAGATTTTCAATTAGCTAAATTAACATGGTCAGGTGAGATCAGCGACTGCGGATGACAAATCTGACATGCCCCAGGACAAAAAGTCATGTAAATGTGACATTGGCTTTTGGCTGAAGTGTCATTGATGATGGTGACCTTTGATATTTAACGGTAGGTTAGTCAAATACCATTGCCTGGTAACTCGTTAAAACCAATCAGAAAATTGCTGCTCAGTCACCCTTTTACCTCTTGAGCCAATCATAATGCTTCATTGTACTAGCAGATTTTATAAAACCTATTGTTCCCAGTTTAAAGTGTTTAGTTCTGTTGAATTGTGAATAGCTAATTGAGCCGACTTGAGCCAGTATGACATCCTTTATTGCACCGCCGTTATGTGGATGGACACTGTGGCGTGAGGCTGGGACTCCTCCACACTGAGAAGACCAGGGGAGCAAGTGTGGCCACAGCATTACCTCCCCTGAGATGCTAGATGGCAACCCCACTGAGTTGCAGCGGTGCCTCGGACTCCTGCAGGGCTGCATGGGAGTTGGAGTTTGGTGCAGCCCTGTTGGGATCCACAGGCACCACCAGGGGGTGCTGCAGCAGGAGATGCTGAGCCCTTATTGGCAGTTCGTCCACCACACCTGGAAGTGCTGCCAGAAATGAGTAATCAAGCACCTGGAGCACTTCCGGGTGCATTATAAAAGGAGCCAGCAACACTACTCGGGGAACCAGAATCGGGAGGAGGAGTGACGAAGCTTGACCCGAGGAGTGAAGGTGGAGAAAGATAAAGAGATGAGACGTATAATATTGTAAGCTGTGCTTGTGCTGGGACTGTTTTGGGACTGTGTTATACTTGTGGGGAATGGGGAAGGCGTTTCCCACAAGGGAAAAAGGAAAAATAAAACCGGTGTGCCGTGAACTTTTGTTCCACGCGTGTCTGTGTCGGGTTCAGCTGGCAGTGCCAGCATGGTATTTTACAACACTAACAGCATGTAAAGGTTTAAGTGTGGCAAAGAAGGCAACCAAATTTGCTTACTGTATTAGTTTAACTCAAAACACATGAACTGAATTTCTGTGGAAAGTCTGTGGGAAGAAAGAACTGCTATCCTTGTTTATCTCAATATAAGCTGCTCCAAAAACATCCATCCATCCATCCATCCATCCATTTTCTCAAACAGCTTATCCAGGGCAGGGTTGCAAGGCAGGAACAACACCTGGACAGGGTGCTGGTCAATCAGGGTGGACACACATGCACATGCATACCCTCGGACCAACCTAGCATTGCCAATTCAGCTAATTTGCAGAGGAGGAAACACACAGACACAGAGTGACCACACAGACTCTACACAGGGCCCAGAAAACATCTGAAAAAGAATTTTCTGATAGAGAAAGTCGTTGTCCTGCTCCTATCAATAACAAAGTCCTCCAGCCAATTTCGGAAGTCATGATAACCAAAGATTTCTGCATAAAGCAAAGCATTTAAAACACTAGCACTTTAAGACGTAGACTCAAATGGATGGAATAATAGATGGATCTTTAAAAATTCCAAAGGGGAAATTTAGCTTTATAAAGGAAGCTCAAGAAATATTATAACAAACACAAGCCACCCAACTCCACATAAAGCAAAATTTACAAAACAGAAGAACAACCTGTTGACTTTGCCAAAAGATTAAAGAGCAGTCACAGTGTGGCTTTATAACACATGTCTGTTAAATAATTTGCTGGTAAAAAGTCTTCAGTTTTAGTGTGTCAGGAGAAGATATGCAGCATTGTTCATAATGACACTCAGTTTGGTTTTAATTCAGTCCTTTGCTACAAACTCCAGCAGGTCCAGGTCCCATTGCGGAGCCTGCCTTCTCAATCAGCTGATAGATCTAGTGGGCCTCTCTAGTAGTGATGTTACCAGCCCAGCACACCACAGCATAGCAAATCGTATTGGGAAATCACAGAGTTGTAGAACATGTAAAAGATGTCACTACTGTGTGTATGTTTGTGTGCAGTACACAAGTAAACACAATGATACGATATGGTATTGCACAACAAGTACATTGCATGAACAGGTACGGTATGAATACACATGATAGCAAATAGCAAAATAACATACGGCAATAGTGAAACAGTTGAACAACAGAGGCATGATGCTGGTGCGCTCGTCATCCTATCATTGGACTGTTCAGTAATTTGAAAAGCTTTGGTGGTATGTGTGCTCTGAATATGTTATATGTTCAACTTCAGAAATGTTACTTTTTGATATAATATTTTTTTTGCCTACTGTATGCTAATTAGAGAGTGGTGTTGTGCTGGTTTGTTTGTTAAATATTCAGTTTGATCACTGAATACAGGCGATCACCTTATTGGGCCAAAGACACCACATGTAGTGGCCAAGACAGGCAGGCTAGGTAAATATTTAAGCTGGTTGTGTGTTTTAAATGGATTTTATAGTCTTCTCTATACTTTGTAGCAGTGGAGTGTCAGACAGAGTAATAATTATGAAGATGGAAATTGAAGGTGTGATGATGAATGTTGTTAGTGCATATGCCCCGCAAGTTGGGTGTGCAATGGATGAGAAAGAAGATTTCTGGAGTGAGTTGGATGAAGTGATGGACAGTGTACCAAAGGGACAGAAAATGGTGATTAGAGCGGATTTCAACGGACATGTCGGTGAAGGGAACACAGAGGAGATGAGGAGGTGATAGGTAGGTATGGTGTCAAGGAGAGGAATAAAGAAGGTTAAATGAGAGTGGATTTTACCAAAAGGATGGACATGGATGTGGTGAATATGTATTTTAAGAAGAGGGAGGAACATAGGGTGACATACAAGAGTGGAGGAAGATGCACACAGGTAGATTATATCATGTGCAGAGGAGTCAATCTGAAGGAGATTGAAGACTCAAATGTGGTGGCAGGGGAAAGTGTAGTTAAGCAGCATAGGATGGTGGTCTGTAGGATGACGTTGGAGATCAAGAACAGGAAGAGAGTGAGGGCAGAGCCAAGGATTGAATGGTGGAAGTTGAAAAAAAGAAGACTGCAATGTTGAGTTTAGGGAGAAGGTGAGACAGGCACTGGGTGGTAGTGAAGAGTTACCATACAGCTGGGAAACTACAGCAGATGTAGAAAGGGTGACAGCAAGAAGGGTGCTTGGCATGACATCTGGACAGAGGAAAGAGGAAATGGAAACCTGGTAGTGGAATGGGGAAGTACAGGAGAGTATACAGAGGAAAAGGATAGCAAAGAAGAAGTGGGATAGTCAGAGATGTGCAGAAAGTAGACAAGAGTACTAGATAGACTAGAGGGAGGGACCAAGCTGGGAAAGAGGAGCAGCAGGTTAGGGTGATAAAGGATAAAGATGGAAACACTCACAAGCGAGGAGAGTGTGTTGAGCAGATGGAAAGAGTACTTTGAGAGGCTGATGAATGAAGAGAATGAGGGAGAGGGAATGTTGGATGATGTGGATATAGTGAATCAGGACGTGCAACAGATTATCAAGGAAGAAGTAAGGACAGCTATAAAGAGGATGAAGAATGGAAAGGCCATTGGTCCACATGACATACCTGTGGAAGCATGGAGGTGTTTAGGAGAGATGGCAGTGGAGTTTTTAAGCAGATTGTTTAATGGACTCTTGAAAAGTGAGAGAATGCCTGAGGAGTGGAGAAGAAGTGTACTGGTGCCGATATTTAAGAATAAGGGGGATGTGCAGGACTGTAGTAACTACAGTGAGATAAAATTGATGAGCCACAGCATGAAGTCATGGGAAAGAGTAGTGGAAGCTAGGTTAAGAAGGGAGGTGATGATTAGTGAGCAGCAGCATGGTTTCATGCCAAGAAAGAGCACCACAGATGCGATGTTTGCTCTGAGGATGTTGATGGGGTAGTATAGAGAAGGCCAGAAGGAGTTGCATTGTGTCTTTGTGGACCTGGAGAAAGCATACGACAGGTTGCCTCGAGAGGAGTTGTGGTATTGTATGAGGAAGTCGGGAGTGGCAGAGAAGTACATAAGAGTGGTATAGGATATGTACGAGGGAATTGTTACAGTGGTGAAGTCTGCCATAGTAGTGATGAATGCATTTAAGGTGGAGGTGGGATTATATCAAGATTCAGCTCTAAACCATTTCATATTTATAACGGTGATGGACAGGATTACAGACAAGATTATACAGGAGGCCAAGTGAACTATGATGTTTGTGGATGCCATTGTGATCTGTAATAAGAGTTGGGAACAGTTTGAGGAGACCCTGGACAGGTGGAGATCTGCTCTAGAGAGTAGAGGAATGGTGGTCAATAGGAACAAGACAGAATACATGTGAGCGAATCAGAAGGAGATCAGAGGAATGGTGAGGGTGCAGGGAGTAGAGGTGACGAAGGTGGAGGAGTTTAAATGCTTGGGGTCAACAGTACAGAGTAATGGGGATTGTGGAGGAGAGGTGAAAATTAAAGTGCAGGAAGGGTGGAATGGGTGAAGAAGAGTGTCAGGAGTGATTTGTAATAGATGGGTACCAGAAAGAGTGAAAGGAAAAGTCAACAAGACGGTAGTAAGATGAGCTACAGTATGTTATATGGGTTGGAGACGGTGGCACTGACAAAAAAAATAGCAGTCAGAGCTGGAGGTGGCAGAGTTAAGAGTTGCATTGGGTGTGATGAGGATGGGCAGGCTTAGGAACGAGTACATTAGAGGGTCAGACCAGGTTGGACGGTTTGGAGACAAAGCCAGAGAGTGGACATTAAGTTGGTTTGGGCATGTGCAGAGAAGAGATGCTGGGAATATTGGGAAAAGGATGTTAAAGATGGAGCTGCCAGGTAAGAGGAAAAGGGGAAGGCCTAAGGGAAGGTTTATGGATGTGGTGAGAAAGGACATGGAGGTGGTGGATATGACAGAGCAAGACATAGAGGACAGGAAGAGAGAAAAAGATGATCTGCTGTTGTGACCTCTAATGGGAGCAGCCAAAAGAAGAAGATTTATTTAGATGTGTAGCAGACTTCATACAGTAAATCACAGTAAAGAGGTGGTAACATATTTGTGAAATACCAATGGATTGCGATTTTAAAAGGAATCTCGTTGCAAGCAATAACACACACCAAGTCCAAGTTTCCTTAATCTGTTAGTGTCCTGCATGGTAGCCTACCATACATTAAATATTTCAGTTTCTTTGATGTCAGGAAATTTGTCAAAGCATAAAGAACCATCTTCAAATGCTAAGAACCCATCCCAGAATGACATGGTGCTTTGTCAAGCAATGCTTCTATGAGGAATCACACAACCCACTGAAGAACCATAAAGTGCCATTAAAAAAACTAGGATTTTAAGAGTGTATGGTGTGGACTTGAACCTTGAGAAAAAGTAGAACTAGGACTCAAATGTAGATTTCTACTCCTGGGGGATTCAAACCTGTAATTCCTTAAAATGGAACAAGACTTGAACTTGGTTCCTGAAGCCGACGGGCTGGAGTAAATTGAACATGGGAGAAACGTTACTTATTTTTAGGTGGATGGTTCAATGAAGACATTATTTTAGGATTTACGGTAATGAGAGGGTAGCTCTGCACTTTGATTTTTTTCTTAAATCTGGATATATATGAGATCCAACACAAAAAAATGTGAGACTAACCCTATAGCTAGGGAACCAAGAGTGGGAGGGGAGAAACAAAGATGGTTAAAGAACATTTTCTAACTTGTTAAAGTGAGAAAAGGCTCAACTGGATCACTTCACTCACTATGAGTGAACGCTTGTTAAAAAATATACGCTTTTTTGTATCCTTGTTCAGAAAATGGCAGAGTGAACAGCAAGTTCTCATCAAGTTTCTTGTGAAACCGAAGAAATCCACCGTGGACACTTCTCAAATTTTGACTGATGCTGACGGTGAAGGGTGAATGTGTCATGCATGCATCTTTTGAATGGTGTGCTCAAAGGAATCAATTTTTTGTCGGTAGGAGATGCAACAGCAAAAACGACAAAGATCCTCAACAGCCTTTCATAAAATGATCTGAAGAATTGCTTTGAACATTGGCAGCATCGTAAGATGCTTTGTGTCAACTCACAAGAGAACTCTTTTGAAGGTGAGCATATTTAATTTTCTTAATTTGCTAAGTAAGAAGACCTCCCGGCACAGTCTCTCTCTTTTTTTTTTTTTTCCTTTGTGTCAGACCTCATATATTAGGATGATGGACATCATCATTTGAGCTGTCATTTTCGTACTTAGTCACTAGCAACTTATTCACCTTATTTTCCAATCTGTTTATTGCTTTTGTACTTTGTTCAGCTTCTTTCATTGCTTTAGATAACCAGTCTCTTCTTTGACCCTTAGAAGCCATTTAGAAAATAAACTGTTGTACTTCAAATCCTTTTCCATTTTCTGAGCTTTGCAAGCATTCCTCAAGAACATGTTTGTTTGAAATGGCAAGTTCCTCCTATTGGTAAACTCCTCCCTCCCTGTTTCAGACACTTCATTACATTTACTATGCATGGCATTAATTTCCAGGCCATATTTCCTACTCATTTCTTCCACTAGGGAGTCAAGCTCTGGGAGAAAACCAAAAATTTAAAGTGAAACCTTCAGAATACCTCAATTCTGGCAGAGGTCTATCCCAAGTCAAATGCCATCCATGTACTGTACTTATAATGAAACTGCTTACCTTCGGTGTGATGACTTGGATGGAAACTGACTTTGGGATTGACTCCTCGGAATCCTACTTGATGTTGCCAGGAAATCTGTTGAAGAAAAGAACAACAGGCTCAGTGATTGGTCTGAGAGAAGTGAGGAGGTATTTGTAGTTTGACATACAGAACTTAGACTCTTGGGCAGAACTTGGCGTGTGCCTAATGTCTGATTCTTAGTACTAACTACAGGAGTTCTACAGGTTATTTCTGACCAGGAGAACAATCCCATGATGACATGCTTCTATCAAAGTTCAGATACATATATATAGCCATTTTAAGTAAAAAGCAAGCAAAATAATTTCCTACCAAGTTGTCCCACCTTATATTATTAAATGTTAAACCTTTTACAGCTGTTTGTCTCAGAGCTTTTTAGTAATGATCAATTGCTGTTTCAAAGGTTGCTGCCTTTGCTCTTACCTGCTAGTTAGTTTAACAGAAAAATACAAACATATGAAAATGAACAACTTAAGATAAATAAAGAAATTAAGATTGTATTCTTCAACACTACCTCTCACACAAAAACACACAAACCTCTGGCCTTCAGCCTTGATCTTGGTCTCACTTAACAGATTAAGCCATGATATGCATAACTCTACCCACAAATTGGAAGTACGGGCCATTGTGATTTGGATTTATTGCCCTACCACTCACTTCTACTGCCACATCCCAGGATTGGGATGTTTCAGCCGTGGAATGGCCAACTGGGGAGGCAGCTTGATGGATGAGGTCTCCAGGACTCTAAAAATATCCAAATCTTATTATGGGATATCATCTACAGTTAAATTCTGCTCCGTGCTTCTAAAATTTGTATTATTATGCTGTATTAAGGATTTGTTCTGTTCTGTGTATTGTATTGTATTGACCCCCTTCTTTTGACACCCACTGCACGCCCAACTTACCTGGAAAGGTGTCTCTCTTTGAACTGCCTTTCCCAAGGTTTCTTCCATTTTTCCCTACAAGGTTTTTTTGGGAGTTTTTCCTTGTCTTCTCAGAGAGTCAAGGCTGGGGGGCTGTCAAGAGGCAGGGCCTGTTAAAGCCCATTGCGGCACTTCCTGTGTGATTTTGGGCTATACAAAAATAAACTGTATTGTATTGTATTGTATTGATTGTGACCTTGATGTGCTGGTGGGGGGCTTGTGTGCCTCAATAAATCTTACAGCTCAGTTGTCTGTCGGCTCACAGGAAACTGACCTATGGTGAGGGGTCAAACAAAGAACACATAAGTAATTGACCAAGAAAATCCAATTTAAATTGAAAGAGAATGTCATCTAGAACAAAGATTGGGATTGGGGTGGTCCGGTCACCCATACAACCCTGTCAGGCTGAGCCCATAAAAAGCTGTGTGGAGCTGTGATATGGGCTCACCACTCACAAGGGACTAGCTATAAGCTAAACAAACAGGCTTGATGGACTGAATGGTCTCTTTTCATTTGTGAAATTTCTTATGTTCTAAAATGAAGGTTGACAATCAGGGACATGTGCAATGGTAGCCAATTCACAGACATGTGCGGGATGAGCCAGGTCTAATACACCTTATACATTGGATCCTGGGACATTAGAAAATAAGAAAAATCTAGACAAGAACAGGCAAGTCAAGTTTTGAAAATCCCTAAAATCCTGCTGTTCACCACATTACTTGGTCACTTATTCAATGTGTCTATATTTCTCTGTGTAATGAAAAACTTACTAATGTTTGTGTGAACTTTACCTAACAAGTTTACAGCTGTGTTTCCGTATTCTTGTTGAGCTCTTTTTAAAGTCACAGTCTCAATCCGCTGGTCTAATTCCCTTCATAATTTTAAACATTTCAGTCAGGTCTCCTCTTAATCTCCATTTGCTTAAACTGAAAAGGCTCAGCTCTTTTAATCTTTCTTCATAATTCATCCCCTGAATCAGCCCAGGACTGGACTTCTTCCAGTGCTGCTTTGTCCTTTTGGTATCCTGAAGATCAAAACTGCACACAGTACTCTAGACGAGGCCTCACCAGTGTGTTATAAGGACTTGAGCAGACCCTCCTTGGACTTGTACTCTACACAAAAGGGTGCTATTATAACCTGACATTCTGTTAGAGTCTTAATGGCTTATGAACTGTGTCTGGAAGTTGATAGTGTTGAGTATACTATGACTCCTAAATGCTTCTCATAAGGAGTACTTTTGATTTTCTGACCTCACATTTTGTATTCAAACCTCATAGTTTTACTTTCTACATGTAGTACTTTACCTTTAATGACCTTAAATTTCATCGGCTACAAATCTGCCAAAGCTTGTGTGCTGTCCAAGTCCCTCTAGATGATTCAATGGATTCTCAATTTTTTGTCCAGTCTAACTAGCTTTGTATCGTCTGTAAACTTAACCAGCTTGTTATTTATATTCTATCCAAATCATTTTATATAAATGAAAAATAGCAGCAGCCCATTACTGACCTCTGTGGAACACCACTCTTAACATCTGAAAAGATCTGTTAAGATTCCTCACGTTAACTTTCTGTTTCCTGTGTCTGAGCCAATTCTTCACCCATCTAAAAACATCACCCTGAACTCCAAGTTATTTTAATTTAATGCACAACCTCTCATGTGGCACCTTATCAAGTGGTTTCTGAAGGTCAAGATAAATTATATGCTCTACTTTGATCCTTTTGTTGCTTCCTCACAGAATTCCAGCATGTTAGTAAAACACGACCTCCCTCTTCTGAACCCAAGCTGCATGTTCAGTAAAACTCATTTTCTTTCCATTTGTTGCTCAATCTTTTCCTTAATAATTCCATCCATTAATTTATCTGTAATGTACATTAAGCTTACTGGTCTATAGATGACTGGATCTGATGAATCCTCCTTTTTATTTAATGGGACTATATTTTTAATTTTTCCAGTCCTTCGGAATTTTCTCAGTGCACAGCAACTTCCTAAAAATGTCTCAGATGTTTATAGATGTATTCACTAACCTCCTTAGCGCTCTGTGATAAACATTATCTAGTCCTGGTGATTTGTTTGATTTCAGCTTATTTAGTCTGAGCAGCTCTTCTTCCTCTAAAATTCAATAATCAGTCCTTAGTAGTCCCTTTACCCGGTGGGAAGTTATCCACTTCTTCACATGTGAAGATTTTAGGAAAAATTAGAGTTTAGAGCATCTGCTATTACACTCTCTGTATTTTTAAATTCTCCTTTACTATTCCTGATGCACTTCACCTCCTCCTTGACTGTTCTTTTACTACTAAAATACTGTAAGAATCTCTTTGGGTGATCTTTTGCATTATCTGCTATATCCCACTCTGACTTTAAGCCTCCCTAATATCTTTCTTAATGGTTGCAGTCATGTTCTCATGTTTCCTATGATTTATATTGGAGTTATTAATCTTATATACCTTATTCATCTGATTTTTCTTTTTCAGTTTCTTTTTCAACTGTTTATTTAGCTAAATGCTGAGTTTTTGTTTTTATTTCCTACTAGTTAAAAATGTAGGTATGTACCTGTCCTACATCATATATAAAACATTTTTAAACCTGTTCCACTGCTCCTCGGCTGTCTCCACATTTAAAAGCTTATCCCAGTCCATCATCCTTTAACTTGGACACATCTGCTCAAAATTGACTCTACTAAAGTTAAACTGAACAGTTTTAGTCCTTGCATTTGTGCTGTGCCAAAACACTGACGATTGTATTTTATTATGGTCACATGACCCTAGTGATCCAATTACCTCTACATCCTTAATTCTATCCTGATTATTACAAAATATTAAATCCAGACAGGCTTCCCCAGCTTTGATGCTGTAACATGCTGTGCTAAATAACATTCACTGATTACTTATTACTTACTTACTTACGGTGCTCCCCTATTTTCAATCTTAGCCCAGTTAATTTTCAGGTAGATAAAGTCCCCTATGACTTTAATATTGCCCTGTAAACTTGCCTTTTTATTATTACTAGAAAGATGTGCATTGAAATTACTGTCTGCATTTATGGGTCCAGTGCACGCTCTTTAAATAAGGCTTCTTTCACTAATGCTTTCCAGACGAATCTAGACGTATTCACTAAGATGGATGTCATCGTCCCAATGAAGAACTGCATTTAAATTCTGTTGGACATAAAATTTTAGTTCTGTCTATCCTTTCTAAAAAATGTGTATCCCTCTATGTTATGCTCATCTCCATTATTATTATTATTATTATTATTATTATTATTATTATTATTATTATTATTATTATTATTATTATT
>JANRMT010062791.1:210946691-210974371 GCA_026402145.1 Polypterus bichir lapradei
TATATATATATATTGTGACGGACAGCCGGGTCCCATGCCCGGCCGGGACGCCTCTGCTGCATACGTCCTGGGGGAGCCATCATGGACATTGCAGTACCTTCCCTGGGGCGCTTGGGGGCAGCCTCCCTGGCTGTGGATCCCTCCTCAATCTCCCCCGTGGCTCCATGGGACATGGAGTCCACCACAGCAGCCCGGTTGGGAGATGGGGTGGCCGCTAGGGGGTGCTGCGGACGACCAGCCACCACGCTGGACGGTTTATCAGCCCCACCCGGAGGTGCAATTAAGACCAGCTGGTCAGGCACCTGGAACACTTCCGAGTGGGGTATAAAAGGGTGTGCCTCCCAGCAATCAGGGCCAGAATCGGGAGGAAGAGGACGAGTTTGCCTGGGAGGAGTGGTGGTGCCAGGAAGCGTTTTGTTTGTGTGGGTTTTGTGCATAGACTGTGTTGGGCTTGTGGGACACGGGGAAGACGTGTGCCCACGGCTGAAGAGGTAAAAATAAAACAACCCTTGAGTGTGAACACGTGCCTCTGCGTGGTCTGTGCCGGGTCGGGCGCTATATAGCGCCTTTTCACAATATACATACATGTGTACATATTGTGAACGCTGGCCCCGGCACAGACAGACGGACAACATTTTCGCACCCAACACACTGTTTATTTATACTATTTACAAGTCCAGATCACGTGCACTCACAACCCCAGTGCCTCCAGCACCGATTTCCCCAATGTCCAGGGCTCACAGTCCTTATGCCTTCCTGGCCACCTCCCATCCTCTCTCTCCAGCTCAGTCCGCTACCTCCCAACTTCCACCTCCTGACTGGAGAGAGGCGGCCCCTTTTATGGGGACCCGGATGGGCTCCAGCTGCTTCCCGGCACTTGACGTTGGCCACACCCCTGTGTGGCGGAAGTGCCGGCTGCGCACCCGGAAGCCGTCCGTGTGTCCCCTGTCATCTTCCCCCCGGCACTTCCTGGTGTGGCGGAAGTGCCGGGCTCCCGGGATAATTAGGCACTGGGGCGCCGCCTGGCGGTGGCCACGGGTCCCTACAGGGCTGGGCTTCCAAGCCCTGTACCCGAGGCCCCCTGCATAACCAGGACGGACGCCCCCACTCGGTCTGGAGGAGGCACACGCCCTCCTCCGGTCCTCCAAGGCGTCCCGACCGGGCTCCAGCCCCGGCCGAGGACCACACGGGATAAACTGGCATCGGGGCTCCGCCTGGCGGTGACCACGGGCCCCTACAGGGTAGGGCTTCCATGCCCTCGACCCGTGGTCCCCAACAGAACCAGGACGGACGCCCCCTCACGGTCTGGAGGAGGCCCAAGCCCTCCTTACGTCCTCCTGGGCGTCCCAGCCGGGCTCCAGCCCCGGCTGGGGACCACAATATATACACACACACATATACTATGGGGTGCGAAACAGGCAAATACATTGATTTTCTGAATATATAAAGTCAGCGTCAGAATATATAAAGTCAAAACTTGAATATATAAAGTCATTCCCGAATATATAAAGTCACTGTCGGAATATATAAAGTCAAAACTTGAATACATAAAGTCAGCGTCGGTATATATAAAGTCAAAACTTTTTTCTAAATATATAAAGTCAAAACTTGAATAAATAAAGTCACCGCTGGAATATATAAAGTCAAAACTTGAATATATAAAGTCATCGCTGGAATATATAAATTCAAAACTTAAATATATAAAGTCAGCGTCAGAATATATAAAGTCAGCACTGGAATATATAAAGTGAAAACCTGAATAAATAAAGTCAGCGTCGGAATTTATATAGTCATTCCTGATTATATAAAGTCAACATCGGAGTATATAAACTCATTCCTGATTATATAAACTCAAAGTCAAAATATATTGATTGAAACGACTCTGAACTGAAGTAAGTTAACAAAAACGTATTCAGAAAAATAAATAAAAAAAACACTGTTCGGTTAATGTTTTGAAAATGATGCATTTTCCCTGCCCAGGATTGGTTCCTGCCTTGCACCCAGTGTTGGCTGGGATTGGCTCCAGCAGACCCCCGTGACCCTGTGGTCGGATTCAACGGGTTGGGAAATGGATGGATATTGCAGCACTAACTTTGTATATTCTGACGATGACTTTATATATTGAAGTTTTGACTTTATATATTCCAGCGCTGAGTTTATATATTCAAGATTTGACTTTATATATTCCAGCGCTGAGTTTATATATTCCGACGCTGACTTTATATATTTAAGTTTTGACTTTATATATTCCAGCGCTTACATTATATATTCCAAAATATTCCAACGCTGTCTTTATATACTCAGGTTTTGACTTTATATATTTGGGAATGACTTTATATATTCAAGTTTTGACTTTATATATTCCAGCGCTGACTTTATATATTAAAGTTTTGACTTTATATATTCAGAAACAAGTTTTGACTTTATTTATTCCGACAGTGACTCTATATTTTTAACGCGTTATGGAGCACATGCATCGAAGCTTCTCAGCTGTGCGATTGTCAATGTAACCTTTTGTAAGTAGTGCCTGGAGGATTCAGTGTGGAGAAACTCTAGAGACAGCGTGTGTATTAACTTGTGGATTTTTCTGTGTGTATTTGGTGGCAGTGTGACGAAGTTGCTTCGGAAGACGGCGTTAGCCGCGGAGCTCAGCTCAGAGCGAAATGAGGTAAATGGGAGGGGAGATGATGACGTGACTCCCCCACCCGCCTTAACTGTCAATCCCCCACAAACACAGTCTCTCGGAATTTGCATAAGCACACCCCTTCACCTGCAATTTTAACTTAGTTACAAAGTGATCAAAACTCTCGTTTATATCCTGCGTCCTCTCATTAAACTTGTATCCTGCATTACCCATGGGCATGAAAAACGGCAGCGGCAGCCTGTCTATTAACTTAATTTAAAGTTTAGGTTTACACCTTGCTTTGTTTCCGAAGTAGCAGAACTCATCAATATGGTAGTATATGTCACTCGCTCACTTCTTATTGTTTCGCTGCCTTCTCAATTATATAATGCATGTTTTCTTCAGCACTTTTTGGAGGTCTTCCTGGTTTTCTACACACTGCGTTGACAGTCAGTTCACGTGATTACGTGGGCGGTTTGATGATGTCACACGAAACTCCGCCCCCACAGCTTTCAAGCTCAACTCCATTACAGTAAATGGAGAAAAATACCTTCCAGTTATGACCATTACGCGTAGAATTTCGAAATGAAACCTGCCCAACTTTTGTAAGTAAGCTGTAAGGAATGAGCCTGCCAAATTTCAGCCTTCTACCTACCTATATATATATATATATATACTAGCAGAATACCCGCGCTTCACAGCGGAGAAGTACTGTGTTAAAGAAGTTATGTAAAAGAAAAGGAAAAATTTAAAAAATAACGTAACTTGATTGTTATTTTCTAACATACACATTCAGTCATTACCCCCTTTTTAACAAGAAAGTTGCTTTTAATGCACTTTTAATATTAAAATAAACTGATTCAGTCCTGTCGTGAATACAAGCGGATGAAATGAGTTTCCTCCGCAGGGTGTCTGGGCTTTCCCTTAAAGATAGGGTGAGAAGCTCAGTCATCCGGGAGGGGCTCAGAGTAGAGCCACTGCTCCTCCGCATTGAGAGGAGTCAGATGAGGTGGCTCGGGCATCTGGTCAGGATATCTCCTGGATGCCTCTCTGGTGAGGTGTTTCGGGCACGTCCAACCGGGAGAAGGCCCCGGGGAAGACCCAGAAAACATTGGAGGGACTATGTCTCCCGGCTGGCCTGGGAACGCCTCGGGATTCCCTTGGAAGAGCTGGAAGAAGTGGCCAGGGAGAGGGAAGTCTGGGCATCTCTGCTCAAGCTGCTGCCCCTGCGACCCGACCTCGGATAAGCAGAAGAGGATGGATGGATGGATGGATAGATGGATGGATGGATTCAGTCCTTTACATTTCAATAAGATGAGATGCAGATATAGACACAATGTCCACTCAGACAGACAATGTCCACTCTCCCAGACTTCAAGTTCATATTAAAATGCATGCAAAAAGAATGCACAAACTGAATGAGCATAAGCCAGTCTCAACCTGAACACAAATATCATGAGACCCACAGTTTATTTTTCAAAATGCTGTCGGCTTCCTTCACTGCAGACTGATTGTACTGACAATGCTACCAAACCTGAAGAACAAAATGAAGATAATCAATGAGAAATAAAAAAACTAGACGATGCTCATCTACAAAGTAAGTGATGACATTTGATTCAACGACTTCAGTTTACTTGAAGACAGTGAGAGACGTTTCACCTTCTCAATTCAATGTGTGAAAATAAAGAGCAACCTAAATACATCAAAAGTTTATTCTAAGTGCAGTTCCACCACAGAATGCCATTTCTGCTGAGCAGATTGTATTTTAAATTTTGAAAATCTGATTCAGGTTAAAGGACATCATGCCACAACTCAGGCAGATTTCAGGTAGATTTGTTTTCTCTGTATTGTCTGACTCTCAGCTCTGATTGTGTTCAGTGCTCATGTGAAATGTCCAACTCCAAAGCCCCATATTTTTTCTGATAAGAAACATAACATAAGAATTCAACGCATGTAGTTTTATTTGGGTTTGAGCTGATGCCCATCACTGACCCATTCCCAAAATGGCTGAGCTGGCTGTTTATGTAGTAATAGTGATAATTTGGCAACAATTTATTTTCATAATTAATGTTGTCGGGGATGCCAGAGGCAACGACCCGGCCGGGACGGCGTGAGGGACCGGATGTGGGTCTGCGCCCACCCTGGATCACGTGGGGGTTGCCATCCTGGTTGCTTTGGGGGCCATGGGTTGAGGGCATGGAAGCCCCACCCTGTAGGGGCCCGTGGTCACCGCCAGGAGGCGCCCCAATGCCTTGGGGACCTGTTACCTCAGCACTTCCGCCACACCAGGAAGTGCTGGGGGGAAGAATTAAAAGGGCGCCCAGAGAGTTGCCGGGAGAACAGCCGGCACTTCCGCCACGCTGGGGCGTGGCCAACGGGGGAGTGTCGGGAACCACCTGGAGCTCATCCGGGAGCATATAAAAGGGGCCATCTCCCTTCATTCAAGGCTGGAGTCGGGTGGAAGAAGGACGAGGCAGAAGAGAGAGTGGAGGCGGCCCGAGAAGAAGGCATTTTGTGGCCAGGACTGTGTGTTGGGGTTTGTGCACTATTTTGGACTGGGTCTTAGTGACCATTTGTTGTAAATATTTGTAAATAAAATACGTGTGGTGGTGACAAACAACATGTCCGCCTGTCTGTGTCTGGGTAGGCTCCACAATGTTTATTTTTAAAATGATCAAATACAGCAAATATTTGTTATGGCTCTATGAATGTGCCACACAACTCCTTTCCTTCTCCAGACATTTCTAAGTGACTTTTTGTTCCATTTCTTTCCATTTTGTACTTTTATGGTAGTTTTATGGTTACTACAGTATGTATAAATAGTTCTATAGTTTATACATGGTGAAACCAATACATATCAAAAAATACTTTTTAATGTGATCTGTGAATGTGCACTTTAATTGCATGTGAAATATTTGATTATAAACCAATACAGCACAGGGCACATTAAAAAGTCTGTGTCCCATAAGTGCACTCTATCTGTACCCCATCTGCCACACACTTCACGCCAGGCTCCAGTGATTCTGCCATGTGGTATTTCATTTTCTCTACCTACTACTC
This sequence comes from Polypterus bichir lapradei, assembly GCA_026402145.1. NCBI lineage: Eukaryota > Metazoa > Chordata > Cladistia > Polypteriformes > Polypteridae > Polypterus > Polypterus bichir. Next base: position 210,952,375 of record JANRMT010062791.1, read on the forward strand.
TCTTTAAAATCAGAATTTTAGTTTCTGGAGGCAGTCAATAGGCTTAACTAAATGTAGTACAGTATGCCGGATCAGGGATTAGCTAAGTAGACTAACATCTGTTCTCCTTCTTCTGCAGATCTCCAGAAAGAAAGCCTACCTAAAGCCAACACCCAATCAGACTCTACATCAGGTTTTGGGCCCCACCCTTTTCCTGATCTCACTTCCACCTATAATCCTTTGGACACACCTCTTCCTTCTCTCCACCTATAAAGCCAGCACATTCCCTTTCTCAGTCAGTTTGGACTCAGTCATTTGTGTGTACTCTGAATCAATGTTTCCATTGAGTGATTGTTGTAAATCTACAAGGTGGATCCCCAAACCTTTTCTTGTCTCTTTTCTCATTTTTACACCTACTTTACGTTTTCATGACATACTGGGAAAATTATTTTAATATTTTTATAATTAACTAGCTGAAATACCCAGCAATGCCTGGGAGGAAAATAAAGTTTTTTTTTAATTGTTTGAGAAAAACATAATTAAAAAAACACAACTTTAAAAATAAAAATAAATTAACAAACAATAAACCTGGGTTCACTTCCTGGGTCCGCCCTGCATGGAGCTTGAATGTTCTCCTCGTGTCTGTGTGGGTTTTCTGCAGTGGGCTGACGCCCTGCCCGGGGTTTGTTTCCTGCCTTGCTCACTGTGTTTGCTGGGATTGGCTCCAGCAGACCACCGTGACCCTGTAGTTAGGATATAGCGGGTTGGATAATGGATGGATGGATAAAGACTCACTAATGTGCTTGTCTTGCGGAGTTGTATGTATGTTATCATCCAGTTGACTCTCGGAACCGGCCAAATTTAATTTGAAAAGCAACAGGGGCGCGGTGGTGCTCAAACATAAAGAATGCTGCCAGTCACCTGGTATATACTAACTGTGTAAGCCGATCCTAGAAAGTATTGAAATCGTCAGAACTACTCTGGGCATCTCTCTGCTAGAAGGATTCATGTTGCCGAAGTTCTTGCATCTTTTTTGCATTAGCAGCTAAGCGACTGTCTTTCTTAGGAGGTTTCCTTTCGCCAGTGTGCTGGCTTCGCTTGCGTATCCTCGGAGCTGGAGCCCTCACTCCAACTCTACGTCCCAGTTCCGAGCCGGACAAACACACACACTTCCATACGTAGAACTCTATTTAATTTCAAAAGCAACAGGGGTGCGGTGGTGCTCAAAAGTAAAGAATGCTGGCAGTCACCTCCAGTACGCCCTCTGGTGGTCGTTCCGAGTGTCAACTGGATGATAACATGCATACAAGACCGCAAGATCACCCTCACCCTACCCAGAATGGGGTGGGTTACGGCTAATTTCACCCTACAGCATTTTTAGTTGTCATTGGGGAACATGTGCATCAAGTTTCATGAAAATCGCTCCAGCTGTTCAGACATGATGCTGGAACATACATACACACATTGACTTTTATATAAATAAATAAATAAATAAATAAATTGATTATATTTATAAAGCAATTTTCTCACTACTCAAAATGCTTCAGTGAGTGGGGAGCCAATTTAGCCACCACTATTTTATAGCACCTGAATAATGAGACACAAGTCATTTTTGTGCCAGTACACTCACCACATATTAGCTGCTATTTGTTGAAGGCATGAGAGAAAGCCAATCAGAGACAGGGGGTGATTAAGCGGCCAGAATAATTAGGCCACAAAGGGGGAATTTAGCCAGGACATCAGGACACACCCTACTCTTTATGAGGGATGCCCAGGGATCTTTAACGATTACAGGGAGTCAGGACCTCAGTTTTACATCTCATCTGGAGGATTGAGTGATTTTAACAATATGTTGTCCCCGTCACTGCAGTGGGACATTGGGATCCACACTCAGACTCAGGGTAAGCACCCTTTGTTGGCCTTGCCAACACCTGTTCTAACAGTAACCCAAGCTTTCCCTAGTTGGTCTCCCAACCAAGTACTGGCCGGGACTGAACATGCTTAGCTTCAGGTGAATGACCTCTTCTGAGGTGCATGTGATATGGCTGCTGGCTTATAATGTTACAAATATAACTACAGTATGAGTTGAATACTTAAGCACTCACGTAAGATAATGCTTGTTCTATTGTACCAATTGTATCAATGACAGGTGACAGTTACACACATTCATTTCCAGAGCACTTCAATTTAGGCATCCTTAAATATTTTTAAGCTGCGGTCCCCACAAATCTTGTACCATTTGCTCAGTGTCCCCCAAGTAATATAAATGCAATGCTGCCAAATAGAGCACAACCTTGGATCACGGCTACTGCTAACACAAGTCGCACAGCATGATTTTACTGTAGATAACAGTTAATCAAAGCTGGTCAAAGCTAATACATAAGTATGGTGGACAAATGACACATACGTGATTAACTGTTATGTGATGTTTCCAGGTCATGGCTTCTGGATTTTTTTTTCTTGGCATATCCCCCTCCAGAGAGTTTATGTTTCAAAATACTACAATTTGCTTGATCTTAAAATGTTAAATTGTGAGCTCTAATTAGACATAAACAACTACATAAGATGTTTTTTTAATCCCCCATCCCTAATATTACATTTTGGGATTTTAACAAGTGATTACTGATCTTTCTTGTGTGGGTGTGGGTAGGCATCTTTTAGTTTTTATTTAAGACTAGTCCTGTTTTATTTAACTTTTTTTTTCTAATGAAAGAACAGTAGTGTGGTTTGATATGGGATTAAAAACAGAAACCCTAAAAAGTTTTTAATTTTCAAAACTTATATATATACAGTGCATCCGGAAAGTATTCACAGCACATCACTTTTTCCACATTTTGTTATGTTACAGCCTTATTCCAAAATGGATTAAATTTATTTTTTTCCCCTCACAATTCTACACACAACACCCCATAATTACAACGTGAAAAAAGTTTACTTGAGATTTTTGCAAATTTATTAAAAATAAAAAAATTGAGAAAGCACATGCACATAAGTATTCACAGTCTTTGCCATGAAGCTCAGAATTGAGCTCAGGTCCATCCTGTTTCCCCTGATCATCCTTGAGATGTTTCTGCAGCTTAATTGGAGTCCACCTGTGGTAAATTCAGTTGATTGGACATGATTTGGAAAGGCACACACCTGTCTATATAAGGTCCCACAGTTGACAGTTCATGTCAGAGCACAAACCAAGCATGAAGTCAAAGGAATTGTCTGTAGACCTCCGAGACAGGGTTGTCTCGAGGCACAAATCTGGGGAAGGCTACAGAAAAAAATCTGCTGCTTTGAAGGTCCAAATGAGCACAGTGACCTCCATCATCCGTAAGTGGAAGAAGTTCGAAACCACCAGGACTCTTCCTAGAGCTGGCCGGCCATCTAAACAGAGCGATCGGGGGGAAAAAGGCCTTGGTCAGGGAGGTGACCAAGAACCCAATGGTCACTCTGTCAGAGCTCCAGAGGTCCTCAGTGGAGAGAGGAGAACCTTCCAGAAGGACAACTATCTCTGCAGCAATCCACCAATCAGGCCTGTATGGTAGAGTGGCCCAGACAGAAGCCACTCCTTAGTAAAAGGCACATGGCAGCCCACCTGGAATTTGCCAAAAGGCACCTGAAGGACTCTCAGATCATGAGAAACAAAATTCTCTGGTCTGATGAGACAAAGATTAAACTCTTTGGTGTGAATGCCAGGCGTCACGTTTGGAGGAAACCAGGCACTGCTCATCACCAGGCCAATACCATCCCTACAGTGAAGCATGGTGGTGGCAGCATCATGCTGCGGGGATGTTTTTCAGCGGCAGGAACTGGGAGACTAGTCAGGATAATGGGAAAGATGACTGCAGCAATGTACAGAGACATCCTGGATGAAAACCTGCTCCAGAGTGCTCTTGACCTCAGACTGGGGTGACGGCTCATCTTTCAGCAGGACAACAACCCTAAGCACACAGCCAAGATATCAAAGGAGTGGCTTCAGGACAACTCTGTGAATGTCCTTGAGTGGCCCAGCCAGAGCCCAGACTTAAATTCAACTGAACATCTCTGGAGAGATCTTAAAATGGCTGTGCACCAACGCTTCCCATCCAACCTGATGGAGCTTGAGAGGTGCTGCAAAGAGGAATGGGCGAAACTGGCCAAGGATAGGTGTGCCAAGCTTGTGGCATCATATTCAAAAAGACTTGAGGCTGTAATTGCTGCCAAAGGTGCATCGACAAAGTATTGAGGAAATGTTGTGAATACTTATGTACATGTGATTTCTCAGTTTTTTTATTTTTAATAAATTTGCAAAAACCTCAAACTTTTTTCACGTTGTCATTATGGGGTGTTGTGTGTAGAATTCTGAGGAAAAAAATTAATTTAATCCATTTTGGAATAAGGCTGTAACATAACAAAATGTGGAAAAAGTGATGCGCTGTGAATACTTTCCAGATGCACTGTATGCTTGTAACCAGTATCTTGGATTAATACTGCGTCAAGCCAAATGACGAAGAGACTAACTTGTAATTATTACAACAGTAACGGCAATGGCATCCAGTCAAGAGAGAGCCAATGGCAAAATTAAGAACTCCCACCATGTTACAGGAGATCGAAAGACGAAATTGAAGCAGCGGCACCTGTGGGAGATTTTTAGTGGGGTGGCCAGATAGGGCCAGTGAATATCATGGAGTGGCACACTTAAAGCTGACACAGCATCAACAAATTACAAGGGACAACAGTTATTAATATAATAGAAGGACTATGCAATGCCAATATAATAAATAGATAGATAGATAGATACTCGTAGATAGATAGAACTGAAATCAGATCTTTTAATGGCCTATTAAATACCAACTTTCCAACTGGAAGGAATCACCTGCAGCAGCCTAGTACTAATGAATACTGTAGCTTTATGAATATTGTACAATTTGCTATCGTTAACAGTATGTATTTTATTATATCATTTAGAGTGAATTATGAATTGCAAAACAATTTAGAAAGGCGCCAGAAAACAAATTTCAGTTTCAATTTATTCCAGAGTAAACTAATCTCAGTAGAAAAACACAGCAAACATTTACACAGGAGTTAACAGGTGTACACTAATAGAGAACTTTTTGTTCTCTGTAATCTCCCTGTCAGTCAATAATAATAGAAGAATCATCCACTTAATGGCGATATAAATCTTCAATTATCCTCTGTTTCAAAAAGCAGATTCATTTTAAGGAATGTATCCATCCTAATTATGTTGCTGTTTAACTCAAAGGGATCTGTAAACTGACGTGTCTTTCCCTCTGCCTGGATGCCTTGTTGTCCACTTCTCAGTGACAGAAGACCCCAACCTGCACGCAGCCATACTGTTATTTACAGCTGTTTATGTTCTCTGCACATGTCCTAGTCAGTCAGTTTGCTACCCATTGTCACACTCACACACACGCTCCATGCTACAAATAGTTTGTAATTATGTAATGTAGCTAAACTTAGCTTGTCAGATACACCAAACAACTTACTAAAATTTGCTAGCTGGCCACATTAGTGTTAAGTCACTTATTATGTCTCTTCTGTAGCTGTAGCTCACATCCTTAGTAGCCACCATTCAAGTAAAATCACTTCAGCACAAGCCATCCCCACAGAAGAGTCGTCCAGCATCTTCAGCAGCTGCACTCACAGCCAGAATTGCCAGCATGGCAAGTAGCCATATAAAGTGCCTGTATGTATTGCATCCCAGACTATTGTTACATGTAAATATTATATACCATTAATTGTAGTTTCTGTGTTTTGATTAATAAAAATAAATGTAAAAGTTTTGTTCCTTTCCACAGGCTGCAGCGAAATGTCAATAGCCAGTCTATGAAGCTTTAATTAACAACAATGAGGAAAGGACTGTGGTAAATGAACTAGTAACATACAGTGGGAGGAAACATTTAGAGAAATTCATGAAATGCACAAACAGAAAAATAAATCACAGACTCATGGCTACAACGTGAAAAGTCCAACTGATAATAAATGACGTGGCCTTCTACAGGACTGAAGTGGCCTTGATGGATGAGCAATGCAGGACAGCACCTGATGAAGAGGCGAGCGCTCAAGCCATGTAGTGCCCAGCTTTACTGGTCGACCTGACCTGCACCTCGGCTTTCAGAAGAAACAAATCAATGACGCCTACTTGGAGGAGTTAAGGAGGAACATCAGCGTCCACACTGAAGAGTGGCAAGAGAAGCAGTCTGCATCAAGTCATTGGGATACAACAGTTGTGTCTTCAGTTTCTGTCAATCAAGTCATCTTTTTACGATAAAACCTCAGTAAAAGAATAACAACATAAGGTTATCTCTGCAGAAAGTTCTTTCACATGAAGCCTGAAAACCATTAGAACTGACTGAGATCATCTGTGTTAAATAGAATGCCCAGTGGGGACTGGATGGCCTCGTGGCCTGGAATCCCTTCAGATTTTGTTTTTCTGCAGCCCTCTTTTTTTCTGTCCTGCCAGCCATCAGATCTTACTTTATTCTTTGTTAATTAGTATTGCCTAATCTTATTTTTATTTTTATTAAACTTTTCTTTCTTCATCTGGTAAAGCACTTTGTGCTACACCATTTGTATGAAAATGTGCTATAGAAATAAATGTTGTTGGTTTTTGTTGTTGTTATGTTACGTTGTTCACTGTGAAGGGCCCTCTTTAAAATAAAAATGAATCTGAAAACTTGCCGTCTGCTTTTATCTGCTAAAAATGTAAAAGGATCTCAGTGTGAAAGTAGTGTGAGGTTGATAGACCCTGACATGTATGGAGTGTTGTATTGATTGATACGTGAGTGATCTGTGGGTCATTCATCATAAAATTAAAAAAAAATAGTATTAACTAAAGTACCATTACTTTACTGAATGCAATGACCCATCTTACCAATATCTGCTATTTTTACACAACAACAGTTGTAAATATTCAGGATTCAGAACAAAAAAAAATGATTGGGGCACCTGCATGGAGAAATTGTGAAGGATAAAACCAAACGTCATCGTCGCAAAGTGCTCTAGGAAACTAGGGCTTGTGACTTGTGGGCACACAAAGGACCAGTGAGGACTTCATCTGGATGGCTCTGTTCATGAAACTGCCACAGTTTGCTCTCCTCTCATCCATTGTCTGCCTTGTCTTACAGGTCCAACCATGGTTCTGCCCCTCACTACTTCACATCTCCAGTCTTCAGATTCTCCACCTGTCCATCCCATAAGTGTCCATTCTGCTTTAGTCGGCCAACTCACTAAATACACTGTAAATGTCCATTGTTATGTAGTCAGCTCATGGCCAGCTACCTCTTGACAATACAGCAATATCAGAAAGTATCCTGAGACTGCTTAGGGCTTCTACTTCTTGATGTCTCCAGTTGGACTGACCAATAACAGGACTGGTGGCTGTGCTTGTGTTGGATTTCTGGCTTACATGGAGTCAAACAGGAACACTTGGTTAATGTGCCAGAGATGGTCAGTGAATATTAAAGCTTGTGTTCCTTGTATATTTGTGTTTCTTATATTAGTTCAACTTAATATATTATTAATATGCTAAATAAACTCTACCAGTACCATTGAGCTTCCCATGCCAAGAATATTCTACCTCTGTCAGTGTTTCACCTCAAGGTACAACTAAGGTACCATTACTTTACTGAATGCAATGACCCATCTTACCAATATCTGCTATTTTAAATTAACAACAGTTGTAAAAGTTTGAGGATTCAGAACAAACAAAGATTTGGACACCTGCATGGAGAAACTGTAAAAGATAAAACCAAACGTCATCGTCACAATGTGTTTTAGGAAACTTGAACCTGTAGATTTATGGGCATGCAAAGGACAAGTGATGACTTCATCTGGATGGCTCTGTTCTTGAAACTGCCTCAGTTTACTCTCCTCTCACCCATCGTCTGCCTTGTCTTACAGGTCCCACCATGGTTCTGCCCCTCACTCCTTCACATCTCCAGTCTTTAGATTCTCCACCTGTCCATCCCATAAGTGTCCTTTCTGCTTTAGTCTGCCAATTCACGGTGTCTCCTCTCACCAGACACACTATAAATGTCCATTGCTATGGAGTTAGGAGGTAGCTGACCATAAACTAAGGACACACTAACATCAGAAAGTATCCTGAGACTGTTTAGGGGTTCTACTCCTCGATGTCTCTAACTGGACTGACCAATAACAAGACTGGTGGCTGTGCTTGTGTTGGCCTTCTGGCTTACATGGAGTCAAACAGGATCACTTGGTTAATATGTTAGAGATGGTCAGTGAATTTTAAAGCTTGTGTTCCTTGTTTATTTGTGTAATCGTTCAACTTAATATGTTATTAATATGTTAAATGATAGCAAACTCTACCAGAACAATTGAGCTTCCCATTCCAAGAATGTTCTACCTCTGTCAGTGCTTCACCTGAAGGCACACTTATGTCACTGTCACAGACGTCAGTTATATGTGTGGAAAGAAATTGTAATCTTTTGTGGTTATTAAACTATACAGACCCCACACTGACAGCATTTTCTCCGGTTTAGATTAACAACCCACACATTGTGATGGCACAGAGTGATGAAAGCACAAGATCCATTTGACACGAACAGCCTAATCAAGTCAAAAAATATCGAAGTATCAATACATATCATAATAACGGTTATGGTTTTATTCTGTGTTTCGACAAAACAGCCCTGCTTTGGATAAATAGAATTCATTCACGTCGCCTGGAAAAATCTCCCCTACAATTTCGAATAACTCTCCAGAAATGTACTTAAAAGGCGACACGGCAGGATTTACTCACCTCAGATTCCTGCTGTCCACCGCAGTTCGTCCAGTGCTGAGCTGCATATGGGTCAGTGTGCCAAGTTTGATGAGTCCACCCTCACCTGAATAAAAAAGAGGAGCATACGGCTAAATCAAAATGTATAGCACAGTACAACACTTCACAGGGCACAACTATGCACCGTGGTGCCCCAAGTAGAAGGAGTAGAGAAGCAGCATGGCACAGTGGTTACGTCTTAGGACTAAAACCCCTGAGGCTGCGGATTCAGATACATCTGATGACACTGGGTGACCTTGAGCAAGTCGTGTCACCTGCCTGTATTCTAAAAGGGTTAAAAAAAGGAAGGAAGAGAAAAAAAAGCAACCAGTTATATCTCAGATGTTGGAAGTTGCTTTTGAATTTCCTCATGGGTTTAATAAAGTTTATCTACTCTAATCTAAGAAAGGTATCCGACAAATAAGTAAATGTAGAATGAGAATGTATAATGTTCTGCCAAGAGATGTGGAAAAAACATATAAATAAATGAACAGATAAATAATAGCCTCTCCGGGTCCGTCGGTATGAATCCGCATTAACGCCTTTTATAACGGGTCCGCATCCCACCATGCCGACAGAGAAAAGAAAGTATTTGACTTTGTGTGGACGGTTATTAAAAAAAGACTGCGGGAGACGCCGGTGGATTTGAAAATGACAAAAATGAAAACAGATGTGAGGAAACTTCATATATCCTTTAGTCAAAGAGACTGTGACAAATAGTAGACGTGTCTTTCTTCTGCAAAGATACTTTCGATTTCATAGGAAGATCCCACCTTACAAAAATGCAGGAATTCCATGGAAAACGTCAGATCAGGAGTGTAACGCTAAACACTGCCACCTAGCGTTCATGAGGTCTGCTCACTCGACTAAAAATTATTTTGCAGAACTCAAGTGTAAATGACGGACAGTAATGAATAGACAGTTCCCATCAAAATCGATTTAGTGTTTGTTATGAGACTTACTCTTTAATTAATAGCATTTGCTTTGTGATGTCTGTTACCTTCTCAGCAAATAAGCAGTACGATGCTTTTCTGTTATTTGAATCACAGTAATATAACTATATCATAACAGCACATTTTAATAGCAGTGCATATTAATAGCTGCAATGTTTGGCTGGAAGGAATAATTTCATCCAACATGTGTTTGACACATCTGTCTCTTTCAAATCAGGTGAGTCAGTTTATTTTTGGTTCTTTATCCATCCATCCATCCATTATCCGACCCGCTATATCCTAACTACAGGGACACGGGAGTCTGGTGGAGCCAATCCCAGCCAACACAGGGCGCAAGGCAGGAAACAAACCCCGGGCAGGGCACCAGCCCACCGCAGGGTTCTTTATCCTTTACACCATTATACGCTAAAACAATTTTAAAGAATATTTACCATGAACATGATTTTTTAAAAGTGATATCTAGTTCTAAAACTCTGCAACTTAAAATTAAAGCAAACCATGTTAAAAATGTAATGTGTTGCTGTCATAGAGTTCTTAAACAAGGTCCAGCTGTCTGACATTTATAAAATAGCTGATCAATGTAATAATGAAACAACTTAACGGAAACATTACACATTTTATAACAGTGATAGTTTTTGATGTCATTACAGAGCTAGTAATTAAGAAGAATGTACTAAGCATTTACAAATTTTATTTGCTGATTTTTGTCATCTGGGTCACCACATCTCATCTAGGGGGTAAGGGGCGCAGGCCTATGAGAATCAAATGTAACAGTAGAGTACTGAAGGCTCAGTGCTCGAAAAAAAAAAAAACTTTTAAAGATGGAGAAATTATTGCAGAAGTGTCCCCTTAGGGGCAAAAAAGTAAGACTTATAGTAAAAACTACAATTAAATTAACTGTCATACAGAGCTAACACACACTTTGCGTTGCTTATAATTCAAACATTGCAAAAAAAAAAAAAAAAACGTATTGAGGTGTAATGCTGTTTAAATTCAGAAGAAGAAGAAGAAAATGGCTCATGTCTATTGAAATGAGTGTCCTGTGTCATTAGAGGACCATACTGCACCTCAGCCTAGCATGCTATGGAGTGTGTGAAAGCATATCAGCAACCTGTAATGCAAGGTGAGACATTGGCCCGTAGAACCGAAACACTGATGTGTCTACTGTCCCATGACACTGTTTTGTGCATGCATGGCAGTGGCCCGGAAAATGTAACAGTGCAGTACACTTAATGCTCTATCTCCCCTTCTCAACAGACAACTGTGCAGATGCTCCCCTTTTACCGACTGCATCTGTGCAGGCTTTTTTTTTTATGGCTTCTACATTAAGATAACGGTTGCCCGATAACTGTTATTTGTTTTCCTGCTCAGATGGAACTGCATTTATGCTTGCCACTGCTCCCACAGCTGCTGGTTCCACCATTTAACAGCCATCATGAATTCTTTTTAGGACACAGATGGTGAACGTATCCCTTCAGGCAAGATGGCAGCCTTTGATTACGCTGTGGTCTTGCTGACACTGACACTTTTCCACATCATCCAAAGAGTCAGGAGATGATCTGGCTGTCAGGATGGTTGGAGCCGGGGGCGACCATGTTACCTGGCACCGTGGAGCTGTGCGGAGCCAGCTCACCATTGTCGTGGTATGGGGTGAGATGATCACGGTGAACCACTATTGTTCAGCATCCTGTTTTCATTCGATAAACTACAGCTGACAGTAGAGGCAGGATGATATAGGGTCCCAGCCAACTGTCAGCCAGCTTAGGACACAATCTTTTCTTCAGCTGCAGAGCAAACAACCACACTCTGTCGCCAGGGGTCAGGGGGTATTCTCCTTGACAGTGGATGTCATATGCCCTCTTCTAACAGTTGCCGGCTGTGTGCTTATGGGTCCAGGAGAGGACATGAGTGGCTTTAAAGCTCCGTCTCAGTTCCACGACATATTGTGGACTGGGCATTGGGTGGAGGCCGGACTCCGGAGGAACAGCATTGAGGGAGTAAAGCCTGTAGACTCCTGAGCAGCAGATCAATACGCCAACAGAACGCCGGGAAGCTGCTGATCCTAGTCCTGTTGGTGCTCTGCAGTGAGGATGTACATGCATATTGCAGTTATGCTTTCATTATGTATAGTTGTCATTGTTTTTGTATTATCATTATTTTTTATTATCATTTTATAGGAAAATTAGTTTATGGAGGAGTTGTATATTGAATCTCATTGTACCATACATTGACAATAAAAGAATCCAATTCAATTCAATAGAAGAGAGCACATATTTACAGATGATGACAACTGTAAGTCGATTTAGATTTCCAAGAGCTATCTTCTTGGACCTCTTAATATCATTTTTAAGATGAAATGCATTAAACTATGTATAGGTGAGACATGCACTAGGTAGCAGTGAAGAGGTACCAGACAGTTGGGCAACTACAGCAGATGTAGTAAGGGTGACAGCAAGAAGGGTGCTTGGCATGACATCTGGACAAAGGAAGGAGGAAAAGAAAACTTGGTGGTGGAATGGAGAAGTACAGAAGAGTATACAGAGGAAGTGGATGGCGATGAAGAAGTGGGATAGTCACAGAGATGCAGAAAGTAGACAAGAGAGCAAGGAGACAAAGTGCAAGGTGAAGTAAGAGGTGGCGAAGGCTAAAGAAAAGGCATATGATGAGGTGTATGAGAGGTTGGACACTAAAGAGGGAGAAAAGGACCTGTACTGATTGGCTAGACAGAGAGACCAAGCTGGGAAAGATGGAAATGTATTCACAAGCGAGAAGAGTGTGTTGAGCAGATGGAAAGAGTACTTTGAGAGGCTGATGAATGAAGAGAACGAGAAAAGAGGTTGGATGATGTGGAGATAGTGAATCAGGAAGTGCAACGGATTAGCAAGGAGGAAGTAAGGACAGCTATGAAGAGGATGAAAAATGGAAAGGCCGTTGGTCCAGATGATATAGCTGTGGAAGAATGGAGGTGTTTAGGAAAGATGGCAGATTATTAAATGGAATCTTGGAAAGTGAGAGGATGCCTGAGAATTGGAGAAGAAGTGTACTGGTGCCGATATTTAAGAATAAGGGGGACGTGCAGGACTGTAGTAACTAAAGGGGGATAAAATTGATGAGCCACAGCATGAAGTTATGGGAAAGAGTAGTGAAAGCTAGGTTAAGAAGTGAGGTGATGATTAGTGAGCAGAAAGAACACCACAGATGCGATGTCTGCTCTAAGGGTGTTGATGGAGAAGTATAGAGAAGGCCAGAAGCAGTTGCATTGCATCTTTGTGGACCTTGAGAAAGCATATGACAGGGTGCCTCAAGAGAAGTTGTAGTATTGTATGAAGAAGTCAGCAGTGGCAGAGAAGTATGTAAAAGTTGTACAGGATATGTACGAGGGAAGTGTGACCATGGTGAGGTCTGTGGTAGGAGTGACTGATTAATTCAAGGTGGAGGTGGGATTACATCAGGGATCGGCTCTGAGCTCTTTCTTATTTACAATGGTGATGGACAGGTTGACAGACGAGATTAGACAGGAGTCCCCATGGACTATGATGTTTGCTGATGACATTATGATCTGTAGCGATAGTAGCGAGCAGGTTGAGGAGACCCTGGAGAGGTGGAGATATGCTCTAGAGAGGAGAGGAATAAAGGTTAGTAGGAAAAAGAAAGAATACATGTGTGTAAATGAGAGGGAGGTTAGTGGAATGGTGTGGATGCAAGGTGTAGAGTTGGCGAAGGTGGATGAGTTTAAATACTTGAGATCAACAGTACACAGTAATGGGGATTGTGGAGGAGAGGTGAAAAAGAGAGTGTAGGCAGGGTGGAGTGGGTGGAGAAGAGTGTCAGGAGTAATTTGTGACAGACGGGTAAGATTTCCATTGGGTGTGACGAGGATGTATAGGATTATAAATGAGGACATTAGAGGGTCAGCTCAGGTTCACCGGTTGAGAGACAAAGTCAGAGAGGTGAGATTGTGTTGGTTTGGACATGTGCAGAGGAGAGATGCTGGGTATATTGGGAGAAGGATGCTAAGGATAGAGCTGCCAGGGAAGAGGAAAAAAGGAAGGCCTAAGTAAAGGTTTATGGATGTGGTGAGAGAGGACATGCAGGTGATGGGTATAACAGAACAAGATGCAGAGGACAGAAAGATATGGAAAAAGATGATCCACTGTGGCAACTCCTAATAGGAGCAGCTGAAAGAAGAAGCAGGAGAAGAATTAATATCATACTTATGAATTAATTTATTAGCTGGGTATTATTTATTAATCATTTTGAAATGGATTTCTTTAACCTTGTTTGGTAAAAAAAAACCTTTATAGCACAAAACAGGCAATTTTACAATTTATATCTAAAGCCATCAGAGAAGTGTGGTGTGCGTCTGAGGTGGCACAATGACAGGCTGGTCACCTGCTGTTGTCACATGTCATTAGTTTATCAGTTGTTGGTTTGGCAGGAGTACAAACACATACATTTAACTGAATATAATGGAGAAGGCTTGCTCCTTAGAAATAACTTATTTCTTATTGCTGCAGTTAGAAAAACAATGTCCCTTTTCTGTATTTCTTTTCTTGACCCTACAGGATGCCCTGTGGTAATCAGCCTTCCATGTGGCTGAACAGATGCCAATGTACTTGAATTCTGAGACACAACTGGATGTTCTTTTCTTCTGCTTTTAAGATTTCCAATTCAAGATGATGTGCAGTTCATGTTAGATTTGCTATTTCTACAGGTAAGACTACTGAGGCTTTCAGTTTCAGAAGTAATTTGTTGACAATTCCTGCAAAGCCTCCCCATATTTATTACTTGATCTGTAATATTTTGCTGCCTTGAATACTACCCTGTATGTCTGCTCACTCTGTCCAGTAACTAACATGAGCTTTTTAATTTTAGACAGGAAAGCCTCAGAGTGTGAATCTTCACAAACACAGAGACTGAGGTGCATCAGTACCAGCAGTCATTAAACAGGGATGTTGTTCCGTTTTACAAAATAACATTTATTTTCTTAAGTTACTGTGCTTTGTTGTTGGATTTTAAAAGAGACAAGACTTAATTTTAACTTAAAACAAAACTAAGGCAGGAGAGAAAAACAAAGATGTTTTCATGTAAGTACTGACACCTGAGCACATCACATTAGAAGTTCAGATATACAGAGACTGTAACACAATGTCTACTGTATGAGTAATGTAAAAGGAAAAAAAATGATGCTACATATAATGACAGTTAAGTTGGGGTTCTTTCAAAATCAAACAGAAAACCACAGTAATTAAAAAAATAATATTATTAGTTAGACTTTACTCTAAGCAGACCTTTATCTATTGTGATGGTTTACTTTGGTAATAAAAGATCTACAGGTGTATCAAGAAAGGAGGCAGAACAAGAAGTAAGAATACACTCTATTAATGTTTGAACTCTGTGAGTGAACATCATTCATCTACTGTGTTTATGTTTTAACAGTTACACTGAGGTGGAAGAGTCTGTTCGTGTTATGCAGAAGCAATTAAACAAGAAGGAAGGAGAGATGTGTGCCATGTTGAAGTAGTGGCTGGTCCTCCTGCCTGCTCTTCTAGAATCCTCCATCTCAATCTCTGCTCTGATCTGCTGTGCCTTTGCCAAGTGATCACGAGGTATTGGCTTGTTTTGTTTTTTCCCCAACTTCAGAAAACTGTCTCAGTCTCATTACACTGGCTGCCTGTCTCACATAGTATTGATTTCAAGGTTCTATTAAATATATAGAAGGCTTTGAGTATTTTAGACCTGGCCTGTATCAAACGTTGCTTTTCTTTTTATTCCAAGATCAACCATAAAAACCGGCAGCTTTCTGTACTCAAGCAAAAAAACTGGAATACTTTGCCAACAGAGAAGTTCCAGGCTACAAATGTCAATCATTTCAAAAAACTTCACCAAGCCCACTTTTCTAATTTGTCTTTTTCTTAATTACATGCATTAGTTGTAAAAGATTAGAAATGGTACTGTGTACACTTTGTAAGATCTGCACTAGGCATTAAGTTCTGCTGTTTTTCTCTGTTTTCATTTTCCAGTTTATTGCAGTGGTGCCCCCCAGTGTTTCTCCAGTCTGCTACATCAACTCAAAGTGCCTGTGATGCCGGAGAGACGAAAAGTTCACAAGACGTCCTGAAATGGAATTGTGATTGGAGTGAGACGGCGACAATTATGTGTACTGGGATGTGCAAAGTGGGCTGTGCGGTCTTTGGCTTGGGACCTCCTAAGATTTATTAGCTCCAGCATCCAAACTTGAAGGCTGCAAGTCTTTGTCCCCGGCCATTTGACCATGCAGTGTATTTATTACAAAGGATAAGGACCCATCCATTTGCTTCTTATTTACTTTTATAACGCCTTCAATTTTCTATGTAACTGTATATTTTTGTAGCGCATTTTGAGCTACACTTGTAAGCAGAGATGATATATTATTACTGAACAAATGTTAAGGGACAGATCAGGAAAAATGTCAGTTTAAATAGAACACACTTTTTATGGAATATTGCTGGATAATAACTCTTTGACTCGAGCGAACGAGGAGATAGTGAGTGACATCATCCATTCTGCAGTTGCTAAGTTACAAATGCAGCACCCTGAGGTGCTTGTGCTAATCGCTGGATACTTTAACCATGTAATGCTAGATAAAACATTACCTGCCTTCTCCCAGTATGTGGATTGTTTCACCCAGATAAAATAGGACTATTGACCAACTGTATGCAAATGTTAAAAACGCATACAGTGCCACCCTGCTGCCTGTGCTTGGGAAAGCAGATCATAACCTGGTTCTGCTTCAGCCACACTACAAACCAAGAGTGAAGGCGCTACCTACAACCACACGCTCATTCAGGAAGTGGTCCCCTGAGGCAGAGCAGGCTCTGAGAGACTGCTTTGGAACTACAGACTGGGATATCCTGCTGGGGTCACATAGTGAGAACATTGAAGAGACTGTTGACTGCACAACTGATTACATCAACTTCTGTATAGACATTGTAGTTCGAGTAAGAACAGTAACAACAAGCCATGGATTACAAGTGACATCAAGGGCCTTTTGAACCAGAAGAAAAGGGCTTTTAAAGGCGGTGATCAGCACGAGCTGAAAGCGCATGCAGAAGGAACTCCGAGTCCAGCTCAGGGTGGTGAAGGAGCAGTACAGGAGAAAGCTGGAGCAGAAATTGCAGAATAACAGCATGAAAGAAGTGTGGGATGGGATGAAGATTATCACTGGCTGCAGCTCAAACCGGGGTGCCACCATCGAGAGAGATGTGGAGAGAGCAAACCAAATGAACAACTTCTTTAACAGGTTTGACCACCCTAACCCACTCTCACCTCGGAGTACTTCATCCTCCAACCATCCTTCTGCTGATATCAGCATAGGTGAGACATCCCCACCCACAATTACAGCAGCACAGGTGAGCAGAGAGCTGAGGAGACTTTGTGCCAGCAAAGCAGCGGGTCCAGATGGAGTATCGCCATAACTGCTGAAGGCCTGTGTGTTGGAACTGGGGAGTCCTCTACAGCGCATCTTCAACCTAAGCCTGGAACAGGGGAGAGTCCCGAGGCTTTGGAAAACATCTTGTGTCACCCCAGTCCCAAAGGTGTCACGACCTTGTGAGCTGAATGACTTCCGGCCTGTTGCTCTGACGTCACATGTGATGAAGAACATAGAGCGGCTACTGCTTCACCACCTGAGGCCGCAGGTCTGTCATGCCCTCGACCCTCTGCAGTTCGCATACCAGGAGAAGGGGGGAGCGGAGGATGCCATCATCTGTATGCTACACCGATCCCTCTCCCACTTGGACAGAGGCAGTGGTGCTGTAAGAATTATGTTTTTGGACTTCTCAAGCATCTTCAACACTATCCAACCTCTGCTCCTTAGGGACAAGCTGACTGAGATGGGAGTAGACTCACACCTGGTGGCTTGGATTGTGGACTATCTTACAGACAGACCTCAGTATGTGTGTCTCGGGAACTGCAGGTCTGACATTAGGTCAGCATCACAGGAGTGCCACAGGGGACTGTACTTTCTCCAGTCCTGTTCAGCCTATATACATCAGACTTCCAATTCGACTCGGAGTCCTGCCATGTGCAAAAGTTCGCTGATGACACTGCTACTGTGGGCTGCATCAGGAGAGGGCAGGAGGAGGAGTACAGGAAGCTAATCAAAGACTTTGTTAAATGGTGCGACTCAAACCACTTACACCTGAACACCAGCAAGACCAAAGAACTGGTGGTGGATTTTAGGAGGCCCAGGCACCTCATGGACCCCGTGATCATTAGAGGAGACTGTGTGCAGAGGGTGCAGACCTATAAATACCTGGGAGTGCAGCTGGATGACAAATTGGACTGGACTGCCAATACTGATGCTCTGTGTAAGAAAGGTCAGAGCCGACTATACTTTCTTAGAAGGTTGGCTTCCTTCAACATCTGCAATAAGATGCTACAGATGTTCTACCAGACGGTTGTGGTGAGTGCCCTCTTCCACGCGGTAGTGTGCTGGGGAGGCAGCATAAAGATGAAGGACGTCTCACGCCTGGACAAACTTGTTAAGAAAGCAGGCTCTATTGTAGGAATAAAGCTGGACAGTTTAACATCTGTGGCAGAGCGACGGGCGCTAAGCAAACTCCTGCATCCACTGAACAGTGTCATCTCCAGGCAGAGGAGTAGCTTCAGTGACAGACTTTTGTCACTGTCTTGCTCCACTGACAGACTGAGGAGATCGTTCTTCCCCCACACTATGCGACTCTTCAATTCCACCCATGGGGGTAAACGCTAACATTATTCAAAGTTATTGTCTGCTTTTACATGCATTTTTATTACCCTTTAATTTAATATTGTTTTTTGTATCAGTATACTGCTGCTGGATTATGTGAATTTCCCCTTGGGATTAATAAAGTATCTATCTATCTATCTATCTATCTATCTATCTATCTATCTATCTATCTATCTATCTATCTATCTATCTATCTAGTATCTTGTTCATAAAGCTAAAATAGCATTAATCCATTTTTTTGACAAATTTAATGATTCACTTTTACTGTGTTCAAACCCTTGGCTAACATTTTTTTAAAAATATTATGGTAAAAATCTGTAAATATGTTTGTGTTCTCCTTCCCTTTTTTCCCATTTTCATTGCATTTGTGTTCTAGTTAAATGCATTTAGCTTTTATACATCTTCATGATTACTGCTTTTTCCACTCATTTGACTCTCACTGTTGTGTGTGTGTATATTTTTTTTTTTTTTTGAGAAATATTGTTCCCACATCTTTCACTTTTGTTATTTTTAAACATACCATTTATTTAGTCATCAGTCAGTCATTTTCCAACCCGCTATATCCCAACTACAGGGTCACGGGGGTCTGCTGGAGCCAATCCCAGCTAACACAGGGCGCAAGGCAGGAACAAATCCCAGGCAGGGCGCCAGCCCACCGCAGAGCACACACACACACACCAAGCACACACATGCACCCAACCTGCATGTCTTTGCACTGTGGGAGGAAACTGAAGCACCCTTTGGAAACCCACGCAGACATGGGGAGAACATGCAAACTCCACGCACGGAGTACCTGGGAAGTGAACTCGGGCCTCCTAACTGCGAGGCAGCAGCGCTACCCACTGAGCCACAGTGCTGCCCACCATTTATTTATTCAATAAAAAATGTATGGAAAAGTGTATTGTATTTCCTTTTTTAAAGTTATAAAAATGAACTGGTTCTGTATCAATATTGGTGAATAAAACCATTTGCATGAGATGAGGAATCTGCTCACAAACAACGGTGTGTTATGTTGATTAAACTTGTAAGAAAGAATATCACTGCGCTTTGTCCACATGGTGTCCATCATAAACTGAACTATTTCATGCTGTCTGCTCAGTTACTAGAGAATATTTTATTTTAGAGCTGTTAAATTCAGTTCAATATTATTGTCTTAATAGGTAAGTTTGGTTTCTTAGGGGGTTTTACAGAGACACCTTGAAACAACATTAAAAACACATCACTAAAAACAAACGTATTACAAATATGAGCAAGTACTTCCTTTAAAAAAAAAAAAAACAGATCAAACATATCACACATAAAAATTAAATTGACATTTAGATTTGACTGATTGATTCAAGTGATAACCGCTCACTTAATTTACAGTAAGTCTGTTCATGTAAAGTTGAACTTAGATTAATAGCCGTTGGAATAAAGGATTTGAACCTGTGGCTTTATACTTTTGATTCCTTCAGCATCTGACCTGATTGCACAACTGAGAATGAATTAAAGAATCTGAACAAGTGGACTGTCACGGTTAACACCAAAGACAGGGACAGTCAGCACAAGGCCATGAAACACTGTGTCACATTCTTTTCTTTTGTTGAAAAAGGTCCGCTAATTTCTATAAAACAGGTTGGCATCATTAGAAATGTCAATTTTATTAATAATAATTGATATCTAAAGATATTTTTAAAGAAACACAATTTGTCCATAGAGGGAAATTGAAACAATAGATCAAAATGGAAATGGGACTTTATATAATTGATTACGTTAGTAGAAAAATATAAACACTACATAGCCTACTTTATATATATATATTATATATAGTGTCTGCCAAATAATACAAAGAGTACAAAACATATTCGCCCTAATTGGGGCTCATCAGGTGTACAGACCTATGCTTACCCTTACGAGTATCGAACCTTGGACGTCAACGTTGCGCCACGAAGGCTGGTTCGTTTATTTTGCAGGGTGATTATTTTCATTATGGTCAACTAATGTGGAACTAAAATGAATATACCGTTATGTCAAGCTGTGAATCGTAATGCACAGTTCAGATCGGGCCGTGCAGTAAAGTTGATTTTTTTTTTTGTTTATTACGCGCATGCGAAGTGTGTTATTACATACGTATTGAACGTCTACGTCATCGCAAACGTCATGTTACGCTTTCAATACGCGTGCGCACACGCAACTCCGGCAGCAACACAGGTAATCGGTTGGCTGCAAAACTAACTGTGTGACGTCATCAAGTGCAATGAAAAGTTTAGTTCGTGCGCTGTTTGTGACTCTCTAAATTTGAACGATAAACTGGAGGCCGTGAACGAACGGTGAACTCTTGCTATTGACTGAGTCGGGCTTCGCACATCACTTAGAGGCAGAAGGTAAGCGATCCGAGTTCGGGTCCGACACTTTATGGATGAGGTGTTTTTATTTGATCAGTTAGAAATGCGCGAAGTCTCAATGACGCTAATCGAGTTCACTTCGTCAGTCTGCGGCTTACTGCCCTTCACGTTGTCGATTCCCATTCCCCCTTCAAAGCTCCCAGACACAGCGCTGCCGATTCATATTCATTCTATGCCGTTTATCACCACTCCCGGCTCCAGACCAGTTTGGTAAGGGGGTGTTAAACAGAAATAGCGTGTTGGTTTTTATATATTTTTATTTTTATTTATCATTTCAGGGAATAAAGCAGCAACAGTAAAACAGTTCAGTCACAGTGTAGCCAATGTGTTTTAAAATTAATCTACTAAACAAAAAGAAAAAACGCTCATCGGACAGGCGTTTTTCCCAATTTAAGTTTACACTTAATATTCCTATTGAGTCATAAGAGGTGTATTTGGATTCTTTTTGTTAAGACATATGAATGTGTGCACCAGCGATGTCGTGCTGGATAATTTAAAAAAAAAAATGCTTTACACATTCAAAGAGCCAAATTAAGCCAAATATCCCCCAGGGAATATATTCTATCTATGAAAGTGTAACTTAACGTTGATGCAAAGTGTGCGAGTGCAATAAAATAAAACATGGGGCACTAATAGTTTTTAAAATGTAGTTTTAAAGTAATAGAGGTTGAAAGCCCTGAACAAACTAATTGATTTTAACTGTTTGCTTCAGTGGCATCACAAACTTTAATCCGTCAGTGTTTACAAACTACAAAACTTTTTTTTTTTTTTTTTTACTCATTTTATAAGGATAACATTTATTTAATATTATAAGTAAATATACGAGGTGTGGCAGAAAAGTAATGAGACTGATTTTTTATTTACCAAAGTTTTTATTTTTTTCAAACATCAATGTTATCCCCTTCAAAGTAGTTCCCTTGGGCAGCTACACACCGATGGAGACGTTGTTCCCACTGTTGGTAGCAGCGCTGGAAGTCTTCAACCGGTATGGTCTTCAGCATGTCCGTTACACTCTTTTGGATGTTTTCTAAAGTCCCGAAATGACGTCCTTTGAGGACATTTTTCAGTTTAGGAAAAAGGAAAAAGTCACACGGACTGAGGTCAGGTGAATAAGGGGGCTGGGGAACCACAGGAATGCGTTTTTTCGATTGTCCTTCTG
>JANRMT010062791.1:210974471-210985454 GCA_026402145.1 Polypterus bichir lapradei
AGGTTTTTCGGCACCATTTTGGCACAGACCTTTCGCATGTGCAAATGTTCAGTCAAAATTTGATGAACGGTAAATCTGTTCAAATTTAATTGTTCACTCAACATTCTTAATGTTAAACGACGGTCTGATCTCACAAGAGTGTTCACACGTTCGATGTTTTCATTGGTTTTCGAAGTTGAAGGCCTCCCTGAACGGTGTTCATCTTCAACGTGTTTTCTGCCTTCCAAAAATGATTTGTGCCAGCGAAAAAATTGAGCTCGGGATAAAGAATGTTCCCCATAGGCCTGTTTTAACTTTTCAAACGTCACACTTGCCGATTCTCCAAGCTTAACACAAAATTTAATGGCACAACGTTGCTCCAAATTCCGCTGTTCCATTTTGCGTGACGCGCAACCAAAAACACAACTTCGCTAATAGCAGTCACAAAAATCACGTAGTTAACGGAAGGAGTTGAAACTCGCACTGAGCTATGGGAGGGTACTGATACACGTGCTCTATCAAGGACAACAGCGCAGCGTTGCCAGATCGCTTGCAGTGTTGCCAGTCTCATTACTTTTCTGCCACACCTCGTATACTGCCTGGAGAGCTGTAGTGGCTTCAGGTTTTCATTCTATTTTCTTAATTCGTGACTAGTTTTTGCTACTAATTAACTTCATTTAATTTATTTTCCATTTAAAGGGGCTGAGTAGCATCGGTCCTGGAGGGTCACAGTGGCTTCAGGTTTTTGTTCCAACCCAATTGCTTCATGAGAAATCATTCATTGGTGATGAAGCATTTATTACTCAAGTGACATTTTTCTGCTTCATTTTAGTTGTCTTGCTTGTTTTTGAGCCCTTAAATGCTTATTTTAGTATTTAACAGCTGTATTCGTTGTTTTAACTGCTCCTTATTAGCAATAAGATGCAAATGACGAAGGAACCATCAGTTCTACGTCTAGCTTGCCTCCATTTCCACCTCTGTGTGTGTGTGTGTGTGTGTGTGTGTGTGTGTTTGTTTATCATTCAATGTTTGATTTAAGTACTTGGTAAGAAAATGAAGAGAAAGTGAAGAACTGAAAATCACTTGGATGATACACGTATCATTACAGAGTAAAAAGAAAATCTATGATTTAGGAATGAACTGACATGGCAGAGTTAAAATACTAACATGCCATGAAATTTAATAAGATCTGTTATTGGTGAGGATTGTCTTGTAATTAAGCCACTGGGTTGGAACAAAAACCTGCAGCTACTGTGGCCCCTCAGGATCAGAGTTGGCCATCCCTGGTATAGTGTGTACCTAAGGGAACTGATGCAGTATCAAAATGTACTCAGAGTATGTACCAAATCTAAGGGTTTGCCCTTCTAGTTCATTCTTTCTTTCGTTCTGTCTTTAAAAATCTTTCCAAAAAGAACTAATAAATACATAATAATAAAGTAGTCAACAGATCATGCAGTACTTTTATGGAGCATGCAAACATTGCTTACATTGAAAAACTTGCTTATTTCATTAACTGGATTTTATTTGTGCAATGTTTTAACCAGCAATTCTCTCATTTTGTTCTTGATTTAAAAAAAATAAATAAATAAATAAATCTATAAGAATAAGTTGCAGATTGAGTGATAGTTTTTCCTTTGTTGAGTTGACGTTTGACATATTGCTGGAGAATGAGGAAATAAGCACCTTATAACATTATTATACTTCATCTCCATTATGGTAGCTCTTTTTATAGATTATACACTATGTAATAAAAAAAAGTCTGTTGATTTAAATGCCTTCAATTAATTGAAGAGAGATTTCCAAATTATGAATCAAATTCATCAAAAGTTCTAGTCAGATTTAATCAGGAACTTGCTAAATCTGCAGGTTCAAAACGGGGGAAACTGTAACCCACCAACTTTACTAAAGTGAAATTAGGTATAGAATCCCATTCACTAGAAGGATTTTTAAGAAAAAAAATGGATCTAGCTAATTTTAATTGCTTGGAGGAGATGGACAAATCAAGGACAATAATTCTTCTGTCTGAGATTCTGTCTTAAACACAACCCTTATAACTTTGAAGTGTGATTTTTTTTTTATGAAATAAAGAGTCTTGACCACGTTTGCATATCCTTTTAACCTCATCGAATGTTCTCCTCCTGTTGTTGTTGACATTATTGAACATTCCTGCCGTGGTGTGAATTGCTGCCTCTCTACTGTAGACGGCTATAAAGTAATAATTGTAAAAGTGTTCCACTTGTGATCATTTACAGTGTTTCACAGCAACTAATGAAGACACTAATAGACAAATCTGGAAAACTGCCAGTGCTCCCATCATTTCAAGCAGTTTAAAAGGTAATATCAACTCCATTGAAATGACATTACATTGTTTTTCACAGAACTTGGACGACCCGCTTAGCCGCTGATAGAGAATGGGAGCACGTCCACAAAATGAAACCGCTGACTCTGCAGTTCAAATTTTTTTTTTTTTTTCTGACAATTTCAATAGTTTTTAGGAGCCCGGGCTCTTTACGACATGAGCTTACATAGCTAGTTCAGTATAAAATGACAACAAAAGATCAGAAGCAATGCCTCTATGACCAAACAGCAAACGTTGTGAGTTGCAATGTCAAAGGTCTCGATCACCAACTAAAGATGAAGAAAGTATTCTCTCACCTAACAGGTCTAAATGCCAAGATAATATTTTTACAAGGAACTCGCTTAATCAACAAGGATCAGTTTCGGTTGCAAAGAGACTGGACTGACCAAATATTCCATTCCAGCTATACAAAGAAAACTAGAGGTGTGGGAATCTTAATTCACAGAACAATTTCATTTGTGGAATCAGATGTCGTACCTGATCCTGAAGGGCGATATGTTATGGGTAATTTATTTAATTGTAAACTGACCGGAAGTTACTGGTCATGCCAAAGTCGAGACTTTAGCTCTGTGGGGACTGTGCCTTTGCAGTAGCCCCTACATTTTTGATTAGTGTACCCTTTTATAAGTCAGCACCAGGATTATTCACCTTTTAAAGCCAGTCTGAAAACCTACTTTTTTGCCTTAGCTTTTTAAGGTTGTTTGAAGGTACTGTTTGTTTCTTTATTTATTTATATATTTTGGTCTACTTACTGTATCTGTAGGTTTATTTTTGGAAACTGTACAGCACTTTGGTCAACTTCTTTTGTTTTAATTGTGCTCTAAAATTAAAACTGACTTTTTTTTTTTTTGATGTAGAATTCCGGCTCCGCTTTATGTTGGTCTTGTTGAGCTGTCTACATAAATGCTTTGATTTTATTGTACTGGTCAATTTGATTACACCCAATATTGTACAGTTTACCCTGATACAAGATGGCACCTGTGGTCATTGTTGCCATCTAATTGCATTCATATTTTATGTGCTATTACTTTGTTTCCACTAATATGTCCTAGACATTCATTAAACACTTCTTAAGTTAAATTAATGCATGAAGAAAGTCCAGCAGCCTGCCATTCAGTATCTTTATTTTTAAAGACCATATGTGTAAGCCAAGCAATGAATACTGGGTGGGTCAGAGCTATTTGAGGTGATGGTCCTCCTCAAGCCTTTTGAACCTTAAGTTCACACTTACTAATAAGACATGAACAGTAAGGAGTCACAGTTAATATGCTGTAGTGTGAATGCTCTAAACTGTCTGACCAGACATAATTTTTAACGGAGAGATTGCCGTTCAGACAAACTGAGATATTTTTGGATTTGATCTGTGCAGTTTTTGATGGAATGAAATCCTGTTCTTTCAACAACAAGGGAGAAGTAGCTGCCGTTTACTGTAACGCCAAGATGGATGTGAAAGAGCAGATATGTGAGGCTGACATAAAGACCATGGAGATACCAGCTGTAAATATTGAGGACAGCTGTGAATGGCAGTCTGTCCACATCAAACAGGAGAGTCTCTGCATTAAGGGTGAGGATTATGAACTGGTAACGGTGGGTATTAAAGAAGAAGATGAGGAGATGTCTGTCAGCATTGAGACACACAGACAAAAATGTATGCCGTTTGTTCACCTCAAGGTGAGGTCTGACATAAAGAAGACTGAGGAAATGCCATCTGTTAGAATTCTGGAAAATCCGCCATCATCTATACTGCAGTCTGGAGAAAGTAAGTGTGAAATCAAAATGTGTGATTTATGTAAAACCCTACAGTAATATATAGTACTTTATGGTGAAAGTGGGGACAGTTTTTAACAACAGCACATTTTGATACAGCAATGTAGCCCAAAATGCTTTACAAGAACAATTAAAAAATAATAGATAGATACTTTATTAATCCCAAGGGGAAATTCACATAATCCAGCAGCAGTATACTGATACAAAGAAACAATATTAAATTAAATAGTAATAAAAATGAAAAGAAAAAAAAAAAAAAAAAATGTTAGCATTTACTCCCCCGGGTGGAATTGAAGAGTCGCATAGTGTGAGGGAGGAACGATCTCCTCAGTCTGTCAGTGGAGCAGGACAGTGACAAAAGTCTGTCACTGAAGCTACTCCTCTGCCTGGAGATGACACTGTTCAGTGGATGTAGTGGATTATTCATGATTGACAGGAGTTTGCTTAATGCCAGTCGCTCTGCCACAGATGTTAAACTATCCAGCTTTACTCCTACAATAGAGCCTGCCTTCTTAACAAGTTTGTCCAGGCGTGAGGCGTCTTTCATCTTTATGCTGCCACCCCAGCAATCAATAACATCAAAGAATAAATAACACAAGGTAAGGTCAGAAGGACAGAAAAAACAAAAAACTCCAGTTAGATTAGAGAAACAAAAATCTGCAAGGGTTTCCAAGGCCGATAGTCCATCCAGCCCCTACTGGGCATTCTACCTAACATGCACTGAGCGAAGACACTATACCTGGGGACAAATAACGTTTATCTGTCAATCATATAGTACCTCCATCCATTTATTTATTTGCAGGTTGTAAATGTGTGTAAGCACTGGGGATTGGGATGCTCTGATGAGGTTGTCTTAGTGCTGATGGGGATCATTAGCTTCACGTTACTAGAATTGGCTTATGATTTTTTTTTTTCTTTTAATTTTCTTTTAGCTCTTTCATAACCGGACATCTAGAAGTCTTGTGTTCTCCATTAAAGTGTTAACTTTGGTTTTTTACAACTAAACTGCAGATTTTTTATTAACAAAATGGCATTCTGTAGGTTTATTGTTCAGTTACCATGAAAGTTAAAATAAATGTCCTTAAAATATGTACTTTAACTAATAAGACATGTACAGGAAATATTTATCCATAATACATACGGCATACATAAGAATATAATGCTTGCCATAATTTCAAGCCACAGTTCTAAAGTTCAAGCCTATTGTTTACTAAGCAGTGAGGGCAAATTGTGAGCTGCTGTACTAAACACAAACTCAATCACGTTCCACACTTGGACAAGGAGTGACTTTTACTTAAAGATCAGAATGAAAAGGTCTGAACTAATTGAGCTTTACTCTTAATTTCTGCCATAGAGCTGCCTGTCTCTTCTTCCATACCAAGTTCAGCTACACAACATACACATCTTCTTCTGCCGTTCTTCTCCATGCACAGGTCGACTCCTCACATTCCTGTTTTTCAGTTTATTCCCCTACTTTCTTTACCATAAAAGCCAATATTTTGATCTTCTCGTTCTTCTAAAGTCTGCCTGACTGCTATCTGTTTACAGGAATTTTCGACAGCTGAACTACACATGCACTTCCTTAAATACTGTAATACCATGTTTAAAGAAACAGTACAAATTACTATAAAGCTTAGGAAAGCAAAAGCTGAAAAAAATTGATGTTTGAAATCGGCTGATTTATTGATCACTGATCAAGTTATTTGGGATAAAAATCATCCAATTTAGATCAGTGGCATCACTAGTAAGCACTACGGGTCTGTACTCTGTGAAGAGCGTTTTGTAAAAATAACTCGGCTTTTGTTCAGGACAAAGTGGTGGCTTTGAGGTCTTTTTTTTTCATTAGTCTCAGTTTGGCTGATCGTATTCTCTAAAGTGTCATTTTTAAATGCAGCTGCATTTAAGAGAAATGCTTCTGGTGAGTGTGGGACTGAAAAAGGGAGTGTGAGGGTAAAAGGAGCGGCTGAACCCTGCCATTTTTGTAAAAGTTTTATGTTGTCTAAGAGCCACATCTACTATCTTGTGCCACAGGTAGTCAAGTACACCACCTCTGTTAACAGTTACACCAAAACCCAGACTGTTTCAAGATAGGAGTTAGTCTTTGAGGATCAGGAGTGAAAAGGACAGAAGGCTGTATGAAGTGGAGGAGAAAGAGTAAACTTCGGGGCAGTAAACTCAGTCCTTGGCACACAGGCTTGTCGGGTTGCACAAAGGGCATAACTCCCAAAATGTACCACTCTATTTACTAGGACTGGGTATTGGCACTGATGTCCTGATTTGATTCCGATTCACAATGCTGAGTCTCAGCACTTTAACAAAACAAGCTTTATTCAGCTTGAAACAGTAAGGTTATTTATTGTAGCGGGATCTACCACTCTCCTATAAAGAGACACAGCAGTCGGGCAGGGTCGTGACCAGGTTAGTGGCATGTAATACTGTTCTCTGTATTTGTAATGTTCCTTGCATCACCCATCGATGATGCCGATTATAGCACGACCACGATCTTTTAGGATTTTTTTCGTGGCGAGCTACTACAGCATTGGGAGTCTGTGGTTGCCAAAGCGACCGTGATGGTGTCACTATCTTCCACAGACAAAGTGATCGCGCTTCGGGACGCTCTTTGGCGTGTTATCCCATTTTGGAGGCAGCCCCAAAACAGTTTAGGAACCTTACAATATGCATAAGCATGGAATGATATTTAAGAAGAAATACTTAAATAGCAACAAACAGTTAACATCAGTATTTGGAAGATGTTGAACAAATATAATTGCTCTTTTTTTTATTAAAAGGTCCACAAACTTTATGGGATCCATGTTTTAATACAATGCAATGGTGTCTACTTTATAAAACATCTATATCGTCTTGTGAATAATATTATAAAGTAATCAAATATTGTTTCTTAAATAATTTTTGTTCAATAACCTATTCATGTGTTATTAATGTCCATGTAGACACCCTTCAACTGAACTGTTAGCCAGATTTTTTTCCCCTATTGGAATTTTAAAATCTTGAATTAGTTGAAATTTAAATGTAAAAAGCGTTGCATTTTTTGGTTAGAAAGACATTTTTATTAAATCTTTCTACTATAAAACATGCAAAACACTAAAATTACAACATCAGAAGTGTAAAAGGCATAATAATGAGAGAAATAATAATGATAAAAATATAAAATGAATAATAATGATGATGCTAATACCGTATACACTGTCAAAATGTCTTTTTTGTGGTTTATCTTTGAACAGGCTTTCATTTACCCGACACTGTTCAGCGTAATGCTTCGTCTCAACAAAAGTTCTTTTTATCACGTCCTCATCAAGACATAACTTCAACTAAGTAAGTGGATTTTGGCTGTCCATGCTTACTTTTATTCTTGGCTGCCCCACCAAATTAAAACGAGGTTGTGCTGGTTTATTTGAAGCAGGGTCAACAGAAATCCAAACCTGATCAAGTGTCACTTTCGGATTCATTAGAATCACTTTAGGTTTCATTGTTCGTTTCAGTTTCACTGCCTGAAGACAGATTCACTTTGTTGTCACTGTCAAGAACGTTGAAGCATCTGGGGCCTCATGTATAACGTCGTGCGTAGAATTCACACTATAACATGACGTAAGCACAAAAGCCAAAATGTGCTTACGCACAGCAAATTCCAGATGCAACTTCCGCGTTCTTCTGCTCCATAAATCCCGATCAACGTGAAAACTAACGCACGTGCACGCGCCTTGTGTCCGCCCTGTCTCCTCACTGAATTACGCCCCTTTGAATATGCAAATCAATATAAAAAGACCTTAAGCTCAGTGTTCTATGAAAAGACAGTGGCAAAAGCAAGAGGGAAAATATAAGAATTTCAGCGAATACCAAGTGGAGGCAAAGAAAAACGTATTATTTGTTGGTTTATACAGTGGTATAATCGACAAAAGGAAGTTGATCGAGTGACATAGCGTGTTGGAGAAACTTGAAAGCTCACGTTCACAAAGTTGCACAGTGCCCGACATAAAAAAGAAGTTGTCACAAATCAAAGTCGCCGTGAAAAGGTGAGACGTAGCCCACCGTCTGAGTGTCATATGGAAGCTTATTAGGGTACAGTGAGAAATAAAAGGCACAGAGTAGGAAAAAAGCACGAAATGTCAACTTCAATCTCGAAATATCCACTTTAATCCCGTAGTTTATTTTGTCATTAAAGTAGAACATAAACTTTATCTTAAAATCATTTAATTTACTAGTTTCTCAAATCCCATCGTAACTAAAGTAGCACGTTAAATGCTTTGTTTTGTATTTGATCTTCAATGTGCTGTTTATGTGTGAATCACTACTTGCTTCCGTTCTTTCTCTTTCTCCGACAGGACACAGAATCAATTACATTCGTGATATTACAGCTCTCTGAATAATTAAAATACTGAGATGTATACGTGATATATTTTTCATGATGATAGGAATGAAAGCATGTTATTAAGAACACGATGGCGCAGTGATTGTTCATGTCTCATACAATATGCTGCTGCGCCATGTGCGACCTTCGATGAAATAATTTATTGTAGCAGTACTGTCTCTTTCAAACGTACTAACCTTCAATTCTTGTCCTTACTTTTCTTTCCCCAAATACCAAATCGCCACACAATCATCTCTGTAATCTGTACTAATAAAAGGCAAAGCCCTCACTCACTCACTGACTGACTCACTGACTCATCACTAATTCTCCAACTTCCCATGTAGGTAGAAGGCTGAAATTTGGCAGGTTCATTCCTTACAGCTTACTTACAAAAGTTGGGCAGGTTTTATTTCGAAATTCTATGCGTAATGGTCAAAACTGGAACGTATTTTTGTCCATATACTGTAATAGAATTCAGCTTGATAGCCGTGGGAGGCGGAGTTTTGTATTAAAATATTTAACCAAGCACATTTCAGCCATCATTTGTTGTCGGGCAGAGAGAATAGACTGCAGCGCGATAGCCGTGGGAGGCAGAGTTTCGTATTAAAGCATTTGACCAATCACATTTCAGCCATCATTTGTTGCCAGGCAGAGAGTCTTTTAAAATCTGTTGTGGAGGCACTCTAACACAGAATAAATGTCGATTAACCTGTTGCTTAAACCAATTAGATTTTGAGTTGGTGTCAGTAGGACCCTCTAGCAGGAGTACGGCAACGTCACCGTATTCAGACCCATTGATTGGATAGAAGCCGATATGGGGAACTCTACGAGGCCATTGAACGCACCGCAAACGCTCCGAGCAAAAGATCGTCGCGTGCACTATGGCCAACTCCATGGCAGGATTCTGGACAATATTATTTGCCAGACACAGACCAGATTTGAAGACCACGAAAAGCTGATGTTTGTCACGCTCCTCGAGCCCCAGAAGTTTCGGGAATACAAGAAAAATTTCACGCATGCAGCCTTCTCCAGTGTAACACAAGAGCCACGGAGCGCTTTTTGATCTGTCTCGGCTAAAAACAGAACTGACTGTAATGTATGCCATGGATGATTTTGCAGGAGAATCTCCCACTGATCTCCTTGACTTCCTTCATCAGAAAAATCTGAATGAGAGCATGGGGCAGCTGTTCACATTGGTATATTTGGCGGTGAGCATTCCTGTGTACACTGCTTCTGTCAAGCGGACATTTTCAGCCCTAAAGCGAATTAAAACTTATGCCAGAAATACGACAGGGCAGGTTCGACTTTCAGCATTAGCTTCGATGGCGATAGAAAGTGAGGTTTTGATGGAACTGAAGTGCACGGATAATCCGTACGACAGAGTAATTGAACTGTTTTTGAGGAAAGAGAGGAGGATGGATTTTGTTTACAAATAATCTGAACTTTTGGTGAGTAAAATGTTGTGTTTTTCCTAAATATTGCAAGTTTATGAGTTATTATTAATGTTTTTTATGTGATGTCGCGGCTGTGGCTGCAGTAGAAAGGAACTTGTTCAC
This sequence comes from Polypterus bichir lapradei, assembly GCA_026402145.1. Lineage (NCBI taxonomy): Eukaryota > Metazoa > Chordata > Cladistia > Polypteriformes > Polypteridae > Polypterus > Polypterus bichir. The sequence continues at coordinate 210,984,499 of JANRMT010062791.1, forward strand.
CCCGCTTTGTCTATTCAATAAAGGCATTTATTGTGGGTACAGGAGTTATCTTTTTTTATATATACAGTGCTCAGCATAAATGAGTACACCCCACTACATTTGTCAGAAAACCTTTAGTTTCCTTTCAGTATCAACATTTTCTATGAGATACTGTACTACAAAATACTCCCACAAATGTGGGCCATTGATTGCAAATAAGATTTGTTAATTTGCACACACAAAAAAGTGATTTCCCTAACAAATTAATTCAAGCCCATGTTGCCAAAATGAGTACACCCCAATTATAGTCTTAGGAGAAAAGCCACACTTAAGACTACAAAATTCTAATTAACAGGCATTCAACCACAGACGAGTCTAATGATTAATTTAAGAGGTGTCCAGCAGACAGGTGACTATAAAAGGGCATTACTTAACAAAGAAAAGAAACAAAGAAGACATGGAAGAGAAATGTCAAAAAATCTGAGAAAGGAAATCATTACTTTACACAAAAAAGGTGAGGGCTACAAGAAGATCAGCAAAGCTTTACATATCAGTCAAAATACTGTAGCAAAAGTGATCCAAAAATTTAAGAAAGATGGAAGTGCAACCATCTTACAGAGACGTCCAGGCCGTTCACGGAAGTTAACATCTCGACAGGAGCGTCTTCTGATGAGAAGGGTTGAAGAAAATCTCCATGCAAGTTCACTGCAGTTAGCTAAAGCAGTAGAAAGCCAAACTGGAGTGACCGTTTCCCGTGACACCATACGGCACACACTGCAGAGGAATGGCATGCATGGGTATCGTCCATGAAGGAAGCCTCTCCTAAAGCCCATGCACAAAAACGCACGCCTAGAATTTGCTAGGGCCCATGCTGAAAAAGATGAAGACTACTGGGACTCTATATTCTAGAGTGATGAGACAAAGATCACTGTTTTTGGAACTAATGGTTTCAAAACTGTATGGCGTTGTAAAGGTGA
>JANRMT010062791.1:210985554-211014644 GCA_026402145.1 Polypterus bichir lapradei
CAAATACATCTCCAGTTGTCACTCCCCACAAAACGGCCCTGGTGGTGACGCTACAATGACCAGTCACATCTTGATGGGAAAGCACTTGACACAAGAAATGGAAGTTTTTCTGGATTTTCCTAAAATTGACATGGCCACACTGGAACTGTTACCTTCTTGCAAGAAACTAATTTAAATTAAATGCATCCAAATATATGGATAGCCCTCAGAATTGCAGCCAGTACTCCTGTAACTTCTGCAAAGAGAAGCTTTTTCAAAACTGAAGCTCATGGAAAATGATTTGAAGTCGACACTGCCACTTGCAATGATGAGCACAGAGATGTGTCTACGAAGATATCATATGACAGTGTTATAAAAGATTTTGCTGCAAGAAAGTCAAGTCATGCCCAATTTTAAAAAGACTGTTATTTGAAATGTTAAGGCCCTCCATTTACCAGCGACATGTTTCTATTATTATTTATTTGTTGTTCTTCCTTTTTCTATATAAAGTTTGTAGAGTATGTTTTAAATAAGTTAGTTACATAGAAAGTGGTTCTGTTTTTTGTTATTTTATTCTATGTAAGTTTTGGATGTTTTGGTGCAAACTCAATTTACATGTAAAAGAGTATTATTTAATTCTATTTAAATTTATTTGTTTTTGATTAAATAAGTGTTACACATGTGTTAACAGCATATTGTGTGTGTGTGTGTCTTCTGTGTATGGAGATGTGAAGAATTTGGTGATGCGCAGATTTTCTTACCTGGGGCACCAATTAGGTCAGAAACGGCCCTGATTAATAATATAATATATACATTAGTGGGTGGCGCAGTGGGTAGCACTGCTGCCTCGCAGTTAGGAGACCCGGGTTCGCTTCCTGGGTCCTCCCTACATGATGTTTGCATGTCTCCCTGTGTCTGCGCGGGTTTCCTCCCACAGTCCAAAGACATGCAGGTTAGGTGCATTGGCGCTACTAAATTGTCCCTAGTGTGTGCTTGGTTTATAGGTGTGGGTGTGTGTGCGGCCTGTGGTGGGCTGGCGCCCTGCCGGGGTTTCTTCCTATGTTGGCTGGGATTGGCTCCAGTGGACCCCCGTGACCCTGTAGTCCGGATATAGTGGGTTGGATAATGGATGGATGGATACACCTGTTAAAATATAAACACTTATAAATTAAAATTACTAACCTAGACCAGTTGTTGTCAATCTAGCCAGATGGTGGTGGTGTAGGAACAAAGTCTTTATCATGTTTTTTTTGTAACAGAAATAAGTTTATATTGCAAATATTGCCTCTAACCTGTTCTTTTTATTTTCTGCTTATGAAATACAGTGGTTGATTATATTTCACAGATTATTTTTAAGCTAATACATCACATTTTACAATACAATTTTTTTGTATAGCCCAAAATCACACAAGAAGTGCCGCAATGGGCTTTAACAGGCCCTGCCTCTTGACAGCCTCCCAGCCTTGACTCTCTAAGAAGACGAGGAAAAACTCCCAAAAAAACCTTGTAGGGAAAAATGGAAGAAACCTCGGGAAAGGCAATTCAGAGAGAGACCCCTTTCCAGGTAGGTTGGGTGTGCAGTGGGTGTCAAAAAGAAGGGGGACAATACAAATTTGAAATACATTTTAGCTAGCATGCACTTATTATAATTAAAATACAAAAAGAAAAAGTGGGTATGTGATGTAGAGAGTCATTCTGTATCACGATTTAGAAGTTATTTATTCATCAGCTCCTCTTCTGTGAATCGGCTCAGCAGTTGAATATCTTTGAAGTGAGGCTCCAGTTTTGCAGACAAACGCGGCCGCTTCACAATCTGCAACCGAATTTTGTGTCCTTCTGTGTCTCTGCACCAAGTTCTGGGCCAAAACCCGCTAACATCTCAACTTAGTCTTGATGTGAGAACTGCAGAAGGAATACTAAACAGTAAAGACACACGCACACATGTATCTAAGCATCATCTGTGTAGGAAAGACGCATGATAGACATGTCAAAATTACCTTTTATATAAAATTAACTAAATAACCATATGTACAGCAAACATACATGCCACAAACAATCGCTGACATATTCGGTTACACACATGGAACAAAACGAATATGGAAAAAAATCCAGCAACGCCAGGCCAAAAGATGAAATATCGAGGAGTCGGACAGGAATCGACCACCTTTTACTGGAACTAACAGACCAAAACATGCCAGCTAAGTGCGATGACTGCCATTTATAGTGTAGCGACTTCATCATAACAGTTTCAAAAAGGAAGACACAGCAGGACAAAGCGGTGATTACAGAACAATTTACTTGTAACCGTCTAAGAAGAAAAAACGAATGCAAAAGAAATGAACAAAATTGAACTAGAACCATTTACAATTGTCTTTAAACCCCTCGTTGTCATGGCACTGAGAGACGCCATAAAACAAACTCAGTCGATCACCCCCCAAACATTTCCACATACTGGTTTGCTTGTCCCTTGTTCTTATATCCCACACCTTCTAGTCTTTGCCCGAACTGTCAGCCCCTCCATTCAGGGTGCCACTTCTTTCCTTCCTTGTAGTGTCCCTTCAGTGGCGTAGCAATGGATTGTGCAGATTGTGCAAAGCACAAGGGCCTATGAGCTTGGGGGGCCCACTTGGGGCTGTATAGATTTTTTTTTTATTTTTAATTATTTAAAATAGTGGTTTTACACTCTTGTCAGGGACACTCACCTGTCATCATGAAAAGTAAAAAAAAAATTAATAATAATAATGGTAACATAAAATAAATTCTCTGTATGGTCTGTGCTATAAATTTGTTTTCCGTATAATTTCTTTGATTTTTGATCATTTTTTAGAGTAAAAATCGCTAAATTGGCCCATTTCCTCACCTCGGACTGCACTCTCCCTCACACACTGGATTAATGCCTGCAATTAGCGCGTGCCTGTTGCTGTCTCTCTGGATGTCGCCAATATAATGTTTACAGACACATTTATTATACACCCTAACTTTCCACAGTCTGACATGTGACATACAGTATTTTGTCTTGCTGATCGGACATAAAACCGCAGTGAAAAGACACAAGGTGGGCAAACAGTACCATGCCGGTCTGAAGGGGGCGCATGTGAGCAAAACAGGTGTTCGTTGTTGCTGAGGCTCTCGCCGCCAATGAGTTAGCGATATCAGAAAGTCAAGTGCACTGCAGCGGCCCGTTAAATTTTATTTTGCGTTCTGACTGACTGCCAAAATGGAAGATTAAGGTTTTTAAAAATTAAAGAAAATAAGGAGGACTTTTACAAGAAAGTGACAGTGATTTTCGTGGCGAAGGATAGGCACGTGGACTTAATTTACAAATAAAGGTAGGATCATAAACGATTTTCAATTTTATAAAAAATGGCTCCAGTAAAAACAATCCAATATTTAAAAATTAAAATTTGAACTTAAATAAAATGTTCTTGTTTTTCTTGTCATCCTTTTGTTGAACAGTATGTATTAAAATTTATTAAAGCATCAGAATTAAAAAATTTTAAAAACAACTAAATATTTCAATTAAGGTCAAAATTGAAATCCGTTTTTTTTACATCACTCTATACTTTCATTTGTATTGAATAAGTATGAATTGTGGAATTGCAACGGCAACATTAGAACGCATGGAGGGTGCAGAGCAAATGAATGCACTCTCTCTCGCCGCTATAAATGTAATGTTCTTTCTTGGCCAAATATCACCCTACATATGTGTGTGTAAAGAATGCTGATGAGATATGAAACATAACCAGTAGTCAGTGTGCATGCTGGCTGCCAAGTGAATAGTGAATAAACTACTCTTTGGGGTTCATATATTTGTAAATCTGACTCTGAGGGAGTCAGTGCCTCACCAGCCGTGACCCTCACTGCACATCACTGCCAACAGCTGTCCACCACACCGCTCTCCGCTAGACTCAACAGTCTCTTTTCTCCAGGCTTCACCCTGGCCGGGATGCTACAATACTTTGCATTAGTGCGGTTCTAATTATAATTCAACCTGTGAAAAATTACTACAAAATGAATGCAGAGTTTGGCACACTGCCCGGGATTTGTTCCTGCCTTGCGCCCTGTATTGCTGGGATTGGCTCCTGCAGACCCCCATGACACCCTGTGTTAGGATATAGCAGGTTGAATAATGGATGGATGGATGAATGCAGAGTATTACATTTGTTGTGTGATCGTGAGACTGCACTATTAGCACTTTGGAATATAGAAATACAAGTATATTTGCAATTCTGTGTTCTTTTATGAAAGAATGAATAATATAAGCCATTCACAGGAAGTGATGTGATTATTAAAAAATGCACATTTTTTTAAATAAACATTCATTTTAAAGATATTTTAACAACCTCCATGTCAGGATCGAAAAGGAAGAAACACAGAAGGACGAAGTAGGGATCACAGGACAGTTTACTGGAACAGTAAAAAAAAAAATACAGGATTGTATCAGCAAAAACGAACGTCTTTTTGGACATTTGAACTATTTACAATTGCCTATTAATCTCTCATTTTTCTGTCCCTGAGAGACGCTATTAATGAAAAAAAAAAAAACATAGAAAAATGCCAACTTCATAATGCAACAACACCATCGTTCTCAAACCCTCTCCCTCGAGAGTATGCCCCCAACCATAAACTCTGCCTCTGTCCCCACCATCCCGGGGACCGCCCCCTTTCAGTGTCAATCATACCCCCTCTGTCAGTCCTCCACGCTGTACTCCATCCTTCCTCAATCGGACCCAACAGTCACTCCCAAGGGCCTTCAACCTGGTCAGGACGTTACACTGCCCCCTCTGTAGAAATCCCTCATGCTCGAGGGAATCTCAAAATCTTGATATAGGCTTGGCAGCCTGCCCGTTCGTCTTGGACACCTCGTGGGTGCATCGCGGCCTGGCTGTTCATCGTCTTCCTGAGTAAGGTCTCCAGGCGATGTATTTTCCCATCAAGCCAGCTCCGACGAGTCCACAGGCTTCCCTGAGCCTCTCTCTCCTCTACCACAATAGGGTGCCAGTCAGTCCTGATGAAGGAGCACTCGTTGATTTTGTTGTGGAATTTGCACCCAGTAGACCAACTTCTCTCATTCCAGCACTTGACACAGTCTGATCCAGGCACTGTCGATTTTTGGGAACCAACCCTTCTTCTGACAAGGGCTAAAACATGCAAATTGAGTTTCCTGGGCTGAACGATGAACCTCAAGTCTGCAAATCATAGTGCCATTTTTGGGAGAGCACGGCTTCATGCAGATGTTGACGGGCAAATTCATAGGCTGTATTGAGGCAGACCTGTAGGCGACGACCATATTCAGGGCTGACTAGAGTCTCACAGGGTTCTGGTGCTGGTCCATACAGCAGCAAAGCAGGTGTCAGCAATCGTGTCTCATCATCATAACGGCAGGGATACAGCACGTCGCTTCTTGAATTGTTGTTCAGCATGCTATGAGGATCAAGGTCAGCTTTTGGTCCCAGTTGCTCTACTGATGGCTGATGGCTATGGCCAGCTGGGTAGTAAGTGTCCAAATAAACCACTCTGCCAGTCCATCACTCTGGGGATGCAGGGGTGTAGTGCAAGTCTTCTGAATCTGTAAGTGATCACAAACCAGCTGAAACACCCTGTTCTCGAAATTTCATTCCTGATCGGAGTGAATTTCCTCCAGCATGCTGAAGTGACTGAACATACATCAAAACATCCTCAGCTATCTCAGCTCTTTGATCAGGTAAGGGATTAGCTTCAGGCCACTTTGTAAAATAGTTGACCATAACTGGAATGAACTTGTTGCCCAGCTGGGAGCAGTGGAGGGGGCCCACAACATTAATTCCTGCCATCTCCATGGGCATGCCTACTTTGCATTGTTGCAACGGGGCCATAGATTTGTCAGCAGGCCCCTTCTTGGCAGCACATGTGTCATATTGGCAGCAGTGGTCCTCCACGTCATGTCAACACCTCCCCCAATAGAAACCCTGCCGCAGACTTCCCAGTGTCTTCATCACTTCAAAGTGACCCAATCCAGCACCCTCATGGACAGCCTTTAGTACCTGCATTCGCATCTTCTGAGGAACAATTATCTGCCAGTTTGCCTGTCCTGATGCTGAGTTTATTGCATTGTTGCTGTAAGATCCCATTATGCAGCCACAAACTATTGGGACCACAGGCCTTTTACTGCAGCCCCTTCGGGAACCACCTATTCCCCGGCTGGTCTGTGTCTTGCTTCCATCCATCTGTGCACTTGCTGTATCTCTGGATCCTGTCACTGCCACAACTGCCATTTTGCCTCATCATCTTTTAGGGAGACAACTTGCAGATGTGCTCCTCATCACTTTCCACCTCTCTTAATTCCTGCCATGAACAATACCTGCATTCACACTGGAAGCAGGGGCACAGAAAGAGGGTATCAGCATTTCGATGTTGCGTCCCCCGGCGATGTTGAATAGTAAAGGTGAAATTTTGCAGCCATTCAGGCCACCGAGGCAATTGCCCTTAGGGTTCCTTGAAGGATAAAAACCGTTGAAGAGCGGCGTGATCACTTCTCAGAATGAATGGGTCTCTACTCAAATAACGGCGAAAGTGGAGGCTGGCTTCTACTGTCATTAACATTTGTCACCGGGTAACATAGTAATTATGCTCTTCTTTACTAAGGGACTTGTTAAAATACATGAGCACGTGCTCAACATCAGGGTGTTCCTAGACTAAAAAGGCTACCAACTCCACATTGCTGGCGTCAGTGTCCAAAATGAAACCCCACAATGGGTATGGTAAGACCAGTACAGGGGCACAACAGAGCCAGCCCTCAGCAAGTCAAAAGCCCATTGCTCTTCGTCTCCTCACTCCCTTTCGAGTAAGCTGATGAAGGGGGGTAGCAATTGTCTATAGTATGAGGCCCTACCCAAAAACGTCCTAAGATGCCTCATGTTGACTGGAGCTGGCCACTCACAAATGGCTTGAACCTTAAATGCTTTCGTAGCCACGCCCTGGCCACTCGCCTGATGGCTCCAGCTAAGTAACTTCTTGCTGTAACAAGTGACTCTTCGATGGATGTAATTTTAACCCAGCTATGCGTAGTCACTCAAAAACAGCCCTGAGCGCTTCCAGTGCTGCCTCAAAGGCGAATCCATGGGCAAATACATCTCTCTATTACAAAAAAAAATCTTGCAATAATACGAGACTTCTGGCGATGAGACGTGATCTTCTGAAGAGAGAAAGAGAGACGCTTTCACTTCCTGCGAGACAGACATTTCACATCATACTTGCAGCCTTCAGACCCAAGTCCTGTGATACACATGCAGAGCAGGTTAGAGATAATGGAAGTAGGAAAATTCAAAAGTTTAAAAAAATGACAGTAAAGATCGCATTAGCACAAACAAACTGAAAATATTACTCAGTGAAATAACAGAACAGCGAAAAGAGATTGAATACTCAGATGCTGTACAGGCTTTTAACTGTTTGAAGCGCTGCATGAAATGCTGATCACGTGGCACAGCAGCAGCGAGGTAAAAAAACAACTTACTTGTTTCCCAATGTATCACCATTTAAGAGGGGTTTCGGAGGAGCGACTGTGTTTCCTTGGTGTGCATTCAGCCTCCCTCTTTACAACGGCGCGTATCGCTTGCTTTGGCGGGGAAGGGGTAGGTGAGCGAAGTGCACATCACACCCCAAGGCAGAGGCAGCAAGCCAGCAACTGATCGAGCAAAGAGGAGTTAAAAAATGCATTTGGTTCCCATTGTATCACAGTTTAAGAGGGGTTTCGGAGGAGCGGCCGTGTCTCCTTGATGTACGTTCAGCCCCCCCTTCACAATAGCGTGAAGTACTGGTGGGGGGAGGGGTTGATGATCAAAATGAGCAGGGGGCAAAGCCCCCTAGTCATCCAAATAGACAAGACACAGGGTACAGGGCAGCGTGGTCAAGGTTCGGTCCATTAGTCTTTCGAATGTGGCTGGGGCATTACACATCCTGAAGGGTAGCACATTGAATTGCCATATCCCTTTTCCAATTCTTCAGGGCCTCTGAGGTCAGTTCTACTTGCCAGTATCTACTCCACAAGTCCAAGATGGAGAACCTGCCACAAGATCGAGGGCCGTGTCCATCCATGGGAGTAGGTACGAGTCTTTCTTGGTCACTTGGTTCAACTTCCGGTAATCGACACAGAAGCACTAATCTCCAGTCTTTCTCTCCAGCACCACCGGTGAACACCAGGGAGACTCAGAGGGCTCGATAATATCCACCTCAGTCATTTCTTCAATAAGAGTGGTGGCTTCTCCTCGACGTGTGCCATTGGGAGATGCCATGGTTGTTGTTTCATGAGCCGTGCATCACCGACATCGATGTTGTGCTGAAGCAGATGAGTTCATCTGATATCGGCTGGGGATGTAGCAAACTGGTCCAGATATTCCCACAGTGAGTCAAGCAATAGCTGTTGTTGGTGTGAACTTAGTCCTTGTTGACTCTTCTGCCACACATTCTCCATAGCAGTGCTCCAGCCTGCAGCACCCCCCACTTATTTAGCCTTAGGTAATGACTCAAGTTTCGCAGGCCTGGGTAGCCTTGTTTTATTCACTCCTAAACGAAGAGGGGAGCTGCCTGGAATTGTCAGTGTTCTCTGGGTAAAATCTATCCGAGCTTTGGTACAGCACAAAATGTCCATTCCATTCCATGGGATACACAAGTCCTGAACGTCGGCCACCCAAATCAGATGAGCCCACTCACGCCCTCCTATTTGCTTGATGGCCATGATACGCTCCCTCATAAAGGCAGACTTGCCCGTAGTGGTGAAAAGGCGGGAAATGGTTCCTCAAACTGGGTAGTCAGGAGGGAGGGTATCAGGGTGTACTATGGATGCTGAGGCCCCAGTGTTCACTAATGCTCTTATTGTCCGGCCCCAGAGTGTCATTAAGAGGTTGCATTGGAACAATATCCATAACTTTCCATTGGGGAGCCGCTTTGGGGTTCGGGGCCGTTCCTCTTACTCTGAACCCCTGTCATTTCCCTGTGCTTCCCCTTCTTCTGGCCCTAATAAGACCACACAAAGGAAGCAAAACTGGCATATATGGCCAGGGTGTACCCATCTCCAGCACTATTTTTTAATATGGTTAATTACATGCTGTAATGTAAGATAATTAGTTCTATTATGCATATGTAACAATTCCCATGAAAAAACAATCTGTTTAAATTGTACATCCGCATCTCCATACGTGAGCGGCAGAAATGCAAAGTGGCTAGCCTGTAGCGCCAGCCCGGAGGTTGGCGAGTGAAGCTATCAGGGGTTGATGACCTCTTGTCTTCAAATAAAGAGAAACAGATTTAAAGATATCTTAATCAGAGATGCATTTAAAGATATATTAAAATAATTTGCATATTTCTTCAAATGATCATGAGATTTCTCTAAATAATTTAAAGGTATCCAGATGAATTTGAAGATATCTTGAAATATTTAAAGCAGCGGTTCTCAAACTGTGGGGCACTGTACATTTTTATTTCAAATTTAAATTTGCAAGATATAATCACAACGAATGCATTATAACTAAAATTACAATAAAACATTTCAAAGGCATAGATCTAATGACTAATATGTGGCTGCTTTAAAGTACACAGCCTGTCCAGGTTTGGTTTGATATTCGAGATATCGAGACACTCTGAGCTCCTTTTCTATTTGAAGTTTTTTTCTATGACGAGCGGCGCCACTGCTGCTGCTTTTACAGTCGCGTATTTTCAATCCAGAAAGTTCGACTCGTATTGGTATCTGTCGGGAACATTCGGGTTAGCAGTAGAACAGGTGATAATGCGGCGCGACTGCACCACATCGGCAGCGTAGCCAATATTGCCAAATTGAGTTAAATTGTTTTTAAAAATTAAAACATATTTAATCATTTCTTTACATAAAAAATAATTAAATAAGAATAAATAATTGAATTACTACCAAAAACCACACAAGGCATTTTAACAGTTATTAAAGCACTTTAAAAAAAAATAACACATGCAGATCTTATGGAAGTAAAAATGATAGGACACCGCGACACGGCACGGGTATCATACCTTTGTTAGTTGTATCATTGGTTATTCTCATCTATCTTACGAGGTGTGGCAGAAAAGTAATGAGACTGATTTTTTATTTACCAAAGTTTTTATTTTTTTCAAACATCAATGTTATCCCCTTCAAAGTAGTTCCCTTGGGCAGCTACACACTGATGGAGACGTTGTTCCCACTGTTGGTAGCAGCGCTGGAAGTCTTCAACCGGTATGGTCTTCAGCATGTCCATTACACTCTTTTGGATGTTTTCTAAAGTCCCGAAATGACGTCCTTTGAGGACATTTTTCAGTTTAGGAAAAAGGAAAAAGTCACATGGACTGAGGTCAGGTGAATAAGAGGGCTGGAGAACCACAGGAATGCGTTTTTTCGATTGTCCTTCTGCTCGATTGTGAGGTTTTTCGGCACCATTTTGGCACAGACCTTTCGCATGTGCAAATGTTCAGTCAAAATTTGATGAACGGTAAATCTGTTCAAATTTAATTGTTCACTCAACATCCTTAATGTTAAACGACGGTCTGATCTCACAAGAGTATTCACACGTTCGATGTTTTCATTGGTTTTCGAAGTTGAAGGCCTCCCTGAAAAACTTGAGCTCGGGATAAAGAATGTTCCCCATAGGCCTGTTTTAACTTTTCAAACGTCACACTTGCCGATTCTCCAAGCTTAACACAAAATTTAATGGCAGAACGTTACTCCAAATTCCGCTGTTCCATTTTGCGTGATGCACAACCAAAAACACAACTTCGCTAATAGCAGTCACAAAAATCACGTAGTTAACGGAAGGAGTTGAAACTCGCAATGAGCTATGGGAGGGTACTGATACACGTGCTCTATCAAGGACAACAGCGCAGCGTTGCCAGATCGCTTGCAGTGTTGCCAGTCTCATTACTTTTCTGCCACACCTCGTAGGGGGTAAACACCAGGTAAAAGTCCAATAGTTGACTTTATTAAATCGCCACAGTGCACAAAGCATCCCTCTCCTCCACTATACTCATACAATAATCACAATAATACAATGCACCAACTCCCAGACGCGTTGCCACCCTTCCACCCAGCTCGGCTCGCCGTCTGGGAGCTCCCACATTCCTTTTCTATTCCCTGACCCGGAAGTGTTCCCAATCCCCAGTCCATGTGATCTTGTATCACTTTCGGGTCAGGTAAAAAGTCCTTTTCTTCACCCTGGAAGCACGTCATTCCCCTTGTACATGTGACTTGGATGTACTTCTGGGGCGTAGGGTAAATAACCGTTGTTCCCCCCTGCAGCGTCTCCTAGTGGTCCCCATGGCATCCAGCAGGGCTGTGTATAAAAACTACAATGTCCTTGATGCCCTGCTGGTCTTCGGGGAACCTCCATACTGCAGGGAGGGCTCCACCTGGTGGCTTAGGGGTATTGGCCGGGATAAACGGCCGGCCATACACCACAACACATACAATAATTGAGCAGGATAGAGATTCACAAGGTTGATCTTGAGGCTTTAAGGATAAATATTGAATCATTTAAACAAAACAATACCGTATTTATGCGTGTACCACGTGCACATATTTTCCCGAAAATAAGCATTAGAAAATCAGGAGCATGTCATACACGAGGAAATGTAATTCTTACTTCTTCTGCTTGGGCTTGTTCGCTCGCTCGCTCTCGCTCTCACTCTTGTTTTTGAATCAGTAGAAGTAAACAAAAATATTAATGGGGGGGGGGGGGGGGTGAGAGAATATACCCATAAATATCAAACCTGTATGCATCTTCTACTGGTCTCATTGCAGTCTACAAGATGAAACAGAACAGAAGCAATTCAGAGATTTGTTTAGTTAGGTGAATTACAAGCTTGTGACCTGCTGTCCGACAAAGACATTTGAGAAAGTTTAAAGAACAGCAACCTGACCTGACTGATCTTTTAATAGCCATCACTGTTAAGGGGTAAGCTCAGGGATATGCAGGTGGATGAGCCTATGGTGTCCCGGATAATGGACCATCGGTAGTTTGTGAGACTCAAGGATCAGTGTGATCAACACTGGAGTAAAGCGAGGCCCAGTTCTGTTTCCTTTACTCTTCACTCTGTACACCTCAGACTATTAATATTTATAACACCAGGTCATGCACTTGCAGAAATTCTTAGATGATTCTGCGCTTATGGGGTGTATTGATAAGGGAGATGAGACAAAGGACAGGTGTCAGCTGGAGAAGTTTGTTTCTTGGTGCAAAGAGAATTGTCTGTCTATTCACTATTCAGGGAGTGGATGAAGAGGTAGTGCACTCCTACATGTACTTGGGGGTCCACATTAATTACTGGTCACAGGCCAAATGAATGACTGGTGTCATAACACAGAGGAAAAATCGAAGAAAGCATACTGTTTTTCTTTGGAGACTGTGTCCCTTTAATGTGGGTAACTCTTTAATGGCCACTGCAATTTTTCTGTGCTGTGGTGTGCTGGGCTGGTAACATCACTTCAAGAGAGGCCCACCGAATCAACACGCTTATTAAAAGGACCGGCTTGGTCCTGGGACCCTAAATCCCTGGAGGTCATAGCAAAGGAGAGAATTAAAACAAAGTGGAGTGCCATTATAAACAATGCTGTGCGTCCTCTCTGTGACACACTAACATTGAAGACTTTTAGCCAACAAATTATTCGGCAGAAGTGTCAAGAAATGCTTCGTAAGCTCCTTAATACCAACAGCAGTATGTCGGCATAGTGTCATACTGGGACTAGGGCTGCCAAATCAGTTTTCTTTTTAAAAATTTCTTGCTTTTTAGTCATTCTGGTGTGTGTGTGTGTGTGTGTGTTTGTGTGTATGTGTGTGTTCAGACCATAATGTGTGTGTATAGTAATCCCTCCTCGATCGCGGGGGTTGCGTTCCAGAACCCCCCCGCGATAGATGAAAATCCGCGAAGTAGAAACCATATGTTTGTATAGTTATTTTTATATATTTTAAGCCCTTATAAACTCTCCCACACTGTTAACATTATTAGAGCCCTCTAGACATGAAATAACACCCTTTAGTCAAAAGTTTAAACTGTGCTTCATGACAAGACAGAGATGACAGATCTTTCTCACAATTCAAAGAATGCAAACATATCTTCCTCTTCAAAGAATGCATGTCAGGAGCAGAGAATGTCAGAGAGAGAGAGAGCGCAAGAGAAAAGCAAACAATCAAAAAATCAATACGTGCTTTTGGGGTTTTAAGTATGCCGAAGCACCGCGATAAAGCGGCATTTTGTAGAGGAGCGTCCGTATCCTCTAGGCAAACAACCTCTGTGCAAACAGCCCCTCTGCTCACACCCTCCGTCAGGCAGAGAGAGTGAGAGAGGCAGAGAAAAGCAAACAATCAAGCACTGCGCGGGAAGCATATCGTATATCATTGAGGAGTTTTATTTAATATGTAATACATGCTCTGATTGGGTAGCTTCTAAGCCATCCGCCAATAGCGTCCCTTGTATGAAATCAACTGGGCAAACAAACTGAGGTAGCATGTACCATAAATTAAAAGACACATTGTCCGCAGAAATCCGCAAACCAGCGAAAAATCTGTGATATATATTTAGATATGCTTACATTTAAAATCCGCGATGGAATGAAGCCATGAAAGTCGAAGCGCGATATAGTGAGGGATAACTGTATATGTTTATTTGGCTGTAAAGCAAATGGTTCATGTAAAAGTGAGTTTCACTATATCTAGTGGTTATTCGACAGATGAATAGATCTTTATTTGTCCACTGGGGAAATTTTGCTTTTTACAAAAGCTCTTTAAATAAATAAATAAATAAATATATACACACTATGATCTGAAAGCACACCAGAGTGACTAAAAAGAAATAAGATTTTAAAAGAAAGAAAACTTCTGACTTGGCAGTTTGTGAGGTGCTCTGCAGGTGTATTGCTGTTAGTATAAAGGAGCCCCCTGTCATGTTTCTTGACACACATCTGCTGAATAGTTTGTTAGCTGAAAGTCCTCAGTATTAGTGTATCACACAGAGGATCTTCAGCATTATTCATTTAATGTTGTGAATTAATGTAAATAATAGGACTGTAGATTGATTTTTATTTTTTTATTTATTAACTCAATACAGGAGAAAAACCTTACTGCTGTTCTCAGTGTGGCAAACGATTCAGCTGCAGCAGTGCTCTTCAGAGACACATTAGAATTCACACGGGAGAGAAGCCATACTGCTGCTTGGAATGTGGCAAACACTTTTGTGACATAAGTGCTATTAAAAAACACAAAAGAATTCACACTGGAGAGAAGCCATACTGCTGTAATGAATGTGGAAAACAATTCTCACAAAATGCCCATCTCCAGAGCCACAAAAGAATTCACACAGAAGAAAGGCCACATTGCTGTTCTGAATGTGGCAAACAATTTTGGGAAAGGAGTCATCTTCAGAGGCACATTAGAACTCACGCTGGGCAAAAACCGTATTGCTGTTCTGAATGTGGCAAGCAATTCTCTGACAGGAGCGTTTTTCGGAGCCATGTAAGAATTCACACGGGAGAAAAGCCACATTGCTGTTCTGAATGCGGCAAACAATTTTTTCTCAGAAGTCGTCTTCAGGATCACAAAAGAATTCACACCGGAGAAAAAACATATTGCTGTAATGAATGTGGCAAACAATTCCATCGGAAGGTTAATCTTCAGAAACACAGCAGAATTCACACCAAAGAGAAGCCATATTGTTGTAGTGAATGTGGCAAACAGTTCCGTGAGAAGGTTGACCTTCAAAAACATAGCAGAATTCACACCGGAGAGATGCCATATTGTTGTAACGAATGTGGCAAACAATTCTGTCAGAAGTATAATCTTCAGAGGCATAGCAAGATTCACACCGGAGAAAAGCCATATTGCTGTCATGAATGTGGCAAACAGTTCTGTCAGAAGAGTAATTTTCAGAGGCACACTAAAATTCATGTAGGAGGAACCACACTCCAGATGGCATAACAGAAAATGAGGAGTTATTAGTCATTTTGGGATTTTAATAGCTAGATGGGGACTTTAGTACAGATGCCTTAAACTTAGCATGGGGTAATAGTGGTTGCTAAACATTTTGCATTTATGGTATTTCTTTTGGTAATGTCATTTTATTGTTGATATAAGTTGTCAAATATGTACAATACCACATCACTTAGTTTACTTAGGTTTAATGCACTAAGTATCTATTGTGTGGAAATTTGTTTTGTTTTTTTGTTTTTTTTGTATCTCTGTTGTTGTTTTTTTAAATTAAATAAATAAACCTTCATACACACGTGTGTATATATAAAAATACATAATGTCTCATTTTTTTTCTCTGATACTACAATTCACAGGTCTGCTCTCCTCTGTATCATGGACTTAAACAGTCAACAGTTTTACCTCGAGAATTCACTTCTTTAAAGTTGTATGTAAGAAATTTGAATAAGTTAGTTGCAGACCCACCACAACTGACAATAACACATCAGTTGATATCATTTTAACATCACTTAAATTGGACTCTGCTGCTTATGAAAACTGAGTCTGTCACTGTAGGACATGTCCTTAAGTCTTGGGTTGTACCTGGATACTCTTCTTTGCACAGCTTCAAGTGCTGCTATGTCTGTCTTATAGCATGAATCCTCGCAATTTATGCCTCACATGAGATGGAACATATCTTGAATTATGTTAATCTGTTCTACTGCTCTGCCAAAATGTTTCCTGCAGCTGGGACACAGAGAAATGGCTTAACCCACAGAAACTGGCTATACTGGCATATGACATGCCTACTTGCAGTAGAATAGTATCCCATTTCCTTTGCTGTTGGTGACAATGAAGAAATTTTGGAATTTACAGCAGATGTGAAAAAAAAATGAGAATTAGGGGTAATATAGTTGTTGTGCATTAAGTGTTTTGGAACACTTTCCACATTAAAAAATAGCATCTATCTTAGAAGTAGTATAAAAAGGGTTAATAAATGTCAAACTTGTTCAAGAATATCAGGAAACCACATAAAGGTCAAGAAGATGGCTGACTATCATTTACCTATTAAGACTCGACAAATGTCAGAGGAACTCAAGAAGTACTGGAAAGTATTGTAAGGACAAAGAATATAGTGAAATGAGATTTATTTTGGGAAATGTAAGATGGTTATGCTCTCTGCTAAAAACATCCCATGTCTCTTGAGACAATCAGAGTAAATGTCAGGTGATATGTAAGCATTAATTTATATGTTTATAAATATGAGCCTGTAACTTTGCTTACTGACCATCTGTAGAACACTTCTGCCCAGGGCACTGTCCTTTAGTTGACTGCTGTAAGAAGAAGCTCCCTGAAATTAAAGATGCAATGGACAAGCTTCCTCCTGCCTGGTTCTTTGGTTTGGTTAACTATGTAAATCCTCAATGATGTCCTAGTTTATTTCTTTTAAAATATATTTCCAATTTAATTTCTTCTACAAAAACAAACTATAGGTGTGGCCTTTATCTTCCTGTGGCCTTTGACTTATTACAGTTGAGTTGATCAGACATTGTTCCACCTGGACCTTGCCAGGTAAGCGTGAACCTGAGGAGCATGGTTGGCATATTAAAATTGTTGCCTTAAACAAGGTTCATTTTTACACAACCCCATCCTCTGCTCATCCTTTATCTTCTTTATTGAGAAGATACTCTCAATACAAATGCAATCATACAATATATGTTGTCATACAGGGTTCATGACACAATGTTCTCAGGATACAGTGTATCTGTAGAACACCAGATAAAATAATAAATACATACAATAAATATACTGTATCATATCCATCCATCCATTTTCCAACCCACTGAATCCGTACACAGGGTCACGGGGGTCTGCTGGAGCCAATCCCAGCCAACACAGGGCACAAGGCAGGAACCAATCCTGGGCAGGGTGCCAACCCACCTCAGGACACACACAAACACACCAAGCACACACTAGGGCCAATTTAGAATCACCAATCCACCTAACATGCATGTCTTTGGACTGTGGGAGGAAACCGGAGCGCCCGGAGGAAACCCATGCAGACATGGGGAGAACATGCAAACTCCACGCAGGGAGGACCCGGAAAGCAAACCACTGCGCCACCGTGCCGCCCTACTGTATCATATATATTATTTAAATGGCAAAGGAAAAGAATGAAAAGGATTGTGTTATTTAAAACAACAACACATGCAAAATAACAGAAAAATGAATACATTTGAGACTGACCAAAAAAAAAAAAAAAATTTTTATTCCATGATTGCTAAATTAAACTTGGTGTTTTTTTCATGGATTTCTTTTGATATTGTTTGTTGTTGTCAATGTGTCGGTCACCACAGTTGCCTATTCAATCAGAAATTTTATCTCCACTCTGCATGAATACATAGAACTCAGACATTTTTCTCAGCTATTAGTACAAAATATATGGGATAGGTCACAAATTAAAAATATTTTTGGGTTGACTGTTTATTAACACTTCTTTCTTTGACATTCTTTCTAGGATGTAGTTTAACAATAAGCTATTGGACACTTCACTCTGTCACCAGATCAGAATAAAGTAGATAATGAAAGTAAATGGATAGACCTTGGACTGACCGTAATCTCTGTTATTTACAGAGAAAAAAATGATGGAGAAATCCATCTCCATTAAAACTGCAGCTCTTGGACGCCCCTTCCAGTTGGGCATATTTTAGGACTGTGGCAATGACCAGCTTGTCCCTGGTAATGTGTATATCGACTCAAGTTGATAAATGGCCAGAGCTGATGAGCAGAGCAGGCAAAGTTACACAAAAGGGATAATACACGTGTATGCCAATATCTCCGACTGACAGGATTGGGTGTGTGTGTTTTGCGCAAGTACTGTAGCTATTTACTTACCACCACTGTTAGTTAGCCTGCTGCTAATTTCATATTATACCATGAACATACTTTTGCAAACAAATATATATATAACTAAAAATCCTCTTTCTCTTCTACCCTTGGTAGACCAGATGATTGATGGCTGTAACACCTCTGATGCCACTACCATGTCTCTGCAACTATGGTGTATTTTCTTATTTTTGACTTAACAAATTGTATAGGTGAAGTTGTAAATACCTTGGCAATGACATTCATGTCTCTGGTGACTCTTCCTATGAAGTCAGTAGACGGGAGAGCTGGTCGCTGCAAAGGGGTGTGTGGTGCTTCCAATATCTATGCAAAAGGACATAGTCTTTAGAGTCCTGGTGCTTCCTGTCTTGCTATATGGTTGAGACTTGAGACATGGACGCTATCCAGTGACCTGAGATGAAGACTGGACTTCTTTGGTACTGTGTCTCTGTGGAGAATCCTTGGGTACTGGTGGTTTGATTTTGTGTTGCTCATGGAGTCCTGAATGAGGCACATTACCTGCATTGTGAGGAAGCATCAGTTATGGCACTACAGCCATGTGGCATGATTCCTCAAGGGTGATCCAGCATCCTCATTGTTGGGAACCCAAGTGGCTGGACCAGGCCAAGAGGTCACCCATGTAACATCTGGTTGCGGTAGATAGAAGATCATTTCCGGAGGGTGGGACTGGACCGTGTGTCTGCCTGAGGGGTTGCCAACTGGGATCCTGAGCTGTTTCGTCATGTGGTGGGTGCTGCAACGCACTGTACCAGTGCATGCTCCCCAACTTGACTTGACAATTGTATAGGGGTGCCCAGGTTGGTGCCCCAATTCTTTATTGTTGTCTTATGATTCTCTTACAATATGTACACTAACTAAATACTTGCTGGTCGAGTAGCTCTTATGTATGGTGGCTAACAGTTGTTAGTGGTGCTGCTTTACAGATCAAGTGTCATGGGTTTGAATCATGTGCCTGGTTGTTGGCCATGTAGAGTGTGCAAGTTCTCCCAGACTTACTGTAGCATAATATTCTCTCTAACACATATACAAAGCCATAAAGATAATTTGAAATGCCTGTTTCTGGTTTGAGTGATTGGATTGTGCATTAGTGGAGTGTCAGTTGTTCCTGTGATAACCTGTTGCCCATTTCTTGCCTTTCACAAAGTGCTGCAGAGGGAGAGGCAATTGGAGAGATGAGGGTTGGTTTTCTTTTAAAGTGGCCAAATCTCACAAATTGTTTGCTTTTTTTTCCTTTTGTAAAACCACATGGATACAGTGTTTAACAATATTTTTATAATCCTAAAATGCGGATTAATATATGATAATATTTTTGTCTTGGAAAATCCAAGTATTTGGTAAATTTGGTCTTGTTTTCACATATGGACCCTGGTACCCTTCAGCCTCATTGTAAGCTGCAAGAATAGACAAGGACTTCTTAAAATTTATAGAGCACAATTGTATGTGGCAAATTAATATGCAGTATATCATGATTGTTTAGAAATAAATCCAGCCATGGGGGATGCACAAACCAGTGTGTTTCTTCGTGCAGGTCCAAAGGCCGGATAAATTGGGAGGGTTATGTCAGGAAGGGCATCCGGTGTAAAATTATGTCAGATCAGTATGTGGACTAAATATTTGAGCACCTTCTGTGAAGAAAAAGATTAAGGCAATCATAAGGCTTGTGAGAGGGTACAACAATGCCTTTCTAGTTGCTAATTGTAATTTACAGGTCTTTCAGCAGACACTGGAGGCTCTTTCAAAACTGCAGGGTCTATAGAAGTGCCCAGTTTGTGAACCACAGACTTGCTGTTGCTACTGTTAAGATCCAGCTTAGGTCCAGTAGGTTACCACCTACTAGGAAAATGAGCCTGAACTTGGCCAGACTCCAAGTCCAGGCTTTTTCTAATGAGTCTGCACGCAGTTTGTGTGAGAAACTTGCAGATCTGGGTGTGACTACCGAACCTAATGTGATGTGGGAGACCTTCTGTGACCAGACTTTGAAGGTTGCTGAGGGTTGTGTTTGTGTTACGGGTGTTCCCAGAAGGAGGTGTTTCATCTTGCATGGTACCCTGGATATCATCGAGAGGAGTCGCAGCGCACGGCTCAATTACAACTCTGGTCTGTACCAAGAACTGAGAAGGACGGCAGCGAGGGCTCTGAGGGCAGATAAAGAGGTGTTTGTTAGAGGAATCTTTGAGAAAGTGACACACCATCTGTGGTCTAGTGACCCACATCCTGCTTACAGAGGAATCGAAGCATTACACACATCCGAATCTGTTCCTCGGAGAGTCGCAGTCAGGGCGGCTGATGGAACACTCCTTACAGATGACACTGCAGTTGTAACCCTCTGGGCTGGCTACTTTGAGCAGCTGTTCAAAGCTGATCCTCTGGCTAGGACGTTGGACATCTCTGGGTCCACAGTTCTTTAGGCTGATCCTTCAATTAGCTGTGAACCCCCCCAAGTCTAACTGAGATTGCACAGGTGGTGAACCAGCTGAGGGGAGGAAAGGCTGCAGGGATCTGTGGTATCCAGGGTGAACTTCTCTAGGCTGGTGGTAAGGCTGTCCTCCTGGCATTGCAAGCAAGCTTTGCTTCCATTTGGGAGATGGGCATCATCCCAACTGACTGGAAAATGGGACTAATCATCCCTATCTGAAAAGGGAAGGGTGATCGCCTGGATTGCAGCAACTACAGGGGGATAACACTGCTCTCTGTGCCGGGTAAGGTCCTTGCTAGGGTCATCCTTAATAGGATCCGTGATCACTTGCTCACCTACCAACGACCGGAACACACTGGTTTTACACCTAAGAAGTCTACCATCAACCGCATCCTGGCACTGAGAGTTCTCACGGAGCGCAAATGTGAATTTCTTTGCAGCCTTTGTCAATTTTTGCAGAGAGCTCGACTCAGTTGATCAAACTGCCCTGTGGAACATCCTGAGGGTTTGCGGGATCCCCTCAAGGTTGCTGGATATCATGGCCGGCCTGTACACTGGTGCTGCAAGTGCTGTGCAGTTTAGGCAGAACCTCTGTGTTTTTCCCAGTTGATTCTGGGGTTCATCAGGGGTGCGTGTTTCGTCCTACTCTGTTCAGTGATTGTGTGGAATGGGTGTTGGGTAAGGTTGTAGAGTCCAGCGGCTATGGGGCATCTGTTGGTGAAGAAAGATTCGCGCATCTTGACTTTGCTGACAATGCTGTGATTTTCGCAGAGTCAATGGGGGCTCTGATTGGGGCACTCAAGAGACTGAGTGAGAAGTCTGAGTTTCTGGGCTTGCAAGTGTCCTGCATAAAAACCAAGATCCAGGCCTTTAATGACCTCTTGGGCAAAGCCATCAGCAGTGCGTCTGTCTGTGGTGAGAGTGTAGACCTTCTCAAGAGGTTTACTTACCTTGGCAGTGACATTCATGTCTCTGATGACTCTTCCTATGAAGTCAGTAGACGGACTGGGAGAGCATGGTGGGTCATGAGGTCGCTGGAGAGGAGTGTGTGGCGCTCCCGATATGCAAAAGGACGAAGGTCCAAGTCTTTAGAGTCCTGGTGCTTCCTGTCTTGCTGTATGGTTACGAGACATGGACTCTATCCAGTGACCTGAGATGAAGACTGGACTTCTTTGGTACTGTGTATCTGTGGAGAATCCTTGGGTACCGTTGGTTTGACTTTGTTTTGCTCATGGAGTCCCGAATGAGGCACATTACCTGCATTGTGAGGGAGCGTCAATTACGGCACTACGGTCATGTGGTGCGTTTCCCCAAGGGTGATCCAGCTCATAAGATCCTCATTGTTGGGGACCCGTGTAGCTGGACCAGGCCAAGATGTCGCCCACGTAACACCTGGCCATGTCAGATAGAGGGTCGTTTCCGGAGGGTGGGACTGGACCACGTGCCTCCGTTGGGGGTTGCCAACCGGGATCCCGAGTTGTTCCGTTGTTTAGTGGGTGCAGCAACACACTGTCCCAGTGCATGCTCCCCAACTTGACTTGACTTGACTTGACTTGACTTGACTTGAACTTATAAATACTATTTCTGGATTTTTGTTAGGTGAGAAGCCTAATGTGAAATCAAACATTAACCCTCATAGTGTAAGAAATCCCAACTTTTATTTCAGTCCTATGCTGTTAAGAAGCCATGTGTGACTCTTCTGGTGCACAATTTGCTGACCCATACAGTAAACACTAATTCAGAAACCTTTAAGTGAAGATTAGAATTTAGATTTCACAGCAGCCGCTTAGGTGGTCTTTATTAGATCTCATCTTACTTTTTTGAACTTATGCTGTGAATGAATGGTGCAGTTCATGCAATACAACTATTGGAAAGGAAGGAGAGAAGGCGGACTTGCAGTTCGCTGTAGTTGCTATGGTATATCAGATAGAACACAGGAACTAATCCAACCATTGCAGAAACATTGCTTTAATGTTGAAATGCCAGAAATACACATGAGGTACAACAACTGTACAGGCAGGTTTAGGGAGGTGAGTGTGTGGTTCTAAAAAGGCAAAAAACAAAATAAAACATTTAGTACATGTATCAAAGTTGTTTCACTATGCAATACAGATAATATCCAATAGATCGCACTAAAGCTACACATTATTATCATAAGGTATTTGCAATTCCAAACTCAATGCAGCAAGGTAACAGGTTTACATAACACATTAATAAATAACACCTCTTAAAGATTTAACGTAATAACCCAAAAATTTTTATAGGTAGGTCATACATTAAACAGAGTATAAACATTCTCTACTTTTCTGATGGTATTTATGGTCATAATATACACTAAGTGATGTAAAATACTTATTAATACAAGACTTATTAATTCAGAACAGTTTCCCCTCTAATGTTTAACACTTTACATCTAAATATGTACATAAGACCTTACATTTGGTCAACAAATGCGCAAACTTAAACTTTCTCTAACGTCTCCAGTAGTTTCACGTGGCACATCTCTCAAACTCACCTGTTCACTGCACACTCTGCAGCTTTCATGTCATGACTGGGACTCAGCTACAATACATGGATGATATGACAATAAAGCCACTAATGTAAATGTGTCTTTTACTAAATTATTTGTAATTATTTCATTATTCTCCTGCAATAAAGCTCCACACAATAAAATGTCACTATTTGCTTTCTTTATGAGTTAAAGTCAGACGTGTCTTTTAATGTAAACATTGTTTTAGTGTTATTTTTTCATTACTTTAGGAATATTTTTGCATTTCCATTTTGTTTTTTTTTTCTTTTATTGCTGGTATCACCGTTTTGTTTGTTTGTCATGGCCATATTTTTTATAGTTGCTTCGGCACTACTGTGTGACGAGAAGTCATAATGGATAGATGTTGGTTCTGCCTTTAGATCCAGGTTTAAAAAACTCTTTCATTGTCCTTGGAAATTTTGTCTTAAATTCCTATCTTTTTCTCTTCTTTGCAAAAAACATACATATGAAATACTTGCATATACATAAAATGCCCACATGACACAGTTCAGTGATTTTCCCTAACAGCCTGATAAAACAGCAACCTGCATAACCCAAATGGGCTCAGTGATATGGAACAATCTTGTGGGCTATTCTTCTGCAAAACAAGGGGTGAGGGATGTGAGTTCAGTGGTGAGCATAGGTGGGAAAGACCTAGAAGAGTAGACCCTGGCAATAGACATTGGCTTTGGGAAATTAGAACACCACCTCTCATGGAGGATGAGAGAGACACCTCAGTGCAGCTACAAGTCACAAGAAAGAAAACTCTGACTGTTGTTTGGGTGTGTGCACCACACTGCTGTTCTGAGTATCCAGACTACTTAGAGAAGGTAGGTGAAGTGCCGCCCACTGACTTGGTAGTTTTACTGGGTGACTTCAATGCTTATGTTAGGATTAACGGAGCTACGTGGAGGGGTAAAATAGGAAGGAACATCCTGCCAGATTTTAACCAGATTGTTGAGTTGCAATTGGATTTCTGTGCTAGTCATAGATTGTCCATAACAAGTACCAGGAAGCTCAGAAGTGCACCTGATACCAGAGCACCTTGAGACAAAGGTTGATCATTGACTTTGCAGTTGTGTCATCTGACATGAGGTCATATTTTGTGGAAACTCAGGTGAAAAGTAACGGCACAGTTGTAAGCTGATCACCACTTGGCAGGGAGTTGGATTTACCGGCAGGGGATAGAACAGGAAAGCCCAGATGAGCAATTGGACTTCCTGGAAACATCTGGTTGAAGCTTTTATTTTTGATGAGCTAAACTTCTAACTCCAACAGAACATCACTCATATGCAGAGTGAGGTTGGGGAAATTGAGTCCAAATGGACCCTAGTCAAGACCTCAATTGTGTAAGCGGCTGCTAAAAAATGTTGTCTTAAGTCAGTCAGGATCTCAAGTTGGCAACCCCAGGACCCAATGGTGGACACTATAGGCAAGGGAATCTTCATGGAAATGTCGGCTCTCCTGACTCACTTGAGAGGACTGTTGGAAATGTGATTGTGGAAGCAAAAGCTTAAGCATGGGAAGAGTTTGGATAGGCCATGGAGAAAGACTATCAAATGACCTTAAGGCTGTTCTGGCAAATTGTTCAACAACTAAGAAGTGGAAGGCATGACACTGACCAGACTGTGTTAAGCAGGGATGGCGAAGTGCTGACCTCTTCTTGGGAAATTGTTGAGGGGTGGAAGGAACACCATCCTACCAGGAAGCAGCATTGGACACATCTGGTGGTCAGCATCCCATCACTGTTTCACTATGTTCATCCAAGCAATTATTTCAAACCAGTAATGGCACACTGCACGATAACGTGCACTGAATACACTTGACTTGAGCCTTCCTAGATTTTATCCTCTTTCTCTGTACATTTAGCATTTGTTTGCTCAAAGTTTGATGTGCTTGCTGCTTCCTGAGTAGCTCTTCTTTTCACCACCCTTCTTTCGTCAGCATCTTTTCACATTATAACTGATCAAGTCTGTGTTTGTGTTGCAATTACTTTGTACATTTTCTTTAATTTTTCACTTAAGCTGGCTTCCTGAAGAATGATTTAAGATATGAAGAGGTAGGGGAAGTGATGGCGAAGATGATAGGGATGAGAATGGCCCCCTTAGGCGTGTGCCGCACGGCCACCCTGCTGGCCACTGCCAAGAGTTGATTCTATGATAAAATAAAAATAAAAATAGGAATTACCTTAGAGGTCAATCATCACCCTGAATGCGAATAGTAGATGTCACATAGTATATCCATCCATCCATCCATCCATTATCCAACCCGCTGAATCCGAACAGGGTCACGGGGGTCTGCTGGAGCCAATCCCAGCCAACACAGGGCACAAGGCAGGAACCAATCCTGGGCAGGGTGCCAACCCACCACAGTCACATAGTATATGTGTACCAAATTTCAGATCAATAGGTCAAACGGTTTGCGAGCTGATTTAAAATCCTGGACAGACAAACAAACAGCCACGGTAGATTATTATATATGAAGACATGCCTGCCTCTCCACTGGAGATAGAAACTACTTAAATAAACATTTTTTCTGAGACCAAATAAAATCTAAATTGTTGCAAATCAAGATAAAATGGCAGAAGGGTGATAGGATAATGTAGTGGCCATCAGATTGCCTTGAAGGTGGGTGGGGCCGGATGCCTGATTGACAGCAACCTATTACACTGGCACACAGGAATTTGGATGCCACACTATAAGATTATAGAAGATTTGCTCTCTATTCTAGCAAACCTGGAAAGGTTTAAGAATGTAGGTGGAGAATTTCAGAGGAGAGAATAAATAGCAGCCCATGCAAAAGATATTGGCTGGAATTTGATGGATCTCAGAGAGACCAAGATAGTAGGTAGGACAATCAGACATAATGGCCTTACTATACAATGGGGAAAGAGTAGTCATGTCAAGGGTGATGCTCTGCCAAGCCTGTATGATGCCATCTTCAGCCCCTGCTTGTTTCGGGGGGCTTGTCCTCTTACGTTTTCTCTTCAGCATATGGAAGGCCTGCTCAATTGGATTTAATTCGGGTGATTGGCTTGACGAGTCAAGAAGTTTCCAATTTTTTAGCTTAAAAATGTCTCTGTTGCCTCAGCAGTATGTTTGGATCATTATCAAGAAACAGGGTAAAGCACAATCCAAAGAGTTTAAAGACATTTACTCGAACTTGAGGAGAATTGATGTTTCTATACACTTCAGAATTCATTGTGAGACTGCCATAAGCAGTTCCATCATCAATGACGTTAAGTGTGCCAGGACCTGTGGCAGCCATACATGCCTAAGCCATAACACCCCCCACACTGCCATGTTTAACAGATGAGGTATCTACATTCCAGTGTGTGTTCACAGTAAAAGGGAAAACAGCTTTTCAACATGACAGCAGGTAGACAACCAGTACAATAACTGACAATGTACTGATAGCAAACTCAAAATTATATTCAGTAACAAAGTTATGAAAAGCTAAATAAAGAATACTAGGAATGCACAGGCATGCATTCCTGAGGACAGAATCCTTACCTTTAAACTAAAATTGGTCAGAGATCAAAGTTCATCTAATGAGTCAATTTGCTGCCAAGAAATACAAGCAGAGGAGGAAACAGGCTGACATTTCAAATGTCATTGTCATAAACCAGGAGTCCCAAAACCACATTCGTCCCATAAATACTTCCAAAAATTGACATCTACCCCAAGTATTTTAAGCCCTGATGTCTGTGCAGAATGGACATGTTGGGGTTAGTGGTGCTGGCCCAGTAGGCTAAAACCTATTTGTCTGACAGCAGTTCTTTTATTGTGAACTGAAAAAAAAAAATAGATATACTAAATTACTAAATACGAATTTAGCTGTGGGTCTTTTATGCAATGTGCATGTATGACGTCTGAACACATCTGAATGTCTAAGAATTGGGGTGGAAGCCGTTTTTTTTTTTTCTTTCTTTAAAAAAAAAATAATTTCATTTCATGTGTTTTGTGTTTTTTAATGGAGATAACAATATTTACAGAAGGTTTTATGACCAGGTCAGAATAATTGGTGAATTCATCAGATCTAAGTAAGCCAAAGCAACTGACCTTAGTGTGTTCCTGAAACTGTTATTGATAAAGGACTGAAATAGAGCTTGTTATTCAAAGCACATAATCAAATATTTGTAGTCAATGTGTTATCATTAATAGACATTTTCTAAATATTATATTCCTGGTTATATTCAGATTTTAATCACTTTGCAAATATAGATAGGTAGGTAGGTTGAGCAAACTTGATTTGTCCCTTGGGGGATATTTGGCTTTACAGCTGAATCACACGTCTAATTTTAATAAGGCTGAGAGCAGGTGAGACCTATTAATGGTCTCAAACAGGCTTATCCATTTTCTATGAAAGAAAGAAAAATAGTCTTCCTTTTGACCAACTTTACTTCATCATGACAGGATTAAACTGTTAGCCCAAGTCTGCTTATTGTAGATCCTCTATGACTTTCATCTTTCAACTAGATAGATAGATAGACACTTTATTAATCCCAAGGGGAAATTCACATAATCCAGCAGCAGTATACTGATACAAAGAAACAATATTAAATTAAATAGTAATAAAAATGCATGTAAAAACAGACAATAGCTTTGAAGAAAAGCACTTCTCTCTCCTTAACTCAAAGTAGTAACCAGGAGCAGCTCTGTTACAGAGTCATTGGGAGTTCATATAAGACAGACAGACCTTGTGCTTTGGAAGTCATATTTGATCTTCAGTATAAAGTAATTCCATATTCGTAGTTTCTTTTTTTATTTGTAAGGGTCATAGATAAATTCTGTTCATTCAGAGAAATTATTTTTAGTATAAAATTCCTTTATTTGCTAACTTCATTTATTTGAATGATTACAAAAAATAGTTTCAAAGAATTAATGTTTTCAAAAACAGTATTAAAATAATTGCTCAGTTTCTGATTTTTTTAATTATATTTTTTATTTAACATTGTTATTGTCAAAACTGTTAAGCAATCATTTAAAATATACATGTACAATTAAGCCACAAAAATGTAATCATACACAATAAAATGTAATAGACATAGTAATTTTACCAAGGTGAACTCCACCCAGCCTACACTGCTAGAAATGATTTCTGATATCTTTTTTTATCTTTATTTTCACACAGATCTTATGTGTTTTGTTAAGTTTGTTGATTTTTGCATTGCGTAGAAGTGGGTAACAATTTCTGCTCTCCTTATTTTGTGCCTCCTTGTGAATTGAAGCCACCGTTTTTTTGTCATTGTGTTCTTTTCTAATGTGAAGAGATTGCTGAAATATTTTTACTAATCTTTTACAAAATAACACTTTATCTCCTTCAGTCTTACACGTAAAATCATATCACGTTTAATAGTCTTTAATGTATTAAGGACCTAAAGCACATCCGACACCCGCGTTTTTCAAATCTTCAGAAACCAATGTCATTTGTACTTCAACAGTGGTAGGACATTTGCAAGATTTCTTTTCTGCACCCTTGTCTGACATCTCCCTGCTATTTTCTTACCACTCAGGGTCATTTAGAGAACAGCATATCAAAGCTGAAAAAGAGAATTCTAGAGAAAGAGAATGAACTGGAGGAAGTGAAGGAGGCCATAATGAATATTCAGGTGAGTTGTGTGTCCCATTTAGTCACCACAGTGAAGATGAATACATAATAAGAACTGAATTAGTGTCATATAATTAATAATAAATAAAAAAGCAGCTTTTTTGTTTCAAGGAACAGTCTGGAAAATTTAAATGTCACTTGTTCAGTGCAAAGCAGATGCAGAATAACAGACCTGAGTACACAGTGAATTTCTGATCTCCAGAAATTCACCACATAGCCATGAAAAACTGAAGAGTGCTTTGTGCCTTTGTCGAGCCTCTGAACTCTTTCCTTGTATTTGTTTACACCTCTCTAAAATTGCCAATAGTGAACAATAATAGCTCCTTCTCCGAAGCAATAACTGAATGTAGCTCCCCACAATAGGGTAAGAAGCAGAAGGAGTTTTAAGAAATGAAAGAATGCATTGATAAAACAATTAAATCGGTCACATGAAGTTATCTTTATTTCTTTCCTAATTTTGTGTTTGTTAAATCATCAGCTGAAACATACCATACCATACCATTTTCAAAGCCTGCTTAATCCTTAGCAGTCTCTGGAGGCTGGAGCCTACCCCAGCAAGCATAGGTCGCTAGGCAGGAAAACAATTCCTGGACAGGGCTCCAGTTCATTACAGGATGAAGACACTCACTCACACTCTCTCTCTCACTCTCTCTCTCACACTCTCTCTCACACTCTCTCTCTCTCTCTCTCTCTCTCTCTCTCTCTCTCTCTCTCTCTC
>JANRMT010062791.1:211016741-211030455 GCA_026402145.1 Polypterus bichir lapradei
GATTAAATTCATTTTTTTCCTCAGAATTCTACACACAACACCCCATAATGACAACGTGAAAAAAGTTTACTTGAGGTTTTTGCAAATTTATTAAAAATAAAAAAATTGAGAAATCACATGTACTTAAGTATTCACAGCCTTTGCCATGAAGCTCAAAATTGAGCTCAGGTGTATCCTGTTTCCCCTGATCATCCTTGAGATGTTTCTGCAGCTTAATTGGAGTCCACGTATGGTAAATTCAGTTGATTGGACATGATTTGGAAAGGCACACACCTGTCTATATAAGGTCCCACAGTTGACAGTTCATGTCAGAGCACAAACCAAGCATAAAGTCAAAGGAATTGTCTGTAGACGCACAAATCTGGGGAAGGTTACAGAAAAATGTCTGCTGCTTTGAAGGTCCCAATAAGCACAATGGCCTCCATCATCCGTAAGTGGAAGAAGTTCGAAACCACCAGGACTCTTCCTAGAGCTGGCCGGCCATCTAAACTGAGCGATCGGGGGAGAAGGGCCTTAGTCAGGGAGGTGACCAAGAACACGATGGTCACTCTGTCAGAGCTCCAGAGGTCATCTGTGGAGAGAGGAGAACCTTCCAGAAGGACAACCATCTCTGCAGCAATCCACCAATCAGGCCTGTATGTTAAAAGTGGCCAGACGGAAGCCACTCCTTAGTAAAATGCACATGGCAGCCCGCCTGGAGTTTGCCAAAAGGCACTTTCAGCAGGGCAACAACCCTAAGCACACAGCCAAGATATCAAAGGAGTGGCTTCAGGACAACTCTGTCAATGTCCTTGAGTGGCCCAGCCAGAGCCCTGACTTAAATCCAATTGAACATCTCTGGAGAGATCTTAAAATGGCTGTGCACTGACGCTTCCCATCCAGCCTGATGGAGCTTGATAGGGGCTGCAATGAGGAATGGGTGAAACTGGTCAAGGATAGGTTTGCCAAGCTTGTGGCATCATATTCACAAAGACTTGAGGCTGTAATTGCTGCCAAAGGTACATCGACAAAGTATTGAGCAAAGGCTGTGAATACTTATGTACATGTGATTTCTCCGTTTTTTTTATTTTTAATAAATTTGCAAAAACCTCAAGTAAACTTTTTTCATGTTGTCATTATGGGGTGTTGTGTGTAGATTTCTGAGGAAAAAAATGAATTTAATCCATTTTGGAATAAGGCTGTAACATAACAAAATGTGGAAAAAGTGATGCGCTATGAATACTTTCCGGATATTTATATTTACTTGCATATTCAAAGAGGCGTTATTCTGGGAAAAGATGGCGTGGTACAGCAGGCACGTGCACGTGCTTTACTTTTCATGTTGACCGCGATTTATGTAGCAGAGGAACATGGAAGTTGGCGTACGCACAGATTTATGCAGCTGGAATTTGTGTGTACGCACATTTCCGCTTTTGTCCGTACGCCATGTTTTAGTGTGAATTCTATGCACGCCGTTATGCATGAGGCCCTGGACATCAACACATATCGATGAATATATACAAGGCTGGTCTCCAACAGAACTAAAATCTTGCAGTACTACTTTATATTACCTGCTCTGTGCCCCAGTTAATACAAATTACTGTCAATACACTAATAATCCAATTGCCCTTTATTCTTTCAGAATACAGAATCAATGTAGAAAGCACCTTAAGAAAGAGAAGCTTTTATCTGTTGCATCTCTACATGACAACCGACTTTTTTACCCTGTCCAACATATACACTATTTCATGTCTGGGATTATAGATATCTTCGCATCCTACAAACAATTATGCTTCAAATTCAATTTCTCATCAACACAATTCTTCCACTGCTTTCAAGCTAGAATGTTTGCTAAACAGAACCTGCCCGACTTTCCTCACCTCCCACCTTCTTGTATTCCAGAAGAAATATTGATCAGTCTTGAAGACTCTGATAGCATCTCTACATTTTATAAAAATATTTTAAAGTCCCCTCCTTTCAAAGACCCCAGAGTACACGGGAGAAAGGATCTGTCACTTAATATTTCAGAAAAGGAGTGGAACACAAAGCACTCAACTATTCAACTTAAAAACTTTTATAGGGCGCATTTATCTCATTTAAAAATTGCCCAAAATGTTTCCAAGACAAGATTCAATCTGTGAACATTGAAATTGAGCTCCAGAAACATTGGGGCATATGTTCTGGGTGTGTACCAAATTAACATCATTACGGACCAAAATCTTTAAATGCCTTTCAGACAGCCTTGGTGTCACAATCCCACCTAACCCACTAACAGCTGTGTTTGGTGGACTCCCAGACAGGCTTATACTGGAGAAGGACAAACAAACTGTAATTGCCTTTACTATACTATTAGCATGTAAAACTTATTCGACCTAAAGAATCCCACCCTACCACTCTTAAGTCAGTGGGTTACTGATGTTTAATACTACTTGAAATTGGAAAAAAATCAAATTCTCTCTTAGAGGATCTGTTCAAAACTTTCTAAAAATATGGCAGGACCTAATTACATTTTAAAATAAGCTTCCATTTCAAGGGAAGAGGAGACACTTCCTTTCTTAATTTTTACAGAGTAGCTTCATTCCCTGGTTCTCCTCTCTTTCTTGGGTGGGGGTTGAATTTTGGTTTTCTTTGTTGATTGTATGGAATGTTATCTATCTAAAAAAAAAAAAAAAACACTACAGTATACACTCACCTAAAGGATTATTAGGAACGCCTGTTCAATTTCTCATTAATGCAATTATCTAATCAAACAATCACATGGCAGTTGCTTCAATGCATTTAGGGGTGTGGTCCTGGTCAAGACAATCTCCTGAACTCCAAACTGAATGTCAGAATGGGAAAGAAAGGTGATTTAAGTAATTTTGAGCGTGGCATGGTTGTTGGTGCCAGACAGGCCGGTCTGAGTATTTCACAATCTGCTCAGTTACTGGGATTTTCACACACAACCATTTCTAGGGTTCACAAAGAATGGTGTGAAAAGGGAAAAACATCCAGTATGCGGCAGTCCTATGTGGGCGAAAATGCCTTGTTGATGCTAGAGGTCAGAGGAGAATGGGCCGACTGATTCAAGCTGATAGAAGAGCAACTTTGACTGAAATAACCACTCGCTACAACCGAGGTATGCAGCAAAGCATTTGTGAAGCCACAACCTTGAGGCGGATGGGCTACAACAGCAGAAGACCCCACCGGGTACCACTCATCTCCACTACAAATAGGAAAAAGAGGCTACAATTTGCACGAGCTCACCAAAATTGGACAGTTGAAGACTGAAAAAAATGTTGCCTGGTCTGACGAGTCTCGATTTCTGTTGAGACATTCAAATGGTAGAGTCAGAATTTGGCGTAAACAGAATGAGAACATGGATCCATCATGCCTTGTTACCACTGTGCAGGTTGGTGGTGGTGGTGTAATGGTGTGGGGGATGTTTTCTTGGCACACTTTAGGCCCCTTAGTGCCAATTGGGCATCGTTTAAATGCCACGGGCTACCTGAGCATTGTTTCTGACCATGTCCATCCCTTCATGACCACCATGTACCCATCCTCTGATGGCTACTTCCAGCAGGATAATGCACCATGTCACAAAGCTTGAATCATTTCAAATTGTTTTCTTGAACATGACAATGAGTTCACTGTACTAAAATGGCCCCCACAGTCACCAGATCTCAACCCAATAGAGCACCTTTGGGATGTGGTGGAACGGGAGCTTCGTGCCCTGGATGTGCATCCCACAAATCTCCATCAACTGCAAGATGCTATCCTATCAATATGGGCCAACATTTCTAAAGAATGCTTTCAGCACCTTGTTGAATCAATGCCACGTAGAATTAAGGCAGTTCTGAAGGCGAAAGGGGGTCAAACACCGTATTAGTATGATGTTCCTAATAATCCTTTAGGTGAGTGTATAACAGTCTTTGAATTCAGGACCCACAACTGGCACTCAGACCGGAAAATCAGAAGAGGTTTTTTCTCTGTACTTCATGACTTGCAGACAGATGCATTTATCTGGGCAACTTCCCAATCCGTAGCTCTATAGATTTCCCATTCAGACTCTCATGCTCCACTGTACAGATCACATTTTCTATGGAGTTCAAATGCTGGGGGACGATGGTGGCATTAGAAACCACACGGTAGCTCCTTCTTCCTCTCTGAGGAGCGCAAGGTAAAGCACTGATGTTGCCACCAAAGCCATAACCTGCTTTTTCTGAACACCAGGTAACTTTGATATCTTTGGGGAAGAAATCCTGGATGGAGCAGCTCAGGGTGTATTGCTGGTTAAACATACCACAATCAGTCACCTGTATACCTGACACAATGGGCCGCTTCTGCAAACCTGGGGAGCAGACAAACATAAATGGTTAAGGCAGAATAACCTGGCAGTCAAGCTCTCCCTCAGCTATACAGGTATCTCAGCCTTCAGCGATCTTTATTTTGATAAAATGTTTGCACCTTCTGACCAGTTTTTCTGTAAATATGAAATTCCTTCAACACATTTCTTTAGTTAGAAACCTAATCAACTGGAAGCACCCATATTGGAAAATATTAAAACCAGTAAGGAACAGAGTTTAATCTTTACTTTGGGAAAAGATTTTTTTCTTACCTATCAGAAAATGAAAAATTTACAATCATTGCCACTCCTCTTAGACTCATTTTTGGAGTTATTTCAGATGAGCTTAGAGTACTTGGTGAGAAAATGACCATTATTTCCTAAACTATATTGTTAACGTGCAAAATAATTCTGCTCAGTCAGAAGAAACTAACGCAAAGGAAAATATCATCTTACATTCATTTGAAAGTGGAAAAAAAAAATCAAACTTCCCTTGTGTGGAATTGTGCAGAGCTTGTTTAGAATCTCTCTGAATTTCATTAAAATTATTCTGAAATAAGCCTGCTGGGCTCCTGCCTATGTGCCTGGTAAACTCCTATGGTTTAAATAATAAGAGGCTGTGAAACACAATGGGTCTCTTTTTAAAATTACCAATTAATTATTGTCTCTTTTCTCTGTGACATTGGGAATTATAGTGTGGCTGATCACACTATTAAACAAATTTTATTTGTTTTCTGACATTTTTTAAATCTGTAATTCTGTTTTACTAACACACATTGCTCTGTTATAAATTATCTTTTGTAGTACATAGATCTGGAATAAGTAAAACAAAAAGGATGAAGGAAGTGGTTATGCGTCTATGTGCATTAATGGGCTCCAGGATGACGGGTCTTGTTACAAATCTTACCAGGGATCACGGAAGAGCTCTTCTCAATGGGCATGTCATTCAGGGTCTTGTGCTCCACTCTGCAGATGAACTCCATGTCCTCCAGGTCATTCAGGGACTGTGGAGTGAACTCAGCCCGTGACACCAGCGAGTATTCATTATTTTTTAAGGTTGGTCCAAAGTGACACACCGTGGCCTTCCAGTTCTCCGACTCTGCCATGTCAGTCCTCGGTGTTCCAGTGTGTCTTCTCATCCAGGTGACATTGACCTCTTTGGGGTAGAAGTCTGAAATGACGCAGGTCAGGGTGCAGGGCTGATTAAATTCAGTGAAGTAAATCTGCACATTAGAGAGCTGGGGAGGTCTGTCATCAGCTGAGAGAGAAGAACATGAGAACTCAGTGAGGAATGGCATTATAAACGTTTTGCTAAAAAAAATCTTTTTTTTTTTTTTGGTTATACACATACAATTCATGTTTCTGCTATAAAACAAATAGCAAAAAAAGGTTAAATTTGACACAAACACCCCCAATGCAGCCTGACAGCCACATTAGAACAGAAATAATCAGCCATTAGGTAAACCAGTCTCACCAGCTAACTCCAGTCTGCCGGACTTCTTCTCAATGGCCTCTCCCATAAGGGTCGCATGTTCCACCCTGCAGATGTATGTCATCTCCTCCACTTCGCTTAGACTGCTAGGAGTGAACTGGACTTCAGTGGTCACCTCATAGGTGTTATTTCTTCTCTCCGGCCTAGTTGTGTTCACTGTTGCTGTCCAGTCAGCTGACCCTGCAGTAACACGTTGATGTCCACCCTCTGCTCTGACCCTCAGCCAGGTCACTGCGAGATCACTGGGGAAGAACCTGGAAATGGTGCATCTGAGAGTGCAGGGCTCACCCACCTTTGAACCCTCGACCATTTCAATGTCAGACAGCAGGGGGCGCTCACTGATAACTGAAACACAGACAGGATTATTCAGTGAGACAGATAATAAAGTAGAGACTGGATTTCAAAAAAGATCCCCAGTATGTGATAAAAACTGATTGGAGTAGCTCACTGGTCATTGTATCTCTCTGCATTAACACATCTGCTTTGTCAAAGCAACTCAAATGAATGCCTTCAGCCATTATGTGGGGGGCACAGCTCTTTGAGGGCATACAGCAGGGAAAATAAGTACTGAACGTGTCAACGTTTTTCTCAGTAAATATATTTCTAATGGGGCTATTGCCATGAAATTTACACCAGATGCCAGTAACAATTCAAGTAATCCACACACACAAAGAAATCAAAACAAAGAAGTCCATGAATTATGTGTAAAAAAGTGGAATGACACAGGGAAAAACAACACATGAAGAAAAGGGGGCCAAAAGGGCATGGAAAGCCAAGAACCCGCTGATATCTGTCAGTATTTAGAAAGCAATCCTGATAGCCCCTATCAGTGCAAATGAATATATAGCTGGTTTAGTCCTAACTGATGGCCTATAAAAAGGTTCCTCATTACCAAGGTGTCACATAAGAAGCATCTCATGATGGGTAAAAGCAAAGAGCTCTCTCAAGACCCTCACAACCTTATTGTTGCAAAACATATTGATGGCATTGGTTACAGACAAACTTCTAAACTTCTGATCCTTCCAATAAGCACTGTTGGGGCCATAATCCAGAAGTGGAAAGAACATCATTTCACCATAAACCAGACATGATCAGGTGCCCCTCGCAAGATTTGACAGAGGAGTCAAAAGAATAAATCTGAAGAGTTGTCCAAGAGCCAAGGACCACTCACGGAGAGCTTACATGTAACAACTGAAGTACCTCATGGAACTTGTTTCTAATGAAATTTGAAGACAGAAGAGAATGCTGTAGAATAATGTGGTTTGAGTTATAGAAGGTAAGGAGGTTTAACTACATAACCCTTAATATTCTGAATAATGTAGACAGCAAAGAGGGGAGATGTTGAGGAAACAGATGGTAAGCTAAACATGTGCTCATGTTTTAAAATACAGCAAATACAATTCGCACAGTTTTGAATATGCAAGACTGTATACTTGTTTTTTATTCAATGATGGCTTCTTTTGTTATAAGAGTAAAAGGTTCCTGTCAGTATATAATGCAGTTAAATAGCCCACTCAGAAAAAACAATATTTTCAAATTATTGGCAGATGAAATCCTGATGGTCTGAACAGTTTCATCATATATGAGAAACAGGAATGTTGATGTGTGATCCGGAATGAAAGCTGGTGGCACCAAGTAAAGTATTTGAGTCAGTCGGTTTTCTATACAATAAGGACTGAAAGAATATTAACACTAATGACAATATCTAAAAAAATGACTTAAAGTGTAAAAGGATATATGATCTATCTATCTGTCTATGAGGGTTCAGTTCATAGAAACATCTTCAAATTTTATCAAAGTCAAATAAAAAAAAATCTCAATATAAATGGATTACTGGAATAAAATAATGTTGCACAAAATTAGAAGCAAAAACAGACTGGCGATGCTTGGACTAAAGGCAATCATCGCAACACCTATTTAGCGTCCAAAATAAAAAAAAAAAAAAACAAAAAAAACACAACACCTATTGTTAAATAAAAATTCCAATTAAAAGTCACATGTGTATGTTGATGAATAACTGAAATTAAATCTAACTGATAAGTATAAAATGACTACACTCAACTTTAACCTTCAAGGTGAACAGCTCTTAAAGCAATGTAGGAATATACAGGTCCTATATCTATACTGGCCATAATGTAATCTTTAAGATGAATAATATCACAAAAAAAGGCACACAAAATGTGCGGAGACCTAGCATGAGAGCCAGGAAGGGAAGCAGCTTGATCAATAGTTGTAAAATGGAACTGCTAGCTAAGACGAAAGGCTGATCAGGAGGATTACCAAAATAAATCTTCCGGTGTAACTACTGTACCTTTAACCTGTGAGAAAAATTAAGTATTGATTGCATTACAATCAAGCTAATTCCACATTAAATAATTCAGAAGACCAAGCAGCATCTATTGTAGAACTGATCACAAAAATTATGAGGCATTAGATCCATTTTAAGCGGCTTATAGTAAAATATATCTCTTGTGTAAAAGCCTTTCTCAAGATGTGATGACATGACCATAACCACAATACTGTTATCTTTCTCCCCTGGTTGTATTCTAACAGTGGGGCCATGCCTTAAATTGAACAAAGCTTCATGTTCCTTGCGAGTAATACTGAAAGAAATTTTATTTGTCATATTTAATTGTATCTCTGCTGACCAGCCTGCAAAAAGTCTGAATCTCAGGGCAGGGAAGACAAGAAGGATTACAAACAGATTTAAAAAGGAGGCCTACTCATTGAGATTTCTCTTTATCTTTGCACGAAGACAAATCTTCCTGTCTCACCTTTTTTCTTGTAGAATGGATAACACATTCACCATGATTGCACAGGAAGAGAGAAATGTATAAAATACTAATGGTATAATTATGAAATAGAATGATTATTTTAAACTAACAGCTAAATAACTGTGCAGGAACAAGTCAGACATGAAGTAATAAGGACGCAGTACAGAAAATGAACAGATACACACACAGGCAGGACTCAAACCGGGAAGCTGCTGAACTGCAGTCAAACTCGCTACATTCTTTGTTGTTC
Source organism: Polypterus bichir lapradei (assembly GCA_026402145.1). Classification (NCBI taxonomy): domain Eukaryota; kingdom Metazoa; phylum Chordata; class Cladistia; order Polypteriformes; family Polypteridae; genus Polypterus; species Polypterus bichir. Next base: position 211,025,561 of record JANRMT010062791.1, read on the forward strand.
TGCAACAACTCCAGACTGACACAAAGATTGCCCTTCCTGGTGTCTGACACGTGTGAACAGAGAACAGCTACAAGGCCTAAATGCCATTAAGATGGATCCATTAGTGAACCTGCTCGTTTCTGCCTCAAATGGCCAGAAATCTGTAATGAGACCTAAAAATAGTCACCAATGTTCTCCACCTACAGAGCTTGAGAGGATCTGCAGAATACAATGGCAGAAAATCCCCAAATCCAGGTGTTTGAAGCTTGTCATGTCTAACCAAAAACAAATCAGGGCTGGATTCAACAAAGTGCTGAATAAAGGGTCTAAATACTTGTGTCATTCTGACAATTCAATTTGCAAAAAATCCTGTTTTTGCTTTGTCATTCTGAAGTACTGAGTATTTCCTTATGTTTGGGATGTGAATTTAAATGGTTTTAGCAGGAGGAGAGGAGCTGGGCGCATGCGCGAATGCAGCACGTTACCATACCCACCACATAAACTACTCAGAAAGGAACTCAAGTGCAGCCAGGCAACAAAATGTGTAAAACGTGAAGAGGTCCGAATGCATTAATGGCAAATTGCTGAGGTTATAAACTTTCGAAAAACAGAAGCAGACTTACATTTTAAAGCTTGATCTCCAATTCTCAGATACTTTATGGCATGGTCTGGAGAGCTGGCCACTAAGGTGAGAAAAAGAAACATATTAGGTCTGCCTTGAGTGCCCATGATAAGCAAAACAGCTTTTTTTTCCACCACATGTTGTTCCTGGATGTTCAGTACCTATACAAAATATTCACCTCCATTTCATCACTATATTACATTGAATCATAATGGATTAAACTTAATTTTTTTTGAACATTGATCAACAGAAAAGACTCTTTAATACCAAAGTGAAAAGGGATCTCTGCAAGGTGGTCTAAATTAATGACAAATATAAAACACAAAAATGTACTACATAAATATTTACCCCCTTTAATATAACACCCCTAAATTACCACGGGTGCAGCCAATTGGTTTTAAAAGTCACAGAACGAGTTCATGGAGGATCGCATGTTTTGGAGTTTCAATTGACTGCAGTGTAAATGCACCATTTTTGAGTAAGGGCCAGCATGTCTGGTGAGTCTGTATGGTGGGTTAACCTTCACAAAAGAAAACTCAAAATAAAAAGGTGATTGGAAACTGAGGAGACGGAATCAAGAAAATATCATCCGATGTTGAATACCAATCAATCATTAAAAAAATGGAATAAGTATGGCACCAATGCAAATCTGCCAAGAGCAGTTCATCCATAAAAACAAAGTGATCGACTTCTGACAGAGGCCACCAAGAGGATTCTGGGAACACAGAAGAAGTCACAAGCTTGGAGAGACTGCGCTTGTTGCCAAGGTGCTTCACCAATAGCAGCTTTATTGGAGAGTGACAAAAGAAAAGGCCACTGTTTATAGAAAAAGGAAAAAAATGCATGAGACACTCTGGCTACAGATTGCCCAGAAGGCACATGGGAGACTCTGAAGTCAGGAGGAAGAAGGTTATATGGCCTGATGAGACCAAAATCAAACGTGCTGGCCATTAGACTAAGCGCCATGTTTGACATAAACCAAACATGTCAAACTATTAAAAAACAAACAATTCTCACTGTAAGGAATGGTTATGGCAGTGTTATTTTGTGGGGATGCTTCTCTGCAGAAGGCTATAGGAAGCTCATGAAGGTAGAGGGTAACGTTAATGCAGCAAAATACAAGGAAATTTAGGAAGAAAATCTGAAATTCTGCAAGAAAACTGGTTTTCAGCAAGACAAAAAAACCTAAGCATAAAATAAAAGCTACACAGGAATGGCTGAAAATCCACAATGATAATGTCCTGAAGAGGCCACATCAGTTTTCAAAGGCCTTACGTATAAAACCTTGCTTATCTCTCTATTACAATAAAAAAAAATCTTGGATCGAGACGTGATCATCTCGAGAGACACTTTGATATGCGAGACTAGACTTTACAACCTTTGGAAGCAAGACCCGTGAGATGGTCACTTTTACACGTCACGTCCTACTTACAATAAATTTAAAACAATATCATGGACATCTAACCTCTCAGTTGTTGGAATGTTTTAGGAAGACAAACTTCATGTGCCTCCAGCTCTTAATTTTATACGTTTTAGATGACACGTCAATGACTAAGCGAAGAAGAAGGAGCAGCTATGTGCAAATTCTGAAAATAAGGAAAGTAATAATCTGCCTGGACCAAGTAGAATTGAAAATCTCGTAGGTCCAATCAGGGTCAGGAATAAAAGACTTCATAAAGACGTTCAAAAACGGTGGCACAATACACATGGAGTATCAAAAAAATATATATATATATATATTACTCGGTGAAATAACGGAACAGCAAAAACAGATCGAATATATGGACATAAGTGATATGTCAGAAGTATGTAGATATTGTAAGGCTTTAACGTTTTAAGTCGGAGACTTGTAGATCATCTAATTTGTGCTGCCATCAGGGAAAAGTAGTGTTGCCTCCCAATGAAGAGGTCTATCTATGAGAATTAAAAGATTTGTTGATTGGTGAAAATGAAATCCACAAACACTACAGGCACAAAATATCAGAGTCTAAAATAATCTTTTTGCGTTCACATCTTTCAATGCTCACAACGTAGATTTACACAATAATGGACCATACGCTATGAGAATCTGTGGTCCCGCAACAATTTAAGCTACGACAAGTTTAATTTCGAAGACCACAATTCGGTCAGGTGTGTATTTATGATCACAGAGAAGCGATGCAACATAGAATCGAAAGAGTATGTAACAATTCCCATGAAAATAACAAATCTCTTTAATTGTGTATCTGGATAACCAAACCTGGGGGTGAGCGAGCAAAGCGAGCAGGTGGCTGAGCCCCCTAGTATACTATACTAAAATTTCACTTATGCTCTAAAGGCAAAAAAATAACCAAATAAATATTTAATTCAAAAATTGGATTAATAAAACCATACAAGCAGATCGAGTTTAAAAGGCAGTCTGCAGTCATTGCCAATTTTCGTGATGCACACATAAGTGCCCCATCACAGAAGTATATATTTTTTTTGTAAATAGAAAGCACTTTCATTCAATTAACATACAACTGATGCTCAAATGTGTCTGACTAATATTGTTGCAAGGTGGTGTAGCTGAAACTCATGACTACTTTATTTTATCAAATAGTAGTGTTAGAAGCAGACACCAGGGTCGTAATGTGTGTGATGGCTAACTTCTTGGTAACGTGGCCAATGCCAGTTATGTGGTACAACACACAGCACCCCCTTTTTATAGACAAAATAGATAGTGTGTAGCCTAAGGCAATGAATATTAAGTGCATGCATTAAGCATTAGTACCAATGTTGAAGATGGATGCATTGAGAAAAGATGACATTTAACTGTGACAAAATGGGTTCAGCACATTGGAATGTGACTGACATGTCGTTGAAATGTGCAGTGAAGTGAAATTTTCTGTATGCTTCATTGTCTTGTCGCCTGAAGCTGCTAAAATGACAAACACAAAAAAATTCTTCATAGGATTTACAGAAGGCGGAAACATTCCTTAACTTCAAGTCAATTTTCACACCCATTTTGTGTTTTATAAATTTCAACTTTGGTACAAGAAGTGGCTTATGAATGTTTCTGAGTGTAAGCACATTTTATACACAAGGCCCAAGATCTCTAACTGAGAAACTTGTGGTTGGACTTGAAAAAGGTTGTCATGGCTGTCAAAGGGGCATCTACTAAATACTAGGTAAGTACTTATGCTATAAACTATTTTGTGCTTTTTTCTGTAATTAATTTAGACAAATTTGTACAGTCTGTTTTTTATTTGACATGATTTTTTTTTTTTTTGTTTTTTACAAGTGCCAAATTAAATCCACTGTGATTCAATGTTTTATTACAATAAAATGTGAAAACTCCAAAGAGTGACTATTTTTATAGGCACTGCACTAAGGAGGTCATATCAGGATGCACAACTCACTGGTCTCACTGGTTTTCAGAAGTTCCAAGCTACTGAGTTTCTCCAAACTCTCCTTCAGATCACTCAGGTCCTGTTTCAGGGTCTCAGGAAGAAAATCTCCAGTAAAGGTGATGTTGGGTGAATCGCCATCTCCGGGGATGAAAGAGGAAAACGAAAACTTCTGCATGAGGGCAGCATAAAAAAAAAAAAAAAAAAAAAGAAAAGAAAGAATATAAGAGACAACGTCTTGTATATCAAACAAGCCTGAAGGTGTCCTACAGATCGGCCTTCTCACCTTTAGGAAGTGGATGTGGTCACCTATCTGTGAAAGCTGGGCCAGCTCAGCATCTCTACTCCTCAGGTCCTCTATCTCCTTTTCAAGTTGCACAATAAACTCTTGAGCCTTTGTCACTTCCGTCTTCTCGTGATCTTTAATCACTCCATTGACCTCTGACCTAAGCCTTTCGATGGACTGTAGTAGAGATGTTGAGGTCTTTTCGTGTTCCAGTGTTTCTGTGACTACGGAGCACTAAACAGAAGAAAATGGAAAGTCAATTCAGGCACTGCTTCCAACTGGGTCGGCACAGTGCTACAGTAATAACACTGCTGTGCAGCAGTAAGGAGACCAAAGATGGCATCCTAGGCCATCCCTCCTCCCTGGCCATCGGACCTTACTCTTATTTTATGTTACTTAATGTTGACTTATTTTATTTTCTTACTGTGTCTTCTATTTTTCTATTCTTCATTATGTAAAGCACTTTGAGCTACATTTTTTGTATGAAAATGTGCTATATAAATAAATGTTGTTGTTATGTGGAGTTTGCATGCTCTCCCCATGTCTTTGCTTGGTTTCCTCAAGTAGGTAAGGGATTTGTTGACTATAATTCAGAGAGAGAGAGAGAGAGAGAGAGAGAGAGAGAGAGAGAGAGAGAGAG
>JANRMT010062791.1:211053324-211077823 GCA_026402145.1 Polypterus bichir lapradei
TGCTCGGATTTTCTTTTCCTAGTGATGTTTCTCGCAGCTGCATTCTGCACTCATTGCAGTCAATTGATGTCTTTTTTAGGTGGTCCTGAGAGGAGTGCGTTACAGTAATCTAGTCGACTAAAAACAAAAGTGTGAACTAATTTCTCAGAATCTTTGCAAAGTTATAATGGGTCTAAAAATGCTGTCCTAGTAATCTGATTGCAATTTAAAATTTAGGTCAGAGTCAATAATTACCTACATTTCTTTACCTCTGTCTTGACTTTTAAGCCTAATGGATCAAGTTTATTTCTAATACCCTCATTATATCCATTTTTGCTAATCACTTAAGTTTTCTGATTTCTCCTTATATAGTTTTCTTTCAATAAATTCTTCAAATATTAAGAAACTTTGCTTTTATTGTCCTTTGGGACCTGGGGTTTATGGCTTCCTTCCTTATAATAATACTTTGAATTTTAAATATCTTTGGCCCACTTTTAAACCATTGCAAGACAGAAGACTACCCTATGATTCGGGAGAGGCTGGCCAGGGTGAAGCCAATCTAGTGACCTCATACCTGAAATAAGAGCATGTCTGACTTTTTGTGATTTTTTAATTTTTTTAACACTTGATCCTCATTTTTCTGCTCGTTGGGTCAGAAACTCACAACACCCTGTTGAAGTATGACGTATTGTTGGTAACATGGAGTACAAACTGGGAATATAAAGAAGAAGAAGATTAAAATAAAAAATTAGAAATAGGACTAATAAATATAATGTAATAACAACATTAGTAAGGGTCTGTATGAGGTGGAAGTTGTTGGAGTACATAAGAGCGTCAAACCAAAGGACATGTGTATCCAGCAGGGGGAGCACACTCCGTGGGAATTTGTTCATTAGCAATTGCATCTTTTTACTTAATCAGAATCTATATAGGTATAAAACAAAATGCTGTATCCCTCCTTAATAATACCAGTGGTAATTCTATGATAAAGAATGGAAATCAACACTTAAAAAACATACGCTTAGATTCCATTTAATGTCAGCTTACACTGCAAATAAAAACCAGAGGGAATACTGATAATGGAGTTGGGTCCCCGGAAGCAGGTCTCATCATTTTGGGAAGTGTGGGATGCATTTCCTAGGCAGAGGTAGAAATGATGTCGCCCACTCATTCACGTTCAGGGCATTTTCAAGAACTTTTATACTTTCTCGACAGTCCAAGACTCCCAAAATAAGAGTATGCGATCTCCAAACATGGATACAGTCTTTTGCTGGCACAGTTTAAATAGCACACAGCACACAGATAGACACAGACAAGACACAGGTAGACACAGACAAGATAGCACACAGTCACTGCAGCACTTGTGAAAGAATAATTTTAGAGTATTGTAGCATTCATCTTAAAGAAATAGTGTAAATGGTTATTAAATGTCAGAAACCTTTTAAGGAATAACAGGTAACCAGATAAAGTGAACAACAAAGACAAGGTTGTAATTCTCACAATGTACTGAAAGAAGACTAAGAGATGACTAAGAGGTCAGCAGATGTGCTGTGACCAACCAGAAAGGGCAGTTGTTATTTGCACAGAAATTTCAAGGGTGCTGGCTCAACCCAAAAGGTATAAGAAGAATAAGAAATAATAAAATAGACTTTTATTTTAATAAGTCACTTGGGTGTAGATCAACCAGAGTAAATGTATACATTGATTGACACTGTAAATTCAGTTGCTTATAAAATAGACCTATACCCTTAATGATCTGACCATTCTGGCCAGGCTGTAACACTGCTGTGAGAGATGCTCCCTCCTCAGGTTGGTGCCACAGGTGCAATACATGACGCTGATGGACAAGCTTTTCTCCAACCTGATTACTGTCGCAAAGGTTTTATCAGACTTGTCCTGTTAGAGGATGAGTTTCTTTCTTTAGTTAAGATACTGATTTCTACCACACACCATAAACTGCACCTCAAACCTCTGGATATACCTGTTCTCCTTTAATAGCCTGCCTGAGATGTCTCCACTTATCTCACCTCATTTCCTTGTCAGATTGCTTACATGGCAGTATTGATCTTTCTCTGTCACCTGGTTTGCATAGTTTGAATAGTTCAGTTAATTCATGGCTTTAGTTTTTTAGGTGAAAACATCATGTACTGTGGAATAAACTTCACAGATCACAGTGACACACTTCAAACCTTAGGTGATAAAAATGGAGGACAAACCTACTGATCAGGATTTGAGAGACATTAAGGAAAAAGAGAAACAAGGGGGAATGTGCAAACATATACAATAAAGACAGGCATCACAAAAACAGATATGATAAACATACATGTGCAGGTACAGCTTTAGAAAGTCCTATAGTAGTAGAGGACTGAGTGTTAATGAAAATCATAATGTGTTCAAAAGGACATGTCGATTCTAAAGTGTATGAAAGCATGGAAAGGTGCTATGTAGGTGAGCAAAGTCTTCCAAGACCAGTCACTGAATTTTTTTTGGTTTATTGCTTAATGCTTGTAAACTGATATATTTTCGCATCTGTGAAAATCCAAGAATGACAGGGGAATTTGAGACTCCCTTGGTTAGGATCAACAGCCACATACAATCAAAGTTGCCTATATCACACATCTTACCAATTCTAAAATTTGGACAAACTGCAAATGAACCGTTTGACCAAGTCTGCATGCTTTATATGTCAAACTGTTACCATTAGGACTCTTTAGATGTGATTTGCATAACAAACAAGTGTACCTAATAAATAAACTGGCTATTGAATTTATACAGGTATGAATGAGAAGACTTTTTCTTCTTTGGGCTACTCCCGTTAGGGATCACCACAGTAGATCATCTTGTTCCATATCTTCCAGTCCTGTCCATCTTGTTCTGTTACACCCATCACCTGCATGTCCTCTCTCACCACATCCATAAACCTTCTCTTAGGCCTTCCTCTTTTACTCTTCCCTGGCAGCTCTATCCTTAGCATCCTTCTCCCAATATACCCAGCATCTCTCCTCTGCACATGTCCAGACCAACACAATCTTGCCTCTCTGACTTTGTCTCTCAACCTGAGCTGACACTCTAATGTCCTCATTTCTAATCCTATCCATCCTGGTCACACCCAATGCAAATCTTAACATTTTTAACTCTGCTACCTCCAGCTCTGTCTCCTGCTTTCTGGTCAGTGCTAGCGTCTCCAACCCATATAATATAGCTGGTCTCACTACCGTCCTGTAGACCTATACTGGTCCTGGTCTCCACCTCTCCAGGATCTCCTCAACCTGCTCCCTACTCTTATTACAGATCAAAATGTCATCCACAAACATCATAGTCCAAGGGGAATCCTGTCTAATCTCATCTCTTAACCTGTCCATCACAAATAAGAAAGGGCTCAGAGCCAAACCCTGATGTAATCCCACCTCCATGTTGAATGCATCTGTCACTCCTACAGCAGACCTCACCACTATCACACTTCTCTCATACATATCCTGTACAACTCTTACGTACTTCTCTGCTACTCCCGAATTCCTCATACAATACCACAACTCCTCTCGAGGCACCCTGTCATATGCTTTCTCCAGGTCCACAAAGATGCAATGGAACTCCTGGCCTTCTCTATACCTGTCCATCAACACCTTCAGAGCAAATATTGCATCTCTGGTGCTCTTTCCTGGCATGAAACCATACTGCTTCTCACTAACCATCACCTCACTTCTTAACCTAGTTTCCACTACTCTTTCCCATAACTTCATGCTGTGACTCATCAATTTTACCCCCCTGTAGTTACTACAGTCCTGCACATCCCCTTTATTCTTAAATATCGGCACTAGTACACTTCTTTTCCACTCCTCAACAATCTGGTTAAAAACTCCACTGCCTAATTTATCTATTAACTTATTTGTACTAGCATAAAGTTTTACACTGCTGGATAGATCTGTTTCTCAGGGGTAGGGGTTGATTTGCTTCAAACCATTGTTTTTCCTTTTGTAAAACTTGAGTTATTTGTATGGAATATTATTTGATATTAAGAAAATCAATAAAATTTAAAAAATTAAAAACTCCACTGCCATCTCTCCTAAACACCTCCATGCCTCCACAGGTATGTCATCTGGACCAACTGCCTTTCCATTTTTCATCCTCTTCATACCTGTCCTTATACAATACAATACAATACAATGTATTTTTGTATAGCCCAAAATCACACAGGAAGTGCCGCAATGGGCTTTAACAGGCCCTGCCTCTTGACAGCCCCCCAGCCTTGACTCTCTGAGAAGACAAGGAAAAACTCCCCCAAAAAAAAACGTTGTAGGGAAAAAATGGAAGAAACCTTGGGAAAGGCAGTTCAAAGAGATACCCCTTTCCAGGTAGGTTGGGCGTGCAGTGGGTGTCAAAAGGAGGGGGTCAATACAATACAATACACAGAACAGAACAAATCCTCAATACAGCATAAAAATAAAAATTTTAGAAGTACGGAGCAGAATTTAACAGTAGATGATATCACATAATAAGATTTGGATATTTTTAGAGTCCTGGAGACCTCATCTGTCAAGCTGCCTCCCCATTTGGCCATTCCATGGCTGAAACGTTGCTCGGCCAGCCAATCCGATGAAAGGACCCCTCTTTCCCATGATTCCTGTGATCCTCCATCAGGGATGACTTTACCATAGGCAGGCAAACAACTTGGCAGGTGGGTCGTGGCACCAATTGCCACATTTGAGTACCGAGAACAGAAACAGAATAGGTGAGGGTTAGAATTCAATTATAACTATCATGTTACTTATGTTTTAGCGCTAATGACTAACAACAGAGACGCAGTATGTACAGTTAATCAGCAGCTCTAGTCAGGATATGCTAAACTGAAGTAGTGAGTCTTCAGTCGGGATTTAAAGGCTGAGACCGAAGGGGCATCTCTTATAGAAGTGGGAACACCATTCCACAGTTTAAGGGCCCTGTAACTAAAAACTCGACCTCCCACTGTTATTTTATTAATCCTTGGAATCATAAGCAGACCGACATCTTGTGATCTTAATGTGCGCTCAGGTTTGTAAGTCATGATAACTTCAGACAAGTAAGTTGGACCTTGGCCATTTAATGCTTTATATGTTAAAAGGAGGATTTTGAAATCTGCCCTAAACTTAACCGGGAGCCAGTGTAAGGATTTAAGAACTGGAGTTATGTGTTCATATTTTCTTGTTCTTGTAATAATTCTTGCAGCCGCATTTTGGATTAACTGGAGGCTGTATAGAGAACAGTTTGAACAGCCAGTGAACACCGCATTGCAGTAGTCAATCCTACTAGAGATAAATGCATGAATTAATTTCTCAGAATCCTGTTTATTTAGAAAGCGCCTTAATTTCCTAACATTTTTAAGATGGAAGAAACATGTTTTGGACATCTTTGTAATATGTGCTTTAAATGACATGCTAGAATCAAAGATAACTCCTAGATTGCGGGCTGATTCAGTAAAATGAATTGGGATTCCAACTGAGTTAAATGATGACAAATTATTGTTATGATCCGTGTCATTCCCTCCAACAATTAACATCTCTGTTTTATCTGTATTTAAAGACAAGTAGTTCTCATTCATCCACTCCTTTAATTCACTAATACAACTAATTAAAGACAACATCGGAGAAACTTCACTTGATTTAAATGAAAGGTATAACTGGGTGTCATCTGCATACGATTGAAAATTACAGTAACATTATGTTTCCTAATGAGAGATCCCAGTGGAAGCATGTAAAGTGAAAACAGTAAAGGTCCCAGTACTGAGCCCTGTGGGACACCATATTGAACTTCTGTGTATAATGATGGAGTACTGTCAGTACATTTCTGTACATATTAGAATTGATTTGATAAATAAGAACTAAACCAAGCGAGCACGGGGCCTGTAAGCCCAACATCATTTTCTAGCCTGTGCAGTAACATAGAATGGTCAATGGTGTCAAATGCTGCACTTAAGTCTAACAACATAATTACAGTGGAGTTTCCTTAATCAGAGGATATCAGAATGTCATTTACAACCCGCGTTAGTGTCGTTTCTGTACTATGACCAGTGCGAAAACCAGACTGGAATTTCTCAAATAAATTGTAATGCGTAAGGTGTGACTGAAGCTGATGGCGACTACTTTTTCTAGTATTTTAGAGAGAAACGGTAAATTTGAAACAGGCCTATAATTCTTTGGTATGTGTGGGTCTAGGTCTGACTTTTTAAGTAATGGTTTAATGACTGACACTTTTAGTGCATCAGGTACTGTGCCATGCAGTAATGAACTATTGATAATGTTTAGAATAGGCGCTGCAAGAACATCCATTGCACTTTTTACTAGTTTTGTTGGCACTGGATCTCGGGAACAAGTAGTGGGTTTCATTTTAGAAATTATAGTTAAGACTTCCTGCTCAGTTACAGGATTAAAATTATTAAAGTGCTGAATGCAATGTGCGGCATGGTCTGCTAAGCTAGTATTTGGTTTGTACTGTGATGCTGAGATCTGGGATCTTATATTGACTTACTCAAGGTATCTATAAATTTTGAAGCAGAATTACAATCTAGATGTCGCACTGTCTTTGTTTTAATCTGTGACTGCATTGGCAAGGGCAGGACTAAATCAAATGTAATTAAGAAGTGATCGGAAATAACTTCATTTAATGGAGTAATATTTAAATTTTGAATTTCAACTTTGTAAGTTATAATTAAATCTAATGTGTGGTTATGATTAGGAGTTGGACCTTTGACAATCTGACAAAATCCTACTGAATTTAACAAATAAGTAAAACATTTGCTAAAAGTGTCAGTTTCCACATCAATGTGTACATTAATATCCCCCATCAGTACAACATGATCATAATTTATAGCCAAATCAGATAGAAGGTTGCTAAATTCAGTCATGAACAATGAATATGGCCCTGGTGGTCTGTAGACTAGCACTATAATTATGTTGGAATCTGTTTTAATATTTAAAATGAATGCCTCAAAGGATGTAAAGTTGCCTACATTTTTAGAAATGATTTGCATTTTGTTACTTACTTCCTCCTTGCTAGTCTATTGCACTTCCTGATTCACTATCTTCACATCATCCAACCTCTTCTCTCCCTCGTTCACTTCATTCATCAGCCTCTTGAAGTACTCTTCCCATCTGCTCAACACACCCTCCTCACTTGTGAGTACATTTCCATATTTATCTTTTATCACCCTAACCTGCTGCACATCTTTCCCAACTCGGTCCCTCTGTCTAGCCCACTGGTCCTTTTCTCCCTCCTTAGTGTCCAGCCTCTCATTCAACTCATCATACGCCTTTTCTTTAGCCTTCACCACCACTCCCTTCAACTTGTGCCTTATCTCCTTGTACTCTTGTCTAATTTCTGCATCTCTCTGACTATCACACTTCTTCTTCACCATTCTTTTCCTCTGTATACTCTCCTGTACTTCCTCATTCCACCACTTTGCAGTCTTCAGTCTCCTTCAGATTGACTCTTTTGCACAGGATATTATTACCTGTGTGCATCTTCCTCCTCTCTTGTATGTCACCCTGTGTTTCTCCCTCTTCTTAAAATACATATTCACCACAGCATTGCCCATTCTTTTCGCAAAATCCACTGTCATCTGGTCTTCTTCATTCCCCTCCTTGACACCATACCTACCCATGACCTTCTCATCTCCTCTGTTCTCTTCACCAACATGTCCATTGAAATACTGAGCTCTCTTTGTCTTTTCATTTTGCTACCTATTTCTTTTTTAAATGGTTCAATTAAACAGTCTGCTACTCTCTAAAGAGGACATGATTGGTGATAACAATGAAATGGATATGAGGGAAAGAAATTGAAAAAGAACAAAAGAGCCTTCTGTGTGTTAATGTGTCATCAAAGTACAAATCACACACAGAGAGTTCTGTTCAGTCAGAAACAGAAGATAATATGAACACAATGAACAGTTAGGGGTTTAAGGCACCACTAAACATCTTGAGGAGCATCAACTTTTGTGGAATGTCTGCTCAGATGACTGTTAGATTTTTCTGTGATGAACAGGTGCCCCATCCAAGGTTTGTGCCCAATGTCAGGACAGGCCTCACCAGCCACCCCCCCTTCCCCCCATCCCCATTACCCAACAACTAGACTGTCCATACATCTGCTGCTCCCCTCAGTGGGTCTAGTTAATCCAGGGAGTTTTGAGGATAATCTGTCTGGTGGGTGAACCTCAGGGGTCTCTGATCTGAACTTGTTGAATTTTGTCACCATTTAAGTTATGAAGGGAACAAACACAAGTGAGTTAATGGAGAAGCACACAGGCTGAAAAGCAGATATGAAGACTTTATTACTGAGGAGAGATGACAATATTATAAAAGAATAAAGTGAGGAATTTAGAGGGAGTGGACAGAGACTGCCCTCACTCAGATGAGCCCCATATCTTCTCTTCTTTTGTGATGATATCCACCTGCCGTCCAGACCTTCTCAGCTCCTCTTGCAGTGACCTCAGGTGGTTCTTCTTAGTTGCATTGATATCATTCCCAAATAGCCTGTGAAAAGACACAAATGTCAATTACAAGCACAAGAGGGTGCCACCTCACACACTTCAGTGACACTGACATCCCTTTCCTAGAATTCCTCTAAGTGCCTATGGTCACATACATTACATGATCTGAGTGTTGGCCAGTCAGTCACAAAGCCCATTGAACAATTAGGTCAGCATCCACTGAAGGCTGGTTGATTACATGTTGTTTAACCTGCTATTTCAGAGAGAAGGTGGCCTGTCTAACTCACACGACACTGGTCCCTTTGTCCACCTGTGGTCATTTCCAACATCCTCCTCTTTTTTCTTTTCATCAATGTTCTCCTTCCATCATCTCACATTATCTAGGTAGGCCTTCCTGTCTGTCACCTACATCCCACTCAACTTGTCTACCACTTTCAATGTCTGCTTTCTTCAGTCATGCCATAATATGTCCTTTGAACAATCTGTCCATCAAACTGTTAGGTGTACATGACAGGTGTAAAACTCACCACAGTGTTTCTAATTTGCAGTTTTTACTCCTCAGCCCCTCACACAGCTGATCCACTGCTGAATCCTCAAGGCTGTTCTCACTCAGGTTCAGTTCAGTCACTTGTGAGTTTGGAGAAGAAAGAACTGAGGAGAGAGCTGAGCAACATTCTCAGGTGAGCTCACAGTAGGACAGGCTGTGGAAAAGAAAAGAGAGAAAATTGAGGACAAACAGAAGGTTACAAGGCACCAGCATTCAGTGACTGGGGCATTTTGAGGTTTAAATGAAATGCAGTCTGAACCCAAGGCCACTGCTCTCCTTATGAAGTAAGGTGCAATATATATGGGAGTGTCTCTTGCCTTTGTGCTCTACTGACTGCTGAGAAATTATTTAAACTTATTGTGCTCATGAACACTGGACAAGACCATTAAAGAAACAAGACTCATGGCCTCCTGCACTTGTCCAGATGGTCTTGTCACAATGGAGAATAGTAAACTGACAAATTTGGATCTCTGTCTGTCATTCAGGGCAGGAAGACACTTTGTCTGATTTGCAGGATGCCATCCAAAGATTCCTATTGCTGGTCACCGCTGGACATGGGAAAGCTTGATGGACTTTCCTGATATCAAACTAATCAGATGTTGAAGACACTTTATCTGATATCAAGGTTTGTTTAGTCCTGTATACACAAGAAAACATGAAAGCTCCATCTCAGTTGTTTCCAATAACAGACAGAAATAAAACAAAGCAAACAAATTGAGACAAGGCATGTTAAAACCTACACAGAAATTCAAAAATATTTACATCATTTGGAAAAACAGATTCTTTGCTTACTATTCCTAACAGTTTGGTCAAATGTTTAAACCTAAAACATTTACATGTTTCAAATGAAAAATTATACACTTCCTGAAATTGTTATTATACCTTTTTAAAAAAATGAATGGCACTGGAGAGAAAGGATTTTCTGGAGCAGAATGTTGGGGTCTTTATAGTGCCTCTCCTCCCTGATTTACTGAAGTTAATTTCAGTTTAGTAATGACTGTCTGTCATCAGTTGAGAGGATTTCTGCTTTCTTCACCATCGCCCACTGACTCACACAAACAGCACTAAATTCTCTACATCAGCCCTAATAGCATTAGCTGCATGTTTGGTCGTCTGCTGGAACTTTTAAAGTTTTGGTTTATATATATATGTATATATATATATATTGTGGTAGATAGGGGCGCTCTCGCTCCCTTGAACCCCTGTCCACAACTCCAGACACCAGGTAAAAGTCCAAATGCTGACTTTATTTTTATGCCACAGTGCACAAAGCACACTCTCCACCATAATACTCATATATTAACAATAAACCACAAATACAATCCTCCAGCTCCCAGACGCGTTGCCACCCTTCCACCCAGCTCAGCTCGTTGTCTGGGAGCTCCCACAGTCCTTTTATATCTCCTGACCCGGAAGTGTTCCCAATCCCCAGTCCATGTGATTCTCAATCACTTCCGGGTCAGGTAAAAGCTCTTCTCTTCAACCCGGAAGCCCGTCGCTCTTCCTATGACGAACTTCCGGGTCATAGGGCACGAAGAAGTCCTCGGTCCTCCCTGCAGCTCCCTCTTGTGGCCCCCATGGCATCCAGCAGGGCTGTGCATAAAAACCACATTGTCCATGATGCCCTGCTGGTCTTCTGGGGACCTCCATGCTGCAAGGAGGGCTCCACCTGGCGGCTTGGGGGTATTGGCAGAGATAAACGGCCGGCCATCCTCCACTATATATATATATATATATATATATATATATACAGTGGTGTGAAAAACTATTTGCCCCCTTCCTGATTTCTTATTCTTTTGCATGTTTGTCACACAAAATGTTTCTGATCATCAAACACATGTAACCATTAGTCAAATATAACACAAGTAAACACAAAATGCAGTTTTTAAATGATGGTTTTTATTATTTAGGGAGAAAAAAAATCCAAACCTACATGGCCCTGTGTGAAAAAGTAATTGCCCCCTTGTTAAAAAATAACCTAACTGTGGTGTATCACACCTGAGTTCAATTTCCGTAGCCACCCCCAGGCCTGATTACTGCCACACCTGTTTCAATCAAGAAATCACTTCAATAGGAACTGCCTGACACAGAGAAGTAGACCAAAAGCACCTCAAAAGCTAGACATCATGCCAAGATCCAAAGAAATTCAGGAACAAATGAGAACAGAAGTAATTGAGATCTATCAGTCTGGTAAAGGTTATAAAGCCATTTCTAAAGCTTTGGGACTCCAGCAAACCACAGTGAGAGCCATTATCCACAAATGGCAAAAACATGGAACAGTCGTGAACCTTCCCAGGAGTGGCCGGCCGACCAAAATTACCCCAAGAGCGCAGAGACGACTCATCCGAGAGGTCACAAAAGACCCCAGGACAACGTCTAAAGAACTGCAGACCTCACTTGCCTCAATTAAGGTCAGTGTTCACGACTCCACCATAAGAAAGAGACTGGGCAAAAACGGCCTGCATGGCAGATTTCCAAGACGCAAACCACTGTTAAGCAAAAAGAACATTAGGGCTCGTCTCAATTTTGCTAAGAAACATCTCAATGATTGCCAAGACTTTTGGGAAAATACCTTGTGGACTGATGAGACAAAAGTTGAACTTTTTGGAAGGCAAATGTCCCGTTACATCTGGCGTAAAAGGAACACAGCATTTCAGAAAAAGAACATCATACCAACAGTAAAATATGGTGGTGGTAGTGTGATGGTCTGGGGTTGTTTTGCTGCTTCAGGACCTGGAAGGCTTGCTGTGATAGATGGAACCATGAATTCTACTGTCTACCAAAAAATCCTGAAGGAGAATGTCCGGCCATCTGTTCGTCAACTCAAGCTGAAGCGATCTTGGGTGCTGCAACAGGACAATGACCCAAAACACACCAGCAAATCCACCTCTGAATGGCTGAAGAAAAACAAAATGAAGACTTTGGAGTGGCCTAGTCAAAGTCCTGACCTGAATCCAATTGAGATGCTATGGCATGACCTTAAAAAGGCTAGAAAACCCTCAAATAAAGCTGAATTACAACAATTCTGCAAAGATGAGTGGGCCAAAATTCCTCCAGAGCGCTGTAAAAGACTCATTGCAAGTTATCGCAAACGCTTGATTGCAGTTATTGCTGCTAAGGGTGGCCCAACCAGTTATTAGGTTCAGGGGGCAATTACTTTTTCACACAGGGCCATGTAGGTTTGGATTTTTTTTTTCTCCCTAAATAATAAAAACCATCATTTAAAAACTGCATTTTGTGTTTACTTGTGTTATATTTGACTAATGGTTACATGTGTTTGATGATCAGAAACATTTTGTGTGACAAACATGCAAAAGAATAAGAAATCAGGAAGGGGGCAAATAGTTTTTCACACCACTGTATGTTAACCTATTTAAATAGAGAAAAGTTTACATTTTGCCTGAAGAAGGGGTCTGAGTTGCCTCGAAAGCTAGCATATTGTAATCTTTTTAGTTAGCCAATAAAAGGTGTCATTTTGCTTGGCTTTTCTCTACATTCATAATGGCTAACACGGTACAACACCCTAGTACTACAAACATGCTTTAAATAAAGACAAGAGTTTTATGGCCAGATATGAGGATTGCTTGGACAACCTTTCTACAGACCCACATTGTATTGAAAAACTCATCAAACTCTTCAAAAGACTTTGTAGGACAGTTATCTTATCCAAAGATCTTGACCATACATTGTACTCCACTCTTGCTAAATGAATCTTAGCCTGGAGAGGTCTATTCATTTTTCACCTCTAAGATCCATCCATCCATTTTCCAACCCACTGAATCCGAACACAGGGTCACGGGGGTCTGCTGGAGCCAATCCCAGCCAACACAGGGCACAAGGCAGGAACCAATCCTGGGCAGGGTGCCAACCCACCACAGGACACACACAAACACACCAAGCACACACTAGGGCCAATTTAGAATCGCCAACACCTCTAAGATGTCTCACTTAAAGGTTTTCCATTGCTGTATCTGTCCTGGTGTCTATATAAACACAGAGAATTCCAGTTTCTGGAAACAACTTGCCTGAGGAAGGGTCCTGAGTTGCCTCGAAAGCTTGCAAATTGTAAACTTTTTAGTTAGCCAATAAAAGGTGTCATTTTTCTTGACTTCTCATTGCATCCTTTGCTCTTTCTAACAAGACCTTAGCAAAGGCTTCTTTTGGCATTAATCTCTCTCTATATATAAAATCCAATGTTTGTCTATCTGTCTGTATGTCTGTCCGCTTTTCATGAGAGAACTTGATTTTGCGACTTCTCTCATTGCGCTGTGTATCATAGTTTGCTTGCAGGAGTGATATATTCACACTAATCTGAGACAGAGGCTGCGGGCTGAGTGGAGGGGGAAGAGTAACGTCAGGAGTAGGGAGCCGGGCAGGGGTCTCCTCACTGTCTTGTTTCACTACTATGCAGGTGAAGCCACGGGGGGATAGCTAGTTATACATGTAAAGCATCAGTAAACTGGTTATTTATCTCTGTGCAGCATGGCAAATTGTGAGCTTGTGATGAACTGGTAAAATTGATAATGAATATGAAAAATTCACAGCTCTTATACTGAAGCATGCAATATCAAGAGAAATATGTCTCATTTAAGCTACTTGTGACTGTTGCAAAGTGAAGTTATTTTAGTAGGTCGCATTGCACAGATGAATAAACACTTTTGTGATGCTTTGTAAGTGTGGTTATTACCAGAAATGCCTTGTGACACAATAACACACCAGACATAATAAAGGTTTGGGGCAGCCACCTGTATAATATGTCCTGGCTGCAAAAAGGATGAATTCTCCAAGAGAGTTGTTCAAAAGGCTGAGTCCAAAATAGAACTAACTAAACAATGGCAAGATGGTGGCTTTAAAGGCCCATATAGGATGTGACATCATCCTGGGGGTCGGAATGGGAAGTGATGTCAACAGAACCCGAAGTGACATCATCTAATGCGCATTGTCAGGATCGGCAGTGATGTCATCGAAGGTGCTGGAACTCTGCGTGATTTCCTGGGATAGGTATGTAAGGAACGCCCCCTGGTCTGATGTGGTATTACAATTAGTTGAGCCCTTTAGCTACCTCCTACTCGCACGTGTGTGACAGTCTTTATTCATGTCTTGCCCTTTTTGCAGTAGCTAAACTAAAGTGTTAACAATTTCACATCTCCTGATTATGATGCATTTTTCTTATTTTCCCATAGATTCCTACATTCTGTTTCATGTTTTAATTTTTTGATCCTTATCATGTTCTCCTTTTTGTTACATACCCTTTTTTATCTTTTGTTTTCTGATAATCTTTACTATTTTTCTCTCTCACATTTCTTTTCTCTTTTGGTTCAACACAGAGTGAGTTGCAGGAAAGAAAAAAAAATGAATTTGGAGAAATTGGATGAGATGAACAGGATTGTACCAAGAATTTAGGTGAGTCTTGTGTCCTATTCAAATACCACGGTGGAAACAAGTGTTAAACAAGGATTGTTCAAGCTTTGAGTGGGCAAAGAAATAAGGAAAAAGCAAAATCAACATTTTTACAAATGCCATATCTGATCATTGAGTTGAACCTTACTATATGTAATGTTTGAATGTCTTTTACCAGGTTATGTGGTTTATCTGTTTGCCCTTTGTTGTTATCTCTCTTTTAATGACTCACCATGTCCTTTTAAAGTATATTTTCACCTCAAACTCTTCACCCAACTCAAGATGCAATTGACGCTCTGCCTCAAGGTTGCTATATGGTTGTGAGATATGGACGCTATCCAGTGACCTGAGATGAAGACTGGATTCCTTCGGTACTGTGTCTCTTTGGAGAGTACCGTTGGTTTGACTTTGTGTTAAATGAGCGGTTGCTCATGAAGTCTTGAATGGGGCACATTACCTGCATTGTGAGGGAGCATCAGTTATGGCACTACGGCCATGTGGTGCGATTCCTCGAGGGTCATCCTGATCATTGTTGAGGACCCGAGTAGCTGGACTAGGCCAAGGGGACTTCCATGTAACACCTGCCTTTGGCAGATAGAGGGTCATTTCCGGAGAGTGGGATTGGACCACGTGTATGCCTAGAGGGTTGCCCACCAGAATCCCGAGCTGTTTATTTGTGTGGTGGGTGCAGCAACTCGCTTTACCAGTACATACTCCCCGACATCGAGGTGATCACTTCCGACAAATACTTTTTGAAGAACCTAGTCTCTTGGTTAGTTTGCCCTTTCCCAAAAATGTGCAACATGGTTGTTCTCTTCTAGGTCAGGCACTATTTGCTACACCCTACTGGTTAGGATTTAAAGCTTCTTCTGATCTTGTCCTTGAATAGATCTTCAAGCCTCTGACACCCTACTGGCTTTGTGCTGCTACCAAACAAGTAGAAGACAAGTTAAAGAGATAACAAAATGAAGCAGAATGATGTTTTCTTAATTTTATTTGTAGTCCCTCATCTGATCGACAATCATATGTTCCCCCATATTTTACATCACCTTTAACTGAAATGTATCCTTCTGTCCTCAAATGTTTGAGTGTGTGAACAGGAGGACAACTTTATATCTCTATTTTGATCTATTGAGAGACTGATGTCAGAGGCCAGAAGTGGAACAAACTGGGAATTATGGAGCAACTGTAGAAGAAATTGTTTTACTGAAGAAGGCTCTTTCAAATTCAAAACTGCTTTTATCTTACAACATACTAAATCCTTCCTAAGAAATTTAATAACCTAAGAATAATTAAAATTCACAGTTCTCCAGTTTCACAAATACAGCAGCTGACATTCACTGAGTCTAGATGAAGTCTCTCTTATATGCTTTCTTGTGATCCCAAGACCCTAAAGAATCTCACAGAGTCCATTTCTACATATGCTGTTGAAAGCCTGCTTAAAGGTGACAAAGAACATGGGGAGGTCTCTGGACCATTGCAGAAATCTCATCAATGATATATTACCAGTACAACATACACAAAGATATTCCCCAAGGTATTATTGTCTGTCATGCATGTGCACATAGGAGACAGCTTAAGGGCTCTGCTGATGGCAATTTCCTGGCACTCCAGGGGTTGGTACTGTGTGCTAATGTCTTTCCTCTTCCTCTCTCTACAGATAAGAAAATTGATGGCTATTCCACCACTGACATTACTTTCGGTATTCGCCCACCTGGACCCACCTCTTGATGCCGGAAAGAGTCATAACTGAAGGATTCACCATCTTAAGTTGAGTTCGCGATTGGACTTGCTTCTGAGAAGACAATATCATGATATTTGTTTTGGTTTTTCAATAATTATATAGTGTTTGCTATTTGGTGCCCCAACTCTTTATGACCTTTTTTGTGTCTTTTATTATGTTGTATATCTCATTTTACACCGTAGAGAGTATTTTGTATGCCATGCTCCCTACGGTAATTGCTCAGTAATTTTTACATGCTAGCTTGTCTCCTTTTTTAATACAGAACAAATAATTCATATTTTCCAACTTTTCAGTATAGCCCACTCTTCCCAAGACTTGTGTATTGCGGCAATTAAAGGTGGCCCTACTGATTTAATTAAGTCAGCAACTATCTTATCATCACCAGGGGCCTCATGTATAAATGGTGCGTATGCACAGAAATGTTGCGTACGAACGTTTCCACGTTCAAATTGTGATGTATAAAACCTAAACTTGGCGTAAAGTCACACACATTTCCACGGTACCTCATACCCTGTCGTACGCAAGTTCTGCGCTCGGTTTTGCAGGCTTGTGGCACCCAGCATCAAAGTATTCTACTGTTCCTGTGTGGTTACCCTTTCTTTCTTAGATCCACATTCCTGACGCGGCTTTATAAATAAACTGAAACTAACCGCATATTGTTTATTAGTGTAATGCATCTGATTGTAATTAACCTGTAACAATATAATGGTCCAGGGAATAGCCATAGTATTCCAAATACCATAACTGCTTTAGCGTTGTTACTGTCACTGCACCTTCTTCTTCTTCTTTCAGCTGCTCCCGTTAGGAGATGCCATAGCGGATCATCTTTTTCCATATTACTCTCACTGCACCACTCAGAGTATTTATATCACTGTATCTGAGTGTGAATCACAGCAGCAGCTGATCGTAAAGAGAATTATCAGGATACAGCATCAATCACACGCTGCCTCAGCCACGGCAAAACATTTCAAAGCCTTTCTTGTACGGACCTCGCAGTTCAGAAACAGTTTCATCCCAAAGAACTTTAAACGCACTCAATCAAGTGCTCCTTGTAAAACTGTTTGTACTTATAAGTACAATCACCTCACTGTAAACTTGCACTAAAGTTATAATATTGCACAACCTGCGCCACTTTATAAAGCGCGTATTTACATATAATGACAATAACTTTTTTAAGATGAAATACAGCAAAATATGTTGATTATATTATAATATAATATTATTATATTATTTTATTTTATTATTTTAACTTTGTTTAAATAACCTGTATTGTTAATAATTAAACATGTGAGGACACGGTGCCACAGCGCTAGCTACTTCATGGATTGATCCTACCTTGTGCTGTATTCTTGCTGGGCTGGCACAACACTTGAAAGATAGATGGATAGAATAATTAAACACTCTGTCACTCAATCAACTTCCTTTTGTTGATTATACCACTGTTTAAACCAACAAATAATAAGTTTTTCCTTTGCCTCCAGTTGGTATTTGCTGAAATTCTTATATTTTCCCCTGTGCTTTTCCCATTGTCTTTTCACAGAAGGCTGAGCTTAAGGGCTATTTATATTGATTTGCATATTGAAAGAAGCGTAATTCTGGGAGGAGTTGGGGCGGGACAGCAGGCACGTGCATTACTTTTCACGCTGATCGGGATTTATGTAGCGGAAGAACGTGGAAGTTTGCGTATGCACAGATTCCTACATCTGGATTTTTCTGTGCGTATGCACATTTCAGCTTTTGTGCTTACACCATGTTATAGTGTGAATTGTATGCACGGCGTTATACATGAGGCCCCAGGTGCCTTGTTGTTCTTCATCTTAGGGATGATAGCTCCATGTATTTCTTCTGACTCTAACTCATTTTAATTCTACTGGCTTTGGGTTTGTTTGTTTAATTCAAAGAGTTTGTTTAATGTTGAGTTTGTCTTCCCATGAGTAGCTTGTGGAAGCACTCTGCTCATATCTTTATAGTTCCACTCTATTCTTTCAACACCTTTCCTTTAACTGATATCTTTTTCTTAGTTTATTCAATGCCAGGTAAAATTAATGGTTTCATTTTGTTGATTTTCTTCCAGCTTCTTCCTTATTATTTACTTTCTTTTCCTCCTATAAATATCGCTAGCCTTAATTTCTACCTGCTGGCATCTGTTCACATTACTTCTAGTTTCTCTTTCTAGAATTCCTCTCTTGTATTTCATGTGTGTATTCTTCATCAAACAATCCTCAATCCATTACCTTCTTTTGGCTCAAAATTTGCTTTGTGCTGTGTACTACATTACTTGTCTTTTCAATTTTCCTTGTGTCTCGTTTATTGGATTCCCACTAATAGCTTGGTATTTAAAACCTCTTGGTTTATTTCTACTACTCCTTTCAAGTTCTCCATGTTCCACCCTTTCTTGTGTGATTGAACTGTCCTCAGTTTTCACATATAACAATAGGCTTTCTCGGGGCTAATCTTGCTTCATTTTTTTCACCAGTTTAGTTCAGAGTGCAGGGTGAGAAAAGAACCACAAGGAGAAATCACAGAGCATTTATTATATGAACAGTAGATCCAGCAAGATTATAAAAAGAATAAAAATAAGCAATCAGTAGACTGAGCAAGAGAGTGAATTGACAGGGTGGTGCAATCATTTGGGGGTGTCCGTTTGATCACCGTTGTCAACCAACTTGATATTCAACTGCTTTCCAGATTTCTCCTGTATTTTCTCTAGTGATTTCAGGTTATTCTTCTCATGTCTACTGATTTCATTTTTCAACAACCTATAGAAAACACACAAGTGAGAGTTACAAAAACAACATATATATGTTTCTTGCCACAGTGTGTCTGACTGGTTGGTCATTTTTACAGCAGCTGTTGTGGACTATGGCTGGCCATTCATCCTGGCCAATCCCCCAAGGCCGCCAGGTGGAGCCCTCCCCAGCAGGGAATCATGGACAGTGGAGTTTTCCTTTACAGCCCTGCTGGATACCTAGGGGGCTAACAGAGGATGCTGCAGAGCGGCCCAGAGACTCGTACGTGCCCTATAACCCAGAAGTATGTCTTAGTCACAGCGACAGGTGGAATGACGTACTTCCGGGATGAAAAGAAGACTTTTGATCTGACCTGGAAGTGCTAGGAAGTCACATGGACTCAGGGTTCAGAAGCACTTCCGGGTCACGGACTATAAAAGGACGGTGGGAGATCCCAGACGTCAAGCTGAGCTAGGTGGAAGGGTGGCAACGCGTCTGGGAGTGGATGATTGATTATTGATTAAGAATTGTATTGTATTTATGAGTATTGTGGAGAGGAGGGTGCTGTGCTGTGCACTGTGTAGATTAAATAAAGTCAATTATTGGACTTTTACCTGGTGTCTGACGTCTAGTCTGAGGGTTCAAGGGGACAACAGCGCCCCCATCTGTCACACTGTCCACTCTTTTTTCTATTTCTTGTTTTTCTGTCTCACGCCCCTAATCTTATTTCTTCTTCTTTCTTCTTCCTGCTTTTCTTTCTATTAAACAAGTCTGCCTTCTCTCTTTTATCTGTGCTCCAGTTTTCCCTTGCACTTTGTTCAAACTCCCTATGATCAGCTCATCCCCTCAAAATGACCATGTTTACCCTTCATTCAGGAAGACAGTGTTATTTAATGTTAACAGTCACATCCAGAATACTGCTCAGAATAAAGTGATTAAGACGTCAACGATTCTCCCTCACTCCCTTTTTACTCACCCCAAACTCTGTAATTTACAGTTTTTGTTTTTCAGTCCCTCATACAGCTTACGTACACCAGAATCCCTCAGCTTATTGTAGTTGAGACGCAGAGCCATCAGTTGTGAGTAAGGAGCAGAGAGGACAGAGGAGAGAGATGGACAACATCCAGAAGTGAGACAACATGAGGACAACCTGAAGAAATAAAAAGAGAGACACAGAGAGAACTGAAGACATGAAGTCTGCAAAGCTTAATGACTGATGTCATTTTTTTTTAACCTTTACCTAAAACCCAGGTTAAGGCAAGGAATATTTTGTTCCTTCATGTTGCACCACCTGCGGTAGCCCGGTCTGATTGGGCAGCAAAGGGCTGCTTAAATGCCCCGTATATCTTTGGTTGTTACGCAGCCATTGTCTTGGGTCCTGTCACATCAGGGCGGTGTCGTTTTAAATGAGTGGCCATGCCCGACGTGTTGCCAGTCTCATAGGGCTTTTATCCACCACCCTTTTCCCATCAACATATTTAACAGGGAAGCCAAAATGCTCCCACACATGAGACTTAAATGATGCTGGAGGTTTGTCGAGCTCCTCTGCTCCTCTGCCTGAACTGCTACTGCTGGCCATGACCACGTGCATGAAGCAGCAAACTGGACAAAAGTTGAGCGAAAATGCGCAAGAGAGGTTGAGTTAGTACGTGAGAGAGACAGAGTTAGTGCGCGAGAGAAAAAGAGTTAGTACGCGAGAGAGAGAGTGCGTGAGAGAAGTTTAATTGTAGTTTGGTGCGCGAGAGCTACCGAATTAGTGCGAGAAAGAGACAGAGTTAGTACGCGAGAGAGGTTGAGAGAGACACGCGCACAATACAGTGGAACTTTATTTTCTCGGATCTTCGGATCACGTGCGTACAGAACCGTGGAGATGAATCGGTTCGGATCACAGATCAACAGTGATCCGTTGCACCACTAATAGATAGATAGATAGATAGACAGATAGATAGATAGATAGATAGATAGATAGATAGATAGATAGATAGATAGATAGATAGATAGATAGATAGGATAGAATTTTATTTTCTAAAGGGAAATCGAAAATAGAGATAAGTGTAGACAACTTGACTGATTTGTAGTACACTATTAAACACTTGTTGCCTAAATTTATTTACAATTATATACAAAAAGAAATTAGTATTTTTGCTATCAAGCAGATTAAGTGGAGATTGTAAATTTGAATGTAGCACACAATCAAACAATAAGCTGGTACATATTTTTATCTTAGCATGACTTACCTTAAATTTGGACAATTTTTTGAAATTTGCAGCCAAAATCCACGTGTACAGCCACACCACCAGATATCAAATATTGCTCAATAAAGACTTGGTTTCTGGCTTATTCTAACAACTCTGAAGACAAAGACTGGACCTGATTTCAGGATGAATGAAATAACTAACAGGGTTTACAAGATTAACACTCAAAACTTATGTCTTCAGTCAGTCAAACATCACATAATGTCAAATGCCAGAGACCTTAGTCCATTAAAGGCCTCAATGGACTTGTGGATCTTAGTTTATATTACTGTCATTTCCTATCCTAATAAAAAAGGTGTGAAATTTATTTGGATTTTCAAATTTTCTACCCTTCAATCCACTGGGCACTGAGTTGGACAGAAAGCATTTTATCAACACCCTTTATAAGACAGTGTAATGTGCTATTATTTCAGTATAATACACACTCACTTGTTGGTCACTCACCACAGCTCTTTCAATTTACAGTTTTCACTCAAGAGCCCCACACACAGCTGATCCACTCCTGAATCCTCCAGTTTATTGTCATTCAGCCTCAGGTAAGTCAGTTGTGAGTGTGGGGAAGAGAATACTGAGGAGAGAGGTGAGCAACATGAGGAGGTGAGACCACAGTGACCCAGCCTGTGGAGATGAAAAAGAGAAGCAACATTGCCTTGTAACAAACAGCCAATAAAGAATTGCAGATTTAAAATTTACGTAATGCTGTACCTTGTGGTGAAGATAACTGCACCAGTGTTTATTCTAGTATATTTAGCATTCATATAATATATGAATAAATTCATGAAACCCTCACACACACACTCTCTGTCCCATCTGACTCACCCCAGTGTCACTATTTTACAGTTTTCACTCTTCAGCCCCTCACACAGCTGATCCACTCCTGAATCCTCCAGGTTGTTGTTTTTCAGGTCCAGTTCAGTGAGTTGTGAGTTTGCAGCAGAGAGAGCTGAGGAAAGAACTGAGCAACAGCTGGAGGTGATTTGACATGAGCACAGACTGTGAAAATGAGGAGAGAGACGTGATGACATAAGGAGTGACAGATAGTTAGGCACATGAATGTATTACAACATTAATGAGTAGCAACATAAATGAATAACAAAAATAACATAAGAAGCAACTGTAACTACTGTGATAAGACAGAAGGATAAGAAAAATCATTAAACACACAACAGTTAGTCAATCATTTCCCAATCTGCTATATCCTAACTACAGGGTCATGGGGGTCTGCTGGAGTCAATCCCAGCCAGCAAAGGGCGCAAGGCAGAAATAAACCCCGGGCAGGGCACCAGCCCATCACAGGGCAGTCACAGACATCAAGCACACACTAGGGACAATTTAGGACAGTCAATGCAGCTAACCTGCATGTCTTTGGACTGTGGGAGGAAACCGGAGCACCCGGAAGAAACCAACGCAGACACTGGGAGAACATGCAAACTCCATGCAGGGAGGACCCGGGAAGCGAATAAACACACAACATAAACCTTTAATACATTGAGGTCAACAGACTTTCATTTTCTCACAAAGAACTTGTCACCTCACTCTCCATTAATTTATATTATTTCTGTGAATCTTCATATTTGTCATTGTCAGTTACACAGGGACCCATGAGGTTTCTGATGCCTTTGTATGATTCTGTTTTGTTGTTAAAACAGGGACCCCAGCACACTACTTTGCCCAGGGCCATATGATGCTGTTAACAGGAATCTGGAAAAGAAGGGAATGATCTATAAATGTGCTTTAGGAGAAAAGAGTGAAGACCACCCTGGTTAATAGGAGGTTTAATTGTACCACAAATTATGTGTTTGGTTTTAACAAAGTGCTTTTTTTGGAAAAACATTTTGTCAAAGTCTAAAAGCATTAGACTGCATAACCAAATATTAAAGATTAATGGCATACAAAAATGTGCAGAATATTGAGACAGTAGTTAACAAACTACTTTGCACCTCCTGGTATTTTTTTTAATTCACTTTAAACATTTTTCATTGTTTTATTCATTTATGATCTTTGTTTACATTTTTGCACTTAAACCCTTTATTTCAAATATCACACAATTTTAAAAGTGTCTCAGTAGTATCAGATAATCTTACCTTTTTATTGTAAGTAAACATGAATCTATAGATTAGGTGACCAGAAACATTTCCAGAAAAAATGTGCACAGACAAGACATGAGACTGAATTAGAAATGTAAATCTATTGGATAAATCTGATGCTGCACAAATCTTTTCATGATGATAAAAAACTAATCTAATAAAGGCATACTTGTCAAAAATAAAATACACTGTTTTTGTTTTCTGATGAGGACAGACATCAACAATGACAAAAAAGAAAACAAGCCGAAAATGAAATTCAGTTCCACGTTTCTTGCTTGATTTCAATAGTGGACTGGATGATCTCAGATTTTCAGTGTTTTTCTGCCTTCAGAAGGTTGAGGGCTAATATGAACTGCCCTGTCATCTTGCATCCTATTTTTTATTTAATGCGTTTTTACACTACAAAGAAAGGAAACACCAAACATTTGTTTTGTTTTATCTATCTATCTATCTATCTATCTATCTATCTATCTATCTATCTATCTATCTATCTATCTATCTATCTATTAGCGGGGAAACCCCCAGTGGCAGCCAATCTGCTGCTTGTGTTGTGAAGAGGGGGGCTGAACGCACCCCAAGGAACACCCTCTTAAACGGTGATACAATGGGAAACAAATACAGTTTTTTTTACCTCCTCTTTGCTTGATCAGCTGCTGGCTTGCAGCTGTTCATGCAGCACTTCAAACATTTAAAAGCCTGTACAGCAACAGTCCTACTTTTTATCTTTTATTTCCAGCCCTGGGTGTGATTACATCTCTAGGCACTCTTGGTTAAGTCTTGTTTCGCGGAACGTGAAGTCTTGATATTTTTAGTTTATAATTTAAAAATGGAGTAAGAATCTGAAAATCTAACAACATCACATTAAAGTTCAAAAAATTCTGAAAAGAATGATACCCAAACATATATATGTAGGTTTTAAAATAAGCCTGATTTAAAGCGCGACAAAAAAGTCACATAAAATTGATGCACAAAATCGTTGCACTTTTAGACTCAGGATTTTATATAGAGAGCAGATGTATTTTTATTATTGAAGAGTTGGCACTCTGCACTGACTGTTTGTTTTTGGGATTGATCTGAATGAAGGCACTATGTCCCTGTTACGCCTACCCCTTGCTACGTGTGTATCCACATTTGCCCGGCTCAGTTATGACTGTCGACTGTGGTGGGTTCAAGAGGCTCCCAAAATAGATGTGGGAGCGTGGAGCCTGCCTGCACTGTGACAATTCGCTGTGTCGAAGTGGACTTCAGTGTGCGCAATGTTGATGGTCAAGCAGAACGAGCTTCAGCGGATACACTTGTT
>JANRMT010062791.1:211099949-211131292 GCA_026402145.1 Polypterus bichir lapradei
AGGTTATTAGTAGGATTTTATATTCGATTCTGTAAAACACAGGGAGCCAGTGAAGACGGAGCAGGATGGGTGTGATGTGCTCGCTGCTGCTGGTTTGAGTAAGGACTCTTGCAGCCGAGTTTTGAATACGCTGGAGCTGTGATATAAGATTAGAAGGGGCACCCTGAGATATATCTTTGGCAGCAGTGGGTGTAAGGCAAGAAGCAAACCATGCTCCTTTCAGGGCTCAATCAAACAACCAATTAGAAAATAATGTGCTGCATGCGAACTAGAACAGAAGCCAATAGACAAAATATCTTTTTAGTTTTAATTGAGAAATTTGCTATAGATATTTTGAAACAGTGTCGTCTGGTGGTGCAGCAGGTAATGGTCATACCACAAATTATATCCTAAGAAAAGGCTTGAAATAAGGAGCACTAAAAACTGCATAATAAAATAAATAGCTTTGAATTTTGCTTTATGTTATCATTTTGACCAGGAATGAAGTAGTAATGATTTTTTTATATCTCTATTAGAAGGAAATGCAATGCAAAAATTATATCACTACATTTTATAATAAGTAACTATATTGCATATTTCGTTACATTTCTGTAAGTGATAATTAATGTAACTAAGTTACTTTTTAAAGCAACATTTCCCAATACCGGTCCCTGATGGATGTTTGCTTTCTGTATCTGATATGTTGTTAATTAATAAGAGCATCTCTTGAATCTCCTATATCTGTGTCACCAGTTGTGACCAAATATTCAGCACTCAGGAGGTCATCCATTGATACTGAAAATAAAGTGTACATAATTGTTGATTACATAATTAAAAATTTTCGAATTCCTGTCAACACCCTACAGGACAAGTTTTAAAGTTTCCCAACTGCCAAGGTTGTTGCATGGAAGATAAACTGAGTGAATTTGATGATCTCATTGGGGAACTTTAATATTCACAGTTGGACAATGACACTCTTATTAAAGGATTACTGTCCCTGAATGATTCGGTGACCTTCCTTTGAGTTGTGAATGGCCCTACACATTTGTGTCCTCATACCTTAGATATAATTCTCAACCAAACAGGGCAACATTCAGAAAGTAAAGCTCTTTCTCTTGTTAACATTTCAGACCATTATCGAGTTACCACTTGGTGCATGGCTCAATGACGTCATGCATTACTAGATAGAGAGTTGGCATTTTCATGAGTGTTACTTGCATTTTTTGATCAAAGTAGATGTAGTAAAAATAATAGTTATGTAATATAAATCAAAAGTAAGGTCTGGATCACACCTATGTGTTTTAAATCATCATTCAGGCAAGTGTGTAAGACTGAATAAGTAGTACAGAGCAGCAATGACATCCCTTCCAACAGAGTGGGAGTGGGGATTTTTGTAAGATTATTCTGAAGCACTCAGTGAACCTAATAAAACGAGCAGATGCTTTTATAAACAGAGAAAGCTAAATTATTGAGGGACACATTACTCACTTGACTATATTGCAATAGCTGAATGCTGGTGCCAGCCTCTTGATGCACTCTGGTTTAAGGTTTGAATTTGACATTTTGAGTTCCTGAAGTTTTCCACAGAAGCTGATGACAGAGCCTAGCATAGCAGAGTCAAAAGCAGAAAAACATAATCTCCTAAAGTTCATGTTTAACTCTTTGTCAGTGGGAATTAGTTCATTATTCTGACTCTCATAGAGCCATTGACATACTTGTAGAGCTTTTTTTTTACATTGGTCATTTAATAAACTTTTAACTTTCAGTTTCATCCACTTCATTATCTTTTCCATTGTCTTCTTCTGAAACTCACCCAGAACTTCCTCCAGTGTTGTCAATATAGAAGGGTTAGACAGTCCTGCCAAGAATTGAAGAAGAATCTCATACTGTCTATCTGTATTTGAGGTGAACTTTATAAACAGCTCCTCAGTGTCCCCTGAGGGATCAAGGTAGAAAGAGAAGGCAGCTATGAACTCCTGCAGGTTGAGATGGAAGAATGTGTATGCTTTGTGCTCTGGGGTGCCTTGTTTCCGCAGGAATCCTGAGAGGAATCGAGAGGTCAGAACTGACTGGAGACCAAAGGTGGATATCTCTCGCTCCTCATTAAACACGTGAATCCTTTCGTTTACCCCATAATAAGCCATCTTTCCCAGTTTGACTAAAATCTTCCACTGGTCCTCAGCTTCTCTCTTGTGATTGGTAAGGATTTTGTAAAGGAATATCGCAAAAATCTCAGTTAAAGTTATGGGGGCAGACCCTCGCTTATCTTCAGGTATCATAAAGTGCCTTTTCAGCACAGAACAGATAATCCAACAGGACAAGGGGTTGAAGCACATGGTGTACAGGGTGGCATTCTCCTTCACATATTTTAATGCCTCAGCACCCAAATCAGCATCACCAAAGAAATTGTTAAAGTACATTTGCAATTGTTTAGGGAAAAACCCTAGGATCTCTGCAAATTGATCAACACTTTCAATGTCCAGAGCCTCCAAGGCTGTTGGTCTGCTCGTTATCAGGACTGTACAGCCCTTCAGTAATGTTTGACTGACTAGGCTGGTGATGAGAATATGAACAGGAAAGTAGTCATCTGGGTTTGAGCATAGCTGACTCTGTGTGATGTCCAATCTATGTTTGTATTCATCTAGTCCATCAAATATAAAGAGGAGAGAATCAGGCTTCTGAAGGATTTCTTTCAATCGTGGATCATCAAGATATTTATAGTGCCTTGCAATTAGTTTTGTCAGAGACATCTGTGACTCCCTCTCATTGTCAAGGAGGTTTAGTTCCTGGAATTTAAACAGGAACACAAATGCAAACCTCTGGTACTGAGTGCCTCTGGCCCAGTCAAACATAATCTTCTGGACCATGGTGGTCTTCCCAGTTCCAACCACTCCACTGACAACTATAATATTGGAGTGATTTTCACTTTTAAGACTTCTCTTAAAAATCTGTTCAGTCCAGACTTTCTCAAAATGTTCCATTGCAAGCTCCTCAAGCAGCTCTGGATGAGTTCTACTAGTCTCCACAAGGTCATGTTCCTTTTCTTTGTGGGTATTTGTGTCCTTTTTAATGACCATCGGCTCAGTGTAACGAGTCTCAAAAGCCACTGCTCTAGTGGTTTGATAACCAGAAGAAGCCTGATCCTCCAGAGTTCTTGATGATTCAGACACAATCAGTGTGTGTGTCTCCTGGAGGTCTATACGTAACAATTAGAATAAATAAGAAAATTGAGGATCAGAAGAATGGACAAGCTGCTGACTAGAGACAGGAGAGAAGGGAAATGAGTTACCTTTAATATGAGGCTCAAGGACAAGTGATTGGACACTGGTCTGAATCTCCTCCAATAGCTGCTTTCCTAGTGATAATATGAATATAGATAAAGTAGTAAATATCATCAGTGCAAATGATGATTAGAAGTTAAGCCTTATCTTTGGTATAATATATAGGTTTGGACTTACAGTCCGGAAAGTATTCACAGTGCATCACTTTTTCCACATTTTGTTATGTTACAGCCTTATTCCAAAATGGATTAAATTCATTTTTTTCCTCAGAATTACACACAACACCCCATAATGACAACGTGAAAAAAGTTTACTTGAGATTTTTGCAAATTTATTAAAAATAAAAAAATTGAGAAAGCACATGTACATAAGTTTTCACAGCCTTTGCCGTGAAGCTTAAAATTGAGCTCAGGTGCATCCTGTTTCCCCTGATCATCCTTGAAATGTTTCTGCAGCTTAATTGGAGTCCACCTGTGGTAAATTCAGTTGATTGGACATGATTTGGAAAGGCACACACCTGTCTATATAAGGTCCCACAGTTGACAGTTCATGTCAGAGCACAAACCAAGCATGAAGTCAAAGGAATTGTCTGTAGACCTCCGAGACAGGATTGTCTTGAGGCACAAATCTGGGGAAAGTTACAGAGAAATTTCTGCTGCTTTGAAGGTCCCAATGAGCACAGTGGTCTCCATCATCTGTAAGTGGAAGAAGTTCGAAACCACCAGGACTCTTCCTAGAGCTGGCCGGCCATCTAAACTGAGCGATCGGTTGAGAAGGGCCTTAGTCAGGGAGGTGACCAAGAACCCGATGGTCACTCTGTCAGAGCTCCAGAGGCCCTCTGTGGAGAGAGGAGAACCTTCCAGAAGGGCAACCATCTCTGCAGCAATCCACCAATCAGGCCTGTATGGTAGAGTGGTCAGACGGAAGCCACTCCTTAGTAAAAGACACATGGCAGCCCACCTGGAGTTTGCCAAAAGGCACCTGAAGGGCTCTCAGACCATGAGAAACAAAATTCTCTGGTCTGATGAGACAAAGATTGAACTCTTTGGTGTGAATGCCAGGCGTCACGTTTGGAGGAAACCAGGCACCGCTCATCACCAGGCCAATACCATCCCTACAGTGAAGCATGGTGGTGGCAGCATCATGCTGTGGGGATGTTTTTCAGCAGCAGGAACTGGGAGACTAGTCAGGATAAAGGGAAAGATGACTGCAGCAATGTACAGAGACATCCTAGATGAAAACCTGCAGGACAACGACCCTAAGCACACAGCCAAGATATCAAAGGAGTGGCTTCAGGACAACTCTGTGAATGCCCTTGAGTGGCCCAGCCAGAGCCCAGACTTGAATCCGATTGAACAGCTCTGGAGAGATCTTAAAATGGCTGGGCACCGACGCTTCCCATCCAACCTGATGGAGCTTGAGAAGTGCTGCAAAGAGGAATGGGCGAAACTGGCCAAGGATAGGTGTGCCAAGCTTGTGGCATCATATTCAAAAAGACTTGAGGCTATAATTGCTGCCAAAGGTGCATCGACAAAATGTTGAGCAAAGGCTGTGAATACTTATGTACATGTGCTTTCTCAGTTTTTTTATTTATAATAAATTTGCAAAAACCTCAAGTAAACATTTTTTCAAGTTGTCATTATGGTGTGTTGGGTGTAGAATTATGAGGAAAAAAATGAATTTAATCCATTTTGGAATAAGGCTGTAACATAACAAAATGTGGAAAAAGTGATGTGCTGTGAATACTTTCTTGATGCACTGTAATAAAACTGACTTTTGTAATTATTAGCATGTATAATGTATTAAACTGATGTTAATATGTAACTCTGGAGGACTACAACTGGGATAAATCCTAAAATGGGACATGGGGAATAGACCAGTAATGTGGGTCCTGCTTGCTTGGCAGGCTATTAGGCATCCACAAAAAGGACACATCAGAAATGAGTATATCTACAGAGCAGAAAAGAGGGTGTATTGGGTGCAGGTGGAATAGAGGGTAGATTGAGTGTCAATGTTATTAAAGACTCCGGAGCAGGTGGCAGAGATGAAATGTTAGACTGTTACAATAATAATACAATAAGGACAGACCATCGAGCCAACCAATCTATACAATCCTGTTCACTTAATTTTTCCAAAATAACATCAGTTTGAAATTTACAGGTCCCTAAAGTCCTGCTCCCTACAACACTACATGATAATTTATTTTATGTGTCTATGAAGAAAAACATCCTGACATTTGTGGAAGTTAACAAGTTTCCAACTGTACACCTATGTTTTTGTCAACTAATTTTAAAGTAACAGTCTCAACCCACTGTACAGTACTAATTCCTTCCACAATATTAAACTCTTTAAAATATCATAAATTGAATTTTCACTAGTGTGTTCTAAAGCTTGAGCATAACTTCCTTGGACTTGTACTCTAAACATCATGGCAATATATAACCTAACATTCTGTTAGCCTTCTGAACACTGTCTTGCAGTTGATATTGATGACTCCAGCTGCAATTCACTGTACCAATTCTCCTTATAATTCTTAACATTTTAATCATATTACCACTTTATCTCATTGTGTGTACACCATAAAGCGTTAAATAATTAAATCTTTACTCATAGTTCATGCTTCCTAGTCCTATAATTAGACTACAGTAGTTGCTCTACATTACTCTGAATCAGCAATGCAGCATCTTATTTTAATATGGAGCCCCAAACTGCATGCAGTACTCCATGTAATGTCTCACCAGTTCATTATACACCTTAAATGTAATCTCCCTTGCTGTACAGAGAAGGGAAACTTTATAACCTGTATTACACTTCATTAGCATTTTTAATCTTGACTATGGACTACAAGGATGCAGTAAGTGACAAGTCCACTATAATAAAAATAATAAAGCCAACCTTCTTCAGAATTTTTAAAATTTTTCATAAATAACAAAAACTTGTATTAGTCAGTTTTCTGATTCTGTCTAGAGAAGATTCTTTCTGTAAAGGCTGGACAAAGGTGACCAATGGCACAAAGTTTTGTTTTGTCTTTTGATCTTGCCTGAAGAAGGGGCCTGAGTTGCCTTAAAAGCTTGCATATTGTAATCTTTTTAGTTAGCCAATAAAAGGTGTCATTTTGCTTGACTTCTCACTATGAGGAATTAACAAAAGGATAAAAGTGGAGCAATTTATCTTGACTTTCAGAAAGTATTTGATAAGGTGCTACATGAGAGGTTGGGGATCAAACCAAAAGAAGTGGGAGTTCTCTGATGTGTGGACTACAAGTCCAAGGAGGTTCTGCTCAAGCTTTATAATGCACTGGTGAGGCCTCATCTGGAGTCCTGTGTGCAGTTTTGGTCTCCAGGCTACAAAAAGGACATAGCAGCACTAGAAAAGGTCCAGAGAAGAGCGACTAGGCTGATGCCAGGGCTACAGGGGCAGAATTAAAAGGAAAGAATAAAAGAGTTGAGCTTTTACAGTTTAAGAAAAAGAAGATTAAGATGAGACTATGAAGGGAATTAGTCCAGTTTATCGATAATGTTGTTTAAAAATAAATTCATCAACAACATGGGGACACCGGTGGAAACTTGTTAATGGTTAATTGTACAACAATATTAGGAAGTTTTTGTTCACACAAAAAAACACAGCCACATGGAATAAGTGACCAAGTAGTGTAGTAGACAACAGGACTTCAGGGACTTTCAACATTAGACTTGATGTTATTTTAGAAGATTTTAGTGGGTAGGACTTGAAAGCTTTGTTGGGTTGAATGGCCACATTTAGGTTATTGTCCACATTTTACTTTGTCCACTTACTTTCCTGGGTCACCTCATCCATTATTCTTATCAAGTTCAGTGGTGGAAATCTCACAAGTTCTTCAGCCAGTGCCTCCCACAGGCTGACTAGCACCATTTTGTCCTCCTTCATCATTTCACTAATGAACAAGTCATCACTTTCTGTCTCCTTAAACATTTCTTTGTATTTGAAAACCTGAAAACAGAAAAGAGTTCCAATTTAAAGATTATCATTGGCTGGTTATGTGACCACTTTGCACTAGCAGTACAATTTCATTATAGAGAGAAATTATTTTTTGCTCCAGCTTCTGTTGTCTCTAATAATATCACCATAATGGATTTTTGAACTTCCTCAGTCTCACTGACAGTTAAAATACCAAGTCATTTATGGTTCAATGTTAGAAGCTATTGAACTGATGTAAATTGTTTTTTGACCAACAGCCTCTCACCTACCTCAATGCCAGTTGAAGCAGGCTAGGGTTTTGTCCTGGGGTGGAAAACCCTCAGTTTATGAAACTGCAGACTCTTTACAATAAATTTTAAGTTTTTGCTCAAACAAATCAGAATGAACTGAATTCATTGAACTCTGAAATCAATTTAATTACAGAGGCAATTTACATTGAAAGTATTTTTCTTTCATCTATTCTTTCTATATTGCACCAGAAATTTATACCCTTAAGGCAGCTCTCTCAATTAATTCATAACCTGGAAACAGAAAATTAGTGTGGTCCAGAAGCTTTTTCAATTAATTTATAAACTGAGGATGGCAAATAAGTATGTCTCAAAAGCTGTTTTGATTAGTCCATAGCTTGGGAAATGAAAGATCAATGACTTTAGGCAAAGTCCTCCATCATAAAGACAACTAACCAATCAGATGAGTGCAATGTCACATATCCCAAAGTCCAACGTGAAAGTTTTGACTTTTTGAATTTCCCCATGGGATTAACAATGTTTATCTAATCAAATATAATATAATCTAAATTTTAACATAAGTATTGGTTGTCCAAGGGATCAGAAGAGGTGACATAAGTAGAAAGTCATAAGAAACTATTTCAGTGTTCAAGACACATGTCACCACTTCAACTGGATGTCGGAAAACATAATCTTTGAACAACTTTGATCGGTAAATCAAAACGCCACACACAACAACATCCACTCCTTACACTGACTATTTATATCTGGACTGTTCTATCTACTTTATTTTCTAATATATCTTCTATTTGATATTTCTTAAACTTTAAAAAATTCCATGATGCTGTTACATTTCTATACTTTATTTTTATATCTTGAGCGACTGAAGTAAATATTAGAGCACCAGGGGCCTCATGTATAAATGGTGCATAAATAAAAAAATGGTGTGTACGCCTGTTTCCATTCTCACATCGCGATGTATAAAAACTAAACTTGGCATAAAGCCATGCACATTCTCAAACCAGCTCAAACCATTGTGTAAGCAAGTTTTCAGCTTGATTTTGCAAACTGGTGGCACTCAGCGTCAAAGCAGTGCTTTAGTTCCTGTGTGGCTTCCCCTTATTTTTTAGATTCAGATCCCTGACGCAGCTTTATCAAATACACTGAAATTAACTGTATAGCTTTTTTTAGTTTATTATTGTTCATTTTAAAGGATCTGATTGTAATCACCCTGTAACAATATAACAGTGCACGGAATGGTCAAACTATTCCAAATACCATAGCTGCTTTAGCGTTGTTACTCTCACTGCACCACTCAGAGTATTTTAACCCACTGTATTTGAGTGTGGAATCACAGCTATACAGCAGCTGATCGGAAAGAGGATTATCAGGATACAGCATCAAGAACATGCTGCCTCAGCTCATGCACACAGTCTATTTGAACTTCACCCATTTGGCAAACGCTTCAGAGCCTTTCCTGTAGGGACCTAGTGGTTCAGAAACGTTTCACTCCAAGAGCTATAAACGCATTCAATCAGTCCATCAGGTAGTCCTGGTAGAACTGTTTGTACTTATAAGTATAATCACCTCACTGTAAACTTGAACTGTAGTTGTAATACGACGTAACCTGAGCCACTTTGTGAACCATCTGCACTATATGTACATGCATATTGTACTTATTCTTTAATTTTGCATATTTTATTGTTTTCTTTTTCTTCTTCTTCTTATTATTATTATATCATTTTATAGGAAAATAAGTTTATGGAGGATTTGCATATTGAATCTCATTGTACCATACAATGACAATAATGGAATTCAATTAAATTGAAGAGAGCTTGTTTTTACAGATGATGATGACTGGTCAATTTACATTTTCAAGTGCTATTTCTTGGAGTTCTTGATATAATTTTTAAGATGAAATGCAGTAAAGTATGTATATCAAATTATATGGTGTTGACCACCAGGGCACGTACAGCCACCCTAACCAGACACAGGCAGGGAGACACGAGTTTGCCACAAAACACACCTTTTATTTGCACAATCCACAGCACAAATTAAAACACCAACATGAACACACAATCCTTTCCTTCCTTCTCTTCCTTTTTCTGCTGCCTCCACTCCTCTCCCAGTAAGCTTCATCTTCCTCCTCCTGACTCTGGCTCCTTGAATGGAGTCAGGCAGCCCCCTTTATAGGGCACTCATAAGTCTTGCAGGTGCTCCCAAATCTTCTTCCAGCAGCACTTCCGGGTGTGGTGGAAGTGCTGCAACCCAGGGCTAAGCAAATGGCCAAGCACCCCCTGGCAGTGCCCATGAGCCCCAGCAGGGTTGAGCTTCTATGCTCTAAGCACTTGGCCCTGCTGTGAGCCAGGGGGGATTGCCCACTAGTGTTCCAGAGGAGGTATTGCCTTGAATATTGCCTTGCCTCTCCCCTGGTCCTTCCATCACGGGGCGTCCCGGCCATGCAAGGGCCCCAGCCGTCTGCCACAACAGATACCTTTTTAGTTTCATGTAATTAATATAGACTGTTAATAATTAAATGTATGGGCATGGTGATGCAGTGGGAGCGATAAGCAATGATTGTTCCTGCCTTGCGCTGAATGCTTGCTGGGACTGGCGCGACCCTGGATGGATAGATGGATGGAATAAATAAACATTGTGGACCATCAGGCTAGCACCACCACCTAAATCTGACACAAGCAAGTGTGGGAAACAAGTTTAAGGCATGCACTGTTTTTTTATTTTTATTTTAACCTTGCGGGAAATGCCTTCCCCATTTCCCTCCAGTCTAGCACAGTCCAAAGTACAAGTACAGCACAAAACAACATAACTCTTTTATTTTCTTCTTCTTTTTCTCCTCCACTCCTCCCGACTCTGGCAGCCGGAGTAGTGGCTGCTGGCTCCTTTAATAAGGCACCAAGAAGTGTTCCAGGTGCTTGTTAATGCATTTCTGGCAGCACTTCTGGGTCTGGTAGAGGAGCTGCCCATAAGGGCTCAGCAACTACTGCAGCACCCCCTGACGGCACCCACAAATCACAACAGGGCAGTTTCAGACTCCTATTTCCATGGAGCCCTGTGGGAGTCCAAGGGGGTTGCCACCTAGAGTTCTGGGGGAGGTAATGCTCTGTACACACTTCCTCCCCCGATCCTTCCATCGTGGAGGTATCCCGGCTGTCTGCCATAACATGTAGTAAGAGGATATTTCAATGTTCCTTAAAAATTTTGAAGAATCAGTGTTCTAAACTTACAGATGGCTTTACATATATTACAGAGCTTATTGTGTGGCGATTAGTTAGTTAGTTAGGCAATTATTAGAGCCACTTTACTGGTCACTTGTACTGATCCTGACTTTAGACAAGTTTAAATTGCAACATAATGTCTCCTCTGCTCTTACCTCGTCATTGGTAAGGATCTGTTTGGTGACCAGGCTCTGCAGGATACTCGTCTTCTTATGTTTAATCACATAGGCTAAGCAGGGCTTGTAGTACTTGGTGATCTTGAGTAGATCTTCATGACTGTATCTTTTTAGAACTTTAGGAATGGTCTGGGTGAAAGCTGTGATGAGAGATCAAAAAACAAAAATAGAGTGATAAAAACTAGCAGAGACTTTAGGTCAAACATGACTGTCTGTACTAAGGTGAATTTTTAGATCATTCAGAAATGAAAACCTCTGTTTTCTCCCCTTTTTGTGTTCCAGTGGCAGGAGGCAGGATACCATAACCAAAACCCTAAACCTAAATTGGATGTTAAAGATTACTAGCCATGTCAAACCAAATAAAACCCAACAGTGGTACGTGTTTTGAAAAAAATCAGACCAGATTAGGACTTCTCAATTCTTTACTTTTTTCTATTTTTTTCACTCCAAAACTTTTATTAAAACAGATTCTTTATGAAGAACACATACAAGTATAAATAGGACCAAGTTGCTCTCTCTTTTTGATGTGATAAAGAGAATAAGAAGCTGTTATAGAACTTTAATACAGCTGATTAAAAATTTAAAGACTTACTGGACCTGAATCTTTAAAAAGTATTAGTCAAAAACAAAACTGATTTCAGCTAAGTTCTTAAGGAGTGACCCTGAGGATTGCTAGTTTTGAGTAACATCTAGCCCAAAGAAACAATTGCAAGGGGAGGGTGAAAATGTCAGTTACATTAATCAAGGAATGTACTTGTCAATCTATTATATAGTGTCTTGCACTCTGTATGCCGGTTTAACAGCCATTTTCTAGATTCACCCACTCAGCTCTGTTGCTCACCAAATTTTGGGGGTATTAGACCTGGCATTTTATGGGTAGATGACCTTCCTTTGACTAACCCACTTTGGTCACTTTTAACGAAATGTAAGTATGATGGTGACCTTATTTTAACTCCGGGTCACAGAAGTATGAAGTGTCTTTTACATCTATCTTTTTAGCATATGGTGTGTGTCATAAGTTTTTTCAATCAAATATATGAATCTGAGGACTGGAATCTTGGCACTGAATTCAGCTAACTGGTAGATTTCTAAAATATGTATGTTTATTTCCTTTTTTTTTTGTCTGTTGCATCTGCTATGTGCACACTGCTGAATTCATAAAAGTATGTTATCTGCACTAGAGGATCGTTCTTTAAATGACTTATGTATATCTCTATGTTCATTACCATGAGGTTAAGGAGACCCAGCACTCTCACACAAGACTGATGTAAACTTGTATGTCCCAGAAAATCATGAAATAGAAGTCTTGCAGTCACCACATCATCAATATGGTTTTGCACTATCAATTTTTAAATTTATCTGATTCATAACTATGCTTTGAAAAGATAAGTCATTTGCCTGGCTCACTGAAAAATGTATGACTATAATGAATACTAGGGGGCTCTGCCCCCTGCTCGCTTTGCTCGCCCACCCCGGGTTTGGTTAACCAGATATACAATTTAAAGAGACTGTTATTTTCATGGGAATTGTTACATATGCATTATTTTCACTTTTACTTTTTAATTTCCCCAAGATTGCATTGAATTTTGATTTCATGTTTGGACTTTCATCGTGACAACGCAACGTATGACTGCCCGTGAGTGAATATCCTTTCTTTATCTCTAATAAATAAACCAACATTTTCAAATGTTTGTCCATGCTCTTTCTTCTTCGTTTAGTCATTGACAAGTCATCTAGAAAGTAAAAAATTATTGTCCTGATAAAATTTATAAGAGCTGAGAGTGCAGGAAGTGTGTCTGACTAAAGTATTCACATGACTGAGGCTAGATGACCATGGTCTTGTTTGAAAATAGTTATAAGTAGGGTGTGACTTGAAAGAATCTCATGTTAAAAGTCTCTGTCTCGCGGGACTTCATTCCAAAATGTCTCTCTGAAATTCACATCTCATCTCCCAAGATGTTTTTATTATAATAGAGAGATTTATTCTAATCAAAATGACAATCACTTTTCAATCTTTCTATGTCAGACTTTTTTATGTGTATAGTGTAAGCTTTTCTACATTTCTAAAGATAGTACAAAACCAGTTAAATTTAAGTTAAGAAAATATAGAGACAAGACATAATGTACATGCATTTATGTATATTTACTGTTGTGAAATCTATTTTTTTTTTTTATTTCTTTTCTTTAATTGACACATTTGGTCTGCTTCATTACAGCATTGGGCCAATTGTTTTAAAAATCATGATTATCCTTTGGGCATAGCTCAGTTGGGAACAGGTGACTTGTCTAGGAAGACATAAGTTGAGTCTTTTATTGCTGTGGTGGGTGATACTGCAATATAGTTTAAAATCCATTTTGTTATTATTCTTAAAGATAGTGACAACTGGCATTCATGAGGTCAATTCATCTGAAACAGCCTCTGGTGCAGTTATCCATGAGTACAGATGTTATAGACTGTAGAGAGGTGATCCTGATACATATGGGAAGAAGTAGCAAGAGCAATTTGAGCAATCTTTATAACCCTTCCATCAAAGAGGTGAGCGGAAGAGATCCTGAATTGGCCTGCTCAGTTTGGGGTGCAGCTGACACATTGTATTTCTGTTTCACTTCAACGAGATGAGACAACATTGTAGAGACCATGAAGTATGTGTGGATATAGACTAAAAAATATACATTCATTTTTGCCAGGAATTCACTGCTGGTGGAGGATTTAATGAAATCTGTTATTGTGGAGGGTGCAGACAAAATTCACCTGATCTTGTTATATTACTGACCTTGATCTGGTAGAATGGAGGGCTACTCTGACAAGACACCTCTGTCCCAATACAGCCTTCTTTCTCTGTTAGAGCCATTGAGAAAACATACATTTCTCCAGTTGATCTTGCATTGAGGAAGGTGTTATACTACAATTTGGCTGGAGATTTCTAAATCTGTTTAACATCAGTAACCCTGCCAGATATACACATAATCCTTGCAAAATAGTATAAGATTGTCATGATTTTACTGATTTTGGAGACATTGTCATTTTATGTCTTCTTATTTTTATCTTTTGATAGATCTTGCTGGCAGTACTTTCACTGGCACAGCTTCAAAGTTCCCCCCCAACATCATTTGTTTTCCAAGTTGTTAGAAGAGCTGCACTGTGAAGGGCATGCTATTAAGGTGAGTGGGTTATTTAAACCTGAGTTTAACATTCTATTTAACATGTATATTTTGTTTTCAAAAACGAATATACCACAGAGAAAATATATGCAATGTGCAATTTATTTACGATATAGTGATGTTCTGCTCTTACAGTATGCATTTCTTAATTCCTTTGGTTTGGTTACTCTTCTGTTCAGAAGTCTGCAATCATCTTTGTTGTGTACCATGTCTCAAAAGGTTTTAGATGCTGTGTCTGTGTACAGAAACATTTAAAGAGCCATCCTTTCAACCAGCATGGCACTAATGAGTGAAAAGTTAATATTTTAGTTTCCTGATCATTTTCCTTTAAAATATACTCATTTAGAGCAAGCCATAAAACACAGTAGAATCTTGAAGGTTCACCTTGTCCAAAACCTAATGTCTTGAGTATGACTCATATAGCTGATAAAGAATGTTTAAACTATAGATAGAGCAAAATAGTTTTAGATGTATTCTTCTAAAATACAGAACCTTCATCAAATTGTTTCAGAGTGTGCTTTGCCTATAGGCCTCTGTAATAGGTTATAAGGCATGGTACAAATCACACATATAGGGGAGCTGTAACGGGTGAAAATCAGATCTGTTATTATTTTGAATTTAAATACATTTTGCGGATCTGCACAGCCTGTCATCAGACTTGCCAAAAATTTATTTGTAATTACTATAATTGATTTAATTTTGTAAGTAAATTAAAAATAACCCAAGCAATTATCATGCACGCTTACCTGGATTTTTTACCATCTCTGCAGAAGAAAAGACATGACATGAGTTACTTGAGCATTTTCACCAGAACCACATTCACAGAATTTTCTTTCCTGTTAAATTTCTTGCATATTTTACTACTGACCCCTTTTATACATTCTGCTAGATTTAATTTCACACACACACACACACACACACACAGCATTATTCACTGTTTTTTATAAACCCATAATTGCCTTGGCATTATCCTAGTCGTCTGTTGCAAGTCACTTCCAGTTTCTTCAAACAGAGAACTAATTGTTTGATTATCATGTCCACTTTATCAGTGAACCAATGGAAAGAAAACACATTGTTTTTCTTAAAATAGTTACAACAATCAACCACAGTATTAAAAGCGCTGACAGGTAACATGAATACCATGGATTATCTTGTTACAATGACACCTGTCAAGGAGTGGGATATATTAGGCAGCAAGTGAATGGTCAGTTGTTGAAGGTGATATGTTGGGCAAGCATAATGATCTCAGTGACTTTGATAAGGGCCAAATTCTGATGGTTAGATGACTGG
This sequence comes from Polypterus bichir lapradei, assembly GCA_026402145.1. Lineage (NCBI taxonomy): Eukaryota > Metazoa > Chordata > Cladistia > Polypteriformes > Polypteridae > Polypterus > Polypterus bichir. The sequence goes on from JANRMT010062791.1 coordinate 211,115,258, forward strand.
GTCAGAGCATCTCCAAAAATGGCAGATCTTGTAGGGTGTTCTCAGTATGCAGTGCTTAGTACCTAACAAAAGTGATCCAAGGAAGGACAACTGGTGAACCAGCAACAGGGTCATGGGTACCCAAGGCTCATTGATGCATGTGGGAAGTAAAGGCTATTCTGTCTGGTCCAATTTCACAGAAGAGCTATTGTAGTATAAATTGCTAAAATGCTTACTGCTAACTATGAGAGAAAGGTGTCAGATCACACAGTACATTACAGTTTATTGTATATGGGGTGATGTCTGGGCGGTCTCTTGGTCTGGAATCCCTACAGATTTTATTTTTTTTCTTCAGCCTCTGGAGTTTTTTTTTTTTTTTTTTTTTCTGTCCACCCTGGCCATCGGACCTTACTTATTCTATGTTAATTAATGTTGACTTATTTTTATTTTTTATTGTGTCTTCTATTTTTCTATTCTTCATTTTGTAAAGCACTTTGAACTACATTTTTTTTGTATGAAAATGTGCTATATAAATAAATGTTGTTGTTGTTGTTGATGTAGCTGCAGTCCGGTCTGAGTGCCCATGCTGACTCCTGTCCACCACAAAAAGCACCTGCAATGGGCATGTGAGTGACAGAACTGGAGCAAGGAGCAATGGAAGAAGGTTTCCTTGGCTAATGAATTACATTTGAACTATGTGGACAGCCATGTGTCTGTGCATTGATTACGTAGGGAGGACGGCAGCAGGATGCACTATGGGAAGAAGGCAAGCCAGCAGAGACAGCGTGATACTCAGGACAATGTTCTGCTGAGAAATCTTGAGTCCCAGCAGAACCTTTCGATGGATGTTACTTTGATGTATGACACCTACCTAAAGATTGTTGCAAACCACCTACACACATCATCACAACAGTATTTCATGATAGCAGTGGTCTCTTTCAGCAGGATAATGTTCTCTGTCACACTGCAAAAATGTTTTAGGAACATGACAAAGAGCTCAAGGTGTTGAGTTGGCCTCCGAATTCTCCAGATCTCAGTCTGATCAAACATCTGTTGGATGAACTGGAAAAACATGTCTGATCCACGAACGCGCCACTTTGCAACTTATAGGATATGAATCTGCTGCTAATGTCTTGATGCAGAAACAACAGGACAGTTTTGAAGGTCTTATGGAGTCTATGCCTTGACAGGTTAAAGCTTTTAAGGTGGCATGAGGGGAACCTAAAATGTTTCAGACAGGACTTGTGTGTATTTTCCCTTTATTTTTATTACTGAAGTGCTTATGTTACTTTTCTTAATATTATCTTAATATTATTATGTTCTATTTAGTATTTATATATTGAGTATGTTGCCTTGCAATGAGCTGTTTCCCTCTGGTACCTCCTCGCAACCCTGATAGGGATGAACTGACATAGTAAGAATGTAAGTTGGAATACTGTGCATCTTTTGTTTACAGTGAGTGGAACCCCAAGTGGCAGGGTGACCTTTACATCACTTCTAAGGAGCCACCTTCAACCTAAGCTGGACAGTAAACCCCTCAGTGTTGTTCAGAGCAGCTTTCTGTTGTAAGTATTGTTTGGCTTCTTCTGATTTATTGGATTTTTTCTTGTTTTTTTTTTTTTTTTAAATTCTGATAACTGGAATATGGGCTGAACTAATTTGAGTCTTGCCCTGATTATTTTGAATTTTGCATTGTTTTTCTCTAACTTTTGATCTTTGTGATCAAAGAGCTAATTTTTAAAAATATTTTACTGGCCTTGTCTTTCATGCTAGAAAATTGTATGATTTTCCTCTCCTATAAATGGCATTTGTGAGTATTTAAAGCATTAAAAAATCTTTTTTGAAAGCCAGTTCCTCATTTTTGGTCCTGGGCAGACCAAAGCCTGCAAGTTGCTTTTGCTGTCTGACTGCCTGGGGTAAAGCCATATGCCCGCAACTATGTGAAGGATTGGGCTTGCTTGTGGAGTATTTTGGAGACTTCATAACCCTTTTGTCATGTTTATATATTCTATTAACAACAATTTAATACCTTCTTATCCTTTCAATTAATCTAGTTTTCTGGTTGCACTAGATGTAAGGCTGGAATCATTCCAGACAGAATGCAAGACACACACACATGCACATTAATAGATACCTTCTGAGTCATCAAACAAATCGACTAAATACAATCCAGGTAGAAGCCAGGTACCCTGGAATATTGGAGTCTCTTTAACCTGGCATGAAATGATGAAGTAAATATTATCCATCCATCCATCATCCAACCCGTTATATCCTAACTATTGGGTCACGGGGGTCTTCTGGAGCCAATCCCAGCCAACACAGGGTGCAAGGCAGGAAACAAACTTGGGGCAGGGCACCAGCCCACCGAAGGGCACACACACCAAGCACACAATAGGGACAATTTAGGATCACCAATGCACCTTTTTTTGTAAATCTTCAGAAATTTCAGACTTTCAAATAATTTATCAATGTAAAGTTATCTTATTTAACTACATTTTTCCAAATGGTTTTGGTTTTCTGACTAAAGATTTCTCCTTACCAGCTTCCTTGCTCAGGTAACAAACTTGTAAAAAGTCAACTACAAAAAAAAAAAAAAGAGAGAGAATGTCATTAAGTTCAGTTACTGTAAATTCAGTTAATCTGAGTTACTTCTGTTTGTGAGCTCATCATGCTAGGTAACACTAAAATGCAGAAAAGTTAAATAAAACAAAGTTTACATTCAGAATAAAAACACAAAAATGATGTTAAATATGAAAATTAAACTGAAAAGGAGCTCACTGTGTTTGAATGATAACACACTTGGGAGAAATGGAAATGCAAAATGTCATAAATTGAATTAAATAATGTAAAAAAATACACCTTTAAAAAGACTAACATGATTAGCTAACTGCATCAACATATGAAAATAATTCTGGTCCTTAAGTTTTATATAAAGCAATTGCTTAGATGATTTATATAAAAAGTCATACCATCTGACACTTCATATTAATTGTGATTACTATTTTAAATTATTTAACAATAAACCAATAAACAAGATAACAGTTTATTTGACATGGTACTGGGTCACAACAACTACCTCATATGCTTGTCAGTTTAACTTGTTCAGTTAGCCTAACTCCCAATTTATAAAGCAGGCTTTACTGTGGTTAAGAAAAAAAAAAAGTAAATTTATATTTCACATAAAAAGAGTGTGAAACAGTAAAACAATAACTAGCAAAGTTACTTTAATACTTAAAGATATTATTACAAAATATTCAAAAAACAAGAATGAAAAAGGGGAAAATATTAGAAAGGGTTTGCCTAAAAGACAAACAAAAAACCAGTATCAAATTATAAAATTGAATGGGCACCCAAACAAACAAACAAACTCATGTTAATGTTAGCACACATCCTTATAAAGGATTATGAAACCTATTGTGGTCCCCCAACTGATCACCTCAAGAGGACCTTTACACTCAAACTCAATATAAAAAAATAAAGTATATTATATGAAAAATTAATAAATACATATTTAACACAGGGTGGCACGGTGGTGCAGTGGGTAGCGCTGCTGCCTCGCAGTAAGGAGACCTGGGTTCGCTTCATAGGTCCTCCCTGCCTGGAGTTTGCATGTTCTCCCTGCAGTCTGTGTGGGTTTCCTCCGGGTACTCCAGTTTCCTTCCACAGTCCAAAGACATGCAGGTTAGGTGATCCTTAATTGTCCCTGGTGTGTGTATATGTGCCCTGCCTGGGGTTTGTTTCCTGCCCTGTGTTGGCTGGGTTTGGCTTCAGCAGATCCCTGTGACCCTGTAGTTAGGATACAGTGTGATGGATGGATATTTAACACAATATAATGATGTTGCGTTACAGGGGTTTTTCCGTGTCTTGTATTTATTTTCTGTTCTATTATTGTTTTTGTTATTTTTTAATTATTATTTTTCATATTCCTATGTAGTTTCTACTTTGCTTAGTTAGTATGTAATATTTATGTACTGTCTATTTATGTTTCCTTGTATTTTGTAAATGCAGCCTTAGGAGATGAGTTCACCCTGACATCACTGCTGCTGGGGTCTCCATATGATTGTTTTGTTTTTCTGTAATAAGTACTCAATTTATATAGATGATTTGTTTCATGTTGACTCAGCCAGCAATAGGTTTTTAGTCACTCTCCCCCTTGTAAGGTATTTTGTGCTTTTTGGAACACTTAAAGTATTTTTGAACTACCTAAGGGTTGGGATAAATTTAGACAGGCATTTGAAGGTCCTGACCTGCTTTGTGGTTTCAGTTTGGGGGCATCACACCCTTTTCACCATGTTTGAGACTCCAGAATACAAAAGCTACAAAATGCTAATTAAATAAAAATTAAATACAAACATACAGAAATCAAAAATATGCTTAAGTACAACAAACTAAACCAGGAACAATTATTACTATTTTTAATATCGTAACAACATCACACAGGGCCTATTGAAGTCCAGCATCTTCAAGGAATATTATTGTCAGATATGATTTACCCTCAAGACAGAGCTCAACTCACAAAATAAGATCTAAGCTATCAACAATGTTGACCGGTCATCCTATACAGTTTTATTATCATTTCGTGGTTCTCTTTGGAGCCAAATAACATAGACTGAAATACCTGAATGCTCCTTATGATGCACAACCTTCTGGATCTAAAAGAAGAAATCAAGTGTCTCTACATCTCATGATGCCAAGGAATTTCAGGACTTTTAGAGCTTGAGACAGCAAAGGAGGTTGCAATGGTCAGACTGTGTGAGAACTTCAGGAGAACCAGAGGGCGGCTTCTGTGACTACTGCTCAAACACCACCAAACTTTGTACAAATGTTAAGTCCATCCTGAAGAGAGGCCACAAGATAAGCAAATAGTATGGTTTTCCTGAAGCCATTGTCACTAGCATCAAGAAGGCAAAGTAGTTACTCAAGTCCAAGTTCATGGAGGCATTGATGTAGTGCTACAAGGAAAAGCCACTGCATGCCAAATTCTTTGGCCACCTGAACAGGCTTTACGTTAACAAGGACCTGATGCACACATGCAGGTTTTAAGGGCAAAACTAAAAGCACCAAGCCTTCAACACATTACACCATGGGCATATTATTCATCAACAAATACTCTCTGCATGATGAAACTGAGGAGACCATCAACCTCATAATGTCTGGATGTTGTGTACTGGCCTGGAAAGAATATCTGTAATGTCACAATAAGGTACAAGATATGTGCACTGGACATTGTGCCAAAAGCTGGGTGATCCTTAATTGTCCCTTGTCTGATGGTGGATAAGTGGTATGAGCATATACTAGATCCAGACGTTGACACTGGAGACTGTGTTATCATGTGGGACAAAATTATTCCCATAGACCAGGGCTATTCAATTACAAATTTTGCTGGGCCACACATTTGCAGCAGCTGATAAGCAACAAGTAATAACAAATTTTAAACCAACACAAATGAAAGTGTTGAAAAACAAATAATGTTTATTCATTGTTTCCCTTTTAAATTTGGTCACATTTGACACAGACATCAAAAAGTGCATAAAAACAATAAAAAGCTATAATTGAACAGAATCTAAAGTAGTAGCAATGTTTTTTTCCACTTTTGAAATAAAATAAATATTTAGGACATATCTGACTTAGGCACATCTTAAACTGTATAAACACAAAATAGTGCCAATATTAACAACTAGCCATCCTGAGTATTCGTGAAACAAGACAGTGAGGAGGGTCCGGCCCAGCTCTCTATACTTGACGTCACTTTTCCACTTCCCCTCGGCCCGCAGCCTCTGTCTTAGATTAGTATGAATATATCACTCCTGCAAGCAAACTATGATACTTAGTGCAGTGAGAGAAGTCGCAAAATCAACCAAAATGTTCAAGCAAATTATACAAAAAAAAAACAATCTAAATTCATTAAGTAATTCTCTTGTTCACTAACTAAGTGGAGTTAAGGTTATGCCTCGAGGCAGACACATGAATGAGGGGGGCCCCGCAGCCCGATGAGTCTCTCTCAGATTTGTGCTAATAAATCGATACCGCAAATGAACTATGATACTTAGCACGATGAGAAATTTGCAAAATCAATGGAATGTTCAAGCAAATTCTAGAAAAAAAAAAAAATCTAAATCCGTTAAGTAGTTCTCGCATGAAAAGCGAACAGACATACAAACAGGTCTAAAAAACTATAAGAAATTTCATGCTTGGACCATGAAATTTTTAAAACCGCTTCTCAGTGAGCATCTATGGGCCAAGAGTAACCTACATTCCAAATTTCAAGTCCCAAGTCCTCATGGTTCGGGAGATTTCGTTATGAGTGAGTCAGTGATAGTTGGCTTTTATATATATAAATTACATTTGTTTATATTGTGCTCATATATAACCCAGGCACACCACAAAGTACATTTAACAGAATAAAAAAGAACTACCAATGCTATCAAAGCTATCAGTGCACAAATCCATAACAAGTAATAACAGTAGCGAACACACATGAATACAACGTCTAGTGCACACTGAGGAACATGTTTTGATCAAATGCATTCTTTCTAATCCGTTCTTTGTTTTGAATGACAATGGCTGATTGTTGTCCTCATAACAGCTCTGAACCTGCAGCATTGAAGTGTGCGAGTTGAGGGCCATCCAATCATATGAAGAGAAGTGTGGAGACAGTGCTTGTCAGTAATGAAGCTATCATTGGTGTAACAATTAAATTCATTTGTGAAAATTTTTGCAGTCACTTTATGAAACTGGAATACAACTAAGACTTAGCACACAATTGATTATAGAATTATTTATTATGTCATGACCAAGGTGCTGGTGCGTACAAAGATAAAAAAAAAAAATCACTATATCATAAACTACTACCACCACTTCTATGTGCTGCATTGTGGGTTGAATGTTGCTGGACTATGCAGAGTATTGCATTCATAGTCTGTACTACTGTAGGAATTTGTGTACGAATATCTGAAACTTTTTCTTGGCTTTCCTCTGCGTTTCTGTCAGGAGCATGGGCTAGGCCACTCAGAGGTTGCTTCTGGGCCACATGTGGCCCAAGGGCCGTCATTTGAATAAGCCTGCTATAGATCATATCATTACCTCCAAAAGGTCAGATATTATGTTCTATTACAAGAAGAGAAAGTTGTGTGTCTTCATCAGTGTGGCAATCTCAGTTGACAACAACATCCTGAGCAAGAAGGCCAAGAAGATCATCATGTAGAAAGACACATGTGGAACACGATGACAACAGTGACTTCAGTAGTATTAGACACCCTGGGAACCAATAAGACCTGATTCCAAGAGCTTCTGGATAAACTCCTTTGTAGTGTCAGCATGAAAGCGATTCAGAAGATCTATCTCCTTGGCACAGTCCGCATTATTAGACAAGTCTTCATTTGAATAATATGCTGAGTTAAAATCCTGATAGATCTGGTTGACCTCTGGAAAATGCACCAGAGCGCCTCAGAGTGCTAAGAGGAGGGTGGTGATAGTAATAATAATAATAATAATAATAATAATAATAATAATAATAATAATAATAAATAAATAAATAAATAAATAAATAAATAAATAAGGGGGTTCAGAGAGACTGGGCTGTCATGAACAAGTGATATTCATTAATGAGCCTAGTTTTGTCTTGAAGATGTTTACATGTGGGCATGGGTGCAACTCCAATAAGCCATCTTAATGACATAGCAATAGAGCAGGTCAGTTTGGCAACTTGTCATCTTCACAGCAAAATCAAGTTTAATTGCAAAATTTTCTAAATGGTGCATTAGAATTTTTAGATCCACTTGCTTAGAAACATTGCTACTCAAGAGTCCCTTGTCATTTTGACTTATATTAATAAAATATTACATATCCTTCTGTTAATAATAAATAATAATAATACATTTTATTTATATAGCACCTTTCCCATGCTCAAGGCACTTACAGAAAATAAGAGAAAACAGCATGGTATACAGCGTATAGCATTGTACAAACCAAATAAATAAATAAAGAATATTAAGACAGTAAGTTCAAAGAAAGCCTAACAGACAACAGAATTGATGGTCTAGCACACACACATAACAGGTTACATGAGCATCTTGACAGAGAGGTAAACTGAGAGAAGGGGAATGAAGTCAAATAGAGCTAAAAGCCTTCCTGAACAGATGAGTTTTGAGTTGTTTTTTAAAAGAATTCATCGAGTCAGCTGATCTGATTAATTTCGGTTAATTGTCGATTAAGACAATTATGATGCAGTCTTTCGCATCAACTAAAGAGATAAACGTTATGTATGCTTTCTGCCAGTTACCACCTTGCAAACATCCTACCTCCTGAGATTTCAAAGTTGACAGCATTAGCTGACTACTTCATTTAATTTTGCTGTATTTAGTTAATTGTTCATTTGTTGTTAATTCATGTTGGTGCATACCAACATGCAAGACTTGTGTGTGATCTGGAAAGCTCAACTCAGATTAAAAAAGGAGGACACACCAGGGGAAATTCACCTTTTTCCTGATCTGTTTTGTGGAACTGCTTGATGGCATTTTTGTAACATTCCTAACTGTGTAGATAGATAGATAGATAGATAGATAGATAGATAGATAGATAGATAGATAGATAGATAGATAGATAGATAGATTTTTTTGAAATTGGGTCAAAATTAACCTAAAGGACATGATAATGTGCAAAATGTCTTTTAACTGTACATTTTGTGAAATTAAAAAAAAATCCATTAAAATCACAGACGGGGCAAAACTTTCAGGAAAGATCTGGCAAGGTATAGTATATTTAAAAGAAATTGTTATTTATTTTTGTATTTATTTGAAGAAATGTAGTAGAATCCAAAAAATGTTATCCTGAACAGATTATATTTATGGCGCTTTTACTGATTTTAAACACAAAAATAGATAAAGTTTGAACTGAACAAGTTGTAACATGGTGAATTTTGATCAAATTAATGACAATTTTCAAAATTAGGGGAGAGACTGTTATGATCATAAACATTGTATGAGGACTATTGTTAATGAAAAAAGAAGAAGAAAATGTAATATTAATGCAGTAGAACAGTGACAGATGCCAGATGTGTGCTGTGGTAAAAAATAAGCAGCAGACAGAAAAAGGTTTGGTGATGGTAACCCCATATACTGAAAAAATCAGCTAAATAAACTAAACAAATCTTTACTGATGTTGAGTTCACAACTGAACTGACTAACAGGTTGTATACTGGTCTTAAATATGTGGAACAAAGGAAGAGGTGGAGTCAGGGTGGACGGAACAGGAACTGATGTGGCAGTAAAATGGATTTTGGGTATTGGAAATGATGCCAACATGGGCTTCCATAAGTTACATTAACAGTGGGCAGACCAGTTGTGCTGTCATTGAGAGGCAGAGTCGTTGGCTGAACTGCAGAGGAACATGAGGAGAAGGGATCAAGTGAGAGCACCAGCCCCTGGTTTGGTTGACGAATAATACTATTTGTACCTGTAAACTGACCCCCATGCGCATGTGTGTTACAGTGCAAAGTGCTGGTAACAGTGAGAAATTGTGTAATGATGACTTGGTTTTGTGTGCTGATTTTATTCTAATAATATCAAATTTTGTGAGCATCCACAGAAGGATTTTCAGGATCAGATCTTTTTAATCTCTGAATGTTTCAATATGCCATCTCTTCAAAGACTCCCTTTTCCATCAGCCTATGTAAATGTCAGTCTGTAGAGAACAAAGCAGACATCATTACAGCATTTGCCACCCACAGTGGACTCCAAGTTGTAGCACCGACTAAGACGTTGATCCGTCCAGGAACTACAACTTAGTTTCCTTGGGATTCCATTTCAGATGTATATGTCATTTCACTGGAAAAGGTGGAGGGACAAGTATATTAGTCACTGAAAACTGGAGATTCACACTGCTAGCTACTGTATTCAACTACATCACACTTAATTACCCCTCAATCATTGTCTCCTACTCTATTAACATTAACATTGTTGTTTTTTATCAACCTCCAGCTCTGCTAAAGAACTTTATCAATGAGTATGATGTGCTGTTATCCTCTACTCCTGATTATAGCAGTCCACTTCAAATCCTTGGGGAGCTGAACATCCACCTGGATGGTCCTTCTACTGAAGACTTTATTTCTCTTATTTCCTGTTTCAGCCTGACACAGTTCCACATCATAAAACTGTATACCCACTAGCACTACTGTCACTTCACAACTACAGTCGCATACTTTTTTATTTGGTTCTCTCTGCTCCTTCCCTCTTGTTTCCACTGCCATTCCTCCCACTGTGTTCTTCTACTGTCACCTCTTTTGCTCTCCCTTCTCCTCACCACTTCTTGACACCAATACTGCCATGGACACCCTGTGCGCGACTCTGTACTCTTGAGTTGATGCTGTCTGTTCTCTCTCCACTATAAACGCTCATGCCCATGGCTTTATGAAGCTCTATACAATCTACTAACAGAGAGATCATCTGAAAGGAAACAGAAGAAGTTAAAGGTCTAGCTGACCTGGATAAGTATTAAATTCTTATAACTTCCTTCTCTTCTGATTTTTATAATGCAAGGCAAGTTTCTTTCAAATCAGGATTAGCAGCTATTCAGATACTTATGGCTTGTCCTCAGCTTTCACATACACCTGGAACCTTCTTGACTGTTGATGACATTGCAACCTTTTTTTAAGGAAAAGGTAGCTGTCATCAGCAGTCAATTCTTATCACTCCCTCCAGCCATTCTTCTCCCTCAAACCACATCTTTCCCCTCTTTTTCTCTTCTCTCCACCACTGATGTTTCCAGCCTCCTATCTAGTGTTTTTACTATCTGTCCACTTGATTCATTCCCTCACATTTCCTCTAGGCTATCTCTCCTTCATTTATTTCTGCAATTACAAATGCCATGAAAGTCTCACTCAGCACAAGCACTTTTCCCACATTGTTCAAACAAACCCTAACAACTCCTTTCCTGAAGAAGCCCACGCTCACCGTATCTTAAGTAGGTAACTATAGACGAGCATATCTCTTTTTCTTTCTATCCAATACACTGGAAAATTGCTCTCTTTATCCAAGCCTCTTCCTTTCTTCTATAGAACATACTGCTTGATCCTAATCAGTGAGGATTCAAGAAGGGCGCAGCAAGCTAGAGCTACTAAGTCATCTGTTTTCATCCTGCTAGATCTCTCCTCTGCCTTTAATACAGTCAAGCACCAGATCCTCCTTGCATCCCTCTCTGACCTTAGCATCACTGGGACTGCCCTCAAGTGGTCTGAGTCCTACCTCTTGGACAGATCCTACCTTGTGTCCTGGCATTGTGAGGTGTCAGGTGTGCACCAGGTAGGTGTGGGGGTGCCCCAAGGATTAGTGCTATGCCCTTTCCTCCTCTATCTATGCTACATTGGGACCTTCAAAGCAGCAGAAATTTTTCTGTAACTTTCCCCAGATTTGTGCCTCGAGACAATCCTGTCTCGGAGGTCTACAGACAATTCCTTTGACTTCATGCTTGGTTTGTGCTCTGACATGAACTGTCAACTGTGGGACCTCATATTGACAGGTGTGTGCCTTTCCAAATCATGTCCAATCAACTGAATTTACCACAGGTGGACTCCAATTAAGCTGCAGAAACATCTCAAGGATGATCAGCGGCAACAGCATGCACCTCAGCTCAATTTTGAGCTTCATGGCAAAGGCTGTGAATACTTATGTACACGTGGTTTCTCAATTTTTTTATTTTTAATAAATTTGCAAAAATCTCAAGTAAACTTTTTTCATGTTGTCATTATGGGGTGTTGTGTGTAGAATTCTGAGGAAAAAAATAAATTTAATCCATTTTGGAATAAGGCTGTAACATAATAAAATGTGGAAAAAGTGATGCGCTGTGAATATTTTCCGGATGCACTGTAACAATAGTGTTGTATTTACAAGATTTGATAAAGGGCAAAAAATTATTGTCTATGAAAAAATAATCATTTCTTGATTAACAGTGATTTACTTGTGAGAAGATGGAAAATGCTCTTAGGTTAGGTTTTAAAATCCCCATGGGTATGATAAGTTATGATCCATTAAAAGCTGTGTAATTATTTTTGCAATATTAGATGTTATCGCAGCTGTAGCTGATGATCTGTTCAGGTCTGGATTTAAAACACAAATAAAGTCCCCAGTAATTATAATTTTCTGAGTGTTCACATTAGGAATAGATGCAAATACACTTTAAATGAAATTTCTATCATCCATATTAGGTGCATAGATATTTATATTTATTATTATGAACACAGAGAGAAGTCTAATAAGACCTTAGCCCAACAAATAATCAAGCAGGAAGTCTGCAAAGCAATAGCAGCAATCACCAATACAGATGGAGATACAATTACTGACCATAAAAGTATAACTTACACATTAAGAGAGTACTAGAAGTCCTTATATTCTACTCAGTTTAAAGAAATTAAGACACAATCCAACAAGTTTCTTGATTCATTACGGATACCACAATTGGATACTCTTAGTGCTGTGAAACAGAATAAATCTCTGGCACTCTCAGAATTACTATATACTATAAACTCACTACAAAGTGGGAAAGCAGCCAGCCCTGATGGTTACCCAGTCGAATTTTGTTTCCAGGGTAAGATTCAACCTGTGAATTTTGCAATCGAGATCCAGGCACACTGGGCCACATGTTTTAGGAGTGCACCAAATTAACATTGTGTTGGACCAAAATCTGGAAAATGCCTATCAGACAGCCTTGGTGTCCAAATCACTCCAAACTCTGGGCATACTGGTTATTTATTTATTAATTTAAATTTTATTTGCAGAAAATAACATTCCATACAATCAAGTCAAACATAACAAACCAGAATTCAACCCCCACCCGACAGAAAGATAGGAGAGCCAACAGCAAGAGCAAAACAAAGAAGGGAGAACATCCTTTTTCCCAATATAAATACTTATTCTAAAAATTTAGTAATTTGATTTTTCCATATCTTAAAAATGTTTTGAACAGATCCCCTAAGTGAGAATTTGATGAATAGAACATCAGTTACCTATTGATTTATAGCAGGTGGGCTGGTGTTCTCCAATATCACCTACATTGGTCATAGTCTGGCCATATTGGCAGAGATGGAGTTGACAATAAAACGCATGCTGAACCCGGATGTCATCAAGGACAGTTAGCCTCTGCTGTAGTTTTAGTCCTGAAGCTTGATGGGAGTTGACACTTCTGTAATGACTTCCACTGGCTCAACTAAGTCTCACAATTCAATGCCTACCCCATGCTGAGGGTGGATGATTTTGTGGAGCACCTAGGTAATGCTTTGTTTCTGTCTACCCTCGACAAGACAAAAGCCTATTGGCAAATCCCCTTGATGGATGTGGCTAAGGAAAAGACCATGTTTAGCACAGCTACTGGTCTATGTCACTACCACATTCTATCCTTTGGTGCTGCACAAAGCCCACAACATTTGGTATGCTAATGGTCTATGGCAGTACCATGTCCTATCCTTTGGGCTGCACGGGGCCCAGGCAACCTTTAAACATTTGGCAGACAGAGTGCCCTGACCCCACAATGCCTTTATCGACAACATAGTCATTTATTCCAGCACCTAGAAGGAGCATGTTCAGCATGTTTTGACCTTCCTCCAGACCATCAGTGACACCAGCCTGTGGATTAATCCAAAGAAGTGTTATTTTGGACTGACTAAGCATCTGGGCTACATATTGAGGGGGGGACAAGTCAAAACCCAGTTGTCTAAAGTTGCAGCCATTCTGAAGTGGCCCTGACTGCAAGCAAAAAGGCAGATACAAGCCTTCCTGGGTTTCACTGGATACTATCAAAGGTTTGAACCCAGATTCTCAGAGAGGGTGACACCTTTGAATAACCTAACACAAAAGCAGGACCCAAACACCATGGCATAATATCCCATAACTTTTCTCTCCCCTCCATTCTTCAGACTGATACCTCAGACACTAGCCTTGGAGCCGTGTTGAGCCAACTCACTGATGGAGCAGAACACCCTGTGATGAATCTAAGCCAGACATTTCTGTGTGTTGCTCTTAGGCAAAAAAAAAAAATTAAATAGCAAATGTAAAAGCCAATAGACGAAGGGGTAATAGGCACCCTTTGTTGAAACTGGAATGATAAGTGAAAAGGAAAATTTCCTGAATAATTATGTTACAGGTTATTGCTAATGACTGTCTGCATGATATAGAAATTTACCAGTCTTTCAAAGAGTCACCAAACTCTTTGAATGGTATCTCTTCAACATACAATATTGTAATCACCGAGCTGCCTGCTCCCTTAGGGGCATTGGTCTCTTATCAGCATACAGTAGTATATCTACTTCAAGATTGTTTGCAACAATAGTATTGTTTAGCCAATGAAAATATGTATACACTATTACAAAGTAAAGGACATTGGAATGTACCATTGTTTAACTGATTATAATTGTGATCTAAGCAAAGACTGAAGCAGTTATATACCTCTGGGCAAATCAGAATAAAGTGAATATGGTCAGAGACCCCAACTGCTGCCTGCTTCTTTTTATGCTTGTGGCACCATACCGCTGCGGCTACACCCTGTTGCAACAGTAGCTTGTCTCTTCCCTCCACACCTCTGAGAAGATGTCCAAAGAGGGCATTTGACTCTCCTCCAACACCCCAGAGAGGGCCTCACCCCTTCCGGTCAGAGCCCTAAAACTGTGAGTGTGCACAGAAGGAGGCATCTTTTTCGGTCCAGGACTTTCAAGAGAACAGAGTGCCCAAGCCAATCTGCTCAATATGATTGCTCTAAAGAAGAAGCCATTTAAGGCATTATACAAGGGCAATATGCCTTAGTTCTTTTGCTTATGTGGTCTCAAGGTGCACTTATTTTAATTTATCACAAAGTAGACAGGGTGGCCAAGTTGGCTGTCTAACTACAGTAATATGTCTACTGATTTGAAAAATGTTTAGTTGTATGATTTTCCTCAATTAGCAAATATTTGGCCTGAGATCAGAAATGTTAGACTACAATGTTTTTAAGGTTTGGATATTAGTTTTATGCTAAGTAGACTTGACAGTAATTACTTCTTCATTGGGTAAGTTGCAAGTCTCTCCACCCATACAGGTGAGTCTTTAATTCATCTGATGTTTTATAAAATTTCTATTTGTGTTATTTGTAAATCACAATGGTACTATCTTCACCTGTGTTGCTTTTTTTTTTTATTTATTTTTTCTTGCATAAGATTATTATTTTCTGGTGAACACCAGCATATTGGAAATATTACAAAAATAAAGAAGGGATAGAATAGTGAATAATTAATATATAATAAACAAAGGAAATGTTGTGATGTTTCTCCACTTTTACGTAGTGGTCCAAATTGCCAAGGAGTTTTAAAAAGCTTTTCTTTTTTCTACTGGTAGCTGTGGGTCTCTTTCTCACATTGTTTTTAAATTAATTCCATAATGTCTCGATATGCTTTTATTACTTTTACAGCTTTCTAACAGGATAAAGGATTTAGTTTAAATATACTTACCTTTGGGATCATAGTTTGCAATATGTTCTAGAATAAAGAAATTCAAGAATATATTAGAAGAAAAAATTAAAAACTTAGAAAACATTTAAATAGCCAAAGTAATTCCAGCTGCCACAGGTTCTGAACGCACCTTGCAATTTTCTCCATTTATATATCAGCAAAGCCATTACTACTACACAGACAACCGATGATAACCAGAAAACCACTGGCCAGCTGGATATTCCTGGATAGTAAACTGCAAAAAGAGGGAGAACACGTGAATCTGGGAGTCAGAAATAAGTGTCTGTGAATATAAATTACTTTGTGAGATTAAATACAGGTATGGTGCCTTAACTGCAGACAGAACATACAGTACATTTGGTTTGACACCGTATAGCAAGGGTACCCATCAATGAGCAATAGCAGACATTCCGAAATTGTTGATTTTCTCATTTCTAAGAGCACTGTTGTAGAGAAGAGCCAAGCAAAATGACACCTTTTATTGGCTAACTAAAAAGATTACAATATGCAGAACAAAAAAGATTTCAATATTAAAGCTTTCGGGGCAACTCAGGCCCCTTACATCTTGCCTGAAGAAGGGGCCTGAGTTG
>JANRMT010062791.1:211146292-211163632 GCA_026402145.1 Polypterus bichir lapradei
TTTTATATCTCCTGACCCGGAAGTGTTTCTGCCCAACAGTCCACAAGTCCTTATTCCTTCCGGGTCAGGGTAAATAGTCCCTTTCTTCAACCCGGAAGTCCGTCGCTCTTCCTGTGACGAACCTCCGGGTCACAGGGCACGAAGAAGCCCTCGGTCCTCCCTGCAGCTCCCTCCTGTGGCCCCCACGGCATCCAGCAGGGCTTTGCATAAAAACTCCAATGTCCATGATGCCCTGCTGGTCTTCTGGGGACCTCCACGCTGCAAGGAGGGCTCCACCTGGCGGCTTGGGGGTATTGGCCGGGATAAATGGCCGGCCATCCTTCACAATAGATATATATGTATATATAGATAGATATGACAACAACACTCATATCAATGACAAAACAATTACATTAACAATCAAGTTTACGTTATTTTTTAAATTTTTCCTTTTCTTTTTCATAACTTCTTTAACACAGTACTTCTCCGCTGCGAAGCACGGGTATTCTGCTAGTATACATATATATATACATATATATACATATATATGTGGTGTATTGCAAACACAACAAGTAAATAAAAATTAAAAGTGTGATCCAGATATTGAAATGCAGCCTGAGTTTGTCCATGCTGCTGCCGATGGAGATAAGTTTTATCATCCTTGCTGAGTTAGCAACAGAAATAACTCTCCACCAATATCTCACTGATGAATCATTCTGATTCATAGTGGCTTCAGACAAGGAAACAAATATCTAAAAGCATGTTCCATTCATGGACACTACAAGCTGGACCTGCTCTTACCAAAGGTTAATGACTTTAAATATAAAACTGTGGTATAATCTGAACAGGTCTGGTCTCATCTTACTGCTATCTACAAGCCTGTTATGGACAGCATCAGCTCTCAACAATCCAAGCCAGAAGTTCTTATGTGTGTTAGGGGGTGTTATTATTGTCTTGTTTTCATTCTGTATATAGTACTAGCCGTCCCCCACAGCTTCACCCACATAGAAGTGAAACGTCATG
Organism: Polypterus bichir lapradei; assembly: GCA_026402145.1. NCBI lineage: Eukaryota > Metazoa > Chordata > Cladistia > Polypteriformes > Polypteridae > Polypterus > Polypterus bichir. The sequence continues at coordinate 211,147,295 of JANRMT010062791.1, forward strand.
CTTCCCCCTCCCCACAGCCCACAGCCTTTGTCTCGGATTAGCACGAATATATCGCTCCTGCAAGTTAACTATGATTCTTAGCGTGGAGAGAGAAGTCGCAAAATGAAATGGAAATTTTAAGCAAATTCTAGAAAAAAGGCCGATCTAAATCCTTTAAGTAGTTCTCTCATTCGCTAGCTAAGCAGAGTTAAGTTTATGCCCTGAAGCAGACACATGAGTGAGGAGGGCCCGCCCCCTTCCTGTAGCCCGATGAGTCTCTCTTGGATTCATGCAAATAAATCAGCAGTGCAAGTGAACTATGATACTTAGCATGATGAGAGAGGTTTGCAAAATCAACCGGAATGTTCAAGCAAATTATAGAAAAAAAACCCGATCTAAATCCGTTAACCCTTAAACTTCCGGAACCGGCTATAGTCAGTTCCCAATGCAATTTGCCAGCACGCCGGAGCTGACTATATTCAGCAAAGTATATTTGTTGAATGCCGCAACCAGCTAAAGTCGGTTTCCAGTGCAATTTGGAAGCATGTCGGAGTCGAGTATATTCGCCGACATGCATTCATTGAACTCCACAAACCGGCTAAAGTTGTTTCCCAGAGCAATTTGCCAGTACACTGGAACTGATCAGCCAGCTCATGACCACTGCCACCCCCTGCAGCATCACTGTCCCTGGGATTTAGCCACTGCACTAGATTGGCCTGCAAGTGTCAGCATTGACCACTGTGTGCTTGGGTAGCCAGTTCAAGTGCAGTTGGCTCTGTGATTTACTGAATTTCATCAATGACATCAGTTGCATCTTGTACATATAATAATAGATTGTTACAGTAGTTTTTTTTTTTTATAGTTTTTACTGTTCCTTTGGTAGTGTGCAAAATGATCCGTGTTGCAGTAATCGTAATGCTTTTTGCATGAAAAAAAATGAGTTCCATTAAAATTTCACATTTTCTTTGTGAATTGTGACGTTTACTTAAAAAGTGCAGCAGAAAAGTATTTGGCGTCCAGTGGTGCATTAAACCACCAAGTATGTGGCAGTTTAAGGGTTTAGTAGTTCTCTTATGAAAAGCGGACGGACATGTTTTAAATGGAGAGAGATTACACATGCACATCTGGGTATCACCTTCCAGGATCATCCATGGTAAGCACTACCATTCTGGGATGAGGGGGGTTGCTGTCGCCAGAAAGATCTACTCCAGACCTGACCTACTGATGAAAAGGCATTGCAGCCCTCTATTTTTATTTGTTAGCATCACTGAGCACTATTTCTGTTGCACTAGATTCCTTTATTAAATGGGGCAACCTGGCTGGCACCCCAACATTTATTTTGGATCCCATGTCATAACGTTGCAAATAAAGGACAAAGAAAATGCAATCTAATTCAATCTAAATAAAAAAAATGAACAGATCTGCACCTGACAGTAATCTGAAAACAAACCTAAATCTTTATTCTGATTCATAACTTTATGTACCGTTCTATGAATAATCCAACATTAGCAGCAGTCATTTAAAGTATCTGTAATTTTGAAACAGAAATACTGAATGTCCTAAGTGCTCCAGGCCCCCACTACTTAAGTGTTGCAAATTTATTGTGGGATTGGAAAGACAGAAAATGATAAATGTGCACTGACCTTCAACATTCAAAGTAATATGAGTTTCATCATGCCGCAGTCCAGAGTCCACAAAGCATCGGTAGAAACCTTTATCAGAAATACGAACATCAAGAAGTTGCAGAGACACATTTCCATTCTGTAGTTCTTCTATAAAAAGTGCAACCCTTCCCTTGTAGGACTGAATTTGTCTCTCAAGTCTAGTTTTCTGATTTTCATATAAAAGTACTGGAGAGAAGAAATCATCTTGAATCCACCTTACTTCAAAGTCCACAGCATTAAGGGATGGTGAGAGCAAGGCAGGTAGGACCACATCTTCACCGACAAAAGCAGTAACAGCTTTGGATGGTCCAATTACATCAAACATCTCTGAAAAGGAAACACGAAGAACTAGAATGAATGTCCAAACTTGTTTAGTTAATCTGAAAACTTTATTTTAAATTATATACAGACATGTGATGTCCTATTTATGTGTGTATAGAATTAATATTTTTCTTTTTTTTTGTGCCATTACTTATTTTGATTTATGAATGAATGTGATGCTTGTTTCTACCTCAATACTGACTTAGGTGGCACACAAATTCAGTAAAGGCAATTCAGAGAGAATTCTCTTTTCATTAACCATACCTACCATTAGAGCTGAAAGGAAAAAAAAGAAATTCCAATAACATCATAAGGCTCACTAAAGCTCTGTTGTAACATAGAAATAGGCATATACTGTAGACAAGCAACACAGTTTGATGCAAATGATGAAGATTCACACAGATACATACCTGTCCAGGTGAGACGAGTGAGGAATAATAATAAAAGCATAAAGTAGCTCCACCTTGCATGATTATTCATGTCTGCAAAAGTAAGAAAAGATCACTGGAGTTTGAGTAGCCTGTGAGGAAATATCTGCAAACAAAGATGACAAATGGAGCCATCAACAGGAGTTATAGTGCTGCTTTATTATCTTTCTGCTAAATGGGATGTGTGGAATATTCATTTCATTACAGTGTGAATATTTTAACTCATCCATTCAGGGGAATTATAGATAATGTAGGAAATAGAAATTGATCAATTGATTTTTATTAATCAATTAATTAATTATAAATTTTGCTTTTCTTAATGTTAATAATTATTTAGATTTTTTTCAGTAAGGCTCCCAGTATGCTCCTAGTCATTACATTTATAACACAGCAACTGCTTTTTAGAAAACTTAACAATACAAGTTAATAGTACAATTTGATGATGAAATACAAGAATTATAGATATTTGATCAGTTGTCTGGATTTAAGAAAGACATATTTATAGCACAGAAGAGTGAACTATTCATTCATATAGAGATCTGAGCAGAGGCTTCTCCTGTCACCAAGTTCTCTTGAATAAATGACCAATTCTATTTCAAAGTTTCCACGTATTCAAGGAGACTAGGCACAGAGAAAATTGTTTCAAAATAATAATGCTTTAGTTTGAAACCATGATGGGTTATGCTAATAGACATAGAACAGAACACATTCCTGAAAAGTTCAGTTAACAGAAGCATTTCAACCCCAACAGACAGAGAAGAATCCAATGTACAGTGCAGATATTCTTAATTGATGCATACATTCTGACCTTTAGCTTCAAGATGGCAACCTAAAGCAAGATTTACAATAACTTTATACCCAACCGTACACCAAAGGAACTCCAACATCAGAAGATAAATTGCAAGCCTCAGTCTGAAAACAGCAGATTGTGGAAAAACATGCAGGCAGATAAATTTGTAGACAGAATTAATTTCTAAAATAACTGACAAAAAGGATGAAATAAGCATTTTAACAAAATAAAATCACAATGACTAAAATACAAGTGAAGCAATGAAATAAAGGCAGATCTATAGAAAAACCTAACCAGATTTTCTCTCATTGTCCAGTCTGAGGTAGGTGAAATTGGTGTTCCTAGAATAGCCCTGATAGACTCACTCTTGAACTCCTGGAAGTAGTGGGGTAGGAGGGAATGAAAATGAAACAAAAGTCAGCAGAAGTGTGTCAAGAAAAACCACTGGGATTCCTTCCAACATACATCAATGCACCTGCTTAGTGCTTCACTGGGACTTCTTCTCTGTATGTTTAGCCAAGTCTAAGTATTCTTCTTTTTTGTAATCTTTGCTGTCCTCTGTTATAATATTTCTTAAGTTTTTGTATCAATCTATCTGTTTGTTTAGTATTTTGCTGTTGAAGTGCATGCTGGGTGGTTGGTTCTGGTGCAGGTCACAGTGGTGGTCGGTGGTGAGTGAGGTGAACTTTTTTAGCTATTTTTAACCATTTCTCCCTTTTCTTTTTCTTTTATTCTCTTTTTGTTTTTTTCTGACTTCTATTTGTATTAGTTGTGAATTGTTTAGATTGTTTTTTACTGAGTGGCTTTAGGTCACTGCAGCCAAAATGGTTGCAAATCTTGAGCATTTTAGTTAATGCCATAGGATAAAATTAATTTGGGGAAAAAGTATCCGTTGTAAATTGGAGTATTGGTGAGGCAATCATCTGTGAGACTGTCAAATTGGCTTTACAATTGGCCCAACTCTGACTTGCTTGCTGGGTTTACAGCAGTCCTTTATATAGTCCTTGACCCAGAAGTGCTTTTGTCCTTCCGCCCCCGTGACTTGCCAGCATCTTCTGGTCAGATGGAGAACTTGCATTTTCTTCAACCCGGAAGTACTTCGGGACTTCCGTCCCCTTGACTTTGGAGTGCTTCCGGGCTACGCAGAAAATAGAGATTCCCAGATCTCTCTGCAACATCTCTTGGCAGCACTCATGGTGCCCAACAGGGCTGTGAAGCTGAACTCCAGATCCCATGGTGCCCTGTGGGAATCCGGGGCACCGCCGTGCTGCAGGGAAGCCGCCATCTAGTGTCTTGGGGGAGGCAGTGTTCCAAAGTTGCTGCCTTCCGCCATCCTTCCATTCTTTTGGCGTCCCTGCCGGGTTGAGCTGCCAGCCATCCATCACAATATATATACATTTATTTAAATCTTGTACAGTTTCTAAACTCTTTTGGGGCTCCCCCAATGGGTCAACCCACCTTAAAGAGTGCCCCGAAGTGCGATCACAGCATCTGTGGAAGACAGCCTATCGATTGCCAGGGCAATCGCAGGCTCCCAGTGCTGTAGCAGCTCACCACAAAAGCAAATCCAATGCAAGGAACATTATAAATGCAGGGAATAGTATTACTTGGCCACTAACCTGGCCCCGACCCTGCCTGATTGCTGTGTCTGTGTATAGGAGAGTGGAAGATCCCACTACTATGTTTCAAGATGAATAAAGTTGGTTTTGCTAAAGTACTGAGAGTCAGCCTCATGTTTTGGGGTGCAAGACAGGGAGCCTGGACAGGTATTTTAGGCCCATTTTTTTAACCAGAGAAGCCCTCCAAGCCATATAGAATCTCCTTCCTTAAGGATTGATGACTAAGACTACTTGAAGCAACAAATCCTGTGAGCCCGGTGGTCAAGGGGCGCCAGTTTCGGCTGTAGCATATTGATCTGGATTGCCCTGTATGAGGACAGATCCATTGCTTACTGTACACGATTCCAAGCTGGATCTGCAGAGACCCTTTGGAACGCATTGTGGAGAAGTTCACTATTGATACAGTCCTGTCAGGAATAGATGAGAGCCTTTGTGATGAAATGCTATGGAATGACGTTCACTCACTGCTAGATCTGACCTGCAGACTAGAGGGTGCACAAGCCACCTGAAGCAATTTGGCTACCCAGGCTTGACCCTGATTTTGATCCAGCCATGTCAGACCTTCAGAGTAGCCAGCTCCACAAGTAGAAGATGCCAGAGTGTGAACACCATAGTGCGGACTAAACGCAGCTGCTTTTGCTGTGATCAACTGGGACATCTGGCTCAGAAGTGTCAACTCATACCTGAGCAAACAATGGGTATTGGTCTGGCTCAGGTATGCAGCTCGCAAGTCTCCCCCAAGATGTTAAGGGAGGACAATTTTAAGGTCCTGATTATGTGGGCTGGACGTGAATTCCTGCCACTGTTGGGCTCTGGTAAGAACTTCTGCATAGTCCACTGTGACTTGCTCAGGCAGACCCTTTTCAGGACCACAGACCTGCAGAGCACCTCCCTCTGTAGTGGATAAAAAAGGGCTCGCTGCTGATAATGTCAGTCAAGAAGCAGGGTTTTATACTGAACCGGAGTTATCCAGTGAGGTCGGGGACGAATCATCAAGTGAAGACCCGGGGCAGCAAGTGGACTTTATAATGCCATCGCTCAAGCAAACAACCACTCCACATCAGACACTTGCTATGGACCCCAATGAAATAGCAACGAGCTGTGAGCGCGATACTGCATTAGGCACAGAGGAAGCAGAAACTCCAATTTAAGCAGAGTTTGCATGCCTGCAACGAGCTGATAGCAACTTGGATTTTGCATTCAGACAAGCCCACGTTGGTAATGACTAATTACTATCAGGAGAGAGAGGACCCGAACTTTAAGACACCCCATTTTTTAATTAAGTATGGTTTCCTATACCGAGTGATTTCTCATTGTTTGGGTGATCGGTGGATTGGGCAGTTGGTGGTGCCAAGGGGGCACAGGGAGATGGTTTTGAAAATTGCTCACAGTCACGTTTTGGGAGGGTCACCTTGGTACGGAAGAGACAAGGGAACGCGTTTCGAAATGGTTTTATTGGGTGAATATGGGCCGGAAGGTGGAGCAATTCTGTAAACGCCTGCCCTGTAGTTTCCACTCACAGACCCACTGGGGCACCACTTGTACTGATGCCTATTATAGCTGTCCCCTTTGAGAGGGTGGATCTAGATATTGTTTGCCCACTTCCCAAGAGTAAAAATGGACTTCAGTATATACTCGTGTTAGTTGATTACAGCACAAGATACCCAGATGTGGCCGTGCTGCAGTGAGTTGATCCCCAGACTATTGCTAAAGCACTCTCAGAAATGTTCATGTGTATTGGTATCCCATGTGAGATTTTGATGGATCAGGGCATGCCCTTTATCTCTCACATCATGAAGCAACTATAAAAACATTTTGCAATTCTGCAGTTACACTATACAGTTTATCATCTGCAAACAAATGATCTGACTGAATGAACCCTAAAACAGATGATTCAGTGGGTGGCCCATGAAGACCAATCTCATGGGATACAGTACTGCTTTCCTCCAGTTTGCTGTTTGGGAGGCACCACAAGCATCTACCAAGTTGAGCCCTTTCAAACTACTCTTTAGGCACCAACTGCATGGAGTGTTGGACATTTTTCATGAAGAATGGACAAGGACTCGTGAGGCACCTTGTGGGGAGTGATTTGTCAATTGAGTCATTTCGCTGCAGAAACAGATTTCCAAGTTGCCCTCTATTGTGGTGGAACATCTGCAGTGTGAACAGGAGGCACAAAAACGTGAATATGACAAGACGAGTAAACTCCACAAGTTTAAGAAGGGGGAGCGTGTACTGGTGTTGATCCTGTCTTATCCACATAAATTTTGGGCTGAATGGCTATGTCCAGCAGTGATTTAAAAGTGTATGTCCCCAATGACTTTTAAAGTCAGAATTCCCAGTCGAAGGAAACCTGTACAAATTTTGCATATTAATCTTTTAAAGGAGTGGCACGACCCCCAGCAGGTCCTGGTCACGTCCGCATCAGTCCGTCAAGCTTAAGTCGCTACTGGAAAGATATTTTCACTCACAGTATCACTGATCAAGAGGAACTTAGACATCTATTCAGCCAAGCCTGGCTGAATAGAAATTGTGGAAAACAAGATTGTGACTGCGCCCGGTGTTACTGTACATGTGCCCCCATATCACCTTCTGGAGACATCCAGGAAGGGGATACACGAAGAGGTTCAACAGATGCTCAAGTTGGGCATAATTTGTGAAAGCAAAAGTGAATGGTGAAGCCCTATTATGCTTTTCTCAAAACCCGATGGCTCGGTTCGGTTTTATATTGATTTTAGGAGGTTGAATAAGATTTCTAAATTTTAACGCATACCCGATGCAGCATGTGGATGACTTGTTGGATAAGCTCCGGCGGGCCTCTTATATTTCCACCCTAGATCTCACAAAGGGATATTGACAGGTGCCCCCGGAGGAGTCCAGCTGCAAGAAGGCCGAGTTTGCCACTCCATATGGGCTGTTTGAATTTACAAGGCTCCCTTTTGGACTCCATGGTGCACCGTTGACCTTTCAGCAGTTGACCTTAAAGTCACAGGTTTGATCCACTGGACTAATTCTCTTCATAATTTTAAGCACTTCAGTCATGTCTCTTCTTAATCTCCTTTTGCTTAAAGTGAAAAGGCTCAGCTCTTTTAATCTTTCCTCATAATACATTCCCTGTAGTCCTGGACTCAACCAAGTTGCTCTTCTCTGGACCTTTTCTAGCCCTGCTATGTCCTTTTTGTAGCCTGGAGACCCAAACTGCACCCAATACTCCAGATGAGGCCTCACCACTGTGTTATAAAGCTTCAGCAGGACCTCCTGTGACTTGTATTTCACACATCAAGGCGCTATATAAACTGACATTCTGTTAGCCTCCTTAATGGCTTCTAAATGCTGTCAGGAAGTCGATAGCTTAGAGTCCACTATGACTCCTAAATCCTTCTCATAAGGAGTACTTTCGATTTTCAGTCCTTCTACTGTGTATTCAAACCTAACATTTTTACTTCCTACATGTACAGGTAGTACTTTTTAGTACTTATTTTAGTACATTTGCTTACATTATATTTCATGTGGAATTTAAAGATTAAAGTGAAATAATAAACAATTAAAGTGAGAAACAAAACAACTTCATAAAACCATGACAGCAGGTTCTGCCTTTTAGTTCTACATGTTATTACATTAAACTTCATTTAAGTGTCATTGACATTATTAACAGTGGGAGAATGGTGCCATGAAAGAGAGTGTGAGATTCTTTTCTTATCAGCAAAACATTAAAACCTAAAAGAGTGCTGAGTAAGTAACAATCTGTAACTGTAAAAATGTATGAGAAATATGCACAAGGGTGAAGTAATCCAGTGTCTGGAAACCTTTGGGATGTAACTACACAAACCCTGACACTAAATGCATCAACTTCTAAAATATAAGGTAATTCTGGATCAGGGTGGCAAAACCCTGGGACTGTTGCGAAAAAAATCTTTATATATTTCAAAATTAACTTTTTATTTTATTTTTTTATCTGGTTTTTGAAGTGATTATTGAAATGACTGTACTAAAACTTTTGATAAATCTCTGATAATAATAAACAAATCATATAGTCTGCTCCATGCTTTTTTGTTTATTTTTTTTGCTGTGACAAATTGAAAATGGCTGTTATTTTTGAATTGTACATAGCTAAGTCAGTTCTGGATATTTCATAACATAAAAACATGACTTTTTCTTGATGGAATTTACATTTTTCATGCTTCACATAAGGATTGTTCTGGTGCAGCCTCGGCAAGATTTCCTTCACACTGTTAACATGTGTTCAAAGATCTTTGAAAAAGATTCCAATGTTGTCTATATAGGCCTATAGATATATTTCTAAGAGATCCTGAAAGATGGCATTCATGAATGACTGAAATAACACAAGGGCTTTGGATAATCCATTGGCCACGACTCTATGCTAATGTGTTAAATGCAGTCATCCATTGATGAATTTTTCAAATATAAATGTAATAAGAATGCTTCTAAGATATCATTCTGTGAATAGTGAAGATCTTTTGATGAGCAGAAGGGGACAGGTGAGTTTAACATCTATTGTTTACAGCCTTATAATAGATAGAGGGACGTAGCCCACAATCCTTTTTTTTTGCCACACATTAGAAGGCGCTATAAAACCATTTTGGAAATGTTCTTCTATAAATTGTCCCATAGCCACATGCTCAGGTAAAAATAAGATGTTAATTTTCACTTTGGTGAAGGTGTTCTAGATAACAACTCAATGGTATAAGCACAGTATGGTTTGGTTGATATTACAGGAAAATAAAAATAAATGTTGACCCAGGGTTTAATTAATATCTACCTGCCACCTTAAACATAAATATGTGTTATAGTTTTCTTTGAAAAAAGTGCAAGTGGACACCATATATCCAGGTTTCTCCACAATAGAAACACACCAATATTCTTTCACTCTACACCAGGCATGTCAAACTCACTACCATTGGTGGGCCGCTTCAACTGCCATACGACTGCCTAACCCTAATCCTAACCCTAACCGTACTATTATACTATTATACAAAGTTACTGTAGCTTTCTTTCCAATACTGAAAACTTTAAAAAATGTAACACTTAAAGTTTAAAGTTTATAGAAAAGCAATTTATTTCCATACACTCTCCATACAACAGCGTACAATTAGAATCTTAGCTTCTTAGCTAGGTCCTTATATTATTATATTATATTCATTGCTTATATAGGAGTCTTACAGTCTGAGATCTATTTCTTTTGTCCCAACACTTGGCATCTCTTGTTAGTAACCAGTTCGTCAATATCAGGCTTGAAATCTTGTCCAGCTGCAACTTTAATGAGGGATGAAAGGTGCTCGACAGTAAGTCTTGAGCGATGTGGGGTTTTGGAAGCTTTCATTAACGAAAACAATTTCTCACAAAGGTAAGTGCTTCTGAACATAGACAATACTCTCGATGCCAACTTACGGATCTGCACATACGAGGGTGGCAGGAAAGCATACAAGCCTGGCACACCAACTTTGTTGTATTTTGCCTTCAGAATAGAATCTGACTGCAGTTCAATCAATTCCATTTGGATATTCTCAGGCGCATTCTCAACGTTGTAAGACAACAGGGCAAAGTCCTGTTTGTGTGAACTGAAATCACGAAAACACTCACTGAATTCATTGCTCAGTAATTCAAGTTGGAAAACAAATCCTCCAAAAATCAAATTTTACTTTACTAAGTTTACTTCAAAGTTTATATAATAAAATAAGCCGATCTGCAAAAGCCCCCGACCTACACAAATTTTACAAACTCAAAATTACAAAAATATGTTAATAAACAACTCACCAACTTCTCGCGTCCACTTCAGATCTTCAGCTGTATTCTGCACTAACTGTTCATTACAATACTAGCCCAAATTACATAAAATTAGAGCATAAAAACGTGAAAATATGCAAGCTATTACTACTCGTGATGGTCAGTTCTGCCCAGTGGCCAGTCTCAGCAGCCCAGCCAGTGGTGTAGCCTAGCAGGGGCAACTCTAGGTTTGTGGCGGCCCTGGGCAGGGAAAGAATCGGTGGCCCCTTCGCCCGCCATTGTCAATTTGGCATCTTATGCACGGCGGATGGCCACGTCCGTTACGGACACTGCATAGCCACCTCGTGCTCATGACAAGTTTCTATATGCGCATGTCTGTAACTTGAAAACCAAGTGGCGGCCCATGATATTCTCATTACGGCAGAACGTTATAATACTACATATAGTTTACTGCTCCGACTCTAGCGACATTAGTAAATACAGCGTACTAATTAACAAGAAACACAATGTTTTTCGGCCACATTGCCGTCAGCTGTGTGGTTATTTTCTCTTTCTGTTTTATATTCAACATATATTGGCATGGCGGCCCCTGGGATTTGGTGGCCCTGTGCAGGTGCATAGTTTGCACATGCCTAAAGTCACCCCTGCTGCCCGCTGCTGCTGCCTAGCACTTCACTTGTGATGTTGCAGCTCATTAACTTTGGTCAAGGCTCGTTGCTATACTAGCAGATGACGTTTCCGGTACCGTAATACCATGGGAAAATGCGCTTTTGACAGAAGGCAGAAGAAAAAAAGTCAATAAGTAACGCCGAAGATGCAGAACGATTCAATCACAAACGATAGTAATCATTTTGTGCAAGTTCAATGCTAACTAGGATCTGTCATGCAGGCCGCACAAATTTCTGTTGCAGCCCAGGGGCTGTGTGTTTGACATGCCTGCTCTACACTGACATTCCTTCAACCCTACTGATGGAAGGCTCGGGGGTAATTGTAGTCTCTACTGGTCAGCTTACAGCCCCCATCTCCCACCTTCATTCTAATTTTTTCTTTTAACTTTCCAAAGTCTCTCCAACATCTTGATTGTTAGGGAATGTTGTAGGCTGAATTTCAAAAATCATGCAACATTGGTCCAAAACATCATCTGCATCAATTTGTGTAACACAAAAAACTCTGATTGGATGAGGAATACTTTGCTCTTCACTATGGCTGAAAATGGCTACTGGCTGAATGTGGGAGGCTGAATCTATTTTATTAGGGAGAGAATCAACAATCTGCTATGGAGACATTTGAACATCTGTTATTTTCTTATTAATTAATTAATGCATTGAATCTATCTTTGCATAGACTGCATGTAGTAATTACTATGCTTCATTCAAGGTTACTCTTAATAGTGGTGTGAGTTTCTGGAAACCAGCTTGGAAAACCAGCAAAAAAGAAAAAAAAAGGTTTTAGAGAGAACCAGGAGAAATGGAGTAGTCTAACATCAAAAACAAAAAGAGGGGATCTACTGCACCAACACCACAGCCAAACCAACAATCTAAAATTGAGGTAAAAAATACGTGCAAATGTCAAACCAGAACCGCTAGTGTTATTACCCTAAAGGACATGACATCTGAGGACAGATCTCTAGCAATGCATGACATGGCCCTAACAACAGAAGAAGAATATGGTGGCTAAAATGTCCCAAAATTAAACATTATTTCAAAAAATAATAACAGATTCATAAATCATGGCTTAGAAAACACCCAAAATGAGTGCTAGATCATGGAAAAATGTAGGAGGAAAATGTACAAAATAAATTCAACCATATCCCCTTTCATAATGCCTAGCAGTGATGGTCAGGAGTGAAAAACGGAGTATAAACAGCTCAGATACAAATGAGCCCCTCCGTGCTGCAATCTGAGCCACAATAAAGTATTTAGCGTAAACTCCTTCTCTTTCATTTCCATTTTGAAACATGAGAACAGGCAGAACAGAGCACACAAGTGAAAGTGACCCCATTGACTCCTGATGGACCCTTAGTGTGTGTGTGTGGTGAGTACTCACTAGGCGCTCATCCACATAAAACCTCAAGCAGTGCCAACTATCCTGCCATCCAGCCAGCTCTGCTGTTGGGTTTGCTCTGTGCACAGTGTCACCCACCCAAGGCTGGATTTTTCCACACTTCTGAACTTGACTGTGTTAACTACACGTGATTCTTGCATCTCCTGCCTTTTCTTCTAACAGGTTGTCTGTTTTTTTTATTACTCTGACATTTTGCCTCCTGCATTCTTTTTGCTCATCTCATTCACAATTCATTTTAGCTAAGATGAAAAAATGAAGCTCAATTGTTTCTTACCTGCTCTTAGTTTGCCTTAATATTGTCAAGTCAGAGATTATTCATTTTCAGATTCTTCATTTCTTAAAGCTCTGTAAAGATATCAGTGTTACGTGTCAAAGGCAAACAACTGCATGTAAACTGAGTCTTCCAAGCTCACAGCATGAAATAATAGAACTCTGTTATCTTTATTTTCTGTTTCACTTTAAAACAGCAGTTGGACAAAAGGAACAAAACTCGGCTTACACAAACAGAACACACCAAAACAAATGGAGACGTAAAACAGCAACAACAAGATGCTCCCTGATACTGCTGGAGATAATCAGTAACAGTCGTATCTAAACATTTTACACCCACACATGTACAAATCCTGACAGGAACACATTATTGTGAAGAAAAGGGCATTTCATTTAGTTTGACATTCAAGAGAAATCTCTTTTCAGTTCAGGAAGGAAGACAAGCAGCTGAAGAGTCATAAAGTGTTACCAACTACTGATCATTTTATTAAATTCAAAATTAAGTAGATTAGTAGCAACTGCCTGCTACAGAGTCAAGGACAAAGCAAAAAAAGACTGTGAGCTCTGAAAAGGGTTGAGTCATGGAAGAATTCATGAATCCTTACCATACATAAAATGAACAGACTTGTAGAAAAAGATGTAGAAAACAACAATACAGTTAAAGATATGCTCCAATATTATCTCAATATATTTTGTATACAATTTAAATAACCTGTGTATGCCAAATGAATGGGATTTATAAACATATGATACACAAAATATCTATACACAATACTTATATGGTTATACACAAAGAATAACATTTAAAAGATTTAATAAATATTTTCTGATTAGCTTAGTTTTAATTAATTTTAGAAAGTAATATGTAAATTTTCAATGATAATTGCATTATTTCTACAAGCTTCATAAATCAAAATGATTTAACACTTAGTACAGATAATGTAAAATAAATTACCAGATTTTACCATTTGCATTTTCTTGTATGATCATCTTACCCTGCTATGGAGGACCAGGGACATGGATGGCAGAATGCTAAAATCATTGGAAAGGCTGAATTTCAATCTTTCCTGCAATAAATGAGGACATCAAAATAGATGTTTCTCTTTTGTTACAATTTAATTTAAAGGTACAGTGGAATAAAAGATCCCAAGTTTAATTCAAAACACATTTGCACTGATCATCACTAGACAGAGGAACTCAAATTCTTAAATGGTGACGTAGTTCTTAAGTGTGCCAACTTGAAATTAGACAATGACAAATACAAACAGAAAGGCTAGACAACACAAAGGTAGTGGATGTGATTGAAACAATACATGATCATAATCTTAATTATCATCAGTTATTACGATTAAAAGACTCCACAGAGTAACAGCCATCCCACTTGAGCTCACCAGATGCATACAGAACAATGAACTACTAATGTATTTGTCTTGTTTTGATTTTCAGCAAGTAATTTTGTTTTCTCTCCTCAAAATCCCTGGTTATCAGTTCTTTCTAGCAGAAGGCATTTCCCTCATGTGCTAAATGGAGAATAGAAAAGAAATACATGGAGAGAAGCTTTTAAGTGCAGAAACAGATGATGAGCATTGGAATCGGTTCAATGGTGGAAAGTAATGAAGGAGAATTACTTTGTTACTCTGCTCAAGTATGTTTCATGTATCTGTTCTGTGTATAAGTAGAGTTAGCTGTGTGCAAATAAGACTTTTTATTTAGTTTAACATGTCTTGGTGAGGAAGAAGCCCTTCTTGTCACACTATTTTAAAGACATCCAATAAATATCAATCTACTAGTAGTGTGAAAGACATGATTGTTAGAAAACTACAAAAATACCATAAAATATTAAAAGGGTGAGACAAGCAGTAGACATTTCACATGATGTTAGTCAGTCGAGTTAAACATTTCAAAATGGACTGTTCACTGAACTATCCATCCATCCATCCATTATCCAACCCGCTATATCCTAACTACAGGGTCACGGGGGTCTGCAGGAGCCAATCCCAGCCAACATAGGGCGCAAGGCAGGAAACAAACCCCGCATCACTGAAATATTTATCCTGTCACATGTATAAAGCATATGTATATATATATACATATATAAATAAACTAGCTTCGCTTGCCAACCCCCGGCCTGCACTACACACCAGCCGCTTTGTGTTTCTGCCACTCGCGTATGTGGATTTCACTTTAACCAAACAACAAATCTTTTAATTCTCACAGATACGGCTCTTCATTGGGAAGAAATACTACTTTTCCCTGATGGCAACATGAATTAGATAATCTACAAGTCTCCGACTTAAAGTTTAAATCCAAACAATATATTCAATCTCTTTTTGCTGTTCCTTTATTTCACCGAGTAATAATTTCTGTTTGTTAGCGTTAACGAGATCTTTACTATCATTTTTTTGTGACTGTTGAATTTTAGTACTTCCATTATTTCTAACATGCTCTGCATGTGTATTGCGCCAACATTTTTGAATTCGTTACGAAATTCTACTTTGTCTTCTACGCTTTGTCTTTCATTTCCAGCCCTGGTGATGGTTAATTTCCTGTGGCACAAAGTCTTGTCTTGTGGGACTTGAAAGTATCTCTCTGAAAAAGTCACGTCTCGTTGCAGGATAAAAAGTCTTGTCTTGTCGCAAGATTTTTTTATATTATGTATATACTAGCAAAATACCCGCGCTTCGCAGCGGAGAAGTAGTGTGTTAAAGAAGCAATGAAAAAGAAAAGGAAACATTTTGAAAATAACGTAACATGATTGTCAATGTAATTGTTTTGTCACTGTTGTGAGTGATGAGTGTTGCTGTCATATATATATATACACACACACATATAAACATACATATATATATCTACATATATACACATACATATACATACACACATACATACATACATACACACACACATATACACACAAATACATATATATATACACATACACACACACATATATAAACATATATATACATATACATACATATCTACATATATACACACACAGCTATTTCGTATCAGTGCAAGACGCTCCTTGTTAAAATGGATAACTCCCGCTCTTACATGCAAGTCTGCGTGGATATTATGAACTATCGTATTTGTTCAAGTTCTATTTAAATTTTAAATAGAAGGAATTTTTATTTAGTCGACAGAAATATCTTTGGTAGGAATGGTAAAAACAGACAGGAATATTATTCCTGAATAAATCAACTCAAACCTTAAACAACTTATAATATTTTGCTCTCCATAAAAATATATCCTGTCTAAATTATACAAGTTAGAAATAAAGTAAACGTTAAAAGAAGAAACATTCAAATTTCTTTACTCTTATGTAATTTTATATAAAAAATAAACTTAGATTTTAAATATCCCAAAAGATTTTGCTCTGCATAAAAATATATCCTGTCAAAATTATACAAATTCAAATATAAAGGGCTGCATAACAAAACCTGGAAATATAAATA
>JANRMT010062791.1:211178632-211194988 GCA_026402145.1 Polypterus bichir lapradei
TCGTACCAAGACAAAAATTCCTCTCTTTCCTGGCTCATCATGTGTTGAATGCCGTAATATTTAGGCTCGGGGTACGGCCCGATGTAATTTTGATTTTCAATGGTGTTAAAGAAGTGGGGAAAGTACCCTTTTTGAGCTTGTAATCCCAGGGCTTTGGGCATACTGCTCAATTTCATGGGTAAGAAGCTCAACGAGTCGATAAATCTCAAGTCACACATTAGTTTACAACCCTGAGCTGTAACAATTGGAGTTTGCCCGCTCTCGACAAGATATTTCATTAGGAAATAGCCTTTATACCCCTTAGAATTGTGAGTTATGAATGTGTACTCTTGGTATTTCGGATGTCGATATCTGTGTAAAAACTTTGCGACGCAGTCCTCCCTGGCCTGACTCCACGATTGACCATTCCAATGCATGCATTGGATGTAATTGGGGATGTGGATTCCGTCATCTCAACGGCACTCAAAATCATAGAACACGTACTTTTCGTGGATCAGTCTTTGCGGTAAGCTTTGAATAAAACACTGATGATTTTCATCCGATTCTTTCATAACCATTCTACAAACGCGACAGTGTTTGTGTCTACACTTGTGAGGTTTTGAATCGGCTTTCAAGCTGTAGCTCCATTTGCAGAGAGGGCAGACTTTATGGATGTCGCAGATACTTTCAGACCTGTGCATCTTTTCATTCAGTTTGCGGGTTTTGTGGAGTTTGAAACAAACCCTTGAACAATAGAAATGATGGCAATCGGAACATCGAAAAGCCTCCCCATCAACCCTTTGACAGTCTGTAGATAAACAGACATCACAGTGCTGCTCACAACAATGTCGTGACGGATTAGAGTACCCCATGTAGCAGAAATCGTAGATGTAGTCAAATCCCAGAAATCCTTTTAGTTTCAAAACACCGTAATAATGTTCATGGTGCAAAAACAGGAAAGCCGTCTTTTTGTTTTTCTGGCATGGGACGCTTCAAATTTTAATAGAGCGTTAGCGTTCGGTTCCCGGTACCAGATGACAATTTTAATTCCCATTAACCTCTCAAACTTTTCAATATCTGAAAACGTTACTTTCTGATCAGTTGATAATCTGATCCTGACATGCAATCGACGAGCCTCTTGTTCACACAATTTCTGATTGTTTCTGAACCTAGCATTTAATACAGCCAGCAAACCCCTGGCAAAACAGCATTGATCATCCAGGTTGAAGGAGATCCATAGGTGCTTCCATTTCTTTTGAATGATTATATCGTTGAAAAGGGTACGGGCTTTACGCCTATGAGACCCGCCACCAGATGGAACCCTCACTACCTGAACGATTAGCGTCAGACTGGAAATAAGATAGTAGTGTGACTCTGGAGAAGTAATTTAATTTGATTAAAAAAATCCTCCACAGAAAGCATACCTGTGGGGGTTAGGGAAAAAACACTGGGGTTGAGAGATTCGGCATGTAATTCTAACTGCACTAGATCCTTAGGATTCAAAGTGCTTGTAAAACTGTCTAATATTTGCTGAAGGGTCTCGTGTATATGATTAAAAACTTCGGCGAATGAATCAAGTGTGTAGGCTTCAGAAAAACTGAAGCGGTGTCTAATCTCGATATTGTTAAATTTTGGACGCTCCGTTATAGAAGAGGAGGGATGCGGGAAGCTTACTGACGGGTCTGGAGATGAAGGATTGGCCATAGGCGAGGTAGATGGCTGTGGAGAGTTGGCTTTGAGAGTCGAATTTACCCCGGACGGGTTAGTTACTCCGGGGCCTGTTTGAGGAATTGAATTATCTGACCCTGTTAAATCATCAGCAGACGAGTGCTTAAGATGGGCCTTGCTGCACCCTGAGGTAGAAGGCTGTATTACTGTGTCGCTGACGGGGAAGTGTTGAAGTGGGGAACTGCTTGCACCGGAGGAGCATGAGTCCCCTGACACTCCCGAGGTAGAAGTTTGTGGGGGTTTTACATTCGTGTCTAGGGCATTAGGCTGTTGTGAAGGGCATGAAGACGTTCCGGACTCAAAAGAGGTATTCTTCAAAAGCTCCAACAGAGCGTTAACTACGGCTATTTCATCAGAATTTAGAACCTGGAACGCATTATTAATGAGGTCAAAATTGTCGATCGGATGTGTCACTGGGTGTAGTGATTGAACAATTTGAGGAGATCGCGGAGGGGTGGGGATTTTAGGGGGCTTTATAGAATATTCTAGGTTATCAGACATCTCTTTTAATAGTCTCATGTTTTCACTGGACGGTCTTTTCCTACCTTCACGCCCTCCAGAATATTCACACACACTGTCTGTATCACTGCCGCTGCTGTCACTGCCGGTGATGCTGCTGCCGCTAGAGCTGCTCTTAGGTATGACCTAAACTTAATCAAAGGCTACAATTATTGACACAGAATATAATAATTTGCAATTATGAACACAGAATAAAATAATAATAGTCATTATAATAATAATAATAATAATAATAATAATAATTTGCCATTATTGATGTATAAAAGTGAAATTTGCAAACAATGTTATTTTTCATGAAAAAAAAAGTAATATAAAACTTCTCCTTTAATTTTGGGTTAGATGGATGTAAAATGCATACTTATGAATCAAGTATAAACACATTTCGGATATGGAGTTGTACACAGGAGCCTCTAATTCTACAAATTGCACCAGTAATCAGTGAAGTTGTTCAGTCAGCTGCTCCAGTCTTTCTCGATGTCTCCGCTGGTGTTCAGGACGAAGGGAATATTGGGGTGAATAATGAATTCTATGCCAAGATCCGCAGTGAGAGTGAAGCGTTGCCGGCACAGGGGTCCTTCGGGTGGATGAACGCCAGCTAGAATTAGAGGGCATCGGGGACAGTGGAGAAGACTGCAAGAGATTGGAATTAAAGCTGAGCTCAGAGGGCGCCGGAGAATGCTGAACGCTGCTTTCAGAGTGCGGAGGTGTTTGTAGATTCTGCCAGTTATGATACAGGGCTAGATTTTCTGATCCATCCAACACATGGGTTAAAATACTTGGGGGACCTAGAAATAAAGTATGCACTTCTCAGTTAAAGCCCTCTTTTCCCAAAATCTGGATTTCTGTATGCCTCCTACGATTCTTCGATAAATTGAAATCTAAAATGACACTTACTGCTGTTGGGGTGCCCGGGGGAAACCCTTTGAGAAACTGATTCAGTTTGTAAAGGGTTATCGTCTAAAAAACAAAAGGCATACGCTCTTTAAAATAACAAGCTCCGCTTCCAAAGCATGCCGCGATTCATAAAAAATGCAGGCACTCTTTAAACAAGCAATCTATACACACACACACGCTCTCAAGCACGATTCAGTCCGATAGAGGCATGTCCATATAAAAATTCTATTTTATGGTAGCTAGACAGACTCTCGCCCTAAATAGGATATTTGTAGCTACCCGAAGCACTTTAACAAAGTGCACGCGTTATACCTACACCAAGATGGAGTAGCTGGTCCCTAAGATATAACCTCATAAATACAGGAACATCTTAATCCTATTCATTTACACGTGATTCAACAATACACACGATTCAACAACACACTTGATACATCTAAAAGACAAAAGAACTTTGGGTCTACTAGGTGGTATTAAAATGAAAACGCTTACGACAGCGCGCTCCCAAGCACGTGCTCAGACACAAGCACGAGTGCTCCCAAGCTCGCGCACACACACACACACGTAAACACAGAGCATTTAAAAAAAAAAAGGTTCTTACCTGCTTCCGCATAATGATTCGTAGACTCTATAGGAATATAGACCTCTAAGGAAAAAAAAAATTAAAGGCTTCAACCGTCCGTTTTTAAAACAAACTTTATCACTTTACCTTTTCCATTATACAACCGTAATTATACTCAAATATTCACTCACACATGACCCTTCATCAAAACCACTCATAAACGGTACAGACAGATAGAAAATGTTCATATAAAAAGGCTACAACTGATCATGCGCGCTTACACATGCCCACGCGCAAACATACCCAAACTTCATGCGAATATTTAAACATTTTTTTTAAAAAGAGCCTTACCACTTTTCATGTCTGCTCAGATGTACAATTCTAAGAAAAAACAACATATAAGGATTGAGCCAATCGCTAAGTTTCAACCCACCGTTTTAAAACATACTTGTTTAACATGTATAAGAATCATGAATGGGCCTACCATGATCCTGGGATAAGCCAGTCCCTGCAGAATAGTCTGTATGAACGATAATTATATTTCATTTAGTCCTAGCCATAAATACTAGAAATCATTAAGAATTTCGTGAAAACGCACCGTTTCGGTTGATATTCATCTTGTTGTTCTGGACGACGAGCAGGGATATGAACTTATGTTCCTGAAGCAGCTCAATTTATAGAGAAAAGAGCGATATTTTGGAAGGGATTACGGTGATTTGTGATAACAGGTGTTTGACCATCATTTTTACTGGACATTCCTGTAATGTCTGTTGTCCGGGTTCACATCCGTGCCTTTGCCCGGACACCGAAAAGTCCAGTATTTTTTTACCTTTGAACGCCGTAGATTTCTTTTAGCCTCTGTATGTCACAAGGTAAGGACATTTTTCACACTGACCCCTGAATGATCTGACATGGGTTTAAAGATCATGATCCGGTCTGAGCCAGGGCCCCAACAGTTGCCTCTGAGCTATGAATCGCTCCCAAAGGTTTTGCCAAAGAGTGTTTTATAGCACATTTCTGTATCCCCAGAGGTCTGATCTGTTTAAGGCTTTGGATTTAAGATCCAAGGGACAAATGCCAGCGTGGTTTTGAATCCCGCTTCTGGTAAATATTTGTGCTCCATTCACTCTGGGATTATCTGAGTACAATTCCAACTTTTAGAAAACTATTCGCAATGTGTTTCCTTAACTGAGGAGCTGCGCGCGACCGTGCGAGCTTGATGCGCGCTCCCGTTCCGGGGACTGGGGGTTGACAAGCATGCGCTCACAGAACACAGCAGGAGGTGGGGGCTGCCAGTTTCCTGGCCTATGGCGGTCACTGTCTGGATCTAACGGAGCTCCAGGGTTCATACAGTTTGCAGCTTCCAGCTATAGATGTGTGCCTGCTCGCGGGGGCGTGCCAGGGGGCTGTCTGCTCCAAGAGTCTCTGTGTAGACAGAGAGAGCCGGACAGCTTGTATTTCGAACTACACGCACTTGCCTGCGTGTACGCTTAGAGCTTCAGCCTGAGAATCTCACGGGAGCACTCCAAGGCTGTCTGCTCAGCTCTAATGCGTCAACTGTGTAGAGAGAGAGAGAGAGAGTGAGTGCAGGGGTTACTAACAGCTTTTTAGAGCTCCATGTACTCTGCTGTGTAGAGAGAGCCGGCACATTGCTTTCTATGAGATGGAGAAGGCAGCTTGACTTAGATAAAATAAAGCGGATTATGAGTGATAAAACAAAAATTAGATAGATATTTTAAATAATAGATATAGGGATTCTTACCCAAAGCAGTAGAGGCTATAAGGCAGGAACATGTGCGTGTGTGGGACTGTCTTTGGGAGAAGTGGTCAAGGAAGCGGAAGGGACCATCATCAGGGGCTGCCTGACCGGGGCTGGAGGCAGAGGCAGGGGCTTCAGGCCAGCAGCGTCTGGATAGGAACGTACCCGCACTTGTCCAGGGCCAAGGCAGCAACCTGCCTGGACTTGTCAGGACATGCCTTGGGCATGCCTGGTGTTGTCGAGGTAAAGGCTGTAACATGCCTGGGATTGTTTTTCGGGACAGGGGGGCCGGGTTCAAGGAGGGAGCAGACATCCATCAAAAGGCCCTTGACAGTTTCCTGGGGCAGCCAGGGGGAGTGGCGGGTGGGTTTAATGACGTCATCCAAAAGGGGTGGGGCTTATGGTCATAAATCATTTTGACAGAATGTCCATGCATATAACTACTGGTGTCAATATGCAGGCAAAAGGACAACAGGTGACAGTCTCTGATCAGTCTATCCTGTATATATTTGGGGTAATGGGCAAAAAAGCAAGCTGGGATTTTACCTTCTGATTCCAGGAACATTGAGACAGTAGCAATGTTAGCCACAGGTTCACCTCTTCCTATATTAGAGGAACAGTGCCTCACAGTCATATTTGATTGAAAAGAATGTGATGTTCTGAATACAGCATATGGAGAAAAGTCATTTATGTCAGTTGAGTTGTATTGATGACATTTAGATGGTAACAGATGTGTCTCAAGAAAATCATTGGTTTAGTTTAAAGATGTGTAATTTTATTTGGAAAGACAGAATTGTCTTATATGTCCCACCTTAAAAAGGGAATGGAATGTTTCATTCGTTTCAAAAATGAAGTGTTAAAAGTGATAAATTTCAATTTCTGTTTTGTTTTGAAGTTTTTTGTTACCTCCAGAGGTGTTTTATAATATTCTAAATAAAAATTTGTGTGCTTCTAATACTTTATGCCTAGTGACACATTGATACACAATTCAGTGAAAACAGAAGTAAATAATAGTCTGTCACAGAACGAATGTCAGTGATTAGCATATTGGTTGCACGCACACTAATGATAAATTTTTCTTCATATTTTTTAAATAATTAGTGAAAATTACAGTATTCACCCATGGTAACCGACTTTAAACTTTGATGCTGTTTTCTCATGAAGGCTTGTCTGATTTTGGGTTAGATGGAGTTGTACACAGGAGCCTCTAATTTTACAAATTGCACCAGTAATCGGTGAAGTTGTTCAGTCAGCTGCTCCTGTCTTTCTCGATGTCTCCGCTGGTGTTCAGGATGAAGGGAATATCGGGGTGAATAATGAATTCTACGCCGAGATCCACGGTGAGAGTGAAGCGTTGCTGGCACAGGGGTCCTTCGGGTGAATGAACGGCAGTTAGAATTAGAAGGCGCTGGGGATAGTGGAGAAGACTGCAAGAGATTGGAATTAAAGCTGAGCTCAGAGGCCGCTGGAGAATGCTGAACGCTGCTCTCAGAGTGCAGAGGTGTTTGTAGATTCTGCCAGTTATGGTACAGGGCTAGATTTTCTGATCCATCCAACACTTGGGTTAAAATACTTGGGGGACCTAGAAATAAAGTATGCACTTCTCAGTTAAAGCCCTCTTTTCCCAAAATCTGGATTTCTGTATGCCTCCTACGATTCTTCGATAAATTGAAATCTAAAATGACACTTACTGCTGTTGGGGTGCCCGGGGGAAACCCTTTGAGAAACTGATTTGACTGGTGTGATTTAATGTGTGTACAGGTGAGTGTGAGGGGTCCATGTTGACTCCACAATCCTTGAGACACTTCTAGGAGCCAATTGAACCTGGAACTGTTGATAACGTACCTGAAGATGAACAGCGGCAAGTGAGGGCCACACACAGTCAACAGGTGCTGTATTTGTGCTTCAAGTGCTTTAATTATTTAAAACAAAACAAAAATAGGGAAACAAAGGTTTAAGTCTTCAATGTGTAAAATCAGTGCCGTGTCTTCTAATAATCCAAAATAAAAATAAGTAAAAAATCAACACTGTGGAGGTTTAAAAGTCCAAAAACAAAATATTTCCCTAAAATCAAAGTTAAAATCAAGGGCAGAAAAACATATCCTTTAAAGCATGGTGCTTCCTCTCTGAAAATTGACTTCTCCTTACTTACCCTGAATGGGACTCTGCAGCATGAAGTGATGTCTCCCTGACAGCCACAGTCAATCATTAATCCTGTTTCAGGTCCCCGGCAGTTAGCCACTCATTGTTCTGCAGGGCACCATGTCACAGTTTCTTCAACGTCCGCAGAAGCCTGCACGAGCACATGGCCGCTCATGCCACTCTTCAAAGTGTTCAACCGGAGCAACTTCTACCTATGAAGCGCTGGAGAAAATGGTACTTTTGGGGCCATTCCCGACAGCCTGACTTCACTTCTACAGCATCGGCTTCTCCACAATCCCTCATTTTTTTTTATATACTTTTAGTTTTGTTTTTAACCTCTAATCTCTCCCTTTCTTTCCAATTTTGCCATTTAGGCTCACTTTATAATACCAATGGGGTGCAGATGCTCTGAGGAGCGAGTGAAGCACTTGACCGATCCACTTGCGTTTGCCTGTGAATGCGTGATCAGCCAAGTACCCCAATCAGCCTTGTAGAGGTGTTACCACCTGCACCCACCTGAACCCTGCAAGCTGAGATAATTATTTATTTAAAATGCACAGCACCACAAATGTCTCTCATGTTAGTGGGTTTGACCTTTGATGAAGTGGCGGCCCCTCCATGGTTGGTCCCTACGTTGTACTTAATGGTGCAGGTGGCTTCCTGATATCCATCAATGGTTAAAACAATGAAAAGTGGAACAACTTGTGTGAAAATGGAATCAGATGGTTGTAGAAATAATATTTACAGTGTCACAAAAACGAGACATAAACAGATAAAGGTTTGGGGCAGCCATCCATATAATATGGTATCCCGGCTGCAAAAGTCGTTTTTATAAGATAACCAGCACTGACGTGTTCATCAATCATTGGATCAAGCCCGGACGTGACATCAGAGAGGCCGGAGCTGGTAAGGTCTACTTCCATTGGCTCGGTCCCGGAAGTGACGTCAAGAGAGCCAGGTGGAATCTCCCGGGAATGGTCTACAGGAAAGGGAGAAAAAGAGTCAGTGCACTCTGCCACATCCCGGTCTGACTCAGAACTGCCTTCTCTCAAGCCCTCCCATGCGCACGTGTGTGACAACAGTTAAGGATTATCAGTCTATTTTATATAATTACATATTCTTTATTTGTTGGTATCTGCTACACTGCATTAACCCCCGATGAGAAATTGTCTTTTTGCATGACCTTTGGAGGTCATAGCACAGGATCAGCCATTGTATAGCAGCCCAGACCAGTTTTCAGGTGAATGGCCTTGGTCAAGGGCCCAGTGGAGTAGGATCTCTTCTGGCAGTAACGGGATTTGAATCGGCAACTTTCCAGATACCAGCACACATCCTTAGCCACAGAACCATATTCACTTGACATATTCTATATAAACAGTCTCTGTTACAAGACAGTTCAGCCTTAAACTGATGAAAGTTTCAGTCTGCCCTCCCAGGTGTATAATATGTCCCAGCTTCTCCATGTTTTATTCACAATTTCACTTTCATTTATTATTCGATTTATATTACAAACTCCCATTTCCAAGCTCACAGTGCTCTACAAATAAAACACAAAAAGTTTCTTATGGCTTCTGGCCAATCACAACCTTGAATTTAATTAAGCAGTCTTGGAAATGGTAATGTAAATTACAAAAATGATATTAAAACATACAGTGGCTTGCAAAAGTATTTGGCCCCCTTGAACTTTTCCACATTTTGTCACATTATAGCCACAAACATGAATCAGTTTAATTGGAATTCCACGTGAAAGACCAATACAAAGTGGTGTACACTTGAGAAGTGGAACGAAAATCATACATGATTCCAAACATTTTTTACAAATAAATAACTGCAAAGTGGGGTGTGTGTAATTATTCAGCCCCCTTTGGTCTGAGTGCAGTCAGTTGCCCATAGACATTGCCTGATGAGTGCTAATGACTAAATAGAGTGTGTGTAATCTAATGTCAGTACAAATACAGCTGCTCTGTGACGGTCTCAGAGGTTGTCTAAGAGGATATTGGGAGCAACAACACCATGAAGTCCAAAGAACACACCAGACAGTTCAGGGATAAAGTTATTGAGAAATTTAAAGCAGGCTTAGGCTACAAAAAGATTTCCAAAGCCTTGAACATCCCACGGAGCACTGTTCAAGGGATCATTCAGATATGGAAGGAGTATGGCACAACAGTAAACCTACCAAGACAAGGCCGTCCACCTAAACTCACAGGCCGAACAAGGAGAGCGCTGATCAGAAATGCAGCCAAGAGGCTCATGGTGACTCTGGACGAGCTGCAGAGATCTACAGCTCAGGTGGGGGAATCTGTCCATAGGACAACTATTAGTCGTGCACTGCACAAAGTTGGCCTTTATGGAAGAGTGGCAAGAAGAAAGCCATTGTTAACAGAAAACCATAAGAAGTCCCGTTTGCAGTTTACCACAAGCCATGTGGGGGACACAGCAAACATGTGGAAGAAGGTGCTCTGGTCAGATGAGACCAAAATGGAACTTTTTGGCCAAAATGCAAAACGCTATGTGTGGCGGAAAACTAACACTGCACATCACTCTGAACACACCATCCCCACTGTCAAATATGGTGGTGGCAGCATCATGCTCTGGGGGTGCTTCTCTTCAGCAGGGACAGGGAAGCTGGTCAGAGTTGATGGGAAGATGGATGGAGCCAAATACAGGGCAATCTTGGAAGAAAACCTCTTGGAGTCTGCAAAAGACTTGAGACTGGGGCGGAGGTTCACCTTCCAGCAGGACAACGACCCTAAACATAAAGCCAGGGCAACAATGGAATGGTTTAAAACAAAACATATCCATGTGTTAGAATGGCCCAGTCAAAGTCCAGATCTAAATCCAATCGAGAATCTGTGGCAAGATCTGAAAACTGCTGTTCACAAACGCTGTCCATCTAATCTGTCTGAGCTGGAGCTGTTTTGCAAAGAAGAATGGGCAAGGATTTCAGTCTCTAGATGTGCAAAGCTGGTAGAAACATACCCTAAAAGACTGGCAGCTGTAATTGCAGCAATAGGTGGTTCTACAAAGTATTGACTCAGGGGGCTGAATAATTACGCACACCCCACTTTTCAGTTATTTATTTGTAAAAAATGTTTGGAATCATGTATGATTTTCGTTCCACTTCTCACGTGTACACCACTTTGTATTGGTCTTTCACGTGGAATTCCAATAAAATTGATTCATGTTTGTGGCTGTAATGTGACAAAATGTGGAAAAGTTCAAGGGGGCCGAATACTTTTGCAAGCCACTGTATCTTTAACCTTTTTACTTTAACTTTTTAGTTTCTTATATATTTTTTAAAAAATCTTTTACTTTACATATGCAAATGATGAATATTTTCTTTAGCAACCCCTTTTTAAATCTGTGTACAGGTGTTTCTATTTTTTTCTGTGTTGTTTGTCTCTTTAAGACTCAGGTGTGCTCCTCTTGGCTGGCTGGTTAAAGTCAAAGTTCAGATAATGACAGCAGATCACTGTGGACGTGGACTATGTAGGGTGTGATTTCCATTCAGCAGGTGCTCATTTTTTCGAAACCATGATATGTAATAGCAAAGACTTTCTAGAGCTCAGAGGACTAAGGAAATCTGCTAATGAGGAATCTCTGATGTTGTAAAAATAAGAGCAGATGTGTTTTCCAGAAAGTCATAATAAAAAAGAAGATGAATGTATGAAGACAGAAGGCAGTGGTGCATAAAAATCACCAGGTTAAAATTCTTATTAGGTGTTTAACTCAAGCCAGCCTTGTGTAAGTGCTATGCTGTGGGTGGGCTCATCCATATTGGCACAGGGGAAACCCAGCAAGTCACAGAGCTGACTGGATGGGAAGATGGCAGACACTGAGGTTTCATTTTGACAAACACACAGCTTGATCTCCTCCACACAAGCACAATACAGGAGTTCATCAGGAGTCAAAATGGGCCATTTCAATTTGTGCAATTTGTTCTGCCTTTATTTGTGGACTGTATGAAAATCAACAGGAACAATAAGGAGTTTATCTTTAATCCTTCAACTAACTCCTTCCGACTAAAGAACTAAGGCACTCAGGTCTCAAACTTAGTAATACACACAGCCTGCGTCTTGGTTACATTTAATTGAGTACAAAGGTCTTCTAGATTTCTTTATTTTGTAGGGCATTGTTATCTTACTGATAGTGTCAATGACTTCACAGACTGTTTTTTTTTTATTTAGACATTCCTTTCTCTTTTAGTTTTATTGTTTCCTACTCACATTTGTTTGCTCTTCAACTCATATTTTATTAAAATAGCTTTATAACACTATGCCATTTTTACATTGACCTTAACAACAAATTTAGTTAGTTCTTTTTTTCTTTTTAACTAAATTAAAAATGTCAAAGATAACTGAGGCAAGTCCCTTCTTGTTGCTTAATTTGTACAGTTATTTTTTCAGTTAACTAACTTCATTGTTCTTAGTACAAAGGATGTTTCAAGGGGCTCCATAGTAGTCCAAAATAATTGTACTCTACCTGCCAAATTTTAAACAAAGGTTATTTAATCTACATGAGAAATTGGAGCTGCAGTGAAAAGCTCCATGTTACACCTCATAACCCAAGATGGAGGCCATCCATCTGTCATATTGATTTTACACTCTAAATTACCTTTATATTCACCATCAAATCTCTTACCTGTTTTCACTACTTAATGCAATTCATGTTTGGCCAGTTTATTTTCCTCATTTATTCTGCCATTTATTACTTAGTCCAGGTTTGTTCAAGAAAACAATGCCTGTTTACATCAAACACCAAGATTTTCACCAATCTGTAATATATTGTTGCCAAAACATTCCATATCTTTGATCAAATATATTATATCAAATAGACAATAGTCTCAGGACAAACTAATTGAGATCCCAGCATTGTCTACTCAAGCCTTCAAATCAGTCATGTTCAAAAACCACTCAGATTTTAGAGAGCATAAAAATAAACCTGGGGACAAATAAAGTTTGCTATCTATCTATCTATCTATCTATCTATCTATCTATCTATCTATCTATCTATCTATCTATCTATCTATCTAAACACCTAACTGACAGCCTTATAATTTTTATCTTGTCACAGTATTTTGTTATGAGCAAAGTTCAATTGTAATCAGAATGTTTAGGGGGCATGAAACATCTGTGAAACTGAGAGGTTTCAAGGAAACAAAGATAATCAGTTCATTGTGTGTTTTTACATTGTATCAATTCTAACTTTCCACTGACAGGCACAATGGATTTTACATATTTAAAACTCTATAGAGGTAAAATAAAACATTAAATTACATTGACAAAATTAACAGAATGTAAAAAAACAAACAATATGCATTTACATTAAGAAGTGACCTGTAAATCTGATACGATGTGCAGTTGAAGAAGGGAGACACCACCAGACTGGCACAGTCCTACAGGAAACATCTAGAATAGACACACCAACTCATTACTTTGAGGGGGTGTGCAACTCTAAGATATTAATGTGGGCAGAGGCTGTAGACCATATTGTGCCAATAAAGTGAAATCAGTGAGGACAACAAAGACAAAAAGACGAGTTTTATGGTAAAGATTCCAAGCTCTCTAACCAACAAGACCTGCAACCTGGATGTCCATTAAGTATACTAGAGGGCAGGTGACCCAGTAGATGCTGGTGTACCTAAACTTCTTTCTGGAGAGAGGGGTCATGGAAGGCAAACAAGAGACCACACAACTTCTTTGTGACCAGGGGCCTCATGCTTAAAGCCGTGCATAGAATTCACACTAAAACATGGCGTACAGACAAAAACGGAAATGGACAAAAAAACCTAGATGCATAAATCTGTGGGTACTCCAACTTCCACGTTCTTCCGCTCCATAAATCCCGGTCAGCATGGAAAGTAACACATGTGCATGCGCCTGCTGTCCCATCCCATTTGCTCCCAGAATTACACCTCTTTGAATATGCAAATAAATATAAATAGCCCCTTAAATTTTGCATTCTATGAAAAGATAATGGAAAAAGCATGGGGGAAAATAGAAGAAGTCCAGCAAATAACAAGTGGAGGCAAAGAAAAACGTACTATTTGTTGGTTTAAACAGTGGTATAAACAACAAGGAAGTTGATCGAGTGACAAAGAGTGGCGGGGAAACTCAAAAGTTCAATTTCACAAAGTCGCACAGGCAAGTCAAGTCAAGTTGGGGAGCATGCACTGGTACAACGCATTGCTGCACCCACTACACAATGAAACAACACGGGATCCCGGTTGGCAATGCCCCAGGCAGACGCACGGTCCAGTCCCACCCTCCGGAAATGCTCCTCTGTCTGCCGCAGCCAGGTGTTACGTGGGTGACCCCTTGGCCTGGTCCAGCTACTCGGGTCCCCAACAATGAGGATCTTATGAGCCGGATCACCCTTGGGGAAACGCGCCACATGGCCGTAGTGCCGTAACTGAAGCTCCCTCATAATGCAAGTAATGTGCCTCATTTGGGACTCCATGAGCAACCGCTCATTCGACACAAAGTCAAACCAATGGTACCCAAGGATTTTACGGAGAGACACAGTACCAAAGGAGTCCAGTCTTTGTCTCAGGTCATTGGATAGTGTCCATGTCTCGCAGCCATATAGCAAGACAAGAAGCACCAGGACTCTAAAGACTTGGACCTTCGTCCTTTTGCATAGATATTGGGAGCGCCACACACCCCCCTTTCTAGCGACCTCATGACCCCCCATGCTCTCCCAATCCGTCTACTGACTTCATAGGAAGAGTCACCAGAGACATGAATGTCACTGCCAAGGTAAGTAAACCTCTCGACGAGATCGACACTCTCTCTGCAAACAGACACACTGCTAATGGCTGTGCCCAGAGGTCATTAAAGGCCTGGATCTTGTTTTTTATCCAGGACCAATGCATGCATATCAGTATATGTGGGACAAACATCTAAAAGACTCACAAAACCTATACAGGAACATTGCAATACTGTCAGAAGGAAAGACCCATGGTCTGTGATTTACAAGTTCCACTGGACAAGCGTTTAACTGGAACAGTGTGAAAGTAAAATTCAGGGCCAACACTAGGAGTGCCAGAGAGCTGGTTGAATGGTGGATTTCTAATGAAAACGCCATTAACAGACACTTGGACTTGGATTCAGTATATGCAGGCTTAACAAGAAGAACATCCAAATAAAAAATAAAGACTTTATAACACCTTCTGAACTCCACCTTATTAATCCACCCCCCGTTTACAACTCCCCACCCTACACCTGCTATATATTGCCTTTGATTCCTTTATGTCTAATCATTTTTCCTCTGATGATGACACCTGGTAAGTTGTCGAAAGTGTAGGAATAATAAATTGTTTTAAGATATGTAACTCATTGTCTCCATTTATGGATCTCTATCTAGTGTCACGCACGCGCGAGTAGGGGGCCGCGGACGGACCTTAATACGTTCGGGAAGACATACGCCAGCAGGGAGTGGCGAGGCACTAACCTTTCTCCTTTTTCTTACAGAAGAAAAGACGCACCGCCGCCATGAGACTCCCTCCTACAACTTCCCGCACTACGTTACTTCCGCCCTTCCTCCATCCACCACTCCTGACGTCATCAATCCCATCTTGCACAACGGCTCCTTCACAGCATCCCTCCACTTCCGGCCCCTCCTCCATAAATGGCCGCCGACACCATCTTTGGATGTCATGCACTGGAAATTTCATTTTTATGTACACTGACCTGAACGAAAGTGGAAAATATTACAATATACGGGGCCGGAAACCCCAAACCTTTATGTTGTTTATTACTTACTCTTTTACACTAGAAATATGTAAACCGTATCACAGACCTTCACTTCCATTTTGTGTTGTATATTTGTAATTCATTTAGATCACTTTCCAGATATCTGTTTTAACTTTGACATTAAGAGTCTTTTTCTGTTCATCAGTGGCAAAAAAGTCAAATA
The DNA here is from genome assembly GCA_026402145.1 of Polypterus bichir lapradei. Taxonomy (NCBI): domain Eukaryota; kingdom Metazoa; phylum Chordata; class Cladistia; order Polypteriformes; family Polypteridae; genus Polypterus; species Polypterus bichir. The sequence goes on from JANRMT010062791.1 coordinate 211,194,130, forward strand.
CAATCCACTGTGATCCAATGTTGTACAACAATGAAATGTGAAAACTCCTAAGAGGTGAGTACTTTTTTTTTTCACTGAATTTTAAAATATTTGAACTGACTGCTTGATGTGCAGTAGTGGGCCAACTTCATATCACCTGCCTGAAGTGTTTGTCAGTAATTGTGGACAAACATTTTTGCCAAGGTTGTGAATATTATAATACCACAGACTTTATATACAGATGTTATAATAAAAAAGTGGCTACTGATTTGTGTCCACGATTAAAGTGTAACAAATTTTAAGTCTTGTCAAATGCCCCTTCTGCCCTTTTATTCTGAAAACATTTCATTCATTTTAGGTTATTTTAAAAGCATTATTGTTCCATTTAGATACTTTGTTTTTGAATTTTTGTACTCATATTTAGAATTTTTTTGTAGGTTTGCTTGTGTTTGAATATTTATTTTAATTTCATAAATTAAAAACAAACTTAAAAGTTAGGTATTTTGTGACAGAGTTTGACAGTTGTCCATCCCAACCCCGTGGTCCTGAAATCATCAGAACTGAACAACTGAAGAGCTTCATCAGAAGAGTCCAGAAGTAAAGTGCCTTTAATTAACTGCTTATGGTCCTGGTAGCTTCACTCAAATGGACCTTTTAGTCACCACCTTGTCTGCTTTCTGCTTTCGCTGCCATCTTAGCTAAATGCCACCTGCTGTTCTTGAAGCATCAGCACACTTAGGATACCAATGTTTAGAAGAGGTGGAGTGACAGGTTAGTCACTCCCTCTTTTTTCAGTGTCCTGGGTCCAGTCCTGAATTGTTCTTATTGTGTCTGTTCTGATTATTGGGTCTTTCTTATGTTCGGACTTTTAACTGACTTA
>JANRMT010062791.1:211207092-211221106 GCA_026402145.1 Polypterus bichir lapradei
TAAGCGCCTGTCTTTTGATGGGTGATGCAAAGATCATTATAAATGAAAGTAACAGTATTACTTGGCCACGACCCTAACTGATTGCTGTGTCTGTGTTTAGAAGAATGGTAAATCCTGCTACAATAAATAACCATGCTCTTCCTGTTTCTAGATGAATAAAACTGGTTTTGCTAAAGTACTAAGACTCAGTCTCATTTTTGGGGTACAAGACAGGGACTCACACATCACATTGCAAGATATGTAAAGAACTAGACTACAGGGAGGATTGAAGACAATGGGAAAAGAAGAGTGAAAGGAGAAAGGACAAGCAAGTCGATGGAGTGATGGCCTCGTTGAGCGATCAGGAATTTAGAAAAAAGATGGAGGAGTGAAGTTAGAAGAAGTGAGGAGAATGTTGAGTTTATAATTTGGGATTAGATAGCAGAGATTAGACTTAACTAAAATGCTAGAATTCTATTAGGAAACAATACAAACACGTAATCAAAGGCAAGGAAGTCTGAAGTATTATTAGTTTAAATTTTCAAAATGTTTTAGTACTTCTTACATATGAAGAACAACAACAACAACAACAACATTTATTTATATAGCACATATTCATAAAAACAGTAGCTCAAAGTGCTTTACATAATAAAGAATAGAAAAATAAAAAATACACAATATGAAAACAAAATAAATCAGCATTAATTAACATCGAATAAGAGTAAGGTCCAATGGCCAGGGGGGACAGAAAAAACAAAATAAAAACTCCAGACGGCTGGAGAAAAAAAAAAAAAATCTGTAGGGATTCCAGACCATGAGACCGCCCAGTCCCCTCTGAGATGGTGATCAAGCTAAAAGAATTGAGAGGTCAAGTTTTGTTGCGCATAAGAGTATAAAAATCATTCAATTATGTAGAACAAAGTATTACATCTGAGTAATAACCTCACAGCAGTTTCATTAAAATTTGTTTTTAATGGCTTCCACAAGCTTGATCCTCAGAGTAGCAACAACAGTGGTCAGAATTCAAGAACTGAGCACTTCTGTAGACCCTGCAGTTCTGTAACAGCCTACAGTGTCTGCCCACAAGGATGTGATCAATCTCCTTAACCAGTATTGGACACAGGGCACAGGAACCAGGATCCAGTAATCTGCATCCCATAGCCTTTTGCAAGGTCAAGGAACATGGAGTCACTTTCACCACAGTCACCAGACACATGGGGAGCAACACATTTCTCATAGCCAGCCCCATCAGTGTCACTGGTTGCATTGAAGTCACCCGTGACCAGAGGAGTATCACCTTGTGAGCACTCATCAACCACTGAGCAAAGTTGCGAATAAAATGTCTCATTTATCAAGGCATCGTTCACCGCGGTCGGAACATACACTGAGACAACAGACAAGGCACCCAGAGAGTGCAATAATCCGAGTCTCAGAATACGCTCATTGAAAGGAGTGACATCAGACACCACGGGAAGAAGCCAATCCACCACAGCAACAGCTACTCCCTGAGTATGACAGCCTTCAGAGAGACCAGACCAATAAAAGGTGTACCCACCTACAGAGATCAGGCCAGTCCCCGGCCTGTGCACCTCAGAGAGTGCAGCCACTGAAATACGGAGTTACGAAGCTCCTCCGACAGCAGAGGAAGTTGATCATCATGCTGGAGAGAAAAGATGTTCCACGTGCCTACTTGGATGGGCTGCCTTAGATTAGGACCAGAGTGCTGCTGTGTAGCAGGTGGCGCCTCGGCACTACACCAGTTTCAATCTCCAACAGGCCTGAGCCCATTGGCTCTCCAGCAGTTTCAACGAGGCTCCCAAGGGTTTTTCCCCATTCTCTTCATAGAGCTTACAAATTTTCTATGGGTGGCTGCAGCAGAGCAACATCCCATTGATAGCAGAAAGGAGTCCTGTCTGCCGTTTTGGAGCTGTGTGGAGTTTTAAATGGTGTTGGAGTGCAAATCCTGCCACCAACCTCCAAGTTTTTTGATGGGGTCTCATCTGGGTACTCGGTTTATTCTCCCACTGGCCAGAGTAACTTCTCTGCTACAATAATGATGACAGTACTGCCACATCACCTGCTTGGGGCAACCAAAAGCTAAGCAATCTATCACTCTGCGGTCCCCAAAACAGGTAGTCCTTGTCCAAATGGGGGACAAAAGGCCCACTGATAGTGATGAGGAAAACAAGCAGGTTTGATTGTTTTGAAAAATTGACACCAAAATAATTTTCATAGGCGATTTCACAATTGCAAAACACAAAATGCCCCAAGTTTGGATGATCTAAAAACAACAGTCAGGTGAATTAAACATCACAAAGCAACCAGTGTCAACAGAGTTCCTACTGAGATTTAACAAGTTGGTGGAGAGGAACTGATTATACATCCGCAGGAATGCACGAATGACAGTCGCTGACTGTGTGGTGGACTCCAACAACCTGTAACCTTAAATAGGATGAGACAGGTTTAAGAATTAAATGTGAAGAGACATTTAATTCAACGTAAAGTCTTAAGGGTCATTACTAGAACAAGGACGTGACAGCAGCTCATCTCTCTTCTTATGTCTCTGCATTGACTTCCAGTTATGATTAGATCTTGGGTCAAAACTGGAGGGAGCAACAAAGAAAGAACAAGCAAAATCTCAAACCATCTCGGAGACTAATGGATAAAAGTACAAAAAACAGATAGAGGATATGTTAATAAATAAATACCATATAGTAAAATGTATAGATCGCAAAAGACAAAGTATGACAAAACTCAACTTTAGTGTAAGATTCTACCACAGAACACTTTCTATTGTCACTTCATCAATACACTTGAGGATCGTGGTTAGCCGCCGCCTAGCCCAGCAACACTGCACACATGGCAGGAATCAGCCCAGGTTGTGATGACATTCCGTCACAGGTTGCCACACTCTCTATCTCACACACACACACACACACACACACTGTGTCTTTACGGGCTAGGTTAGATGAACCAAACATACAGTGAATGTCTTTACACTGTAATAAATAAATACATTTAGTGGAGAAGAATCACTTCTTGAAAGAGGAGCACTAAACTCTGCTAGATCCTGTGTCCCCCACACAGTCCCGACCCCCGCTCCTTCCCCCACAGTTAACCCTTGCCATCGCTACTCCTCTCCTCACCTGTCTCGCAGCTCGCTCTTCTTCAGGTGTCACCGTGTCGTGATTCTTATGTTCAGTCGCCACACAAACTAAGCACACACACGTCTGGTCGGTCCTGCAGAAGATTTCCAGAACTTTCTGATGCTTCTCACAGATTTTCGCTTCGAGGTTTCCAGTCGACTCTCCCAGTCTGTGTCTTTTCAGAACTTCAGACCGCAGATGCGGCTGCAGGTGAGTCTCACAGTAGGAGGCCATGCAGGTCAGGCAGCTCTTCACGGCTCTCAGTTTTCTCCCAGTACAAACATCACAGGGCACGTCGTCAGGTCCAGCGTAACTCTCAGACGGTCCTCCATCGTCTGTAGCCTCCTTCAGTTTCTCGATCAGTTCTGTTAATACGATGTTTTTGTTCAGCTCTGGCCTCTCGTTAAATGGCCGTCTGCACTGAGGACACTTGTACCCCCCCTCTGTGTCAGGCTGGTCCCAGTAGTCATTGATGCAGTCCATGCAGTAGCTGTGTCCGCATATGAGAGTGACCGGCTCCTTCAGAACCTCCAGACACACCGGGCAGGAGTACCGATCGGCAGAAAAAGCAGGTTTATAAGCTGCTGCCATCGCGAACGTCCAAACAGTGTGACAAACGGGCGTTAACAGTGAAGAATTGAAAGTGAAAGAATCTCCGAGGACTTCCGGACATGTGCACACGCTGATTTCATTTTAATAAGACAGTTCAATTAAAAAAAGCAGGAATGAAGACACGGGACCGATCAGCTGAGTCAGCATTTTCCAGGTTTTGGTTGGCTATTTAACACTTTAGAAATTCAGTTGTTACTTACTTCTCTTCATTGCAATATCATTCATATGCACAAGATGGCGGTGTAGGACACAACACGTACCGTGACATACTGTGATTTTTCATAATTTAAAGTTTTTCTCAATCGCTTTGGTGCATTTCTCAGATCAGAATTGAAATTCTCAAAACTACTTGTTCAAACTCCATTTCTGTTTATTAGTTGTGCACATCAAATTCCCATTGTTTTGAACAAATAGAAAATGCTTTGTACATCCATGTATCTGATTGTGTACAATTGTCTGCTGCTTTTTACGTTCTCATTTGCTTTTGTCATCTCAGTCAAAATGCGTTATGCTCGTTCTCTGTTAATTAGTCCTCCCACTCAAAACATCTACTCATTATTTTATTGCTTTGGTCATTCCATTCAAAAAATGATTAACTAATTGTCATAATCTGTCTAGCATATTTATTTATGTACTTGGTAAATCTGAAATTTATAACAGTATTGAGTAATAGGTCTCAGGTGACTCTTAACTTATGATCATGAGGCATTAGCTGAACCAACGATCAAACAATTTTATACAATTGTTCAGAGGTGAATTCCATAGCACACACACACACACACACACACACACACGGTTTGTTTCTGCCTTGTGCCCTGTGTTGGCTGGGATTGGCTTCAGCAGACCCCCGTGACCCTGTGTTAGGGCATAGTGGGTTTTCCTACATGGTAATGGAACAACCACAAGCTAATGAACAGGCACAACAGTCTGGAAGAAGGCAAGTTAGGATGCAGGGTGGAAGAGTAAGAAGACAAAATAAAGGTAGAGGAAGAGAAGGCCTAGTACACAGGGTTGTTCCTGATGAAATAAGGTGGACCACGTTGTCAATTGAGGTCTTACAATGGCTAAGGCTAGTTGAAGAGTACAGCCAAACATTGGGCAAACTACTGTGTCCCCAATCATACAAACATTTCATCGGGAGTACAGGTGGGTACTGTAATGTAAAAATATGTATATTGTAAAGCTTCAAAGTACAGAGTTTGCAGTAACTTACTTTTCTGTATATTTTCATTTCATATTTGATGCTGTGTCATACACTGGTATATTTACTGTATGCATTTTCTCCATTTTTCAATACTGTCCAAACAGGACTGCAAGACTACCTCACAGGGTGGTCGAAGGCATCTTTTTACTATTCAACACTATTTGTGCCATGGTGTTTGCAAATAATGCCATTCGACTACAGGAGATACTGAGAGCTCTGATTGAAGATGACAATGTATTTGAGAACATCTCATTTGTAAGTGTCTCAACAATTGACAGAGTGCTGAAAAGACACCAAATGAGCAGGAAACAAATCTACCGGGTCCCATTTGAAAGAAATGATGACAGAGTAAAGGAGTTGCGTTACCAATATGTTCAAGTAAAATATTATTTGCATACTGTAATCTACAGTAAATAGTACAACTTTAGTTATATTTCTGCATAGTAAAATAAAGAAAGTAAAATCTGAACAGGTTTATTTGATGAACTATGTTGTCCAAAGTGGGCGGCACGGTGGCGCAGTGGGTGGCGCTGCTGCCTCACAGTTAGGAGACCCGGGTTTGCTTCCCAGGTCCTCCCTGCGTGGAGTTTGCATGTTCTTCCTGTGTCCGCGTGGGTTTCCTCGGGGTGCTCCGGTTTCCTCCCACTGTCCAAAGACATGCAGGTTTGGTGTATTGGTGATTCTAATGTGTGCTTGGTGTGTAGGTGTGGGTTTGTGTGTCCTGCGGTGGGTTGGCGCCCTGCCCGGGATTGGTTTCTGCCTTGCGCCCTGTGTTGGCTGGGATTGGCTCCAGCAGACCCCCGTGACCCTGTGTTCGGATTCAATGGGTTGGAAAATGGATGGATGGATGTTGTCCAAAATACTGTAAACAAAATACAATTTTACAGCACAGTATGTGCAATAATTATGTTTTTTTTTTTTTTTTTGGTCTTTAGCGTATAATGGATCTGGACTCGAGGGAACCACATCATAATTTTATATATGTTGATGAGGTGGGCTTCAATCTGGCTAAAGGCAGAAGGCGTGGAAGGAATCTTACTGGTCACAGAGCTACTGTTGATAAACCAGGCCAACAGGGAGAGAACATCACCATGTGTGCCGCTGTCTCTGACAACGGTGTGCTTACTCATATTCCCCTTGTAGGCCTGTACAACAAAGAACTTCTGTTGGCCTTTTTAGACACCCTGTATAGAGATGTTATACCTGAAAATGAGAGGGGTCTAATCCAGAATGATCTCCCAAAATATGTGATAATTTGGGATAATGTGAGTTTCCATTGCTTACACACCTTCAGAGAGTGGTTTACTAATCATGAAAGGATGATCACAGTATTTCTCCCACCCTATTCCCCCTTTCTTTAATCCAACTAAGGAATTTTTTTCTGCTTGGAGGTGGAAAGTTTATGATCATCAGCCCCATACCCAGTTGAGCTTGTTGGATGCCATGAATGGAGCATGTGAACAGATAAATATGAACTCCTGCAGAGGATGGATCTATCATTCAAGAAGGTATTTTCCACCTTGTATTGATAGAGACAATATCCACTGTGATGTGGATAAAATCTTTGGCCTGACAGACAAGAACATCAGGATGTGTAAAAAACGTATGGCTATACCCACACTGCTACGTTCTATGGAGTGTTTCCCCTGTTCATTTGCACTTTTTCTTTTATGCAATTTGTTGCTGCAAAAGGCATTCTTCTCTTTATAACTATGTTACTGTAACAAATATCTGTAAAATACAGTAAAGAACAGTATAAAAAATACTGTATAATACAGTGGTTCTCAATCTGTGGGGTGGGCACCCCTAGGGGGGCACGAAGTAACAAAAAGGGGGGCACGAAGATGTGAAAAAAGAAAACAAGAATCGAAAATATGAAAAATACATCTATTGAAACCAAAACAAATTAACTTAAACTACATTCTGATACTAGAAAAATAAATATAGAGTTATATAAATGTCGATAAAAGTTAAACAGGTATAATAAAATATGCATCTATGATATATCATTAATTAAAAAAGAACAAATAGGTATTAGTGGGCTCCTTTCAAAAACCATTAGGGGGGCGCAATTAAAACTGTTATGAAAACTCGGGTCGCAAATACTTAAAGGTTGAGAAATGCTGGTATAATATACAGACTCTGGCAATAAATCCCCTCAGTTATTGTTTGTACTTTGTAACTTACCAAATCTACTTCTACTACATTTTACTGTAGTATTGAAACTGAAGACTTTGAAAAAAGTTACAGTCACTTGTGCATTTTCAAACAATATTCCAAAAATCATACTTACAGTATATCCAGACCCTTGCAATCAATCCCTGAACAGTAAACACAGTAATTTGAAACTTTGTAGTATAGAAATTGTTATACCACACAGAAAATTATGTTGCCTTACAGATTTTCAGACAGTATTACCAAAATCCTTGTCAAAATTGTCAATACAGATCTTGAAAACTTGTTCATGCATTTTGACCATCTAGTTCATAGGCAATGGTGCAAGGAATTGTCATTCTGATGTCCCTGCCAGTTTCACTGGCACAAATATTTGCTTTTGGGGTATAAACTAAGCATTTTGAGCAAGTTACTTGCTCTTGCAGGTAATACACTGTGTTTTGTGGTTTGCTCATATTATTCTGAGAAATGCAAATACTCTTGTGCCTAACGTAAATTAAGTTTCAAGGAATGCACCAAAGCAATTGAGAAAAACTGTAATATGGTATTACCTAAAAAGAAACTTGCAGCCTGCAGGAAACTCTAGCAAGCAAATCTTTCTCTTTCTTCCTTTCTAGCTTAACCCACATCAATCACTCATGTAGCTATCACTCATCTAACACTCCTAATGCCACAGTTCCAGAGTCTGGGGTTCAGTTTGCATCCCCTCACTGTCTATAAAAGATCTGTAAGGTATTTCAAACAATAGTAAAGTAAAAAAAAATGATAAATGTCACATAGAAGTCTGGTCTGTTCATGTGACAGTAGGCCACTGTAGCAGATTTACGATAGTCTGTTATAACTACATACTGTTTTGTGGCTCTTTTGGAGTTTTTCCATTTAACTCTCAACTTGTTTTTGAGATTTTCAATTTGATTTTTTTTATTATATTTTGAAGTTATTTTTATTCATTCTGGTATTTATGTAACATAATCAAAACATCACATTACTGCTATCGATTCATCATGTGACTACAATCATCGTCACTGAACTTACAGTATAAATGTGGCTTAGCTGAAAACTTTCCACAGTTGGATAAAATAACAAAACCTTTTAGGATAGTTAGTTTTCTTGCTCAAAAAGACCAAGTGCAAGGTTTACAATGTTTGGTTAGCTCCTGCAGTTTAGACACTCTTGCTTTCTTTTTTGATCTTCCAGTTATGACGTCTGCCTGATGCTAACTACAATTATTGTTTTTGTATTATTATCTTCTGCTATTTTTTTCTTCTCACAATAATCCCTGGGGACTGAGGATATTACCTACTAAGGCATCATGAGTGACCCTGAGATGATTAATATTGTAAATGAAATCAGGTCTTAAATGAAATCATTGTACTGGCAGAATCAATTAAAGCTCTGATAACTGCTTCAAATGTGTTAAAACTTATATGTTCCATCCAGAGCATGTTGTCGGTGACTCTAAGAAATTTTGCAGATCCAGTAGCAAATGTGAATTTGTTTTCCGAGTCAAGATCACCTGGTTTGAGTATTAACTGAAAGCCCCAGGAATGGATGTCTGCATTGTATACAGATTAACACCTTTTAACTTTGAATCTAGAAAGTGTTTTGAAGGAACTTTCATGTATCTTTGACATTCCTGATTGTATACACAATGCATGCAGCACCCTCTTAAAACATGGTAAAAAAGGCTTTTGTGTCCTTTGAGCATCTTGCTGTAGTTATTCAAGGAATGACTAAGTCTCTCATTTTGATCATTTATAAACCTCTTAAATAAAATGTATCCTTAACTGAGGAATTCTCAGCATCTATAATAATAACTAATTATGATAGGTTTCTAATTGTGGGGGATTTTAATTTTCATTTGCATATTCAGTGCGACATCTAAACAAGTCTGTTTATTAACTTGTTGCACTCCTTGATCTTAGCCAGCATGTCAGCCATCCTACTGTAAGGGAGAACACATACTGCAATTACTAATTTCAAAAGGATTAAAAGACAATATGAGGCAGGTCATGGATATCGGTATATCTGACTATTTTGGCACATTATCAGTCATGGAACTACTGAAACTACAACTGAAAAGCATTTAACTAGAATTTAGTTCTTTATGCAGTAACTTCCAATGATGCCACTAGAAAGGTGGAATATATGAATGATAAGGTGAGAGCTGCAGCTGACATAACAGTCCCTGGAGAAATTGCAAAGAAATCCTCCAGCACTAAAATACCCTGGAAAACTTATAGTGTGTTGGATCTTAAGACAAAAATGAAGAAGAGCCAAGCATAAAGAGAGGAACCCTAAACTAACAGTCAACTAAGAATTATTAAAGGCACATACTGTATACTGTAGCTGAATATAACAAAGCAGTTGACCTTGAGACAGCAGTCCTATTTTTCTAAAATTATAAGTGATCATGCAGGACACCCAGTTTTCAATGCTTGATAGATAATCTTCTAAACTCAGCTCATTCGATGGAATGCCTCCTGGAATCTTCTAGCAAAACTTGTTTGGCTTTTGCCATATTTTTAAACAATTTAAAACATTCCTCCAAAAATGAATGTTTTTGAACCTCAACATGCTCTTTTTTAGAGAGGTAAATTCCTTTACTGAAACAGATTTTCCTGAACTCTATAGAGTAATTTCTCAACTAAAACCTTCCCCTTCTGTCCTTGACCAGTCTCAACAAGATTTCTAAAAGAAACCTCAGATGTGTACTTGACAACTTCAGACCAATTTGTAACCCGCCATTCTTAAGTGAAAGTTTAGAAAACATAGTTTTTCAGCAGTTAAATGACTGTTTAAATAAACACTCAGTTCTTGATAAGTTTCAATGAGGTTTTAGATAAAATCAAAGTACAGAAACTGCATTGGCTAAAGTAGTACATGTCCTGCAGGTTAATGTGGAGAAAGGCCTCATATTTGTTCCTGCTTTCCTAGCACTAGAATCCCGAAGCCTACAAAAAAACTCATAATCCCAGGCCACCTTAAATTCCTTTGCACTTCTCTATTAGTGTCTTTTGTTTTGTAAATGTGTCAGTCAGCACAAGCAGCAAGCAGCCTGCTATCCCATCATCCCCACCGCCGCAGCTCAACTCGGGCAAAAACTTCTCCCAGTTCAAGTCTGCTTATCTGGGTGTGCGGTGCCTGGAGTTGTATGGGGTAAATAATATATTGTTATTTGGAAAACATATGCATTTCATGTGTGTTCAGTGTCTTCAATGATCTGTGTAAATGTAGGATGACAGGAAATGCGAGACAAGAAATGTTGAACACATACCTAAAATAGAAACTTTTTTCATGTTATAGTACTAATGACAAAATTTTTACATAAAGTGTATAATGTGTGAAGACTGAATTCCAAATATCAAACAAATAATTTCACTAAAGGCAAACGTATAACACAACAAGAATATAACCAAAGAAAAAGAAATTGGGTTAGGGTACAATGCTGACAAAACCACTTGGGTGGTGCAGTGGTAAGAACTTCTGACTTACCATACATACATACACCGTCAGCATGGTGCTGCCAGATCTAAACACTAGGTTGATGAATTGCTCATGTACTGAAGTGATTTTAGGTGCAGGTGGAAGTCCCATTTTACTCTGCCAAGCAGAGTCATGTTGCGGTGCAGCAGTCTATTAGCCAGTGAAAACGCTGTGAAGAAGCTGTCTGTTGTTACGGTTCTGCCTTTGTCCAAAACACAGTTCTCAACAAAACGTTGGCAGATGTCTGAGATCACAGCACATCTGTCATTTTTCACACGTTCTGCATGAGTGTCATTGTTCTTAAAGTGCAATTGCCGAATGATACTGTGATAAAGGTCACTGGACATCGTATCTTTGATTACAACAAATAGTTCTGAGCAGGCATCAGCCACAGCGCTACTCTTGAGAAAAGACTGGAGACAAATGCCATCAACTTAGAGAGGGAGCAGCAAGATCGTTGCACCAAGTGAACGTCACTGAGAGAATAAAACTGAATAATAAAAAAAAAGTGCTTTTACAAGTAGCCAAAATTTACACCGGGTGTTACAGGCTGATATTAAATGTATGTTTTTATTATATTATAGTAATAACAATAGCAGCTCAGTACTCAAAACGCAGACCCCCCAGACTCGAACCCAGAACCTTTAGTTTATAAGACAGCAATTCTTGCCCCTGCATCATCCAAGAATACATATCAAGTTTCTGTCGATTGACACTTGAGCTTGGGCTTGCTTTTAACTCATTGGCAGAAACATGTAAATTGAATTTTTTTAACTTTGGTTATATTCTTGAACTAGCAAAATACCCGCGCTTTGCAGCGGCGAAGTACTGCCTTAAAATTTTTATTAAGAAGAAAATTAAACCTTTTTAAACTGAGGGATAAATATACCAATAATTATTTGTTAAGGTTCTCTTTGTATACCACATTGTCAGTTCGGCCCTCCGGATGTAATATGACCAAGCTGTAGCTGTGCACTGAGCTCACTCTTGAGCATGTAACTTACAGTTGGCTATGTGAAAAGTAATTTTGTCTCAAATCTCACAGCTTGGATTGCTGTTGTCATAATCGGTTTGAGTTTCAAGGTTTGTTTCAATTATGTTAGTATTTGCAGGACTTGTGTTGAAGTGACATTCGGCATCTGTCAAGCGTTGTAAGCATACAACCAGTTTCATCGATAACTTCGCATCCAGCTTTTGAGAGTTTAAACATCTATAAACATCAAAGTGTCCACTACTGAAGTCGTCACCTGTGAATCTAAGATGTTCAAGAGGCATTGGCGGTTGTCGAAAGGTGTAAAATATTTGGCCATTTCGGTACACTTGAAAGCGACAACCGAATAATTCAGCGGCAGCCATCAACTCACATGCAGAACCATAGGTGCAGGGCTTAAGCATTTCACTCTTATAGTGCTCCTGTGTAGTATAATTATCTCCTGTACCGTCATCAGTCCACACCTTGAACCTGTCCCAGTCATTCAATACATAAGACACAATGTTCCTCTGGATATCAAGAGTGAGCCTGATATGGCCGTGCAACATGTAAAAAAGAGAATGGAAAAGGCAGGCGGCATCTCCGGGCATGAAAACCACTCGGTAAGTGACAGTTCTTTGATCGATGGTGATCACCTTGATAGACATGTTAATGGGCGTAAGGCTGGAACGATAAAGGAAATGGGTACCTGAACAATGTAAAGCAAGTCTAAAATACCTACACAATAACTATAATCATAATAAACGAACAATAAAACAGCGGAGAAGCCGTGAATTAAATAAAAAGGCTGTAGTTATCAGCAGGGAGACGTGAATCCCGTGGCAAAGCAAGGAAGGGAATGTAGAGACCAGAGCGACAGACGGCCTTATATAGGCAGGCAGCCAACAACATGGGAGGCGTTGAGATGGGGGACCCAACGCCACCTCACAAGGTGACCGAGCTGCAGGCTATGGACGTAAATATGTACGTAAGTGGGATATAGTTAACATTGGGAACCCGCGTACCAAATTTCTTGAAGATGGGCCCATACGTAACAAAGACCATTGGAAAGTTCAATATGGCGGCCGACAGTGGCGTCATACCACCGAAATAAGTACGTACATTGGTTTTGGTTAGCACAGGGAAGCCGCCTACCAAATTTTGTGAAGATGGGGTCAGACTTCTACCCACACGGGAAGTTGGAGAATTAGTGACGTTGGAAAGTTCAACATGGCGGCCGACAGTGGCATCATACCACCGAAATAAGCACGTACATTGGTTTTGGTTAGCGCAGGGAAGCCGCCTACGAAATTTTGTGAAGATGGGGCCATAAATAAGAAAGTTCAACATGGCGGACGTTGTCGACCGTTATGACCGTTATGTGTAGAATTTCGAAATGAAACCTGCTTAACTTTTGTAAGTAAGCTGTAAGGAATGAGCCTGCCAAATTTCAGCCTTCTACCTACATGGGACGTTGGAGAATTAGTGATGAGTCAGTGAGTGAGTGAGTCAGTCAGTCAGTCAGTCGGTCAGTGAGGGTTTTGCCTTTTATTAGTATAGACTAGCAAAATACCCACGCTTCGCAGCGGCGAAGTACTGCATTAAAATTTTTATTAAGAAGAAAATTTAACCTTTTTAAAGTGAGGGAAAATATGGCAATAATTATTTGTTAAGGATCTCTTTGTATACCACGTTGTCAGTTCGGCCCTCCGGTTGTAATATGACCAAGCTGTGCGCTGAGCTTACTCTTGAGCATGCAACTTACAGTTGGCCATGTGAACAGTAATCTTGTTTCAAATCTCACAGCATGGATTGCTGCTGTCATAATCGATTTCAGTTTCATGGTTTGTTTCAATTACGACAGTATTTGCAGGACTTGTGTTGAAGTGACATTCGGCATCTGTCAAGCATTGTAAGCTTACAACCGGTTTCATCGATAACTTCACATCCAGCTTTTGAGAGTTTAAACATTCATAAACATCAAAGTGTCCACTACTGAAATTGTCACCTATGAATGTAAGATGTTTAAGAGGCATTGGCGGTTGTCGAAAGGTGTAAAATATTTGGCCATTTCGGTACACTTGAAAGCACCAACCGAACAATTCAGCGGCAGCCATCAACTCACATGCAGAACCATAGGTGAAGGGCTTAAGCATTTCACTCTTCTAGTGCTCCTGTGTAGTATAATTATCTCCTGTACCGTCATCAGTCCACACCTTGAACCTGTCCCAGTCATTCAATACATAAGACACAATGTTCTTCCAGATATCAAGAGTGAGCCTGATATGGCCGTGCAATATGTAACACAGAGAATGGAAAAGGTAGGTACCATCTTCGGGCATGGAAACCACTTGGTAAGTGACAGTTCTTTGATCGATGGTGATTACCTCGATAGACATGGTAATGGGGGTTGGAATGATGAAGGTACAGGAGATAATTATA
>JANRMT010062791.1:211255866-211271273 GCA_026402145.1 Polypterus bichir lapradei
CTGATACAATGGGAATAAAAAAAACAGTCTACACATTGCTCCCTTACTTGCTGGACTGGTGTGGCTGCTCTGTCGCTGATATGTTTCTCGCGCAGAGCTTTGCATTCTTTAAAGCCTGAACAGCACCTGTCCATTTTGGCAGATTGCTTGTCTCTCTCTCCTCCTCCAGATATCCACTGCTCTCTACAATCTCCTATGTTTCTATGCAAATCTGTGACCTAGGCATGACATTTTGTTATTTATTACTAAAACATGAAAAATGTTTTTGTTTTAACGATGTGTTTACATAGATTGTTGTAGACACAAAACACACAACAATTATTTCCCCTTACAATTCTGGGTAGCTCACTCCCAGATAATCAATCAAGGAAGGAATTGAGATAACTTCTTGCCCGTTCTGCGGCGGTGTGGGTGTGTGATATAGGAGACTGCTTGCTGCTTATTGACACATTTACAAGACAAAAGAAGCTGACGGAGAGGTGCGAAGGGATTAAAGGTGGGCCGGATTTATGAGTTTTTTCGTTGACTCTGGTAATTCTGGTGTTAACATCCTTCTCCCAATATACCCAGCATCTCTCCTCTGCACATGTCCAAAACAACACAATCTCACCTCTCTGACGTTGACTCCAAACTGTCCAATCTGAGCTGAGCCTGTAATGTCCTCATTTCCAATCCTGTCCATCCTCGTCACACCCAATGCAAATTTTAGCTTCTTTAACTCTGTCACTTCCAGCTCTGTCTCCTGCATTCTGGTCAGTGCCACCATCTCCAATCCATATAACATAGCTTGTCTCACTGCCATCCTATCCTTTTACTCTTGCTGATACCCATCTGTCACAAATCACTCCTGACACTCTTCTCCACCCATTCCACTCTGTCTGCACTCTCTTTTTCATCTCTGTTCCACAATCCCCATTACCCTGTACTGTTGATCCCAAGTATTTAAACTCATCCACCTTCGCCAACTCTACTCCCTGCATCCACATCATTCCACTGACCTCCCTCTCATTTACACACATGTATTCTGTCTTGTTCCTACTGACCTTCATTCCTCTCCTCTCTAGAGCATATCTTCACCTCACCAGGGTCTCCTCGACCTGCTCCCTACTATCGCTACAGATCACAATGTCATCAGCAAACATCATAGTCCACAGGGACTCCTGTCTAATCTCGTCTGTCAACTTGTCCATTACCATTGCAAATAAGAAAGGGCTCAGAGCTGATCCCTGATGTAATCCCACCTCCACCTTGAATGCATCCGTCACTCCTACTGCAGACCTCACCACTGTCACACTTCCCTCATAGATATCCTGTACAACTCTTACATACTTCTCTGCCACTCCCGAGTTCCTCATACAATACGACAGCTCCTCTTGAGTTACCCTGTCATGTGTTTTCTCCAGGTCCACAAAGATCTGTAGCTGTTAGTGCAGTTTTGGACTCCAGTCTACAAAAAGGACATAGCAGCACTAGAAAAGGTCCAGAGAAGAGTGACTTGGCTGATTCAGGGCTACAGGGGATGAGTTATGAGGAAAGATTAAAAGAGCTGAGCCTTCACAGTTTTAGCAAAAGAATATTAAGAGTTGACATGATTGAAATGTTTAAAATTATGAAGGAAATTAGTCCAGTGGATCGAGACTGTTATTTTAAAATGAGTTAATCAAGAACATGGGAACACAGTTGGAAACTTGTTAAGGGTAAATTTCGCACAAACATTATGAAATTTTTCTTTACACAAAGAACGATAGACACTTAGAATAAGCGACCAAGTAGTGTGGTAGAAAGTAAGACTTAGGGACTTTCAAAACTCGTCCGTTGCAAGAGATGGACGTCTGAAGTGTAGCTCCATTAGCAGCGGTGTTATTTTTTATATCATTTCCTTATTATCCTGAGATATCCTGTATTTATCCAACCTGAGGGTTCAACTACAGCATATATAAACATGGTCGGCAAGAAAGGGGCTCAGAAAAAAATGGAAAAGAAAACTAAAGCTGCATCCAAGCCCAGACTGACAAGTCCAAGTTCAAGTTCAAGGTATAGCCTTTCAGAGACTGACCTGGAACAGATGGGCGAAAGCCCAGACTCCTCGGGACCACAGTCTGCAGCATCGTCTCCAGTTGAGAGCGAAATGGGGAGGGAGTGTGCGATTGATGCAGGTCACAATAGCTTGCCGATTGGAGAAGATCATTTGAAACTGGAAAAGGCCTTGCAGTCTGCGCTTTCACTTACTCCACATGAGCTGGGATCATCGGCTGTGATAGAGCTTGTCGCTTCACCTACGGTGCTCGAAAGCAGAAATGATCTGTCCAAACTGAAGGTGATGATCGCTGAGCTCAAGCAAGAGATAAAAAATGATATAAAGAAAAGCGAGAAGGCAAGTGAGAAGCTGCAGTGGGAGCTGCAAGAGCTGTGGCAGGATAACAAAGACTTGGAGAGACACGTATATATCTGCTTTCAGGTGGCCTTTAATAGTATTCTGGATAAAATTGAGGAGCACATTCAGGAAAACGCGTCTAAACTGAACACACTTGCCAATCAGCTGGAGGATGTTAAGCAGGCATTCACGACTAAAATTGAAATAGCCGAAAATCTAGCATCCACCCTTGATGGAAAAGCAACAGCTGCCAGTTCTCAATGGAAAAAACTTGGAGACAGACTTGCTGTTCTGGAAAATGGAAGCAGAAGGAATAATATTAGAATTGAAGGTCTACCTGAGAATCGTGAAAGTCCAAACCCAGTGAAATTCGCAGCTGAACTATTCTCTAAAATAATTGGAGAGGACTTTAAATTAGAAAATGAGATAGCAGCAGCTTATCGCATACACGGACCAAATACCTTTAGACTTAGGTCTTTTATTATATATATAATAATATAATATTATATAATATAATATTATATAATTGAATACTAACCCTCACCTATTCTGTTTCTGTTCTCGGTACTCAAATGTGGCAATTGGTGCCACGGCCCACCTGCCTAGTTGTTTGCCTCCCTATGGTAAAGTCATCCCTTGTGGAGGATCACAGGAATCATGGGAAAGAGGGGCCCTTTCATCGGATTGGCTGGCCGAGCAACGTTTCAGCCGCGGAATGCCCAAATGGGGAGGCAGCTTGACGGATGAGGTCTCCAGCACTCTAAAAATATCAAAATCTTATTATGTGATATCATCTACTGTTAAATTCTGCTCTGTACTTCTAAAAATTTTATTATTATGCTGTATTAAGGATTTGTTCTGTTCTGTGTATTGTATTGTATTGAACCCCTTCTTTTGACACCCACTGTACGCCCAACCTACCTGGAAAGGGGTCTCTCTTTGAACTACCTTTCCCGAGGTTTCTTCCATTTTTCCCTACAAGGTTTTTTTGGGAGTTTTTCCTTGTCTTCTTAGAGAGTCAAGGCTGGGGGGCTGTCAAGAGGCAGGGCCTGTTAAAGCCCATTGTGGCACTTCCTGTGTGAATTTGGGCTATACAAAAATAAACTGTATTGTATTATTGTATTATCCGCTTCGAGAGATTATTATGTAAGCTAGATGTGATGGCACTCCTCAGATGCAAGCAAGAGATTATATTTGAAAATAACCACATTCATATTTTCCCTGATTTCTCTCTCGTAACAGCTGCTAAACGTGCAGCCTTCTACAACATTAAACAGTGGTTATGGTAAGCCGATATCAAATACAGCCTCTTGTACCCTGCCAAACTGAAAGTGGATGTCCAAGGCCAATACTACGTCTTCTCCAGCAAGGAGGAAGCAGAAAAGGAATTAAGAAAGCTGATCTCAACACTATTCTGAAACATAATAGTGAGTCGCATCCTGTCATGACATGGCAAGGAGATATCACCTGCTGTCTGATCCACTTGTAATGATACGGATATTATAATTATACATCCTTTTCATTATTCGGATGCTTTCTGTTTATGTTTTAATTACAGTTATAGACATGTGTGTGGAAGAAATTAATTTTTTTTCCTACTACCCTAAAGGAGACTGTTTAACATCATACCCTTGGTTTATTGTTATTATTGCATTAAGACTTACTATGCTTATCCTGGACCACTTTCTAATACCATCCCCTGAGTTTATTATCTTATTACTTTAAGACTGCTGAAGATTATATTATATATTTTATGCTTATAGTTTGTTAATGAACATATATAATCATAGGTTGTTAATGATTATATTTTAGGCATATAGTATTTAGACTATATTGGCAATAGATATCTCTACTTTTTAATCCTAAAACGCCGCTGCGTGGGGGCTTGTTTTGCTCTGTCTCTAGGTATGTCAGAGGACCGAGACTTTGTGAAGTGGGGTCCAGCCTGACGTGAAGAGGCACCACCGGGGCCCCGGGGGACCCGGGGGGGAGAGAAAGAGAGCAGGCTATATCTAATCTATCCTTTTAATCCTTATAATTATAACTACCAATGTAACAATAGGTTGCATGGCAGTAACTCTTGGGGAAATAGGAAATTAAGGTTAAAGCTGTCTCACTTTCAGTTAATACTATAAAATGACATCAAAAACTCAGAATCAATATCTCCATGATGGGACAGTTAACTTTGTGAGCTGGAATGTTAAAGGCCTGAATCACGAATTAAAGAGAAAGAAAGTACTCTCTCACCTAACAGGTTTAAACACTAAAATAGTATTTTTACAGCAGACCCACTTACTAAGCAAGGATTAGTTCCATCTACAAAAGGACTGGGCTGGCTTCCAAGTGAGGCTAGCTCCCCTCCTATTAGCAACAATTACAGAAGCTAGAGACAATCAAATTCTACCTCGAACTTTTCACCAAGCATTAATCACCGTCTTTCCTAAACAAAATAAGGACTTATTACAATGTGCATCATACAACCAATTTCACTTCTGAATAATGATGTTAAGATACTCTCAAAAATTATAGCTAGAAGGATGGAGAAAGTGCTGCCTTTGGTAATATCACAAGATCAAACTGGTTTTATCAAGAGTCGACACTTATCCTCCAATCTTCGACACCTGTTTAATGTAATATAATCACCAACAAAGTCAAACACTCCAGAAATATTATTATCATTGGAAGCAGAAAAAGCATTTGACATGATTGAATGGAAATACCTTTTCACTACATTAGAGAAATTTATGTTTGGCCCGAACATTTGTGCATGGATCAAACTACTGTGTACCAATCCAGAAGGTTCAGTTTGTATTAACAACATTTGTTCAGACTACTTTAAACTAGAACATGGTACCAGACAAGGATGCCCCTTGTCACCACTGCTATTTGCAATCGCCATTGAACCATTGGCGGTTCACTGTCGAAATGCTGATCAGATAAATGGGAATATCAGAGAAGGACTGGAACAGAAAATTTCTCTATATGCAGATGATATGGTACTGTATATATCAGACCCACAAAATTCTGTGGCTTGAGCACTTACAGAATTTCAAAAGATCTCTGGTCTCAGAATTAATCTGAATAAAAGTGTACTCTTTCCAGTGAATTCCCAAGCATATAATATTAGATTAGACCCCCTACCTTTTATCATTGCAGATCAGTTTATATACATAAGGGTAAACATCACAAGTAAACACAAAGCTCTTTATCAACAAAATTTTGCCGTCTGTATGGAAAAAATTAAGCAAGACTTGCATAGATGGTCAACCGTTCATCTCACTCTAGCTGGAAGAATTATCATTGTTAAGATGAATATTATTCCTAAGTTTCTTTTTTGTTTCAAAACATTCCAATATACATCAATAAATCATTTTTTTAGCGATTAGATTCAATAATAACCTCATTTATTTGGAACTCAAAACATCCACATATCCAAATAGCGACCCTACAAAGACCTAAGGCAGAAGGTGGCATGGCTCTACCTAACTTTCAGTTTTATTACTGGGCAGCAAAAATACAAGCTATTAAAACCTGGACACAAATAGATGAACATAAACAGGCCTGGTCCACAAAAGAAATAAAATCCTGCAATACTTTATATTCCCTGCTTTGTAACCCAATAAATGCAAGGTATCGGCAATATACTAATAAACCAATTGTGCTTCACTCACTCAGAATATGGAAACAATGTAGAAAGCATTTTAAGATGGTGAAGTTTTTATCTGTGGCAAGAGAACCACCTCTTTCAACCCTCGCAAACATATGCAGTTTTTAATATCTGGAAAAAAATTGGGATTAAATTGCTCAGAGATCTTTATATAGACAACATTTTTGCATCCTACGAACAATTACGCTCAAAATTTAACTTTCCAGCTACACATTTCTTTCACTATCTTCAAATTAGGAACTTTGTTAAACGGAACCTGCCTGATTTTCCTCATCTTACACCCTCGTCCATGCTGGAAAAAATATTGCTCAATTTCAAGGACTTAGACACCATCTCTGCAATATATAAAATTATTTCACTGTCACTCCCTTTCAAAGATCCAAGAGGACAATGGGAAAAAGATCTCTTAATCAATATATTAGAAAGGGAGTGGAAAGTAGCAATGCAGAGACTTCACTCGAGCTCCATATGCGCAAAGCATACAATTATTCAATTCAAAATTATATATTGAGTACATCTGTCTGGCTTAAAACTGTCCAAAATGTTTCCACTGCAAGATCCAACCAGCGAATGCTGCAATCAAGTCCCAGCCTCACTGGGTCACATGTTTTGGGCCTGCGCCAAATTAACATTATTTTGGACCAAAATTTTTAAGTGCCTTTCAGACAGCCTTGGTGTCACAATCCCTTCTAACCCATTAACAGCTGTGTTTGCTGTCCTTTCAGATGGGTTTAAAGTGGAGAAGTCAAAGAAACTGTGATTGCACTCACTACACTTTTGGCACGCAGACTTATTTTTCTAAACTGGAAGAATCCTAACTCACCTCTTTTAAGTCAGTGGGAAACCGATGTTTTATACTAAGTGAAATTGGAAAAAATCATATTCAGTTAGAGGATCTGTACAGATTTTTTTTTAAAACCTGGCAGGATATAATCAATAAAATTTTAAAATAAGCTCATAAAGCACCGAGGAAGCAATTATCTCTGCATTTCTTTTTCTTCTCCATTTATCTCTATTGCTCTATTAAACTCATCAATTTAGGTATGTTTACAAGCCTTAAGTTATACCCCGTTGGCCATGGTCTCTCTCTCAGGGGTGGGGGTCGAATTGTTTTTCAATCCTATTTTTTGTAAAAATTGATTGATTTGTATGAATGATTACAAATAAATTATGAAAAAAAAAACTTGACGATGTTTTTTTGAAATGAAGAAATAAGTGGATAGGACTGGTGAGCTTTGTTGGGCTGAATGGCCTGTTCTTGTCTACATTGTTCTATTGTTCTGAAAGTACAAAATTAAAATGAAGAATGGTCAGGGTGGACTTGTGGGAGAATAAATGATATAACAGTGTGTACAGAGAGGATAGGAAAAGTGACCAGTCTGGTGGAGGGTCTCAGGGTCACAATGCTGTCTTTATGAATTTATTTATTAAAGGAAAATTTGTGGTTGAGTTCACCTCATGTTCATCAGTCTGTCGACTGGACACTGCAGTCTTTCCAGATTAAACACAGGGTTTGTGTTGTGAGTTTGGGATAGTCAGAGCCATAAGGTTACAAGAAATAAAATTCATGAGATGCACACCCACATTCATTCAAACACACACACACATATTCACTTGTTGTTCACTCACCTCAGTTTCTTTAATTTGCAGTTTTCACTCCTCAGCCCCTCACACAGCTGATCCACTGCTGAATCCTCTAGGTTGTTCTCACTCAGGTCCAATACAGTCAGTTGTGAGTGTGGAGCAGAAAGAACTGCGGAGAGATCTGAGCAACAACTGGAGGTGAGATGGCATAACCTGAGGCTGTGGAGAAGAAAAGAGATGAGTGAGGACTTAAGGAGAGATAGACAGAAAGACAGAAGGAAAAACAACTCAAAGGTTCATTGCCGACTTGTATTCTTATGAAGTAAGATGCTATATATCTGATGGTGTATCCTGCCTTCATGCTGCATTGGCTGGTGTAAAGTAATTCAAACAGACATGTGGACATCAACACTGGGTAAGAACGTCAAAGAAATGAGACTGCGGGCATCCTGCACTTATGTGACCAGTTGGACTTGTCAAAGGTGAATATGGGGTAAGGATGAAAAACTGGAATTTTTGTCCGCCACTTACTACTCACAACGTGGCAGCCTGCTGATGACCAGCAGCAGGTCTGTTTGTCTCTGTTTTTGTCTGTCTTTTTTTTATTTGTTGAAATTAATTTTTGTAATCATGCCATAAACAAAGACACCAAATGGACATTTTCTGCACTTTGTATGCAGTTCTTGAATAAACTTGCAAAATATTCCACACTACTTTTTACATTGCACACTTTCTTTACAAATTTAAAAATCCACAAAAAACAGTTAAGATTCAATCCAAAGTCTGTAAGGCTTTTAGACAGGTAAATACTAATGAAGCACAAGCTGCTCAAAAGAATTTAAAACATGGCATTAAAAAAAGCTAAAGTTGATTATAAGGACAAAACATTTTCCACACAAAATTAAATCATTGTGATCGGGCATTAAATCCTTATCTGGACATCATCATTCAAAAAATAAAAAACATGTTAGGGTTTGTGGTTTAAACTCCAGCTCCTATTTAGCTAACAGGTTTACACAAACACACACACACACAAACTGGAACCTGAGGCACGATCACAGAAACAATCACCTCATGTACCAAATCTCTTTATCAATACTGTAAAAAAATATGTTCGTTCTCTGATTAGCACTCAGTTAGCAATTTCAAAACACAAGTTTTGTAAAACATTACACACAGTTCTCTACATTGCACACAGTTTACAAAATGGAACCATGTTGGGTCTTCATTGGAACCAAAACACAGCCAATCATTGGTTAACTGGCTATACCCGAATCTCAGGTGTGAGAACACTGACAGGTAATTTTTCCACTTAGATAGCAGAGCATGAGCAACAGGCATGTTATCTTGCTTTGGACAACAATGGAAACAAATATTGCTCAGAGAGGAAGAGGTAAGAAGGTAAGAGGAGGATGTGTATGAGGAAGAAGATTAAGAAGGTCCATAACTAATGAAATACATGCCACCATGGTTGATCATGTGGTCAACCATGGTTTGAGTATGTGGGAGGCTGGCCAAAGAGTCTAGCCAAACATTAGCTGCTTCATTGTAGCTGGCATCATCTGAACATTCAGAAATGAAAACAGGTAAGTAACCTATAGACTTCATGGTGCTAGGTGCTATGATAGTTTTTAGTAATACTTCCACATCTATGGTAGTTCTGTAATGTATATTGTCTAGAAATAAAAATTACAGTAATTGTACAACCTTTCATTTCGTACTGCAAAACATCTTACACCCTACTCATTTACATCATGATTATGCAGAATTGAAAGAAGCATATTATAAATATGGTCTTGGCAAACAACAACATTCGAATGAGAGACCTTCAAAGTCATATTCTCTTAGATACCACCACCTTCATTATACGAGATAGGTCAGTTTGTCAGCATTGACCCATCTCTTTCAGTGGAATCAAATCAGAATGAAGAAGCTGTACAGAGTGCCATTTGAGAGGAACTCTGGCAGAGTAAAAGAACTGTGCTATGAATTTGTGCAGGTGAGCCTTTCCTAGATTTTTTTGCCATTGTTATTATAGTTACTGTACAGTCTTGGCCAAAAGTTTTAAGAATGACACAAGTATTGATTTTCACAATGTTTGCTTCTATAGGGTTTCCCAAAATTCACGCAAGATTTGAATTTGGCGCCATTTGTGCGTTAAAGTGTTGCCAAAGAAAAAAAAGACAGTGTGACAGCTCACAGTTCAGGGTTATTAAAAATGGAGCGCTACACGAAAGAACAACATGTTTTCATTGTTGAGCAATATTTAAAAAATAATGAAGGTTTGGCAGCTACAATTCACAATTTTCGTACAAAATATGGTCGGAATAGTGATTTAACTTCATCAACTTTTTTGAACAAAATCATCTTCAGCGATGAGACTCATTTTCATCTTGATGGCTTCGTTAATCGTCAAAATTGTTGCATTTGGGGTTCAGAAAATCCACGAGTGATTGTTGAGAAACAAATTGTTTGGTGCGGATTTTGGGCTGGAGGCATCATCGGACCATTCTTCTTCAAAAATGAGGCTGGTCAGGCAATAACAGTTAATGGTGCTCGCTATCGCGACATGATAATCCAGCTTTTTGTGCCTAAATTGCAAGATATGGATGTGGACTACATGTGGTTTCAACAAGACGGTGCCACATGCCATATAGCCCGAGAAACAATTCAATTACTGCATGAGTCATTTCCTGGTCGTGTAATTTCCCGTTTTGATGATCAGAATTGGCTGCCCAGATCATGTGATTTAACGCCGTTGGACTTTTTTCTTTTGGGTTTTTTGAAGTCTAAGGTTTATGCCATCAAGCCCACGACCACCCACACCTTGAAGGAGGAAATTGAGCGCTGTATCAACGAAATTCAGCCACATTTATGCAAAATGGTCATGGAAAATTTTGACAAAAGAGTGCGTATGTGCCAGCAAAGCCATGGAGGCCATTTACCCGATATGCTATTCCATACTTTATGAATCAATTAAAAATTTACAATTTTTAATTAAAAATCCTGTGTTCTTTATCAAAATTACTTCTTGCGTGAATTTTGGGACACCCTTGCATACTGAAATATAATTACAAGCATTTCATAAGATTCAATGGGTTTAATTGACAGTGACATGAAGTTTATGCAAAGAGTCAATATTTGCAGTTGTGGCCCTTCTTTCTTTTTCAAGACATCTGCAATTTGGCCTGGCATGCTGTCAGTTAACTTCTGTGCCTGAATCCTGACTGATGGTAGCTGCCCATTCTTGCATAATCAATGCTTGGAGTTTGTCAGAATTTGTGGGTTTTTGTTGGTCCACCTGCCTCTTGAGGATTGACCACAAGTTTTCAAAGGGATTAAGGTCTGGGGAGTTTCCTGGCCATGGGCTGAAAGTTTCGATGGTTTGTTCTCTGAGCCACTTAGTTATCACTTTTGCCTTATGACCCGGTGCTCCATCATGCTGGAAAATGCATTGTTGATCACCAAACTGTTCTTGGATGGTTGGGAGAAGTTGCTCTCAGAGCACCGTGCCATAAGGCAAAAGTGATAAATAAGTGGCTCTGGGAACAAAACTTGAAAACTTGAAATTTGGGGTCCATGGCCAGGAGAAGACAAACAGAATTTAACCAAATAAGTAGCAATTGGATTTAGCTTGACAGGTAGAGGGCTTGGATGTTTTAATAATACCAAATATTTCCTCCACATTTGGGAGTTTAAAACTAGTAAGAAAAGAAGAAGGAAGATCATAAAATACTCAATGTATGTAATTTCCAAAAGTAGTCAACTGCTGCTGGATCTTTCCAGTCTTAATATTAAAAAAGGTCATAAAAGAGTTACACCGATCAGTGCAGTAAAACTGAAGTGGAAGACTGTCAGGTGGCCGGAGGATTGTTGTTCACAGTTGAAAATAAAGCCCTAGTATTCCCTTCAGCAGACCCAATTAGTTATAAGTAATATGTAGTTTTTGCTACAGACAAAGCATCCTTATAGACACACATGTGTTCATCATACAGATTATTATGCACATCAAAGCCTGTCTTTTTATAAAGGCATTCCAATCATCAGCCCTTAGCCTTAAGTGGGCGAAGTTTAGGGTGAACCAGGGAGTAGAGTGGATGAAAGAGACTGTTCGGGTTTCAGAACAGTAAGATTTTCTAAAAGGCTGAATAATCCTTTGTTATAGTGGGAAACTAGTTCATCTGTGGTTTAATAAATTGTCACTACTGGGCAGACTGTCAACTCCATTGGAGAAGGCAATTAAATCAATATTATTAATATTGCGAAATGAGATAGAATGGAAAAGATTTGATTTAGATAATATTAAGTTGACATTAAGAGACAATCAGTTTGTGATCGGATATCGACAGGTCCTATGCTGTACAATTATAAAGAGTAACACCAGGGCAACAAATAAGATCAAGAATATGGCCTTTAGAATGAGTAAGAAAGTCTATAAATTAACCCAGTCACAGGGGATACACAAACCAGTGTGTTTCTTCGTGCCGGTCCCTGATGAATGAGGAGGGTTATGTCAGGAAGGGCATCCAATGTAAAATTTTGCTAGATCAATATGCGGACAATTTTACAAATTTCCATACCGGATCAGTCGAGGCCTGGGTCAACAGCAACCACCATCAGTACTGTTAGCTAACAGAGTGCTGGAGGAAATTGCTCTACTCTAGGCTGAAGAAGGAGAAGAAGAAGGGGGAGATGTGTCCGGAGGCAGAAGGATGGTGGAAGGTAAAGAGAGTTGAACTGAGGGTAGGAACTTTAAATGTTGGCAGTATGACTAGTAAGGGAAGAGAGTTAGCCAATATGATGGAGAGAAGAAAGGTTGATATATTGTGTGTGCAAGAGACTAAATGGAAGGGGAGTAAGGCCAGGTGGATCTGAGGTGGATTCAAATTGTTCTATCATGGTGTGGATGGAAGGAGAAATGGAATTGGGGTTATTCTGAAGGAACAGTATGTCAAGAGTGTTTTGGAGGTGAAAAGAGTGCCAGACAGAGTAATGATTATGAAGCTGGAAATTGAAGGTGTGTTGATGAATGTTGTTAGAGCATATGCCCCATAAGTTGGGTGTTCGATGGATAAGAAAGAAGATTTCTGGAGTGAGTTGGATGATGGTGATTGGAGCGGATTTCAATGGACATGTTGGTGAAGGGAACAGAGGAGACAATGAGGTGAGGGGTAGGTATGGTGTCAAGGAGAGGAATGAAGAAGGTCAGAGGATAGTGGATTTTGCAAAAGAGGATGGACATGGCTGTGGTGAATATGTATTTTAAGAAAAGGGAGGAACATAGGGTGGCATACAATAGTGGAGGAAGATGCACACAGGTAGATTACATCCCATGTAAGATAGGGCAAAAAAAACAAAAACACACGGTCACTAATTACAACCGCAAGATGTTATGCGAATGAATATGAATAATATGAGTAATGTTGCATCCATGCCACAATGTTTTCCGAAATGTACTATACAGGTCATAAAATGAATAATTACAAATATCATATATACCTATGTCTCTGTTTTTCATAGACCATAAGGTGCATACTAATTCAGCGTGAGCAGGAACACTCAATAAAAATGAATAAAAAAAATTCAAGTGACGGTGAGATACGAAGAAGGCAGATTCACCAGCGTTTGTGTGTCAGCTTTTATCCCTCCAGATCAGAGAATGTCCAGCTCCATTGCCTCAAAACATCACTCACATCTACAGTTACTCCCAGTTTCAAATAAAAACTAACAGCGTCAGATCCCAAGGGCGGTAGTATGTATCGCGATCGTGACTGAGAGAATAAAAGTGAAAAAAAGGTAACTTTTACAAGTACTATAAATGTACACCATCTGTTACAGACACAAACCAAATATATGTGTGTACTGTATAATATTAACAATAAGAGCAGCTCACTACTGAAAACAGCAAACATAGGAGTCAGTCGGGATTGAACCTGGGACTCTTGATTACAAGTCAGCAAATCTTACTGCTACACCACAGAAGCTGTTGTATCGTCCTTGAACCTTTTGTGAAAGTGTTTATTTGATCTTTGGACTTCAGGCTTCACACATTATATAGTTTATGCCTACATTTTGTCGTTAACTACTATAATATGAAAAACGTTTCTGTTTTAACAATGTGTTTACACAGATTATTGTAGAAACGGAACACACATGAAATGCATGTGTTCCAAATAACGATCTATTATTTCCACTCTAAAACTCCAGCACTTCACTCCAAGATGATCAAGGCATGAGCTGGGAGAACTTTGGTCTGCGGCGGTTGGGGGAAGGAATAGCAGGCTGCCTGCTGCTTGTCTTTATCTGCAAATTTACAGGACAAAAGACGCTGACGGAGAAGTGCGATGGGATTTAAGGTGGGCTGCATCTACAACTTTTTTGTAGGTTCTGGTAATTCTAGTGTTAAAAAGTCCTTATTCATCTTGAGAAGTTGATAAATGGTGGCAAGTATAGAGGAAGTAGGTCCATTGATTGGCAAGACAATGGATTCAAATGAGGCATACTGAGGCAAAGTTTTAGGTGATACTTTCAAATTTACGCTGTAGAATATCACAAGATCTGTGCCATGACCCGGGGAAACCTGGGGGAACAGTTGTATTAAGCTGTGAAAGTCACTGGTTTGTTGTCAAGTCTCGGTTAAACAAAAAAAATCAAACTTATTGTCAATTAACAGATCGTAAAGTATAGGCCCCTTACCAGATAGTGAACAGACTTTGAATAGCACAATGGCAAGTTTGATTTTCCCAGGTGTTGCTATAGCAGACCTTGCTAGGTTAGCTACCACACTAAGGTCAGCAGTCTGTCCAGATCTCCATGAAAGTAGACCAAGAAGATCGTATTGGCTTATAGTCATAGTTGAAGTTCCTTCGAGACCTGTGGTGAATGTATTTCCAATGAGAAAAATGGAGAATATCTTGGTGATGGCACAATGCCGAAGGTGTCTTAGACAGGTGACACCAAAGTCTAGGTAGCTCCACTGCAGGATACTTGTAAATCGATGTCACTGGATAAAGCATGAAAAAAGACAATCCAGGCAAACACACTCCAAAGAAGCAGCTTGTCAATCCATAGCATGGATAAACGTCCAGCCGGAGAAGCAGATCACCAGCAACCAGGTAAACACTGGATTTATCAGATATCGTTAAAACACTCAAACAAAACTCTGGCAGATATTGACCACAAATACTGGAATACTGTTACTTAGACCAGCATTTCTCAACCTCTAAGTATTTGCGACATGAGTTTTCATAACAGTTTTAATCACGCCCCTCCAATGTTTTTTTGAAACCATAATAAAATTTATTCCTTTATTATTTGCTGCCCTTACACCGCTACAAGTTTAAAATTTCCCTATGAATAGCAAAATTATGCCACATATGGCAACATTTGCACCCCCTTTTTTTGTTACTTCCCCCCACAGTTTGAGAACCGCTGGCTTAGACAAAGACAGCAGATTAGCTAATAATGCGTAACTAATAGAAATTTAGCTACAAAAGAAAACTAAGTCACCAGCAGAGCAGCGGCAGCCAGTAGCGCAATAATAAATCAGGAAAACAAGCTTCCTTGCAGACACAAAAATCAACACAAAACATCAGGTAGAGAAAAAGTTCAAACTTGAATTGAATTTCAATAATAATCAAAAAATAATACTAAGTTTGATGTTACATGCACAAGAACCTCAGAAGTTGTGACTTCGCTCATTTGATTACAGACAGTTTATATACATACAACAGTGAGCAGCCTTATTGCATGGGTGCAGAAACTGTTCTTAAATCTCACAGT
>JANRMT010062791.1:211275523-211295962 GCA_026402145.1 Polypterus bichir lapradei
ATATACATTGTTACTGACACTCTCAGTCATTCCCTATATTGCCATTTTCTCTCTTGATCGCTACAGGTTATGGTCATGTCATCTCACATCTAGATGTTGTCTCTGATGCTCTCTCTGATGTTCTCTCACAACTGACTGACTTGAAGCTCAATGACATGGAGGATACTGGGGTGACTGAACTGTGTGAGGGACTGAGGAGTGAAACTGATTAAGGTTTGGAAAGATGGCAGTTTTAAGTGATTAACCTGGAAGTGACATAGGGAGACTGGAAGTGACCTTCTTCTGATGTCATCTTAGGGGTCAGAACCGGAAGTGATGTCTTTCTGGGTGCCGGAACTGGAAGTTATGTCTTTCTGGGAAGCGGAACTGGAAGTGACATCTTCAATGTTGAGTCAGATAGGTTTTCCCGCGGCTGGTCTGCAGAGACAACAGGAGAAGGTTTAGTGCACCCCGCTAACCCCTGGCCTGGCATGGAATTACCTTAACTTGGTCCATACGTCCTCCTACTTGCACATGTGTGACAATACAGTCTCCCTCAACCCACAGAAAGGGCAGGTATCTGAAGCCCCTGGACAAATAATTGACAGAAAAGAGTTCACAGCAACTACAGTATACCATGCAATATACTCCACTGTAAATCCCCTACCCTACTGGTCAATGGTGGTCTATATAGTGCTCTCCATGCTGTTTGGGTCTCTTCAGGAATGTCAATCTCCTTCCTTCAGGGTGTGTTGGCCTTCAGTGCTTTCAGTTGATTCTGATTCTTTACTTTCACGCAGATCTTGTACAGCTGTTTTCCTTTGATGGTGCGTATGGGCAAGTCTCTCAGATCTTTTGCCAAAAATAATCTGTTGGTGTCACTATTGGCCCAATCTCCTACTGGAGACACCACAAGTGTAGTGAAAGTCGGATCTTCAGGTGGCTTCAGCTGGTCTTTAAAGGTGGTCTTCAGGAGTATCCTTACTTCACTTCTTAGAGATGCTTTTACTTGTGTTAGGAATTTCTACACAAGCCGCACTGAGTGCACTTCTGTCTCTGCTGCTACTGTTTCTGCACTTTCCCAATTATATTCATCCCAGTTGATTAAATGTTTTAATTGTGTAATGTTATTTCTACAGAGACTATGAATAAAGCTTGCAGACTCTCCTATTGTGGTGCAGATATTTGGATTAAATACAATGGGCTACTCCAGAAGCCAAACAAAGGAAAGGTCGTCACAGTCTCTTTGAATTGATAAAATTTGCCAAGCTTTAAAAAGATTCCTGTAAAAGTCTGGTACTTGTAAGATGGCTCCATATTAGGCTTTTGCCCAATCCCATTTGTCCCACATGGTTAAAAAAGAGCAATGCCAGATTCATCCAGGGCTCGGGCATTGTGGAGTATAACAGTTTTTGCACTGTCTGAACTCGGGAGGCAATAATTCTGCTTTCAATGTCCATAATCCCTTGCCTCAAGTGGCAAGTATAATATGCCCCTCCTCAACCAGTGAAGACCATCCCAAAAAAGGTTAATAACATTCTCTTGAATCTTTTGAATTATATATGGTGGGGGCTCCAGACAGATACACCGGTGCCACAGACTCGAAGCCACCAGATTGTTAATTACTAACATTCAACCTCTGTACAACATTTGGAATAGTATCCATTTCCATCTGGCCAACTGAGCTGCCACTTTCTCCAAAAGTCCATCCAGGTTCTTCTGGACATAGTGATCATCTCCTAGATGTACTCCCAGGTAGAGAATCCCTCCTGTGTTCATTGCATCCCTCCATGTAAACTCAGTGTCTCACATTTCCGGCTCAGTCTCCAACTAACAAAGCACTGCTTTTACTCCAGTTTATTCTAGCATTTGAAATCAGTTCATATTTCCTTTGACAGTCAGTGAGAATATCAAAGTCTTCTTGATTTTTGATAAAAACAACAATGTCGTCTGCGTAGGCTGTGACTTTTACAGGACTCCCACTACAGTGAGGAATGGAGAGACCAGTCAGACAATTTTCTCAGGTTCACTAAGAATGGCTCTAAGGTGAGGGCGTACAGCATCCCTGAAAACGAACAGCCTTGTCAGATTCTGCCACTGAAAGGCACACACAAACCACCATTGACCTTAACTATACCAGAAATGTCACAAACTTATTAATTGTTTCCCAAATCCAAAGGCCTTGAGAGTGTCCCATAGATACATAGAGTGTCTGACTCTATCAAAGGCTTTTTCTTGGTCAATTGAAATAAATCCTGTTCTAATTGAAGTTTAGCTGCAGCAATAATATCTCTGACTAAAAAGATGTTATTAAGAATTGATCTATCAGGGATGCAATAGTTTCACTAACACTGTGCGCATTCTGTTAGCCAAGGCTTTAGACAGGATTTTATAGTCTACACAAAGTAAAGACACAGGCCTCCAGTTCTTAATAAGGCACAAGTCACCTTTTTTTAAGTAGAAGTGTGATCACTGCCCTTCTACAGCTCTGATTTAACACACCTGATTTAACACTGTGTTTAAACACTTCTAACAAATCCTGGCCAATGACATCCCAAAATTCTCTATAAAATTCAATTGGAATGCCATCAGTCCAAGGGACTTTTTCATTATGAAGTTCGCTCACTGTCGCCGAGATTTGGTGAGCTATTTGTTCAGCTTGGTGGCATCTGTTTCAGGAAGCTGTGGTATTTTCTCTAAAAAAGTCTGTAAGTTTTCATCTGCCTTCAGCAGAAAACAGATTTTCATAAAACACTCGGACCTCTGTTCTTATCTCACCCAAGTCCTTTGTCTTTTCGCCATTATCTTTACTCACACAGTGTAAAATTTTACTTTAGAATTCTTTTTTTCCAGACCACAAAAATATTGTGTTGGTGCATCCATTTGAGTTAACGGCTGGAACCAAGCCCTTACTAGAACCCCCTGAGCTTTTGTATCTAGTAAATGTGAGAGCCCCCTCTTTTTTGCTTTGAGACTCTCTGTAAGTTTTTCATCTGAGCCTTCCCCTAATAGCTGCTCAATCTGAGCTATTCTACCTTCCAGTTGTGTCATTTCCACTGTAACAACGGTGTGACATTTCTGGTATATTGCTGACATAATGATCGAATGTGGTTCTTCCCCATTTTTCACCACTGCTGTAAGCTGGTGAACTCCAACCTGTCCAAAAATAATTAAAAATTATTTTAAATCACTGATCCTATAGGAGGAGTATACAGTAATCCCTCGCTATATTGCGCTTCGACTTTCGCGGCTTCACTCTATCGCGGATTTTATATGAAAGCATAACTAAATATATAACGCGGATTTTTCGCTGCTTCATGGGTTCTGCGGACAATGTGTCTTTTTACTTCCTGTACATGCTTCCTCAGTTGGTTTGCCCAGTTGATTTCATACAAGGGACGCTATTGGCGGATGGCTGAGAAGCTAACCAATCAAAGCACGCAGTTAAGTTCTCCTGACTGAGAAGCTAACCAATCAGAGCATGCAGTTGAGCTCCTGCGTGCTGAATGCAGTGTTAACCAGGAAGTATCGTCTCGCTCATTCAGCATCAACGTGTTTCGCTGTGTAAAGAGTTGTGCTCTTTAGTGTTTATCTTTGTGCATAGTCAAGCCCTTCATTATGGCTTCAAAACAATCTGCTACTGCTTCAGGGGCTGTGCCCAAGCGCAACAAGAAGATGTTAACGATTGCCGAAAAGGTAAACGTTTTGGATTTGTTGAAGGCTACGATTCTTTTTATTTAAAAAGTAGGAAAGGAATATAAGATCTACGGCTGCAGTGTCCTTTTAACCAGGGTGCAAAATGAGTTGTAAGTGGATGTAATAAGGCAGTAGTCTGGATGGAATCTGCTTTAGGGATTTGGATTGAAGACTGCCAGAAGAAGAACAACGGCAGTGCTACACAATCGCCTGAAGTGGCTCCTTTACAAGGGCTGTAACGCTCTCCTTTGTTGTGCAGTAAAATTAAACTCATTGTTATCGGACAAGTCATCGTGTCATTGTTGGTGAGTAACCATAATTCATTTTTTTATTTCAGTGCTTAGTACATGTACGTACGTTTAGTGTCACTGTACACACATTTACTGTATACTATTTTTCTTGCATTGTACGTATTTATTGCTGGTTGCCTGTCTATCGTAATGGCTGTAACATATGTGATATCGGAGACACTCAATATCTTTAAAACAATATTTAGGTTTTACTGTATATAAACAGTGTGTTTATATACATAATTTCAATGAATCTTACCTAATATCTAAGAGAATACAAAGGGATTATGCTGTATAACTCTGCGGGGAATATTTATAAACAGTGCGGGAGAGTTTATAAGGGCTTAAAATATATAAAAATAACCATACAAACATATGGTTTCTACTTCGCGGATTTTCACCTATCGCGGGGGGGTCTGGAACGCAACCCCCGCGATCGAGGAGGGATTACTGTATTAAAATGCCAGTGTTTGCTGCAGGACCTGTAGGTGTTTGATAAAACTGTACAAACTACTAGGCTGTGGTCTGAGAAACCAGTGGGGACAATGGAGCATTCCTTAATTAGGCCCAATAAGTGCTTAAAGGTGTAAAATATATCGAGCCTCGCCACTGAAAGGATTTCACTAGTTATCTTTCCCCATGTGAACTGCCTGCTGCTGTCTCCATGTTTACTCCTCCACACATCCACCAGCCCCGTCTCCCTGACTATCCTTCCCCATTCCCGTGCAGATTGGGGATGTGGCTCCAGGCTGTTATTTCTGTCCCTCTGAAGGTCAGGGGTACAATTAAAATCCCCACCTAATATCACCATTTCCTCAGGGTCACACTGACTTAACACATCTGTCAATACTTTATAAAAATTAGGTTTCTCTTTCTCATTATTTGGAGCATATACATTAATAAAAGTGAACCAACAGCCATTTATTTTTGTTTTTACTTTCAGTAGCCTCCCTTTCACTACCTCATGCACATTATGACCCTCCATTCAAAAACCGCTGCGAAACAAGACCGCCACCCCTGCACTGACATGTGTCCCATTACTAAAGAAGCAGTCCCCCTTCAAGTCCCTGCTCCACTCCCACTGGTTTGTCCCGTCTATGTCCCGTCCTATAAAAAGGTGACTGTCAGATATTTCTGGGCTAGAAACTCAAAGAGCATCAGACTCTTACTTGGATTCTTCCCACCATTAATATTTAAATTTATTGATTAAATGTATATTTTTTTTTTTTTAATTTATTAATTTTATTACAATCCATACAAAGCAATCAAGTTTTTACAAAGAGAAAAATTAAGAACAGATCGATCCCCACCCCTGAGAGAGAGAGCAAGCCAAACGGCGTTAAATTTAAGGCTTGGAGACATACCTAAATTAATAAATTCTCTGTGCCTTTTGAACTTATTTTAAAATATTACTGATTAGATCCTGCCATGTTTTGAAAAAAGTCTGTACGGATCCTCTAACTGAGTATTTGATTTTTTCCAACTTCAAATAATATAACACATCGGTTTCCCACTGACTTAAAAGAGGAGAGTTTGGGTTCTTCCAGTTTATGAGAATAAGTCTACGTGCCAAAAGTGTAGTGAATGCAATCACAATTTGTTTGTCTTCCTCCGCTTTAAACCCATCTGGAAGAACAC
Organism: Polypterus bichir lapradei; assembly: GCA_026402145.1. NCBI lineage: Eukaryota > Metazoa > Chordata > Cladistia > Polypteriformes > Polypteridae > Polypterus > Polypterus bichir. The sequence goes on from JANRMT010062791.1 coordinate 211,281,127, forward strand.
CAAACACAGCTGTTAATGGGTTTAGAGGGATTGTAAGTCCAAGGCTATCTGAAAGGTAATTAAAAATGTTTGTCCAGAATAATGTTAATTTGGTGCAGGACCAGAACATGTGACCTAGTGAGGCTGAGACTTGGTTACAACGTTCGCAGGTTGGATCATGCCCTGGAAACATTTTGGAGAGTTTTAGTCGAGACAGATGTGCTCGATATATAATTTTGAGTTGTATAATTGTATGCTTTGCGCATATGGAGCTCGAGTGAATTCTCTGCATTGCTACTTTCCACTCCTTTTCTGATATATTAATTGAAAGATCTTTTTCCCAGTGTCCTCTTGGATCTTTAAAAGGGAGGGATTGTAAAATGATTTTATATATTGTAGAGATGGAGTCTAAATCCTTGAGATTGAGCAATATTTTTTCCAGCATGGATGAGGGTGCAAGATGAGGAAAATCTGGAAGGTTTTGTTTAACAAAGTTTCTGATTTGAAGATAGTGAAAGAAATGTGTAGCTGGAATGTTAAATTTGGAATGTAATTGCTCATAGGATGCAAAGACGTTGTCTATATAAAGATCTCTAAGCAAGTTAATTCCAAATTTTTTCCAAATATTAAAAACTGCATATGTTTGTGAGGGTTGAAAGAGGTGGTTCTCTTGCAGGGGTGCCACAGATAGAAGCTTCTCCGTCTTAAAATACTTTCTACATTGGTTCCAGATTCTAAGTGAGTGGAGCACAATTGGATTATTAGTGTATTGCCGATAACGTGTGTTTATTGGAGCACAGAGCAAGGAATACAAAGAAGTACTGCAGGAATTTAATTCTATTGCGGACCAAGCCTGTGTATGTTCTTCTATTTGTGTCCAGGTTCTTATCGCCTGTATATTTGCTGCCCAGTAATAAAACTGGAAGTTAGGTAGAGCCATGCCGCCTTCTGCCTTTTGTCTTTGTAGGGTCGCTCTTTTGATGCGTGGAGGTTTTGAATTCCAAATAAATGAGGTTATTGTCGAATCTAATTGCCTAAAAAATGATTTATTAATGTATATTGGGATGTTTTGAAATAAAAAAAGGAGCTTAGGAAGAATATTCATCTTAACAGTGTTAATTCTTCCAGCTAGTGTGAGATGAAGGGTTGACCATCTATGCAAGTCTTGTTTAATTTTTTCCATGCAAACGGCGAAATTTTGTTGATATAGAGCTTTATGTTTACTTGTGATGTTTACCCCTAGGTATTTAAACTGTTCTGCAATGATAAAAGGTAGGGTATCTAATCTAATATTATATGCTTGAGAGTTCACTGGAAAGAGTACACTTTTATTCAGATTAATTCTGAGACCAGAGATCTTTTGAAATTCTGTGAGTGCTGCTAAGACTGCAGGTACAGAATTTTCTGGGTCTGATATATACAGTACCATGTCATCTGCATATAATGAGATTTTCTGTTCCAGTCCTTCTCTGCTAATCCCCTTTATCTGATCAGTATTTCGACAATGTATTGCCAGTGGTTCAATGGCAATCGCAAACAGCAGCGGTGACAAGGGGCATCCTTGTCTAGTGCCACGTTCTAGTTTAAAGTAGTCTGAGCAAATGTTGTTGATGCAAACTGAAGCTTCTGGGTTAGTATACAGTAATTTAATCCATGCACAGATGTTTGGGCCAAACCCAAACTTCTCCAATATAGTAAAAAGGTATTTCCATTCAATCATGTCGAATGCTTTTTCTGCATCTAATGATAATAATATTTCTGGGGTGTTTGATTTAGTTGGTGAGTATATTACATTAAACAGGCGTCGAAGATTGGAAGATAAGTGCCGGCCCCTAATAAATCCAGTTTGGTCTTGTGATATTACCGAGGGGAGCACTTTCTCCACCCTTCTGGCTAAGATTTTAGAGAGTATTTTAACGTCGTTATTCAGAAGTGAAATTGGTCTGTATGATGCACATTGTAATAAGTCCTTATTTTGTTTTGGAAAGACAGTGATTAGTGCTTGGCGAAAGGTTTGTGGAAGAGATTGGTTATCTCTGGCTTCTGTAAATGTTGCTAATAAGAGGGGGGCTAGCTGAGCGGAGAATTTCTTGTAAAATTCTGCAGGGTAACCATCAGGGCCTGCTGCTTTCCCGCCTTGGAGTGATTTTATAGCATCTAGTAATTCTGATAACATCAGAGGTTTATCAAGTTCCTCCGCACTAAGCGTCTATTTGTGGTATCTGTAATGTATCCAGAAATGCATTAGATTGTGTATTGTCTTCCTTAAACTCAGTAGTATATAGGGATTTATAGTAGTCTCTGAAAGTGTGCATTATATTTTGGTGTTCGACGATTTTATCTCCGTTCGTACTAGTGATTACCGAGATTGCGTTGCGTACTTCTTGCTTGTGAATTTGTTGAGCTAAAAGCTTATTTGCTTTCTCCCCATGTTCATAGTAATGATGTCTGGATTTGTAAATTAGTTGTTCAGTTTCTTTAGTTGTCAAGAGGTTTAATTCCGAATGTAGAGCCTGCCTTCTCCTATGTAGAGTCTCGCTTGGTAGTCTGGCATGTTCTTCATCTATTTTTGTAATTTCGCTTTTTATATCTGCTACTTTCTTGGCCTCGGATTTATTTCTGTGGGAAAGATATGAGATAATCTGTCCTCTTAAGAAGGCCTTAAGAGTTTCCCAGAGTATCCCTGCAGAGATCTCGGGGGATGTATTTGTCTCTAGAAAGAATTTGATTTGTTTGGATATAAATTCAGTACATTTCTCATCAGCTAATAGAATTAATTAACTGTAAACAGCAACTTAGCACCAAACCAAGTGACCACCACAGATACAACTGCAGAAAATTCCTAAAAATGTTATCTATTATGCTTTTCATTTTTTAGCCTGTTTCCTCGGCCTATTTGTGATATTCTTTAATCTCCAGAGCTCTGCCCTGTCTTATATAGTTCCTTTCTTCTCTCGTTCCTCTATGTTCTGAAACCTGTCATTAATGTGGACCACCAAGTACTTGTGGGAATAGAGCATCTCTACTTCCACTCCTCGAGTAGTGACCAGACAAAGAGGCTTTTTGGTGAGGTGAAAGTCAATAAGCAGTTCCTTGGTTTACCTGATGTAATGTTGCAGATAATTCTCTTTACATCAAGAAGCAAACCTCTCCTTCTGATTCCTTTCCTTTGTCTCATCCCCATTTATCTACGCAGTCCATAAGTGCAGAATTATCTTAGAATTTCTGCAAGTGAATGACCTGCTGTTATATTTATAGTCAGAGGACACAATATGCTCATCCACCTGCATATCTCTAAGTTTGCCCCTTAAATATCTCCATGAAAGGTTGAAAGGTGTAGCATAGCCATATACTGTAAGCACTGCACTGTAGTATCCTGTCACTTCCAGCAAATTTGTTCTGTACAATAAAGTTCATTAAATGCCTTCCATGATTCAGAAGATTCACTTACTTAAGATGAAGGTTCATTTGGATTGTCAAGTCTGGAATTTTGTAGAAACCTTAGAGGCACTCGGAGGTTTTTCTAATGCGGTGTTCTGGACTAGTTTTCAAACGTCATTTAGTGATAGTTGGTTGTAATTGAACAGAAGGAGTGAAGTAAGAAACACTGAGTATTTGTATGCTTAGCAAATGTGTGTTAATTTCATTAACATTTGACAGCAGTTCAAGGCCAGATTGGCAGTGCAGTTTTTATTCTGTTCCATTATTTGGTACTTTGTGTTCTTTCTGTTCTGTGTGTCCTCATTTGTGTATTTTCTTTAATAAAATGTGCCATTTTTATTCACCTTTTTAGATGTCATTATGGAATATGGGGGTTGCCGCTAGGACCCATCTTACCACATGTGATGGTGACTTGTGAATATAAATAAAATCCATTTATTTTTGTTATCATTTGTATACCAATAATACAAAATCAAAGTAATGCAACACATAAGCAAAAGGAAAATTTCCTTATTTGGGACATTTTTTTTCAGTTTAGATAGTATTTCAAGAATATAATTGATAGATAGATAGATAGATAGATAGATAGATAGATAGATAGATAGATAGATAGATAGATAGATAGATAGATAGATACTTTATTAATCCCAAGGGGAAATTCACAAATTGTGGGTATTTCATTTATTTTCTGCATTGGGCAAATTTTCCTTCTGCCTCCCAAAGATGTGCATTCCACACTATTTGGTGACTCTAACCACTATAAATGGCCCTAATCTGCAATGGACTTCTGTTGTCATGCAGAACTGTTTCCTGTTTTCTCGCCCAATGCTGCAGGGATAGAATGCTCCACCCTATGAGACCTTAAGCTAGACTATGTGGGTTGAGAAAATGGGTGGATAGTTAATTATTACTAAGTTTAATAGCCTGGAAAATCTTTAAAAATCATGCCAAATCATTTGTACAATGTGTATGTTTTAATAAATGTGGTGAATTCCCTGCACATCTGTATCCTCTTTACCCTTTTTCATTTGTCAGCTCATATTTATTATGTATCATCCATGTTTTGTTTTCCAAATGAAAAATTCCAGTGAGGATGTTGAAAGATCTTAAAAATCACTCAATATGTCCACAACTCCAAATGTCTGCTCCCTGTGATTTTTTTTTGCCCCTGTACATTTCTTGAATGTTTTTCTACTGGATGCTCACTACAACTCCTTGAATAACATTTTAGAATAAGCATTTAAATTGAGGAACCAGATTCTCTCCCCTCTATTTTATTCTATTTATTTTTATTCATTTATTTCTTTTTCATATTTTTACTATTATTACAGTTTTACTCTGCTGACCTAGCTCTCTTATTTGGTATGTTATTTGATTTTAATAAAATTAATAAAATATTATAAAAAAAAGAAGAACTGAGTCAGAGCTGAATGAAGGTCTTCTGGTCTTCTTGTCCAAAAAAATCTTCAGGCCCCTCAGCACAGCAGAGAGTGCAGATGGCTCTCATGTCTGCTTCAAGGCTGCTGACCTTGGAAATCAAACTCTCTCCTCCATTCTGTGACTCAGATTTTCCTCAAATTCACTTTTAAATGGCCACTTCCTTCTCTCATCCATTTATCATCTTCCTCTGTCCTATCTGACTCCCCTCTTCTGTCCCCATCTGCCCCCTGTCTCTTCTGTCTCTCTAACAATCTTTCTCTTTGTAGGTCTTCTTCTTGCACTCTTTTTGTCTCTCTTTCTCTGTCAAATGCTAAGTCCATCTGTCCACACTCTGTTCCTTGTTCAGCTGTTCTGGAGAAGTCCACCTGCAAGCTGCGGTCTCACTCTCCATCATGCAGGTCCTCAGTAACTTGACTCTCATTCCAGTTCCACTCACTATCATTTCCCAGTTGCTTTACTAATTCCCAATTGTGTTTGGTATCCTCCATCCCTCCATTTTCTGAATCCCCTCAGTCCATTTCAAGGTCGCTGGGCACTGAAGCCAGTTGACATTGGGTCCAATACATGTGATCCAACCCTGAATGGGCCACCAGTCCCTGACACTTTCTACACCAGCAGGCCTGAATTCTTCCCATCTTTTCTTTTGCTCTCATTTCTTTTTAAATGGCTCACTTGTAAAGGATGCTGCTCTGCAAAGAGGTGATAGTGAGGTGGAGATGAAGGAGTGACAAAGACGACAAAGAGACCTGAGCCTTGTATGTGTTAAAGTGTCACAGAAGTCCAAATCAGCACACGGTAGAGTCTGTTCAGTCACAAACAGAAGATAACATGAACTGTGTGTGCAAATGAGGCAGTGAACAAGAAGTGGAGCAGATACAGGTTCAAACAACACCAAATGATGTTGAAGAGCAGTAGTTTTATGATGATTCTGTTTAGATGACCATCAGCTTGACCTGTGATGGCCCAGTGCCTTTCCAGAATTGGCCTCACTCTCCATCACCCTGCAACTGGACTGTCCATTCGAATTTGCTTCTGTTGCTCCCCTCAGTGGACTTTGTGACACCAGCTGGTTTCAGAAGACAATTCCCACTGTGGTTCTCTGGTGAAACTCAGAGGTTTCTGGTCTGAACTTGTCGAGTTTGGTGACCAGTTCAGAGTCGCACAAGTGAGTTTAAAAAAGAAGCGCAGAAACTAAGAAGAAGACATGGAGAGTTTATTAAATGTGGACAATAGTTGAGGAAATTATTAAAGAATAAAGTGAAGTATTTAGAGGGAGTGGATAGGTTGCGCTCTGGGTGTGTTCACAGGAATCAGTTGATCACCATGTCAAGTCTCTCATGAAGATATTCACCTGCTGTCCAGCCTTTTTCAGCTTCCTCTGTAGTAACCACAGTTTTATCTTCTCACTCCTACTGATCTCATTAAACTGCAGCCTGTGAAGGACACAAGTGTGAGTTACAAACATAAGAGGACACCACGTCACACACTGTACTATCACAGTGATGTGCACACTGAGGCCAACTTCCTGAAATTCTTCTCAGTGTCTCTAAGTCAGCATTTGAGTGTGTTCTGTTGATTGGTGGTCTTTGTGAGTATTTTGCTCTTTTATATTTTATTCTTTATTGTCTTTGAACCTTTTGCTCTTGAATTTGGATTCTCTTACAGATTGTGCTTTTTGGAATGTTGTTAGTTTTAAATTGCATTTGACAGCCCCTTTGGCTCTTTTGTTAATAAACCTGGTCTTTTATAAAGATCATTTGTGGACTTGTCTTTGCTCAAGCTGGAGTTTTCATGGCTCTCCCTCTGGTCAGACACACTTCATGCCTTTACAGACTCTTTTTGCTTTTATTTTGAATTTAACAGCCTGACCTCCCTTCTGAGGCCTAGTGAGGCCTGATGCCTTCTGTTTACCTGGGTCTGTGTCTGCCTTGGGGTGACATTTGTTTGGTGGGCTATTCTAGAGGCCTCACCCCTTCGTTATATTGGGCTGCTATAGCAATCACAACAGAAGATGGTCTTTCCAGGTGACATAATGTTAACCCCTCTGTCCACCTGTGGTCGCTTCCTGTGTCCTGCTCTGTTAATCAATGCTCAGTCTCTCTATCATTTTTGTTCCCACTCCTCCTCACTCTCATGTCTTCTCTCATTTTCTGTCCTCGTTTCTTCTTGTTGTCCCCTCACCACCCTGTCCACTGATATTGTCTCTTCTTTTTCTTGTTAGCTCCAAACGACCTCCTGATCCTGTCACCTCTCCTCTCTGCCATTGTCTCTCTGTTATTTCTACAGCTCCTGTTCACCTTTACTGCTGTTCCTTTTCTCAGCCCATCTCACACTCCACCTCTTTGTTGTTCTCCTTCTGTCATCTCTCATTATCTTTGTTGGTTTTCCTGTCTGTCACCTCCTTCCAGCTCCACGTGTCCACTGCTCTATGTCGTTCTTCTTTCTTCAGTCAGTCCATGTGGCATCCTGTGATCAGTCAGTCCATCAGACCATCAGCTGTGACTTCATAACCCCACAAACCTCACCCTCTTTACTCACCTCAGTGTCTTTAATTTACAGTTTGGGCTCCTCAGCACCTCAGACAGCTGACAAGCTCCTGAGTCTCCCAGTTTGTTGACTCTCAACTCCAATACAGTTAGTTGTGAGTGAGGAGAAGAGAGGACTGAGGAAAGATATGAGGAGCAACTGGAGGTGAGACCACAATGGGACAGGCTGTGAAGATAAAGAAAAAGAAGTGAGGACATGAGAAGGGACAAACAGACAGACAGAAGGCCCCAGAGCTCAAATGTTCAATGACTGCAGGTATTTTTACTTTTTACTGAGACTGTATGAACCCAAGACCAATGCTGCTCTAATAAGTAAAGCACCAAACACCTGATAGTGTCTCCTGCCTTCATACTGTACTGACAATTGAGAAGTCATTTAAAACTGACACATGAACATTAAAATTGGAAATGAACCACAAAGAAATTAAACTGACAGTATCCTGCTCTTGAGAGGACAAATGGATTTGTAGAAGATGACAGTGGGGTGACAAACTAGGATTTCTTTGTGTCAGACGTTTGAATATAACATGACACCTCCAACACACTCAAACAGAAACATAGCCCTAAAAAAGAAGACAAAAACTATAACTGTGTTAACATAATCCTATGTCTAATAAGTCTGACATAAATAACACAAATTATGTGTGTGGTGAGATCAGAGGTCCATCCATCGATCTCTCCATCATTTTTCTGAACCTGCTTTTTTTAGGGAAGGCTTCATGGCAGCTGACGTTTTTCACATTAATCATTGGGTACAAAGCTGGATTAACACCAGTATAGGTTGCCAGTCCATCACAAGGTGAACACACACACACATACACGGGTCAACTTCAACAACACTAAGTCACATAACCTGCATGTTCGTTGATTGTAGAAGAAAACCCATGCAAGGAAAAATGCAAGCTCCACACAGAGAGCATACACGACTTGAGCCCTCATCACTGTGGTACTGGTACTGTCCACCCAAGGATAAAGTAATAAATGAAAGAAACACAAAGGAAATTATAATAATTCATCAAACACAATTATGTCATAAGAAAATTGTAATAATAATAAGAAGAATTCTTTGCAAACAGTAATAATTACATAAAATAACAAAAATCATACAGTATATATTAATTATTAAGGGAAATGCATATACAGTAAAAAAAAAAAATACTATATAAACAATCATGAAATATTCCTAAAATAATAAAGAAGTACACAGTTACATCACGAAAAAACTGCCAGATGAATGCATTAAAAAACATACTGCATATAATGCAATAAATAAATTAACAAACAAATAAATACATACAAAATAAGAACAATAAATGTAAACATAACATTAGACAGTTCTGTATATTGTCACACATGCATACCTAGAGATTACCTTCCTGTCTCTGCCGAGGTGAGTGATACTACTCTGAGACAAGAGGGGGCGCTCACGCTAACTGTCTCTCCTTTTATACCTGCAGCTACGAGAAGCCACCATATGAGAGGAACTGATTCAGCCACAGTCCCCAGAGCTGCCCCTGCCGCTTCTGGTTAGGATCCTGAAAACCTGCTGGCCCCGACAGGATGGAGTCTGCTGTTGGACCTAGAAACTTGACATGGAGCAAGCGCCATCGTGTTAACATAACTGCAAAGTAAATTTGTCTATTGGGCTGAAAAGCTATGTTCGGTTGGGGTCTTCATATCCAGTTTTGTTTCAGCTTATTTCATTGTATGGGGGCATCCAATTGCTGCCCCAACTTTACAAAGTAACTCGTGCAAGTTTTTCCTTCATATACAGTATATATGTTGAAATGAATTGAATTGAATTCCTTTATTGTCATTGTATGGTACAATGAGATTCAATATTCAACTACCCATAAACTAATTTTCCTATAAAATGTAATAAAAAACAATGAAAAAATATACAGCATGAAAGAAAAAGTACAACGTACATGTCCATATAGTGGAGATAGTGCAAATGGTTCATAAAGTGGCTGAGATTGTTCTCTTTTACAACTGTACTGAAAGTTTACAGTGAGGTAATTGAACTTATAAGTACAAACAGTTCTACCAGGAGCACTTGATGGAATGATTGAGTGCACTTCTAGCTCTTGGGATGAAACTGTTTCTGAACCACGAGGTCCAGGAAAGGCACTGAAGCATTCACCGAATGGGAGAAGTTCAAATAGACTGTGGTGAGGCTGACTGGAATCCATGCAGATGCTGGTGGTTTTCCTGAGGCAGCATGTGCTATAAGTGTTCTCCAGAGCTGGCAGCTGCACCCTGACAATCCTCCACACTCTTGACACAACCCACTGTAGAGCTTTCCGATCAGCTGTTGTGCAGCTGTGATATCACACACAGATACAGTGGATTAAAATACTCTTAGTGGTACCACGGTAGTAGGTCAGCAGCACCTGTCGAGGGAGACTAGCTTTTTTCATCATTCTTAAGAATAACAGCCATTGCTGTGCCATCTTTAGGAGTGCTAACTGTTCATGGAATATATATACTGTATATTTCCAGGAACTTAAAGTTTCATACACACTCCACCCAGTCCCCATTGATTAAAACTGGAGCATTTTCCTCATCACATGATCTTCAGAAACTGATGGTCTTCCCTGTGTTGAGGTATAGGTTGTTCACTGAGCACCATCTCACCAGATTTTTCACCTCCACTCTTTAGGCTGATTCATCAGTATTGGAAATCAGCCCAATCACTGTTACACCATCTACAAATTTTATGATGGTATTGGTGGTATCTGCAGGTATACAATCGTGAGTGAAGAGGGAGTAGAGGATGGGGCTCAGTGTGTTCAGAGTTATGTTGGAGGAGAGACGAGGGCCCAGAATGTTGTGGGCAGCACAGTTATCAATCAGAAGCAGAATCTTCCTTTTCTTCTACTTCATATCCTTGTCAAGTTGTCGCAGCCAGTTTCTCAAAATGTCTTGTGTCACCCAAGCTCACTGGTTTGATTTATACTTGGAGGGAAGGAATGTAACACACTTAAAACACAGAGGATTGGTCGACTTGCCAAGTGATGAGAGGAATAACTTTGTGGCTGTCAGTTGAATTGCAGCAAAGTAGATCTGTCAACCTTCGTTTAGATTTTTTTCCTCCTCGGCATGGATCACCTTTGAGTGCTAAAGTGTGATGGGATATCAACAGGGAGAAGTTTCCAGTTTCATCAAAATTGTACATGTCTTTAGGCTCATAAGCTGAATGATGCCATTCATTTTCCTTTTCAATTCAAACTGCTGATTCTTCTCCACAGATTGCTTTGGCTGCAATTCCAAAATGATCCCGAAAGCGAATTAGCCAACCCCAGCTGGCAGTAAAATCTTCGTGGCCCAAAGAGATAGACAGTGACTTTGCTGTGTGACTTTTAGTGGGCTGAGTGGCCCACTAATAGGAGTGTTTCTTGTATGAGCATTACTGAACCACATAAAAACTGCTTTTTTGACATCTTGAAATGCTGCAGTTCCGAAATGTTTGCACTAAGGCCCAAGGTTTGCATCCCAAGATTTTTTTTCTATTTTTGCTCGGCCTTTCAAGAAAGTTGACAGTGTCAATGGCGAAATTCCAAATTCACTGGCAACGTCTATTTTTCTTTTTGCTAGAATCAAGAGCCACAAAAATTTAAAGTTTATTCTTCTAATGTGAACTGCAGTCATTTTTTTCATGTCTTCCATTTCTATAGGAGGATGACAATGAGTTAAATTCCAATGGATGTTTTTCAATTGCTGATGGACAATAACCAAAAGGTATCACTGAAAACCACAACAATACAAACACAGCAAAAAACAGTATGAGCAAAGTTTGAAGAAAGAGAAAAATGTACAATGTTTCTGTTTGGGGATCAATGTGCATAACTGAGCTGCGACCACAGAACAAACTGCTCTGTGGAAGATTTATTCAGGAATTTCAAGGTCTTTTAGGTACTTTGCTGCAATGAAAGTATTTCATAGTAACAAAATTTTTTATAGACTCTGTCTAATGGGGAAACTGTCAGGACAGTTTCGGAATTGACCTGTTTATTTGACCTGTCACTGTGGCCCAGCGAAAAGGGGCTTCGTCACTGACGTCCGAGGTTCGAGCCCCAAGAGGGGAGCAGTAGAGTGTATACGCCTGATGAGCCCAAATGAGGGCGAAACACGTGTCGCATACTCTTTGCATTATTTGACAGTAAACTATGCAACATTCCATGATCTGCTTCTCGGAACTGAAGAGGGCATATATATTCCAGTAACGGCACGCTGCACGATAATGTGTCGTGAATACACTTGACTTGAGCATTCCTTGTTTTAATCCCCTTTGTACGTTTAGGATTCATTTGCTCAGAGGTTGATGCACTTGCTGCTTGCTGAGCAGCTCGTCTTTTCTCCACCCTAGTGGCCCCATTCTTCTCTTTCTTTTGTCTGCATCTTTTCACATTAAAACTGATTAAGTCAGAGTTTGTGTTGCAATTACTCAGTACATTTTCTTTAATTTTTCACTTAAACTGGCACTTAAGTCTTCAATCTGCCTCAGGAATGATTTAAGATATGAAGAGGTAGGATAAGTGACGGCGAAGGTGGTAGGGATGAGAACAGCACCCATACACATGCGCTGCACAGCCACCCTGCTGGCCGCTGCTGAGAGTTGATTGTACAATAAAATAAAAATAAAAAGAGGAATAACCTTGGAGGTCAATCATCACCCCAAAAGCGGATAGCAGACGTCACATAGTATATGTGTACCAAATTTCAGGTCAATAGTTCAAACAGTTTGCAAGCTACAGGTGAATTAAAATCCTGGACAGACAAATGAACACCCACAGTAGCATATTATACATAAAGAATATATATCTATATACAGTATATAAAAGTCAATGTGTGTATGTATGTATATTCCAGAATCACGTCCTGAATGGCCTGGAGCGATTTTCATGAAACTTGGTACAAATGTTTCTCAATGGTTGACTAAAAATACTGTAGGGTGAAATCAGCCCTAACCCACCCCCTTCTTGGTAGGGTAGGTGGGTGATCTTGCGCTCTTGTATACATGTTATCATTCAGGTGTCACTCGGAATGACCGCCAATATTCTTTATATTTGAGCACCATCATGCCCCTGTTGCTTTTGAAATTAAATAGAGTTCTTTTTGTACAAGTGTGTGTGTCTGTCCAGTCCGGAAGTGAGACGTAGAGTCGGGGTGAGGGCTCCAGCTCTGAGGATACACAAGCAAGGCCAGCACATCAGCAAAAGGAAACATACAGTGCATCCGGAAAGTATTCACAGCGCATCACTTTTTCCACATTTTGTTATGTTACAGCCTTATTCCAAAATAGATTAAATTCATTTTTTTCCTCAGAATTCTACACACAACACCCCATAATGACAACGTGAAAAAAGTTTACTTCAGGTTTTTGCAAATTTATTAAAAATAAAAAAACTGAGAAATCACTCCTTATCACTTCCGGGTCAGGTAAAAAGTCCTCTTCTTCATCCCGGAAATACGTCACTTCCGCTGTTGCTTTGCTTATGACATACTTCCGGGTTATAGGGCACAAACGACTCTCTGGGCCTCCCTGCAGCGTCCTCTAGTGGCCCCCACGGTATCCAGCAGGGCTGTGGATAAAAACTCCATTGTCCAGAATTCCCTGCTGGTCTTCGGGGCACCTCCATGCTGCAGGGAGAGCTCCATCTGGTGGCCTGGGGGTATTTGCCGGGATGACAAGCCGGCCATAGACCACACCGTGCTCATTGGTAACATTACCAATGGTGACGGGTTCAAGGGCTCCCGGACGGACAATGAGAGCATGCACCGAACCCGCATCATCACAGAGGTCAGGATGGACTCCATGATGGCCGGCTACAACTCTACCAATACTGTCTGAGTGGTGGGATTTCTCAGGTTCATCTGCTGAACTTTCTTCTTGACACCAATGATGTTCTCATTACATTAGAGGTTTTGCATCAGGTTAGTGGCCACAAAGATAACAGTGTGCTATTTATCAGATATGGAGGTGTTCTTATAAGGTTACGCCACTCCAGACTACATAAACTCATCACTAAAGATGATAATCAACATATGGCCAACAGTGACAGAGATGAAGCAAGGTATTTATCAAGCACTCCATCAGATAATGAAGGCTCTGAAGATGAGTAGGAGACTTTAAAATCTTCAATCTCTACAGAAGATGCCAACACTGAAGTTGAACAGACTCCTGAGTTAAGACAGAGTCATTATTTTAGTCTAAAAAGGGGACAAACTGTGTAATATAGTGACAGTGGCATTCAACACACAGCTGAAGTCTTAGGACAAGCCTGCAAATCATAAAAAAAAAAAAACAGAAATTGGTATAAATTTAGAGTTTATGGACCCTGGGAATATTGCTAATACAAAAGGATCTTTTGATATGTCAAGCGTGGATAGTCTCCACATTGAACCAGTAAGTGATCTCCAGCTACGAAGTGCAATCCAGAAATTCCTGGAATGCACTTATTCTGCAGCCAGAAGGGTTTGGTTATATCAATCGCCGCTAGATAGCAGTTCAAGTTGTCCTTGAGAGCTGTTATCATGTGTTATAACATCAGCGCAGTTGTTTTTCAAGTCGCAGTTCTCGTTTAAACATCAGTTGTGTCTGTGAAGGGTTGTTCATGAAAATGAGTGATTTGAAAGACCCAAAAAAGCTCGACAAGTTCACAGCAACACCAAATCAATGCTCATTTGCTTCTTTGATGGGAAGGGTGTCGTCCACAAGAAATTTGTGCCACAAGGACAGATAGTGAATGGAGCATTCTACAGGGATGTTCTAAGGCGTTTGTGAAATCAAATTCACCAAACACATCCTCAGATGTGGGCTGAAAAGTCATTTCTTTTGCATCATGACAATGCACTAGCTCACACATGTCTGATTGTGCGCAAATTTTTGGCTTCTACAAAGTTTGCTGCCATTCCCCACCCTCCGTACTCCCCTGATTTAGCGCCGTCTGATTTTTTTTTATTTCCTAAGATGAAGATGAGGCTCAATGGATGCAGATTTGAGACGGTGGAGGAGATCCAAGGGCAACAACCGACGTCTTGAACACACTGACAAAAAACGACTTCCAGAGGTGCTTCGAAAGGTTGAAATCTCAATGGGATTGGTGTATCCACTCAGCGGGTGACTATTTTGAAAGAACTTTTCACGATTAATTGTTATTTGGTGTGTATGCTTTTAAATAAATGCATTCTGGGAACTTTTGGATCGCACCTCGTATGTGATTTATTCATGGAAAATGATGGGATCCAAATCAAGGATATGTAAGAAGAGATAAGTAACTGGAAACCTGTATGAGTTTTAGAGGAGGATAACAACCCTGGTCAGAAATGTATTTTAATTTTTGAGCTTTTTCATCATTCTGGTGTGTGTTGAGACCATAGTATCTATCTATCTATCTATCTATCTATCTATCTATCTATCTATCTAT
>JANRMT010062791.1:211296995-211319248 GCA_026402145.1 Polypterus bichir lapradei
ATAGATAGATAGATAGATACTTTATTAATCCCAAGGGGAAATTCACACTAGTAAAGGCAGATTTTTTGGGGGGTTGAGGAAGAGTAATTATTAGTAGTATTAGTTCTGCATTTTATGTATTTTTTATTATTGTAGTATTGTGGTACTGCATACCTATTTTGGATTATTACAGCCCTGGCAAAGAATGAGCGGGCTTTATTGGTAACACATGTGAGTGTGCTTGTGAGTGAGTAACAAAAGTTTGTTGTTAATATCAATGGTGTTTTATCTTTAGTGAAGTTTAACAGAGTGGTAGCCATCCCCTTACATCAGTAATCACCTCCTGTGTTTTTGGGACTTTCAGGTTCAGGTTCAGACTGTGTAAACATTTTGTGCCTCCTATCTGTTTGTGGACTCATCATTGGTAGAAGGTATGGATTCTTCAATGGGGTGCAGTGCTTTGTATACATGGAGAGCATAGGGAAATCAAAATTGTGAAACACAGGAGGGTCCTGGGATTTTAAGACTGCCTAATTAACCATACAATCCTTCTTTAAGCTTGAAAATCAATATTGTGTGTTGGTCCCATAAAAATTAATTTTAAAACCTTATGACCCATTAGTGAGTTTTCCAGAAAATACTGTAACAGTGAACAGAAAGCTCTTAAAAGGCAGGACAGGAGGGCAGCACTCAGCGGTCAGCATGTTCTGAGACCAAAGAGAGGGCAGGACCAGGAGTTGAATCATTAGTGAGAAAACAAATCAAAGGCCAGGACCAGGAGATCAACACCATCAAAACAGCTGAATTTAAGGAATTGAAAATAATCAAATTTAGGAACAAAGAGAGGTGAGGTGAGGTCAAAATGGAAAAGAAAACGTGATACATCATACTGTAAGTCTTTGAAAAACACTCAGACACTGAATCTTTGGGCGACACAAGTTTACATTCCCATTGCAGTGATGTGACTTCTGTGGGAAATGCGCATAGCAACCTAACCTGGAATCTCCTGGAAACACTGATCATCCAAAATGATGGTGTCCTTTAAATAAAATGGCATCAAGGAAATCAATAAAATTGAAAGGGTCAAATTTATAAAAACAATAATAAAATGAGTTTCTTTTAGGAGACTAATGTGATTTCCTGAATCCTTGAGGTTCAAACATAAGATAAAATATACAGAAAAAATATATTTAGAAAAAAAAAAAAAACCTCCTTTGACCGGAACATCAATAAACATAAACCGATGGAGATGGGCAGGTGAAGACACATCACAACAAGCGTAGGTTCAAAGTGCATCATGCTTTTTATTCTCAAATAATAATATTCTCAAAACAAGCTGCTATGAAGTCTTCAATATATAAATAATCTTGAATAAAATAAGTGCATTTGTGGAAATTAAAATGTAAATAAACAGAGCAGTCCAAAAACAGGTTAAAATCAAGGGTTAGGATATAATCAGAATCTTTACATGAAGGAAAGTCTCGAGCCTCAGTGTGTACTTCTGTTTCTATGTCTTCTGCTACTCACCCTTATGGTCTACTCCACTGCTGGAGGAGCCTTCTGGTAAGTGTGACTGGCTCTTGTCTTGTTTGTATTCTTACAAAAAGAAATATGCCTAGTCTAACTGGAGACCTTTTCTTACATTACTTCTGAAGGAATCTTCCTGTCATTTACTATTTAATTAAAAATCTCAAGTGAAAAAAAACAAAAAAGAAAGAAATCTATGAAGTCTGCATACCCTCAGATAGGACAAAGTGGTTTTGCTGTTTCATCAGGTAGTTAGTCTGTTAGTTAGTCAGGACTTATTCAGTAACTTTAGTAAGTAACTTCTGGGTTGTTGGCCATCTGTTTGAGAGCAGTGATTTTTTCAAGGTTTGTTTCTTTTGTAATTCATAACTTGTGGTTTGTGTAATTGCCAGTCTGCAGCAAAACAAAGACTTTAATCCAGATTTCACCACCCAGAGGTCAATATGCCTTTGTTATTGGATTTAGAACTTCTTCTTTCGGCTGCTCCAATTAGGGGTTGCCACAGCAGATCATCTTGTTCTATATGTTCCTGTCCTCTACATCTCGCTCTGTTACACCCACCACCTGCATGTCCTCTGTCATCACATCCATAAACCTTCTCTTAGGCTTTCCTCTTTTCCTCTTCCCTGTCAGCTCCATCCTTAACATCCTTTTCCCAATATACCCAGCATCTCTCCTCTGCACATGTCCAAACCAAAACAATCTCGCCTCTCTGACTTTGTCTCCAAACTGTCCAACCTGAGGTGACCCTCTAATGTCCTCAGATCCAATCCTGTCCATCCTCATCACACCCAGTGCAAATCTTAACATCTTTAACTCTGCCACCTCCAGCTCTGTCTCCTGCTTTCTGGTCAGTGCCACCGTCTCCAACCCATATAACATAGCTGGTC
This sequence comes from Polypterus bichir lapradei, assembly GCA_026402145.1. NCBI lineage: Eukaryota > Metazoa > Chordata > Cladistia > Polypteriformes > Polypteridae > Polypterus > Polypterus bichir. The sequence goes on from JANRMT010062791.1 coordinate 211,299,392, forward strand.
TCACTACCATCCTGTAGACCATCCCTTTCACTCTTGCTGATACCCGTCTGTCACAAATCACTCCTGACACTCTTCACCACCCATTCCACCCTGCCTGCACTCTCTTTTTCACCTCTCTTCCACAATCCCCATTACTCTGCACTGTTGATCCCAAGTATTTACACTCATCCACCTTCGCCAAATCTACTCCTTCCATCCTCACCATTCCACTGACCTCCCTCTCATTTACACACATGTATTCTCTCTTGTTTTTACTGACCTTCATTCCTCTCCTCTCTAGAGCATATCTCCCACTCTCCAGGGTTCAGTCAACCTGCTCCCTACTCTCCTACACATCACAATGTCATCAGCAAACGTCATAGTCCACAAGGACTCCTGTCTAATCTCGTCTGTCAACCTGTCCATCACCATTGCAAATAAGAAAGGGCTCAGAGCCGATCCCCGATGTAATCCCACCTCCACCTTGAATGCATCTGTCACTCCGACCGCAGACCTCACCACTGTCACACTTCCCTTGTACATATCCTGTACAACTTTTACGTACTTCTCTGCCACTCCCGACTTCCTCATACAATACCACAGCTACTCTCGGGGCCCCCTGTCATATGCTTTCTCCAGGTCCACAAAGACGCAATCCACTCTTTCTGGCCTTCTCTAAACTTCTCCATCAACATCCTCAGAGCAAACATCACATCTGTGGTGCTCTTGGTATGAAACCATACTGCTGCTCACTAATCATCACCTCACTTCTTAACCTAGCTTCTACTACTCTTTCCCATAACTTCATGCTGTGGCTCATCAATTTTATCCCCCTGTAGTTACTACAGTCCTACACATCCCCCTTATTCTTAAAAATCAGCACCAGTATACTTCTTCTCCACTCCTTAGGCATCCTCTCACTTTCACTTTTCACGTTCCTTTTGTTTTTAATGTGGCCTGCTTGCTATTCAATTTCCTTGCTTTCTATGAACCAAGGATGCTGCTGCTATGCACCTAAAATCTGGAATAGCCTGCCAATAGGAATTCGCCAGGCTGATACAGTAGAGCAGTTTAAAACACTGCTGAAAACACATTACTTTAACATGGCCTTTCTATAACTTCAATTTAACTTAATCCTGATACTCTATATGTTCAGTTTCCTCATAATAACTATTCATGGTGGCTCTAAAATCCGTACTGACCCCTACTCTCTTTTCTGTTTCTTTTTCCGGTTTCTTTGTGGTGGTGGCCTGCGCCACCTCCACCAACTCAAAGCTTCATGATGCTCCAACAATGATGGATGGATTAAAAGGCAGAAGTCTACGTGACCATCATCATCAAGCCCTTCCGTGAGAACCCTAAATCCAAAGAGGACTGTTTTATTTATGTTAGGTAGAATGCCCAGAGGGGACTGGGCGGTCTCGTGGTCTGGAATCCCTACAGATTTTATTTTTTCTCCAGTCGTCTGGAGTTTTTTTGTTTTTTCTGTCCCCCCTGGCCATTGGACCTTACTCCTATTCGGTGTTAATTAATGTTGATTTATTTTGTTTTCTTATTGTGTCTTTTATTTTTCTATTCCTTATTATGTAAAGCACTTTGAGCTACTGTTTGTATGAAAATGTGCTATATAAATAAATGTTGTTGTTGTTGTTGTTTTTGGAGGGAACTGAGTAAACAAACTTTTGTTTTGGGACATGGCGGCTCTGCTGGACCTTTTGACTCACCAAAGTCTAAACAAGTTTCGCTAACCTTCAAAGCCCTTAAATGTAAAGAAAACAAAGTAAACTTGCATGCTAGTGCATATACACTTTAAACATGTGAGCATTTTTTAAGCAGCTTTTCATTTTATATTCTAAGGCTTATGAATATTCTAGATGATCAAGTTCAAGATCAAGTAAGCTGCATTGTTTTAGCTAAGATTGAGCTATACAGGAGTTTAACAGTTGATTATCAAAACAGCCATTTGCATTCAGCTCCAGCAGCTTAGCTCTTATCAGCAAAGCTGCATGCTGCGCTTACCAGCACAGCTGCTTATGGTTTTAGTCTTAGTGGTGCAACAAGTGTGGTGAGTGGCTGGGCATGGTACCCAGCCAGGACTCCCAGGAGGACCAGAGGAGGGCTTACGCCTCCTCCAGACCACGTGAGGGCGACCGCCCTGGTGGCTTTGGGGACCATGGCAACTGAGCTTGGAAACTCAACAATATAGGGGCCTGTGGTCACCGCCAGGGGGCGCCCCAATGCCTGAGGAGCCCTGGCCCTCAGCACTTCTGCCACACCCGGAAGTGCTGGGGGGAAGAAGACCAGGGACACTCGTAGTGCTTCCGGGTGCGCAGCTGGTACTTCCGCCACACTGGGGAGTGCCGGCAGGAGTTAATCGGGAGGCATATGGAGCACGTCTGGGTGGGGATAAAAGGGGCCGCCTCCCTCTATTCGATAGCTGGAGTCAGGAGAGGAGAAGGACGGAGCTCAGGTGGGGAGGAAAAGAGGCGGCCTGAAGAGAGTGAGGCATTATATTGAGGACTGGACTTTGTGGGAGTTTTGGGGTTGTGTGCATTGTTGTAAATAGTAGTATAATGTATAATAAAAGTGTGTGAGTTGAACCATCGCTGTCCATCTGTCTGTGTCCGGGCCATATCCCACACAAGCAATTATTAATTGAACAGTTCAGTTTCTCATATGTGGGTCATCCTGGTTGCAACTTAATGATGAGAACTAATCAATTAAAAGGCCTCCAATTTTTGTTAGCTCAAGATTAGGAATGTTAGAATGTGAGAGATTTAAAACATGATCAGATGGCTGTAAGCATGACCTTCAAGTCCTAATGATTGTTATGAAAAGACTGATGATTATTAAGGGGAAGGAGTTTACAAGGCAAGGTGATTGTTATGAAAACAGGTGCAGCACAAGGTCATTATTACGAATATAACATGTAAAGTGGATGACAAGAAATGGGGGTGTTTTGAGCTTAGAACAGGGTGCACCCAAACCACCGGGCTCACTTCATGAACTGAGACAGGCTTTATGTGTTCTGCAATTGTTTTCTATGCTCTGCAATAAAGTCTAAATTCTGACTGCTTTTCTGAAGACTCTGCTCATTGTTTTCTGAAGATTTCTCCACAAAATCATTTCCCTCCAGTTTCAACTTCACCCATACCTGCTGTTCTAATGGCAGATGTGGAGGGACAACTATCCTTGTTTGTAAGAATTGGAGATTCACCACCCTGGGTAATATATGCAACTGCACTATCTTTGAGCACAATACAATTACCGTCTGCTATCCAATTAACATTAACAATGTTGTTATTTATCACCTTTTAGTTTTGCTCAAGACGCTCTCAATGAGCTGGATGGAATGCTCTCTTCACTGCCAGATGAGGCAAACCACTTCTAAACATCAGGGACCTGAGCATACACCTGGACAGTCCTTCTACTGAAGACTTTCTCACTTTTCTCTACTCCTTTAACATAACATGCTAACTCAAAAGGCAGGCAATCTGCTTGACTTTATTCCCTTATGCAAATGCACTCCCACAAATGCAGCTGTCACTCTCCTACACACATCTGACCACTTTTTCATTCCATTCTTTCTGTTTCTTTCCTCTTCTCACTCTTCCACAAACCCCATTGTATCCTTCCACCATCACATCTACTCCCTCTCTCCCACCAGCTTCTCTTCCCTAGTCTCCTCTGCTTTCTCTTCTCCTGACCATTTCTCCACTCTCAATACCAATGTTGCCACAGACACACTATGCTAAACTCTGTCCTTCTTTCTTGACAATGTCTGTCCTCTCTCTTTCAGGCCTGCACACAAAAGACCTTCCTACCCCTGGCTTTGTGTTGCACTTCAGATTCAAAAGACTGAGCTTAGGACATCTGAAGGAAATGGAGGAAGTCAAAGGCTCAGATATACCTGGATAAATATAATCCCTTCTACCATCCTTTACTTCTACTAATGCTACGTTATGTTTCTATCAGACCAGAATTATCAGCACTACTGACACATGCTCTCTGTTCTCCAGTTTCACCTCCTTTCTTAGCCATCCTCTCGTCCTCCTACAACCTCTTTGATTGGGTGAAAGGGAGGCTGCTATCAGATGTCAGTTCTCATCATCACTGCCAGTCACCATTCTTCCTGTCAAGCATCACCCAACATTCTTCACATTCTCTCCACTTTCAGCCACTGATGTTTCCAACCTCCTCTCCAGTCACCCTACTACCTGTCCACTCAACCCCACCCCATCATATCTCCTTCAGGCCATCTCTTCCTCCCTCATTTCTGAAATTAGACACATTAACACTTCACTCAGCTTAAGTATCTGTTCTATCATGTTTAGACATGTTCTGATAACCACACTCCTCAAAAAACAACAATCAGTCCACCCTAAGTTAGTAATTACAGGTCTGTGCCTCTCTTTTCCTTTCCTTCCAAAACACTGGAACATGATGTGTCTAACCAAGTCTCTTCTTTTATTGTCTTATTGATCCCAACCAGTCCAACTTCAAAAGTAACCACTCTACTGAGACAGCTCTGCTTATTGTGGTCAACTAGTTACAGTTAGCTGGAGCTGCCAACATATCATCAGTCCTGATCCATCATGAGATCCTTTGCACCTCCCTCTCTGAATCTGGCATCATCTCAGATGGATTGAGTCCTACATTTTGGGCAGATCCCATCATCTGACCTGGCATGGAGAGATGTCAAGGGTGCATCAGACTTGCACAGGACTGCCCCAAGAATCAATGCTGAGTCCTCTACTCTTCTCTCTACACCCTCTCACTGGTCCCCATCACTCAATCCAATGGTTTCTCAAATCTGTGTTTTGCTGATGATGCACAGGTGTACCAGTCACTCTCTTCTGAAGAAAACATGGAATTGGCTAGAGTCTCTGCATATCTTATTGGTATTTCAACCTGGATGAAGGACCACTATCTACAGTTCAACCTGGCAAAGATGGAGATTCTTGTTGTCATGGCCAGACTGTCTGTTCAACTTCTCATCTCTGTACAGCTTATTGTCAATAACACCTGCCAAGTCAATACGCAGCCTTGGGGTGGTGATAAAGCAGCTATCTTTCTCTGTCCACATTTCAATTATCTTTCATTCATGCAGATTCTCTCTGTTTAACATCTACAAGATCAGACTTTATCTGACTGAATATACAGCTCAACTACTGTTCCAGGCTTTGGTCTTGTCAAACCTGAATTACTGCAACTCACTAATAGCAGGAGCACCCACGTATGCTGTCAAGATACTGCAGATGGTCAAAAATGCAGCAGCATTTGAGTAGTCAATGGGCCAACACCTGTGTATATGGAGACACTAGTGAGGTGCTGTGTTCCTTTTTGCTCACTTACTGTAGATCTGCCAGTGAACAGTGTTGCTGATGCCAACGCTGCATGATATCAAGTCTCAATTCTGACGCTTTTCATGTGTAGCTTCTAGTTGGTGGAACAAGCAGCCCACCTCCATCTGAACTGTTGACTCTCTCAATGTGTTTAAAAAGCGATTGAAGATCCTCCTGTTCTGTGAATAACTGGCAAACTGTTAAACAATGTTTCTTGCTCTGTGGATATAAGTCATATCAGTCTGGTGGAGGGGCTCAGGGTCATAATGCTGTCTTGTATAAATTTATTTATTAAAGGAAAATTTGTGGTTGTGTCCACCTCATGTCCATCTGTCTGTCCACTGGACACTGCAGTCTGTCCAGATTAAATATAAGGTTTGTGTTGTGGGTGTGGAATAGTCAGAGCCATATGGTTACATGAAATAAAATCCATGAGATGCACACCCACACAAACACAGTCATTCAAACATACACACACACACGCACACACACACACATTCACTTGTTGTTCACTTACTTCAGTTTCTTTAATTTGCAGTTTTCACTCCTGAGCCCTTCACACAGCTGATCCACTCCTGAATCCTCCAGGTTGTTGTCACTCAGGTCCAGTTCAGTCAGTTGTGAGTGTGGAGAAGATAGGGCTGAGGAGAGACCTGAGCAACATCTGGAGGTGAGATGACATAACCTGAGGCTGTGGAGAAGAAAAGAGATAAGTGAGGACTTAAGGAGAGATAGACAGAAAGACAGAAGGAAAAACAACTCAAAGGTTCAATGCCCACTTGTATTCCTATAAAGTAAGACTCTATATGCCAGACGGCGTATCCTGCCTTCATGCTGCATTGGCTGGTGTAAAGTCATTCAAAATGCCATGTGGACATCAACACTGGATAAGAACGTCAAAGAAATTAAACTGATGGAATCCTGCACTCATGTGACCAGTTGGACTTGTCAAAGGTGAATATGGGGTAAGGATGAAAAACTGGAATTTTTGTCTGTCATTTACAACTCACAACGTGGCAGCCTGGTGATGACCAGCAGCAGGTCTGTTTGTCTCGTCTTTGTCTAAGTTTTTTTTTTATTTGTTGAAATTTATTTTTGTAATCAGGCCTTAAACAAAGACCCCAAATGGACAAAGACATTTTCTGCTTTGCACTTTGTATGCAGTACTTCAATACACTTGCAAAATACTCTACACTATTTTTAATATTAAATGCTTTCTGTATAAATCTACAAAAAACAGTGAAGCTCTGGAGTGAAGATTCAATCCAAAGTCTTTAAGGCTGCTTTCATTGTCCAAATTGGCATCTTTTTATAGATTCATGCAGTAATTTCGTCGCACTTTTTGATATTCATCAGCAGCTCAGTTTCTTTTTGTGAAGACATGCTGATGTCAACTAAAAGTGTGAAGGTCTGTACTATCAACAAACCCTGGGTCAACAAATCTATAAAGTCATTATTATATGAAAAGTAAAAGTGCTTTTAGACAGGTAAATACTAATGAAGCTGCTCAAAGGAATTTAAAACATGGCATTAAAAAAAGCTAAAGTTGATTATAAGGATAAAACTGAAGAGTCATTGTCTACACAAAATTTTAGATAATTGTGATAGGGCATTAAATCCTTATCTGGACATCATCAGTCAAAAAATAAAAAACACGTTAGGGTTTGTGGATTAAACTTCAGCTCTTATTTAGCTAACAGGTTTACACAAACACACACACAAAAACTGGAACCTGAGCCACGATCACAGAAACAATCACCTCATGTACTAAATCTCTTTATCAATACTGTACAACAATATGCTCATTCTCTGATTAGCACTCAGTTAACAATTTCAAAACACAAATTTTGCAAAACCATACCCACAGTTCTCTACATTACACACAGTTTACAAAATGGAACCATGTTGGGTAATTTTTCCACTTAGATAGCAGAGCATGAGCAACAGGTACGTTATCTTGCTTTGAACAACAATGAAAACAAATATTGCTCAGAGAGGAAGAGGTGAGAATGTAAGAGGAGGACATGTATGAGGAAGAAGACTAAGAAGGTCCATAACTAATGAAATACATGCCACTCTGGTTGATCTTGTGGTCAACCATGGTTTGAGTATGTGGGAGGCTGGGCAAAGAGTTCAGCCAAGCCTTAGCTGCTTCATTGTAGCTGGTATCATCTGAACATTCAGAAATGAAAACAGTTAAGTAACCTATAGACTTCATGGTGCTATGATAGTTTTTAGTAATACTTCCACATCTATGGTAGTTCTGTAATGTATATTGTCTAGACCAGTGATGGCGAACCTTTTAGAAACCGAGTGCCCAAACTGCAACCTAAAACTCACTTATTTATCACAAAGTGCCAACATGGCAATTTAACCTGAATACTGACAGGTTTAACCTGAAAACAACTCATACATTAACATCTTTTGTCTTAAAAGAAAAACATAATAACAGAGCTTTCAATGATACAAACAACTTTTTATTGAAAGGTAAAAGTCTGCATTCGGTATGGTTTTGAACAATTAATGTGATTTTTGCTGTTGTATGCATGCTGATAATTTGTCTAACCCTCTGGCTTTATAGCAACGAACTCTGTGCTGGGTTGAAGGCGAGCGTGCCCACAAAGAGGGCTCTGAGTGCCCCCTTTGGCACGCGTGCCATAGGTTCGCCACCACTGGTCTAGACTGTGCTATGAATTTGTGCAGGTGAGCCTTTCCTAGATTTCCTAGATTTTGCCATTATTATTATAGTTACTGTACAGTCTTGGCCAAAAGTTTTGAGAATGACACAAGTATTGATTTTCACAATGTTTGCTTCTATGGCAAACTGAAACATAATTACAAGCATTTCATAAGATTCAACGGGTTTTATTGACAGTTACATGAAGTTTATGCAAAGAGTCAATATTTGCAGTTGTGGCCCTTCTTTCTTTTTCTGGCATGCTGTCAATCAACTTCTGTGCCTGAATCCTGACTGATGGCAACTGCCCATTCTTGCATAATCAATACATGGAGTTTGTCAGAATTTGTGGGTTTTTGTTTGTCCACCTGCCTTTTGAGGATTGACCACAAGTTTTCAAAGGGATTAAGGTCTGAGGAGTTTCCTGGCCATGGGCTCAAAATTTTGATGTTTTGTTCTTCGAGCCACTTTGTGATCACGTTTGCCTTATGACCCGGTGCTCCATAATGCTGGAAAAGGCATTGTTGGTCACCAAACTGTTCTTGGATGTTTGGGAGAAGTTGCTCTTGGAGCACCGTGCCATAAGGCAAAAGTAATAAATAAGTGGCTTGGGGAACAAAACATTGAAATTTGGGGTCCATGGCCAGGAGGAGACAAACAGAATTTAACCAGATAAGTAGGAATTGGATTTAGCTTGACAGGTAGAGGGCTTGGATTTTTTTAATAATACCAAATATTTCCTCCACAGTTGGGAGTTTAAAACTAGTAAGAAAAGAAGAAGGAACATCATTAAATACTCAATGTACGGAATTTCCAAAAGTAGTCAACTGCTGCTGGATACTTCCAGTCTTAATATTAAAAAAGGTCATAAAAGAGTTACACCGATCAGTGCAGTAAAATTGAGGTGGAAGACTGTCAGGTGGCCAGAGGATTGTTTTTCACAGTTGAAAATAAAGCCCTAGTATTCCCTTCAGCAGACCCAATTAGTTTTTCATAGTACAGTATGTAGTTTTTGCTGCAAACAAAGCATCCTTATAGACACACACGTGTTCATCATACAGATTCTTATAAAGGTGTTCCAAACATCAGCCCTTAGCTTTAAGTTGCCGAAGTTTTGGGGTGAACCAGGGAGCAGAGTGGATGAAAGAGACAGTTTGGGTTTTCAGGACAGTAAGATTATCTAAAAGGCTGCATAATCTTTTATTATAGTGGGAAACTAGTTCATCTGTGGTAAATAAATTGTCATTACTGGGAAGACTGTCAACTCCATTGGAGAAGGCAATTAAATCAATATTCTTAATACTGCGAAATGAGATAGAATGGAAAACATTTGATTTAGATAATATTAAGTCGACAGTAACAGAAAATCAGTTTGTGATCAGATATCGACAGGTCATATGCTGTACAATTATAAGGAGTAACACCAGGGCAACAAATAAGATCAAGAATATTGCCTTTAGAGTGAATAAGAAAGTCTATAAATTAATCCAACCAAAGGGGATACACAAGCCAGTGTGTTTCTTCGTGCTGGTCCCAAGCCCGGATCAATGGGGAGAGTTAGGGTCAGGAAGGGCATCTGGTGTAAAATTTTGCCAGATCAATATGCAGACAATAATGCAAATTTCCATACCGGATCGGTCGAGGCCCGGGTCAGCAACGGCCACCACCAGTACTGTTAGCCAACAGGGTGTTGGCAGAAATTGGGCTACTGTTGGCTGAATAAGGAAAAGAAGAGAGGGGAGATGTGTTTGGAGGCAGGAGGACAGGAGGAAGATAAAGAGAGCTGAACTCAGGGTAGTAACTTTGAATGTTGGCAGTATAACTGGTAAGGGGAGAGAGTTAGCAGATATGATGGAGAGAAGGAAGGCTGATATATTGTGAGTGCAAGAGACTAAATGGAAGGGGAGTAAGGCCAGGTGGATCAGAGGGGGATTCAAATTGTTGATGGTGTGTATGGGAGGAAAATGGGGTAGGGATTATTCTAAAGGAACTGTATTTCAAGAGTGTTTTGAAGGTGAAAAGAGTGTCAGACAGAGTAATGATTACGAAGCTGGAAATTGAAGGTGTGTTGATGAATGTTGTTTGTGCATATGCCCCGCAAGTTGGGTGTGCGATAGATGAGAAAGAAGATTTCTGGAGTGAGTTGAATGATGGTGATTGGAGCAGATTTCAATGGACATGTTGGTGAAGAGAACAGAGGAGACAAGGAGGTATGGGGTAGGTATGGTGTCAAGGAGAGGAATGAAGAAGGTCAGAGGATAGTGGATTTTGCAAAAAAGGATGGACATGGCTGTGGTGAATATGTATTTTAAGAAGAGGGAGGAACATATGGTGACGTACAAGAGTGGAGGAAGATGCACGCAGGTAGATTATATCCTATGCAGAAGAGTCAATCTGAAGGAGATTAAAGACTGCAAGTGGTGGCAGGGGAAAGTGTAGTTAGGCAACATAGGATGGTGGTCTGTAGGATGACATTGGAGATCAAGAAGAAGAGGAGGAGAGGGAGGGCAGATCAAAGGATCAAATGGTGGAAGTTGAAAAAGGAAGTCAACAAGGTTGAGTTTAAGGAGGAGGTGAGACAGGCACTGGGTGGCAGTGAAGAGTTACCAGACAGTTGGGCAACTACAGCAGATGTAGTAAGGGTGACAGAAAGAAGGGTGCTTGGCATGACATCTGGAAAGAGGAAAAGGAGAAGAGTGTCAGGAGTGATTTGTGACAGACGGGTATCAGCAAGAGTGAAAGGTCTACAGGATGGTAGTGACACCAGCTATGCTATATGGGTTGGAGACAGTGACATCTACCAGAAAGAAGGTGACAGAGCTGGAGGTAGCAGAGTTAAAGATGTTAAGATTTGTATTGGGTGTGATGAGGATGGACAGAATTAGAAATGAGTACATTAGAGGGTCAGCTCAGGTTGGACAGTTGGGAGCCAAAGTCAGAGAGGCGAGATTGCGTTGGTTTGGACATGTGCAGAGGAGAGATGATGGGTATATCAGGAGAAAGATTTTAAAGATAGAGCTGCCAGGCAAAAGGAAAAGAGGAAGGCCTAAGAGAAGGTTTACGGATGTGGTGAGAGAGGACATGCAGGTGATGGGTGTGACAAAGTAAGATGCAGAGAACAGAAAGATATGGAATAAGATGATCCACTGTGGCAACCCCTAACAGGAGCTGCTGAAAGAAGAAAAAGTCTATAAATTGCTGCAAACCTATATTATCGAGGCAAGATATAAAATCCCTCATAAGATTATCAATAACAGTGTCCATATGTATATTAAAATCACCCAACAAAATAACATTAGATGACATAGAACAAAGAGAATTTACAAACTCACAGTTCCTTTAAAAGTTGTTATTCGTCTTGGGCAGTTGATAAATAATGACAAGTATAGTGGGAGTAGGTCCATTGATTGGCAAGACAATGGATTTAAATGAGGCATACTGAGGCAAAGTTTTAAGTGATACTTTTAACTTTACACTGTAGAATATCGCAAGATCTCCACCATGACCCAGGGGAACCTGGGGAAACAGCTGGATTAAGCTGTGAAAATCAATGGTTTGCCGAAGGTGTCTTAGATGGGTGACACCAAAGTCTAGGTAGCTCTACTGCAGGATACTTGCAAATCAATGTCACTGGATAAAGCATGAAAAAAGATAATACAGGCAAACACACTCCAAAAAAGCAGCTTGTCAATCTGTTACATGGATAAACGTCCAGCCAAAGAAGCAGATCACCAGCAATCAGGTAAACACTGGATTTATCAGATATCGTTTAAACACTCAAACAAAAATCTGGCAGATATTGACCACAAATACTGGAATACTGTTACTTAGACAAAGACAGCAGATTAGCTAATAATACATAACTAACAGAAATTTAACTACAAAAGAAAACAAAATCACCAGCAGAGCAGCGGCAGCCAGTAGCGCAGTAATGAAGCAGGAGAACAAGCTTCTTTGCAGACACAAAAAATCAACACAAAACATCAGGTAGATTAAAAGTTCAAACTTGAATCTAATTTCAATAATAATCAAAAAATAATACTAAGTGTAATCTTTACATGCACAAGAACCTCAGAAGTTGTGACACATCCTTCACTCATTTGATTACAGTTTATCATGTACAACACTGCAGCAGCCTTATTGCATGGGTGCAGAAACTGTTCTTAAATCTCACAGTTTGGGTGTTAATAGTTCTAGAGCACCTATCTGATGGAAGTAGGGAGCAAAATGTCCACATCACATGACTAGGGCCCTTTATGAATCATTTTGCCTTTCCTAGAGAGCGCTTGACAATGGAGGAATTATTTTCCAAGATGACAGATCAAACACATTCATCCCCCGTCTCCTAGCAATCAACCAGCGTTTTGTAGTGCTTAAGGTTTTGAACTTCAAACTCTAAAGTTGTGGGTTTAAATTCTACTACTGACACGGTGTGACCACGAGTGAGTCACTTCATCTGCCTGTGCTCCAAATGGTGTGGACTATGGCCGGCTTGTCATCCCAGCCAATACATCCAGGCCGCCAGGTGGAGCTCTCCCTACAGCATGGAGGGGCCCCGAATGCCAGCAGGGAATCCTGGACTATGTAGTTTTCCTTTACAGCCCTGCTGGATACCACAGGGGCCAACAGGGGACGCTGCAGGGAGGCCCAGAGAATCATCTGTGCCCTATAACCCGGAAGTACATCATAGGCAAAGCGACAGGGGAAATGACGTACTTCTGGGATGAAGAAGGGGACTTTTTATCTGACCCGGAAGTGATAGGAGGTCACATGGACTTAAGGATTGGGAACACTTCCGGGTCAGGAACTATAAAAGGACGATGGGAAATCCCAGACATCGAGCTGAGCTGGGTGGAAGGGTGGCAATGCGTCTGGGAGTAGTGGAGAATTATTGATTACAGTATTGTGTTTATTGAATGAGTATTGTGGAGAGGAGGGTGCTTTGTGCACTGTTTATTAATAAAAAGTCAACATATTGGACTTTTACCTGGTGTCTGGCGTATTGTCTGAGGGTTCAAGAGGACGGTAGCGCCCTCTATCTGTCACAATGGAAAAACAAAGAAATGGAACCAATTGTATCTCTAATGTTGTATGTCACCTTGGATAAAGGTGTCAGTCAAATAGTAAGTAATAACACAAATAATGAATAACTCCCCTTTTTCAGAGTCCTCAGTTCCCATCTCCTTTTCTTTCTCTTTTCCCATAATGTCATGTGTCACTGCTGACCAGTGAGTTGTTTGTTCATTCAGTTGAGTTGAGTTTGTGGTGTTTGATAAACTCAGATCATTGACTGTAGACTCAGGTTCAGCATCATTCACCATTAATCTATCCAAGTTACTAATCTGTTTATTCCGAGCAGGCTCAAGGGACAGCTGAAGCCTACAAAACTTCAGTAAGGACATCAGAGGAGTATGAGGGAGGAAAGTAACAATGGAGGATTGGGGACAAGATTAAGTGGGGATTGTGGAACAAGAAAGAAAGTTAAAGACTGTACAGAGAGAATGATGACAGTAGCCCCTGGGGAAGAGGGGCTCAGAGTCACACTGCTCTCTTAATTCATCTAATCTGTGTCCACCTCACGTCCATCTGTTTGTCTGTCCAAATCTGACACTGCAGTCTGTCCTGATTAAACAAAGTTTATAATGTAGGTGTAAAATAGTCAGAGCCATAAAGTCAGAAGATTTACAATTCTACAAACACAGAAAAACACACACACTCTCATACACACTCACACAGACTTATTGTTCTCTTACTTCAATTTCATTAATTTGCAGTTTTCATTCCTCAGCACCTCACACAGCTGAGCTAGTCCTGAATCTCCAATGTTGTTATTGTTCCTTGCAAAAATTAACTTGGTCTTGTGGCCCAGATTTAGATCAGTCAGTCGTGAGTTTGGAGATGAAAGAACTGAGGAGAGAGCTGAACAACATCTGGAGGTGAGACCACATGTCCCGAGGCTGTGGAGGTAAAGACAGAAATGTAAGGAATAGAAGCTGGATCTCTTTAGGCACACGTGCAGTTTAGGACAGGACAGGTCAATCACAATGATGACAGAGAGAACAAGAAACTGGAAACAGTGAATACGAAGACAAACAACGAGATGGGTTGATAACATCAACACATTCTAGGAGTAGGAGAATGAGCAGCAATAAACAAACTATCTATAAAAAACTGAAAGGCGCCATATGCCTCCACAGTTGCTAGATGTATAACAGAGGATCTCTGAATCTGGAGGACAAGAGGAGGCAAAGACAAACAGACAGAGAAGCCACACAACACAAAAGTAACCCAAACAAACTTCCTGCCAGTTGTCATAAAAACTGAGACCTCACTGATTGTGCTGACCGTAACGTCCATCCATAGTGATGCACTGACCACAGCAGAAGAAAAAGCATATTGGGAATGAAATAAAAAGTCCAAGAGAAGCAAGATGAGCAGAAACACAAAATACATGTGAGCTGCTGGAGTCTTCTCTACAGTGAGGCACATTTAGAGAAGAAATGTACTATGACAAAATTGGGACAGTATGGAAAAGAAGACAAGAAAAGTATTGAGGGACATATGTCATGTTGTGTGAAGACAAGACACACTCAGGGATTTCATGGCTGCCTGTCTTTATTTTGATTTCTTTTTTTATCTTCTTCTGTTTTTCTTATTTTTTCTTCATATAGTTTATTCTGATGAGCTCACAGAAGTGAAGAGGACACCAGCTCAGCAGATTTGTGTTTTCTACTACATTAAATGCAGTTCTCTATTTTAAACCATTCCTGTTTATCATGTCCTAATGTGGCCTGTTGATCAGACATGTCAGTAACAATTTGACTGGACTGCTTATAGGACAATTGTGTGAGGACAATGAGTGACCAGAAAGGCCTGTTTAATAAACAGTCTGAACAGTCAATGTCACACCCTGAACTTGTCACTTCAGTCCATATTCATTGTCATCTTTTCTCCTACAATTCCTCACTTTATATTCATCATTGTCACCTTATATCCCCATTCAGACACTTGTCACTTCAGTCTCAGGTCAGTCTCATCAGTTAGTTGTCTAAATACCTCCATTGTCCACTTGTCTTTCAGTTCTCTTTTTCCTTTATGCCATTCCATAATGAGACCCCCACTCTGTTAATTGTGTCTATAAATACAAAGACAGACACACATATAGCCTGGAGTCTCAAATAAGTGACATGACAACTTCAAGCAGAGCTGGACACTCAAGTGTGTCACTGAACTGCTTGCATTTGAACTGAAACCCAATTTGAGCCCAAGACCAATGCTGCCTATTAAGTCTCTTTATGCCTGTCTTTTGTTGTTCAAGTGATCCTTACTGGTGAAAAGTGGTCTCTTAAACTTACATTGTTCTCCAGATGATTGTCCAGATAGAGTTGTCGCAGTTGGTGACAACAGACTGACAAACACAGAAATGTGTTTGTCATTCACCAATCAGGACATGTGGACACTGTGACTGACTTGCAAGATGCCATCCAAAGTAGACAATGATGACAAACTGTTGAGTTTATTGTGACACCTTGACTAGACTGGACTAGAGTAGAGTAGTCAAGACAAGACCTGTGTTTTCGATCAATGACATAATGGACTTGGAGGACATGACTGACATGTCACACTTCTGTCCTTGGCCATTCAGACCTCACATACTGACTTGTGTCATTGACCAGCTGACCTCTGTCAAATAAAGGCGTCAGTGGTGTTGAGCGCAGTTTTCTTGCTCTTTCCACAGAGATGGTACGAGAGTCTCTTTGTTGGAATAGACTGTGAAGTGACCCCCATGACTGCTGAGCACTGCTGTCATTCCCAGCTCTACCCATTCAGCTCAAGTGATTTGATCAAACAAATAAGTAATATGCTGACATCGTCATCTACTGACAGGGACTGGAAATGCAATGTACTTCATCACATGACTAGACAGAATGTTTGGGGGTAGGGGTCACATGTCTACCATCTTTGTGTCCTTCCAGTTTGAACAGCAGGCCATTTCTTCAGGACTGACTCTAATGTCTCTCTTTTGGTAAATCAGACAGGTCTGGTCAGTGGACAGAAAGTGGGTGGACTAAAGATGACAGGGACTTTACAATCTTTTACAAATAATATGATAAATATTCAAATAAAATGTTAAAACATATTAAATCAATAGACATGGGTTCAAATTCCGAGTGTACACCAAAGGCCATCAGTCACAGTGATGCCACACATTTGGAAGATGTGATCTAATTTGACAAAGACTATATAAGATATAAAATGAAAAGTTGAAAATGAGGTGGGTGGGGCATTGGCTTATTTCATAAAGTGTGAAACTAGTCCTGACACCAACAATAATTCTCTATTGACAACAACAAAAAGATAGATAGATAGATAGATAGATAGATAGATAGATAGATAGATAGATAGATAGATAGATAGATAGATAGATACTTTATTCATTCCCTCAGAGAAGTTCAGGTATCCAGATGAATCATTATTTTTATTAAAAAATTCATTTTTAAATGAATAATCATTATTATAGAAGCAAGAAGAAAATAAATAAATAAATAAATAGTGAAAAGTACAAATGGGTCAATCTTGGAAGGTACGGTGGTGACCAGATTGTGAATCACTTGTATTGAAAACAGTGTTATAAATTCTCACAGCAGTAGTAATAAGTGATCTTCTAAAACATTCTGTTCTACAGTGTAGTGAGAGAAGACGACTGCTGTGTTTACTTCTCTGATCCACCAAAATGTTGTGGAGAGGATGACTTCTATTGTCAAAGATGGCCTGTACCTTCTTGCCCACACACCTTTCCAGCACAATTCCCATTGAGTCCACAATTCTGCCCAGCACCAAGCCAGCCTTCTTCACCAACTTGTCCATACTCTTAGTGTTCTTATCTGTCATACTGCCTCCCCAACAAACAGCAGTAATAAAGAGGACACTGGCAACAACTGTCTGATAGAACAAACACAACATTTCACTACATATGCTGAATGATCTGAGTGTTCTGAGGAAAAACAGCATGCTGTGCATCTTTTTGTAGAAGACATCTGTGTTCATAGACCAGTCTGATCTGTTATCAAAGTGGACATATAGATATTTATAAGTCAGCACCACATCAATGCCCTCCACTCTGATGTTAGCAGGCTAAATGGGCTTAGACCTGCAGAAATCTACAGTCATCTCCTTAGTCTTTGTTGTGTTCAAAACCAGGCAGTTCTTATTGCTCCAGTCACTGAACACTCCTATCAGATCCTTTTATTCCCCTTCCTGCACATTCATTTCTACATGCCACAATAGCTGTATCATCAGAGTATGTCAGAATGTGGACTTATATTTAAATTCTGCTGTGTATAATGTGAACAGGAATGGGGCTAAAACAGTTTCTTGTGGAACCCCACCATTGCTCACTGCCATCCTGGAGATAGTCTGGTATAGCATTTAGGGGACTGTATCCTCAACACCAGTGTGTTCCTGGTATGCAAACTGTAGGGGATCCAGTGCATGCTGGACTTATGGTGTGAGGTGACAGAGAAGCAGCTATTCCAGTGTCTTCATGATTTGTGATGTGATGTGAGGGCCACAACAAAACAACAGGCTGAACAGAAAGGACAACACGAGGATGAAAGTAACCACTGTGGGCAAGGGGTTCAGGATAGCAATGCTGTCTTTAAGAATTTAACTAGTAAAGAGAAATCCACAGCTGTGTCCTCATCACGCTCATCTGCCTGCCCACGTGTGAAATTGCCGTCTATCCTGATTAACAACATTTTTATCGTGGATGTGGAACATAAAGAGCCATAAAATTGGAAGGAATAAAATTCAAGAAACACAGACACTCATTCACTCATTCAGTTGTTCTTCACTTACTTCAGTTTCTCTAATTTACAGTTTTCATTCCTCAGTCCCTCACACAGCTGAACCACTCCTGAATTCTCCATTTTGTTTTTGCTCAGGTCCAGTACAGTCAGTTGTGAGTGTGGAGAAGAAACAACTGAGAAGAGAACTGAGCAACATGTGGATGTGAGACCACAATCAGACAGCCTGTAGAGATAAAGAGAGAGAAGTGAAGACATGTGAACAGACGGGAAGACTAACAGACAGACCATCAGGGGTCTCAATAATTGACATGATAACTGCAAGCTGAGTTTGATGCTCAGGTGTGTCACTGAACACCAGGCTGCTGCCGGCATTTGATCTGAAAGACAATTTGAACTCAATGTCAATGCTTCTCTGAACGATGCTATATACCTGGAAGCATCTTCTGTCTGTCAGGGTACCCCGATTGATGAGACAAAGTCAGCCATTACACTGGTCAGGAGTGTCACATAGCCGGACTGACCTTGTCCTCCACTTGAGTGTACAGATGCACTTCTCTGTGTTAGTGACAGCAGAGTGGCAAACTTAAATTTCTGTCCATCATTCAGGACTCGGAGAATGGACACAAATGAAATGATTTATAGGACGTTTATGCCAGATGTTCAGTGAAAGCAGGTGTAAATCAGTCAGCCCTTATTTTATATAGCACTATTCACAAACTTACAAAACAATCAAGAGAAAAAATAAATGTAATAAGCCCAACGATAAATAAGAAGAGAGAGCTGATGGAAGAGTCGATGGGAGACATGAGGACATAACAATTCAGTCCAGGAAGGACAGACAGATGGTCACTGGCTGCTCAGAGTGACGCTCCACTCTGTTCAGTCATCTTCTCTATCAGCCACCTGAGCTCAATGGAAAAACTCCACTCAACCGGCTAATGACCGGGTTCAAGTCGACAGTCTTGTTTTGTCATAGCGAGCGTCTTTTTCACCCTTACTGCACACACCAGCGGTCACACAAATGTTGGACTGAAGAGCTTTGATGGTCAGTAGAGAGTCTGGACCTGGACAGGCCTCTGCTCTTCATGGCCATATATGCACCAAATTAAAAAAAATGAATAATAAATAAGACAGAGGATAAAATAATAAGACATAGAAAAATCAAAACCAAATAAAAAATAAAAATGTGTTTGAGTGTCAAAGTGGACAAATGGAAGCAGTTTACAAATTAGAATTTGTGTGAAAATATTGATTAAGACATTCCAGATAAAAAATAATGAAAATAGACAAAGCCATCACCATTGTTTCATGTAGCACCTTTCAAATTAAAGGCATTTCACAAATCCAGTTCTTTTGTTGTATTTTAACATTGAGCACAAACCAGTGACTCACTCAGCATGTAACAGGCTTAAATTGAACCCACATCCAGCACCTCAGGCACTCGGCTACAGAACAGGGAATGAGGACTGGCCAAAATGACAGAGGAGGCGGGACATGAGCTGTCAGTCAGACTGAGAAGGTATGAAGAGAAGGCGGCCATCTCAGTGAATTTGATTTATCAGGCCTTTGATCAAATGTCACACCAAAAAATGTCAGCTGACTAAAATTTTTGATTATTGTGTTGTTAAACATTTGGTTATAGTGTCAATAATAAAGAGAGCTGAACTGACACACAGATAATCAGATGTATGACATGAACAGGACAGTGGCACAGTGGTTAGTCACTGCCTCACACATCAATGACCCGGGTGTAAATCTGAACATATGACTAAACTCTTGGCTCTTGGTTTTGATTCTTTTTTCCCTTTATTAATTAAATTAATTAATTTAAATTAATTCAAAATTTTAAGTCAAATACGCAAAGATGTGGTGACAATAAACATCTAAAGAAAAATGTGTACAAATGAAAGTGAGATACAAGTGACAAGGGCCACAAATCAAATGTCATTGAACAACATCTGAAGTGCCACAGATCTACAACAAGGAGGCTTATATATAGAAAGTAGATAAATATATATAAATATTTTCCATTTTTCCTCTTGTTTTA
>JANRMT010062791.1:211319348-211331337 GCA_026402145.1 Polypterus bichir lapradei
TATCCCCTCTTCTGCATTATCTACATAATTGGGAAATGAGTTACCAAGAGGCAAATATTCTTACATATGGCTTGTCTCTCTGATTCTACTAACTTATTCCTTTTGCAATCATTACTTTGCACTCAAAGTGAATAACATTTACAATAATGATAGCAACACTCATATCAAACTATTGTAGCTTAACGACTGCAATCTTTGATTAGGTGTACATGAAGATGAGTATTTAACCTATGCTCTGTACTTTTAAACTGTGAAGAATGCATATTGTGGTACATCACTAATTGAGAGAGGGC
This sequence comes from Polypterus bichir lapradei, assembly GCA_026402145.1. NCBI lineage: Eukaryota > Metazoa > Chordata > Cladistia > Polypteriformes > Polypteridae > Polypterus > Polypterus bichir. Next base: position 211,319,642 of record JANRMT010062791.1, read on the forward strand.
AAGACATCCCAGAGGTAATGGATAATCAGACGGCCAAGACAAGGCTATCCGTGGATTATTTTAACTTGGGGAATGATCTTGTACCAGTGTTCACTGAGACCTGAGGATGATCTCCTCTTCTACGTAGTCTGGTCTTGATCAATTGTTAGTATGGTACTATGTCAGGTACACTGCAACTGACCAAATAGGTTTACGATTTCAAATAAAACTCTGCTGGGCTTAGTAACAACCATCCATCTACTGTATCTTCTAAAACAGCTTATCCAGAGCAGGGTGGTAGGACAACTGGAACATCCCAGCAAGCACCAGGGCAGGCAAGAACATACCCTGAATGGGATTTCAACCCATTGCAGGGTAAAACCAATACCTACATACTAGGACCAATTTAGCATTGCCAATCAACTGACTCTACATATCTGTAGACTGTGGGAGGAAAGCAGAACACTGGAAGGAAACACATGGACATGGGGAGAATATGAAAACCATGGTCTCCTTGCTTCAAGGCAACAGTGCTACCCTCAACTCCATGCCATCCAGTTTGCAAACAATCAAGCTAAACTCATCAAGGTTTTAATACTCACTTAACATGTCTGCAGCAGATGAGCCCTATTGCCAGTCTCCTGATGCACTCTGAGGTGAGCTTTGTGTATGACACATTGAGCTCCTCCAGCTCTCCAGAACACCTGATGACAGAGCCCAGCACAGCACAGTCCAAAGGAGATAAAGATGATCTGCTAAAGTTCATCTTTAAATCCTTCCCAATGGCATCTCTGATTAATTTCTTATTCTGAGTCTCATAGAGCCATTGACACACTCTTAGAGCTTCACTTTTATTACAGCTCCGTAGTGCCTGCTCAGCTTTCTTCTTCACCCACTCCAGAATCTGGTTTGCTGTCTTCCTCTGCAACTCCCCTATGACTCCCTGCAGTGATTTAAACACAGATGGATTGGCCAGTCCTGCCAGGAATCGAGTAAGAATCTCAAACCGGCCATCTTTACAAGAGTCCAGCTTCACAAGCAGCTCCTTGACATCCCCTGATAGATCAAGATAGAAGGAGCAGGCAGCCATGAACTCCTGCAGGGTGAGGTGGTAGAATGTGTATGTTGTGTGCTCCAGAGTGCTTTCTCTCTGAAGAATTTCTTTGAGAAATCCAGATAGGAATGGAGAGGACAGGACTGGCTGTAAATCAAAAGTGGACATCTCCATCTTGTCATAAAACACAAGAGTTCTGTTTGCCACACCATAATAAGCCATCTTTCCTAATTTGACCAGAATTCCCCTCTGATCTTCAGCTTCTCGTTTGTGGTTAGTGAGGATAGTGTGAAGAAAAATCACAAAGAGCTCAGTGACAGTTTTAGGGGCAGCTTCTCGCTCTTCTTCAGGAGTCATGAAGTGGCTCTTCAGCACAGAGCAAATAATCCAGCAGTATGAGGGGTTGAAGCACATGGTGTACAGGATGGCATTCTCTTCAACGTACTGAAAAGCCTCATTGCCCAGATCAGAATCACCAAAGAACTTTATAAAGTACAGCAGCCTTTGTTCAGGGAAGAACCCCAGGATCTCTGCAAATCGGTCAACTCTCTCCATGTCCATGGTCTCCAAGGCTGTTGGTCTGGTTGTTATCAGGACTGAACAGCCCTTCAGTAATGTCCTTTTGACCAGGCTGGTGACCAGGATGTTAACAGGAAAGTAGTCATCTGGGTTTGAGCAGAGACGCTCCTGTGTGAAGTCCAATTTGTGTTTGTATTCATCAAGACCATCAAGGATAAAGAGGAGGGATTTGGGTTTTTTGCAGGATTTCTCTTACTTTTGGGTCATTGAGATATTTATAGTGCCTTGCAATCAGCCTGATCAGAGGCATCTGTGGCTCTGTCTCTGTGTCTAGAAGGTTGAGCTCCTTGAATTTAAACATAAACACAAATGCAAACCTCTGATACTGAGTACCTCTGGCCCAGTCAAACATGATTTTCTGCACCATGGTGGTCTTCCCAATTCCAGCCACCCCACTGACCACCACAATGTAGGGGGAAGCCTCACTTCCTGCACTCCTTCTAAAAAGCTGCTCAGTCCAGATTCGCTCACATTTCACTTTTGTCCGCTCTTCTAACAGCTCTGCATGAGTCTTCCCCATCTTCACAAGTTCATGGTGAGTCTCATTGTAGGTCCTTTTGTACTGGTCAGTGACCATCAGCTCTGTGTATCGAGTCTCAAAGCCTGCAGCCCTAGTGTGTGGATCATCAAGAGAAGCCTGATCCTCCAGAGTTTTTGTGGATTCAAACACACCACATCTGTGTGTCCCATGGATGTCTGAAAATAACAATGAAAACAAATAAGGAAGAAGAATGGATAAGCTGGTGACAAGAGAAAGAAAATCAGTGGGTTACCTTTAATATGATCATCAATGGGATAGGGCTGGAGACTGGCCTGAATGTCCAGCAAGAAGTCCGTTCCTGAAGGGGAGAAAAAGATAAGCATGAAGAATTATAACTTGCTCAAAAACACAGCATTTAGACAAATGTGGCAGAGTCCCTGTGACCAAAGTGTGAAACAAGAACTGCACAGCAGGTAAGTTGTGTGTTTGTTCAGAAGACAGGAAGTAATCTGATTCACAGAAACTCACATAGTGAGCATGCTGAGTGACATTGTTACTGTAGAGAGTGCAAAGAAGGACTCGACCAACAAGGCTGGGGCAATAAAATGCCTTAAATTAGCTCAGTTGTCCTTCAAGTCACAGTGGAACATCATGATGTCCAACCAGTCTGCACAGGAGGTTTCAGTGACTGACTCAATAAAAGAACATAAAGGGAAGAACAACTGGGGACAGGCAGAGGATCATGGAAGTAAACAGTAAAATGGGTGATAGTGGGAAATGGACACAGCCAAAGAAGAATGCTCCACTGGATTTGAAAGTGAAGGACCTAAAAAAAGATGCAATTTTGGAAAAAAATAAAAATCTCTGTTGGAATGTTTGACTGCTTTGGATAAATAAAATAAAGATATGCAAATAATGGCAATATCTAAAGAAGGAGGTGAGGGTCAGGGACAGTGAAGGACAATAGAGGGTGAGTCTTGACAAAAAACAATGTGATATCTAAATGGTACCTCAAAACAGCAGCAACATATCACTGCTCAAAAATGTAATCCTGACAAAAGAATAAAAACTGAAGTGAGAACTGGAGATCTGGAACTATGGTTGGCACCATGGGTGATCTGACATCATGGGTTTGTTGTTTTATATCGTGCCCCTGTGTCATCCCTCTGTTTCTGTCCAGTGCTTATCTGGAGATTCAGGAGTTCTTTGGACTTCATTGACTCACCCCGCTCTGTCACCTCCTCCAATATTTTTGTCAGGTTTGGTGATGGAAATCTCATGACTTCTTCAGCTAGCGCCTCCCACAGGCTGACCAGCACCACTTCGTCTTTGTTCATTATGTCACTGATGAAGGACTCCACACCTGCTCGCTCGTCTTGCTCTTCTTTGGCTTTGAATTTCTTAAATACATAAAACAGGTGTCTGGTTTAGAGATGAGCACTGGTGGAGGTGGACATTATCTCTGACACATTGAGAGAGCTCTTGCTAACACCAAGTTCTATTATAGACAGTCTGTCTGTCTCCTCCAAATCTGGAACAGAATTTCCCTTCTCTCTCTGCTCTCTTACTCATGTCTGTTGTTCTTTCTCCTCCATAGTAACACAGAAAGTCTCCTACCTTTGCCTCATCGTTGGTGAGTACATTCTTGGTGACCAGGTTCTGAAGGATACTTGTGATGTCATATTCAATCACATAGGTCAGGTAGGGCTTGTAGTACTTGGTGACCTTTAAGAGATCCTCATGACAGAATGTTTTAATGACTTTAGAAAACTTCTGTGTCAAACCTGCAGGGAGAAAGGAGAAGATGGAAAAGGAATAAAGAAAGAAATCAGGAGATACAATGTTGATAGATCAGACTGACATGGCTGATTACACATAAATGAGCAGAATGAAACCTTCACTCCACAGTGATTTTAACTGCTGCTGAAGTGAGTCTGGTATCCTTCCATTAATTTAATAAAGTCCCATTTTGAGCATCTTGGTTATGCCTAGTTAGGTCTACCTAACTGTGTCACTATCTTCTAATTCAACTTCTTCCTCTTCCTGGGTTAACGTTCTTGATCAAACTTTTCCATACAGCTTGGTCTTTCACCTCTTCACCAGTCAAGCCGATTTCCTTCAGATCTTCTTTTATTTTATTCATCCACCTCCACTGTGGCCTACCTCGCTTTCCCTCCCCCTGGACTTCCATTCACATCACTATTTTGCCCACATATTTATTGTCTGTTTTCATCATATGTCCATACCCCTTCAGCATACTTTCCTGTACTTTCTTACACATATCTCTATTTTTGTTGTATCTCTCATTTATTATTCTGTCATACTTAGTAGCTCCACACATCCATCTCAACATTCTTATTTCTGCCACATTGAAACTTCTTCTCCTTATTGTTCATGTCTCAGCTCCATACATCATTGCTGGTCTTGAGACTGTCTTAAACCCCTTACATTTAACCTTCACCTTAATTCTTCAATCACACAATATTCCTGATACCTTCTTCTGTTTGTTCCATTCACACTGCACTCTATGGGTTGTCTTTGCATCCAGTTCTCCATCTTAGCTTACCACTGATTCTAGATGTTTAAATTTATCCACTCTTTTCAAAAGCCATCCCTGCAGGCTAACTTCTGAATTCTGATCATCATTAAACTTAATCTATTCTGCATTCTTCTTTCTATTTATCTTCAACCCTCTATCTTCCAAAGCACTTCTCCAATCTTCCAACTTCCTCTCCACTTCCTGTTTTCTGGTACCACACAACACAAAGTCATCAGCAAAAAGCCTTCACCAGAGGCCTGGACTTTCATCCAATGACTCAACACATCCATAACCAGATCAAAGAGTTAAGGACTTCAAGAAGATATCTGGTGCAGTCCTGCCCAAAATGGGATCTTATCTGTCACCCCAACACTGCTTTTAACCTGGGTCCTCACTTCCTCATACATACCCTGGACAATCCACACATACTTCTTTGGTCCTTCTTTCTCTCTCAGCACCTCCAGACCTCTTGATGTGGCATTCTATGATAAACCTACTCCAAATCAATACACAACATATGCAAACTTTCTGTTTTTCTTGATCCTTCTCTATTAGCTAATCAATGCCAAGACTGCATCAGTTGCTCCTCCCATATGGTTGTCTCTTCCCTAAGCCTTCTCTCAATAACCCCTTCCCAGATTTTCAGTGTGTTACATCAGCTTTATCTCTCTATAGTTTCCACAATCGTGAATATCACCCTTTTCCTTATAAATGGGTTGTCACACACGTGCACATGGGAGAGCTTACAGGCTCAAATATTTGAAGTTTCATGCGGGATCGGGGTTTTTTGTTGTACTGTAACTCTTTCTCCTTTTCCCCTGAAGACCTGCAAAAGACCCAGCCTCCTAAGCCCCCTTCCAGTTCAGAAGTCTACACCTACCACTTCCTTTTCCTTGGCACCAGATCCCACCTCATCATGGCATCACGTTTGGTTTCAAGACTACACCCTCCTCTGTCATAATTTATTGTCTCTCATATATTTATAACACCCATTTTGTAACCATCCTCAGTTCAGTTTGGAGCTTCTCTACTACCAACCATCTTCCAAGTATATGGTGTGGATCTCCAAAAGTTTTTCTTTGTCCTTTGTGTTTGTTTTACAGGGTACAATCAGACTTTCCATCCACTCTTCTGATATCCTCACCTGTTCATAGATCTTCTGCATTAGATTTCACCACACATCACTCCCTTAACTCCTACACTCTTCTATATTTCAACTAGTATTTAATGTGGTCTTGCTGTCTATCCATTTTTCAGTCTTTTCAGTGCCTCCTTTACTTCCTTCTGCCTTATTATCTCTGGTGGTCACTCTGGTGGTCATATATTGGATCTGATCTGCACTTCTGGACTATCTGTTGCCAATATTTACAGCACTGATTTGGGACTCTCTGACCATAAAGCAGTATTTTTCACTGTCTCACTGCCTTTACCTCCTCTTACCTGTAAACGACAAATCTCTTACAGAAACCTTAAAAATATCTGCCCCTCTATCCTTTCTGGATCCATTTCTGATCTTTTACTGTCTGCACCTATTCCGTCAACACTAGATAGTCTTGTTGACCACTATAACTCAGCCCTTCATTCAGCATTAGATAAAACAGCTCCTTTAAAACATAAGGAGGTTTCCTTTAAACGTTCAGCTCCTTGGTATAACTCAGAATTGCGATCTATGAAAGCAGCTGGCCGACGCCTTGAGAGAATGTCACGTAAGACTGGCCTCACCGTGCACATCCAGGCTTTCTCTGATCACCAAAGAGCTTACAGAGAAGCACTAACTGCTGCTAAGAACACCCACTATGGCAGAATAATAGAAAGTGGCCACAATAACCCAAGGGTTTTGTTTTCTGTAGTTAATAAACTACTCGAACCTGCATCTAGCCCAACTACCTCTTCTACTGAAGTCTGTGAGGATTTCCTCCACTTTTTCCGTAACAAAATTAAAGATCTAAATAATTCAACTAACATAAATGTATCATCTGTTTATATCTCTCCCTGTTTTCTCACTCCATCCAGCTCCTTCTCTAAGTTCTCACCAGTCACATCTGCTTTTGTTAATGACCTGCTTTGTAAGATGAGGCCGACTACTTGTGTACTGGACCCCATCCCCAGCACAATACTTAAATCCTGCCTTCATGCCATAATCCCGACTGTTACAACAATAATAAACTGATCCCTTGACACTGGCTCTGTGCCGCTCACTTTTAAAATCGCTTCTGTAACCCCAATGTTAAAAAAGTCTGGTCTTGATGCTGACAATCTTAACAATTTCCGACCTATTTCCCACTTACCTTTCCTGTCTAAAGCTCTTGAGCGTGTTGTAGCCTCCCAGCTCACCAATTACTTAACCTCTAATAACTTGATGGAACCCTTTCAGTCTGGTTTCAGGGTGCAGCACAGCTGTGAAACTGCTCTGCTACGAGTAACCAATGATTTGCTTATGGCAGCAGACTCTGGACAAACCAGCATATTAATTCTGTTAGACCTCAGTGCAGCATTTGACACTCAGGTCAGACATGACATTCTACTGTCCAGAATGGAGAACATGCTGGGTATCTCTGGCACTGCCCTCCAGTGGTCCAAGTCCTATCTGACTGATAGACAAGAGTTTGTTAGTCTGGGCAACAGCAGGTCCAGCACAGCGCCAGTCACACAAGGAGTTCCTCAGGGCTCTGTCCTCGGCCCTCTTCTCTTCTGTATTTATATGCTTCCCCTTGGCCATATTATTCATAGCTATGGACTGGGCTATCATTTTTATGCAGATGATACTCAACTCTACTTCAATGTTAAAAGTGGAACTTCATCAGAGCTTTCTCAGCTCACAACCTGCCTTAGTGAAATTAAAACCTGGATGGAGCAGAACTCTTTAAAATTGAACTGCAACAAAACTGAACTCCTGCAAATTGGGACTAAAATGCAACTTAATAAAATGAGCTCCTTCCCAGTCAATCTGGGTGGTGATCTCATCAGACCTGCCTCTACTGCAAAGAATCTTGGTGTCATTTTTGATTCCTCCCTCTCTTATTCCGCCCACATAAATCACATTAAGAAACTTTCTTACTTTCACCTCCGTAACATATCCCGTGTTCGCTCCTTCCTCTCCTTTTCTAATGCTGAGAAACTTGTCCATGCTTTTATCACATCCCGCATAGATTATTGTAACTCGCTGCTGGCGTGTGCCCCTTCTAATCTTATATCACAGCTCCAGCTTATTCAAAACTCGGCTGCAAGAGTCCTGACTCGAACCAGCAGCAGCGAGCACATCACACCCATCCTGCTCCGTCTTCATTGGCTCCCTGTGTCTTACAGAATCGAATATAAAATCCTACTAATAACCTACAAAGCCTTAAATAACCCCGCGCCAAACTACATCAGTGACCTTCTTCATCACTATATGCCTGCCCGCCCACTAAGGTCCTCTGATTCTGGCAATCTTGTTGTGCCCCACACTAATCTACACTCCATGGCTGACAGGGCCTTCAGCTGTATAGCGCCCAGACTCTGGAATGACCTACCGAAATTAATCAGATCAGCTGACTCGATGAATTCTTTTAAAAAACAACTCAAAACTCATCTGTTCAGGAAGGCTTTTAGCTCTATTTGACTTCATTCCCCTTCTCTCAGTTTACCTCTCTGTCAAGATGCTCATGTAACCTCTGTGTGTGTGTTAGACCATCAATTCTGTTGTCTGTTAGGCTTTCTTTGAACTTACTGTCTTAATATTCTTTATTTATTTATTTGGTTTGTACAATGCTATACGCTGTATACCCTGCTGTTTTCTCTTATTTTCTGTAAGTGCCTTGAGCATGGGAAAGGCGCTATATAAATAAAATGTATTATTATTATTATTATTCTTGGTACTAGCCTTTCATTTAAAATTCCATCCCCAAATATTACCCCTGGATTTTCTTCATTCAACACCTTCTCAAAGTCCTTATTCCATCTATGGAATTCTTGATCCTATCATGCTCATTTAAAACCACACCTTTGCTCATCTTCCATCTGCTTTATCTGATCTAAATCCTTCCCAGCCTTGTTCCTAGTCTTTGCTATTTACAAACCTTTTTCTCTCCCTCTTGTGTCTACAATTTTCATACACCTCCACCAAAACTTGTTTCTTGGCTCTTGCCACTGGCCTCTTTGCTTCCCAATGAAGTGTTTCTATGGAATTTAGGCTCATGTCAAAGCTGCTGGCAGACACACGGTAGATGAGAAGGTTTGTTGATTGAGAGAAAGAGAGCTGCAGTGTCAGACAGAGAGTGCTGCACAGGGCTGGAATGCTCGCAAGCGTGTAAACTTTGGAAAACTTCTAGTAAGTACAGATGGAAAAATGGAGTTTCCATCTTAAAATCATTTAATTTACTAGTTTCTCAAATGCCATCATAACTAAAGTAGCATGTTAAATGTGTCGCATTGTATTTGTTCTTCTATGTGCTCTATATGTGTGAATCACTACATGCTTCTTATACGGGCATTCTCTTCCTCTGACAGGACACGGAGTCCATTACATTCATGATATTTCAGCTCTCTGATTAATTTAAATACTGAGATGTATACTTAATATCATTTTCATTATGATAAGGATTAAAGCACATATTAAACATGAGAACACAGTGGCGTAGTGATAGTGACGAGCTGGCGCCCTGTCCAGAGATTGTTCCTGCCTCCCGCAAAATACTTGCTGTGCAGTGAGTGACCTTTGATGAAATAATTTATTGCAGCAGCACTGTCTCTCTGAAACGTACTAACCCCCAATTCCTGTGCTTCCTGTTCTTTCTCCAAGTAACTAATCCCCACACAATCAGCTCTGTAATAGATGTTAAGCCATCTGTAAGCTTAGAACGGCAATTCTTCAAAACTTTTAAGGAACATTTAAATATCTTCGTAGTACATGTTTAATTCATCTATCCTTCCAGTGTCACTCCAGCCCCAGCAAGAATACGGTGCAAGGAAGGAACAATCCCTGAACGGGGCGCAGGCTCCTTGCTAGCGCTGCAACACCGAGTCCTCACATGTTTAATTATTAGCAATATAGATTATTTAAATGATGTTAACATTTTATCTGTATAATTTAATAAACATACTTTGTTGCATTTCATATTAAAAATAATATTAAAAGCTCCAAGAAGATAGTAGTTGAAAATCTAAATCTAAATCGACTAAATCGAGAAGCCAGTCGTCATCATATGTAAATAAGTGTTTTAAAAACTTGAAGGCATTGATTATGTTATTTTTATCACGACTGAATCTATGAAGTGTTTTAAATGTGAGAGACCGGGACACAAAACCAGTGACTGTTACAGAGTTGATAAAATGGCTGAGGAAGACTTTGATGCTGACATTACAGAGGAAGAATGAGGTGAGATGTCAGAAGACAAATCTGATGGGAAAAATACAGAGAAACATCTGGTAGTAAGGAAGGCATGCAAAGTTTCAGGCTACTTGAGGAATAAGAGAGCAGAGTAGATGCAAGCTGCGATTGATTTAAATAAGCAGACAGCCAAGAGTGCTGTCTTCTGCGAGGCGAATACAGATGGTGAACTGGCTGCAGCTGGGGGATTGCCTGCTGAAAATAATGAGGAAGTTTCAGTTGAATATTGATGAAACAAATATGTCTGGTGTGTAGGGTGAGTTGCTCACAGTGTCTGTTAACATGCCTGGTGAGTCTTCTGTGGCTGTCGAGGATTCTTTGAAAGGAATGCATGTGATAATACATGAAGCAGGTGAGCCGGCAGAGTCTGATGGGAAGCCCACTTTTGGGGATTGTAAATGTCCTCTTATTACAGTTGAAAAACATTTCTGTGTGATCCTCCAGTAATTCAGGATGGCAAGGTAAATGATGGTCATATGGACACGGATGAGGGTGCACTATTGGGTAGGTTAAACCGAGCCCCAAAAAATAGATAATAAAAATTAAATAAATAAACTAAAAATAAAAATAAATAAATAAGGAAAAAACAATCAAGAGCAATAAAGCAAAGAAAAGTATTAAGACAAGCTCTAGTAGAGAGATAAACGGCGGTCCAAATAGGCGGTGAGCTTCCACAGAAAGCGGCAGCGGGGCTGGTGATGAAGAAGAGGAGGGAGGGTGTGACAGAGACTCTTCTTTCAAGAGTGACTTTTGAATGAAATCGAAGACTAGGTGCAGGTATAGTATGGATAGCTTCAGGAATTTCTTAACTCACAGAAAGTGGAAAATGTATCAATGTCGTGGATTTTTTTCCTGACTTAGTCCTATTTGTGAGTTCTTCACAAAATGTAATGTACAATGCTGCTGCTGCACTGGGAATGGAAGAAGGGGAGGCAGTGAGAGTAAAAATGTCAGTCCGACAATCTCTTAAAACTCATTAATAATAATGCTTTCTATGTGTGTTTATTCTCACTTCACTTTTTAATTTGCTTCTTTATATTAATGTTTTTTTCTTGTCTTTGCTCCATGTCTGTTGTCGCTTTTGGCTCCTTAAATGTTAATGGCTACAGGGATTCTGTAAAAAGAGCCTCAGTTTTTGAATTTCTAATTCAGAAAAATCTCAATGTAGCATTCCTGCAAGAAACATACACTGATTTGCACAATCAGATCAGATCAGAATGGCAGAGAGCCTGGGTTCAAACACCAATGCAGGGGCTGCAATTCATTTTAGCTAGATATTCCTTCCTGATTCCGTGTTATCTACAGAAGTCATACAAGGGCGCCTGCAAAAGATCAGCATGAAGAGGGGGACGCGTCACTTGTTTTTATCAGTGTCTATGCAACAAATGAAGGGAGGAAGAGATTAATATTTTCTTAGCCTTGAATGACCTTCTATAGAAATGCCGCAGGAGATTTTAATTGCACAGAGAATGACCTCTGGGATAGAAACAGCTCAGAACTTTACATTGGGTTAGTCAGGGCACTGAAGTCAGCAATGGAGTTAATGCAATGCAGTATATACAGTGGTGTGAAAAACTATTTCCCCCTTTCTGATTTCTTATTCTTTTGCATGTTTGTCACACAAAATGTTTCTGATCATCAAACACATGTAACCATTAGTCAAATATAACACAAGTAAACACAAAATGCAGTTTTT
>JANRMT010062791.1:211343372-211355721 GCA_026402145.1 Polypterus bichir lapradei
CTATCTATCTATCTATCTATCTATCTATCTATCTATCTATCTATCTATCTATCTATCTATCTATCTATCTATCTATCTATCTATCTATCACCTAATTTGAAAATATTACAAGAAGAAATGGAATTAAATTGGTCATTGATCCTGCAATGTCAGTGCAACTTTGTGTTACTGAAATAGCAAAGATAGTCGGACATAAAAATAGTGGGAAAGCCTAGTACATGAATTAGTGCAGTAAGGTATCATGATAAATGCTACCCTGTTTTCTAAGTGCCATTTTGAAGACTGGCTAGGAGATTTATGATATGATATGTGCCACCCTTTCTCAAAAATGATCAGATAAAGAAAGAATTCTGCCATTACAGAAAGATCATTTCTTAAATTTCTTTTATTCCACAGGGGTGCAAAACACCAGGGGCCTCATACATAACTGTGTGCATAGAATTCACACTAAAACATGGTGCACTGACAAAAGTCGGAATGTACGTATGCACAAAAAATTCCAAATGCATAAATCTGTGCGTACAGCAACTTCCTTATTCTTCCGCTACATAAATCCCGGTCAGCATGAAAAGTAATGCATATGCATGCGCCTGCTGCCACTCCTTAAAGTCCTCCCAGAATTATGCCTCTTTGAATATGCAAGTCAATGTAAATAGCCCTTAAGCTCAGTGTTCTGTGAAAAGACAATGGCAAAAGCATGGGGGAAAATAGAAGAATTTCAGCGATTACCAATTGGAGGCAAGGAAAAATGTACTATTTGTTGGTTTAAACAGTGGTATAAACAACAAAAGGGAGCTGATCGAGTGACATAGCATATCGGAGAAACTCGAAAGCTCAAGTTCACAAAGTCGCATATTTCCACAAATAAAAAAGAAGCTGTCAGATATCAAAGTTGCCATGAAAAGGCTTGTCGTAGCCCACTGCCAGAGTGTCATATGGAAGCTTATTAGGGTACAGAGAAAAGAAAAATAATATGGACACAGTGAGAAAAAAGCTCAAAATGTCAACTTTAATCTCAAAATTTCCACTTTAATCATGTAGTTTTTTTTTTGTCATTAAAGTAGAATATCATAAACTTTATCTTAAAATCGTTTAATTTACTAGTTTCTCAAATCCCATCATAACTAAAGTAACACGTTAAATGTTTTGCATTGTATGTGTTCTTCTATGTGCTCTATATGTGTGAATCACTATGTGCTTCTTAAACGGGCATTCACTTTCTCCGACAGGACACAGAATCCATTACATTCGTGATATTTCTGCTCTCTGAATAATTTAAATACTGAGATGTATACTTAATATCATTTTAATGATGATAGGAATTAAAGCATGTATTAAACATGAGAATACGGTGACATAGTGATAGTGATGAGCTGGCGCCCTGTCCAGAGATTGTTCCTGCCTCCTGCAAGATGCTTGCTGCACAGTGTGCGACCTTTGATGAAATAATTTATTGCAGCAGTATTGTCTCTCTGAAACTTACTAACCCCCAATTCCTGTGCTTCCTTTTCTTTCTCCAAGTAACCATTCCCCACACAGCTCTGTAATAGATGTTAAACCATCTGTAAGCTTAGAACGCCAATTCTTCAAAACTTTTAAGGAACATTGAAATATGTTCGTAGTACATGTTTAATTATTCTATCCATCTATCCTTCCAGTGTTGCTCCAGCCCATCAAGAATACAGTGCAAGACAGGAACAATTCCTGAACGGGGCGCCACCTCCTTGGTAGCGCTGCAACACCGATTCCTCACATGTTTAATTATTAACAATATAGATTATTTAAATGATGTTAACATTTTATCTGTATAATTTAATAAACTTTGCTGCATTTCATATTAAAAATGATATTAAAAGCTCCAAGAAGATAGCGCTTGAAAATCTAAATCGACTAAGAAGCCAGTCGTCATCATTTGTAAATACGCGTTTTAAAAAGTGGCTCAGGTTGTGCAATATTATAACTTTAGTGTAGTTTGTAGTGATTTAATTGTACTTATAAGTACAAACAGTTTTACCAGGAACATTTGATGGGTGATTGAGTGCATTTATAACTCTTGGGATGAAACTGTTTCTGAACCGCACGTTCCCTACAGGAAAGGCTCTGAAGTGTTTGTTGTATTAGAGCAGTGTGCATGGCTGAGGTAGCATGTGCTTAATGCTGTATATCGATAATTCTCTTTCCGATCAGCTGCTGTAGAGCTGTGATTCCATACTCAGATACAGTGGGATAAATACTCTGGATGGTGCAGTGAGAGTAACAACGCTAAAGCAGCTATGGTATTTGGAATAGTTTTGCCATTCCATGGGCCATTATATTGTTACAGGTTAATTACAATCAGATGCCTTAAACTAATAAGCGATATGTGGTTAATGTCAGTATATTTCATAAAGCCGCGTCAGGGATGTGGATCTAAAAAAGAAAGGGAAACCACACTGGAACAAAAGCACTGCTTTGACGCTGGGTGCTGTCGGTTTGCAAAACCAAGAGGAGAACATGCGTATGCCAGGGATTGAGCTGGTGTGAGAATGTACAGTACATGGCTTTACGGCAAGTTTAATTTTCATAAATCGCAATGTGAGCATGGAAATGGGTGTACAGAACATTTTTGTGTGTACATACCGTTTATACATGAAGCCCCTGAGCTGAAACATGTTGCCGCTTTTAAACGCCAAGTGTATATGTTACTTCACGATGCGTTCAGCGAGTTAGATTTAGCTTTAAGGTTTAAAGTTGAAGGCATTGATTATGTTATTTTTATCACGACTGAATCTATGAAGTGTTTTAAATGTTAGAGAGTGGGACACAAAACCAGTGACTGTTAAAGAGTTGATAAAATAGCTGAGGAAGACTTTGATGCTGACATTACAGAGGAAGAATGAGATGAGATGACAGAAGACGAATCTGATGGGAAAAATACCAAGAAACAGCTGGTAGTAAGGAAACTACGCAAAGTTTCAGGCTGCTTGAGGAATCAGACAGCAGAACAGGTGCAACCTGCATTGCTTTAAACAGGCAGAAAACCGAGAGTGCTGTCCTCCGCGAGACGAATACAGATGGTGAACTGGCTGTGGCTGGGGGATTACCTGCTGAAAATAATGAGGAAGTTTCAGTTGAATATAGATGAAACAAATATCTGGTGTGCAGGGTGAATTGCCCACAGTGTCTGTTAATATGACCAGTGAGTCTTCTGTGGCTGTCGAGGATTCTTTGAAAGGAATACATGTGATAATACATGAAGCAGGTGAGCCGGGCAGAGTCTGATGGGAAGCCCACTTTTTGGGGACTGTAAATGTCCAGTTATTACAGTCGAAAAACATTTGTGTGTGATCCTCCAGTAATTCAGGATGGCAAGGTAAATGATGGTCATATGGACACGAATGAGGGTGCACTATTGGGCAGGTTAAACCGAGCCCCAAAAAAATAAATAATAAAAATTAAATAAATAAAATAAAAATAAAAATAAATAAATAAGGAGAAAACAATCAAGAGCAATAAAGCAAAGTATTGAGACAAGCTCTAGTAGAGAGATAAACGGCGGTCCAAATAGGCAGTGAGCTGCCACAGAAAGCGGCAGCGGGGCTGGTGACGCAGAAGAGGAGGGAGGGTATGACAGCGACTCTTCTTTCAAGAGTGACTTTTGAATGAGATCGAAGACTAGGTGCAGGTATAGTATGGATAGCTTCAGGAATTTCTTAACTCTCACAGAAAGTGGAAAAGGTATCAAAGTCGTGGATTTTTTTCCTGTCCTATTTGTGAGTTCTTCACAAAATGTAATGTACAATGCTGCTGCTGCGCTGGGAATGGAAGAAGGGGAGGCAGTGAGAGTAAAAATGTCAGTCCGACAATCTCTTAAAACTCATTAATAATGATGCTTTCTATGTGCGTTTATTCTCACTTTACTTTTTAATTTGCTTCTTTTTATTCATTTTTTTTTTCTTGTCTTTGCTCTATGTCTGTTGTCACTTTTGGCTCCTTAAATGTTAATGGCTGCAGGGATTCTGTAAAAAGAGCCTCACTTTTTGAATTTTTAGTTCAGGAAAAGCTCAATGTAGCATTCCTGCAAGAAACATACACTGATTTGCACAATCAGATCAGATCAGAATGGCAGAGAGCCTGGGTTCAAACACCAATGCAGGGGCTTCAATTCATTTTAGCTAGATATTCCTGCCTGATTCTGTGTCATCTACAGAAGTCATAAAAGGGAGCCTGCAACAGATCAGCGTGAAGAGGGGGACGTGTCACTTGTTTTTATCAGTGTCTATGCAACAAATGAAGGGAGGAAAAGATTAATTTTTTCTTAGCCTTGAATGACCCGCTATAGAAATGCTGTATGGAGGGTATTACGTTAGTAACAGGAGATTTTAATTGCACAGAGAATGACCTCTTGGATAGAAAAAGCTCAGAACTTTACATAGGGTCAGTCAGGGCACTGAAGTCATTAATGGAGTTAATTGAGAAATATTAATTAACAAACATAAGGAGAAACTTAAATCCTAATGCAAAGCAGTATGTACAAGACTTACAAGACTTACCAAACTGTCTCATTTTCAATGGGAACTATGAGATGCCCCACTAACTTTTAATGAACTTACTTCATCTCTTGGAAGCTTTGAGAAGGGTAAAGTTCCCGCAAATGATGGGCTCCTGGTTGAGTTTTACAAACATTTTTGGAATCTATTGGGTGCAGACTTTATGGAGGTTCTTTCAGAATTTATTAAACACCTAGAACTTCAATGGAGCTGTCAAAAAGCAGTGGTGACGCTGCTGCCAAAGAAAGATGACCTCTGTTCCATTAAGAACTGGCAGCCTGTTAGCTTACTCAGTGCAGACTACAAAATCTTGTCAAAAGCTTTGTCGAATCGACTATGAACTGTCATGAGACATCTTGGTTTTTTTTGAGCAAACATATTGTATTCCAGAAAGATCTATCTATCTATCTATCTATCTATCTATATATATATATATATATATATATATATATATATATATATATATCTATCTATCTATATATATATATATATATAATGTATCTTTGGTTCTATATCTATATCTCGTATATCTCCTTTGGGCTGCGAGCAGCTGGTGCTGGGGGTGCCAGAATCCATCGAGGAAGAAAAATTCAAAACATTATTTGTACAAAATCTTAATTTATCTATCCATTCCTAAATAATTAAATGGGCAGGCTATTTCATATCAGTGCAATACGCTGCTTGTTAAAACGGATGACTCCTGCTCTTATGTGCACTTAGTGCTGCATAGGTATTATGAACTATCGTATCTGTTCAAGTTCTATTTAAATATTAAATATAAGTAATTTTTATTTAGTCGACAGAAATATGTTTAGTAGGAATGTAAGTTAAATTTAGTCATCATTGCATAAATTTTTCTTCACCATAGAAATTTAAAGACTAAATTCAACTTCCATTCCTACCAAAGATATTTCTGGCGACTAAATGAACCTACTTATATCCAAATTCAAGCTATTGAGCTGTCACCTGCCTGCCTGAATAAGTCACGCTCGCTTCGCTCTTACTTTCTACCGTTCATTCAATCATGGCTAGTCGTGAAAAAATTATAAAATGGAAGGAGGATTACACTGAGTATTGCTTTACCTAAACAATTATTGATGGCGAATAAAGTATCCATTATTCATAAAGCTTCAATTGGTGATCTGTTGTTCTGTGTTAACCTCATATTTTTTCATACTTCTTCTCAAACCAAGGGGGTGCGAGGGTAAAATGAATCGGGAAACGCTGATATATATATATATATTGAAATAGTTTTATTGTCAAATAATGCAAACAGTACACGGCACGTGTTTCGCCCTAATTCTGGGCTCATCAGGCATACACATTCACTGCACCCCCTCTCAGGAATCGAACCTCGGACGTCAGAACTAGAGGCAAAGCCTCTCATGTTGCGCCACGGCATGTGGTTCGTTTATTTCACAGTATGTAGATCAGGGTGAATATATATATATATATATATAAGATAACTCCTGTAGCCACAATAAATGCCTTTATTGAACAGACAAACCAGGGGTAAACAACTTTCTTTCTAGTGCAGCCACAGCCGCGACATCACATAAAAAACATCAATAATAACTCATAAACGTGCAATATTATTTAGGAAAATCGCAACATTTTACTCACCAAAAATTCGGATTACTTGTAAACAAAATCCATTGTCCTCTCTTTCTTCAAAAACAGTTCAATTACTCTGTCGTACAGATTATCCGGGTGCTTCAGTTCCATCAAAACATCCCTTTCTATCGCCATCGAAGCTAATGCTGAAAGGCGAACCCTCCCTATGGTATTTCTGGCATAAGTTTGAATTCGCTTTAGGGCTGAAAATGTCCGCTCGACAGAAGCAGTGTACACAGGAATACTGACCGCCAAATATACCAATGTGAACAGCTGCCCCATGCTCTGATTCAGATTGTTCTGATGAAGGAAGTCAAGGAGATCAGTGGAAGATTTTCCTGCAAAATTATCCATGGCATACATTACAGTCAGTTCTGTTTTTAGCCGAGACAGATCAAAAAGCACTCCGTGGCTCTTGTGTTAAAGTGGAGAAGGCTGCATGCGTGAAATTTTTCTTGTATTCCAGAAACTTCTGGGGCTCGAGGAGCGTGACAAACATCAGGTTTTCGTGGTCTTGAAATCTGGTCTGTGTCTGGCAAATAATATTGTCCAGAATCCTGCCATGGAGTTGGCCGTAGTGCATGCGACGATCTTTCGGTCGGAGCGTTTACGGTGCGTTCAGTGGCCTCGGAGAGTTCCTCATATCGGCTTCTATCCAATCAATGGGTCTGAATATGGTGACATTGCCGTACGCTTGCTAGAGGGCTACTGACACCAACTCAAAATCTGATTGGTTGAAGCAACAGGTTAATCGACATTTATTCTGTGTTAGAGTGCCTCCACAACAGATTGTGAAAGGTTCTCTGCCTGGCAACAAATGATGGCTGAAATGTGATTGGTTAAATATTTTAATACGAAACTCCGCCTCCCAAAGCCATCGAGCTGCATTCTATTACAGTATATGGACAAAAATACGTTCCAGTTATGACCATTACGCGTAGAATTTCGAAATGAAACCTACCCAGCTTTTGTAAGTAAGCTGTAAGGAATGAGCCTGCCAAATTTCAGCCTTCTACCTACATGGGAAGTTGGAGAATTAGTGATGAGTGAGTGAGTGAGTGAGTGAGTGAGTGAGTGAGTGAGGGCTTTGCCTTTTATTAGTATAGATATATTATTTTCTTTTTAGTCTTGGGTTTTTTTTAATATAATTTTCTAATCAATTGGATGGATGGATAATTTAACACTTCCTTTAATATTTCTATCCGTTACTAGCGCCATCTATTGGTGAAATCTTGAACTATTCTTCATATGAAAATTTTATTTCTCAATTAACATGGATTAATTTAACAATTAGTGAAAATGATTATTGATTCATGAATTGTCATCGGAAGTGAGTAAGTGTGTAAAATTTCAAGTCATTTGGACAATAGGAAGTGGGTTAAATATCGATGACAAGATTTGTACCAGACAACAAACAGGTGAAATTAAAAGAAGCGTGTTAAAAAGAAACACTTTTTCACTTCTTTGCTTTTTGTTTTAGAGTAACTATTTTATTTGAATGTTTAGATTACTTTTTAAGAAACTAAATTTAGATTTTGTAGTTAATACTGTTGTTTTTGGCTTTATGATTTCTAGAGAATTTAAAACCGAGTTCTTACTTGTCAATTTTTTGTTAGGTCAGGAAAAACTAACAATTTTAAAAACTAGAAGTAAAGTTAAGAACAGTTTCCCAACTGAAGCAGTACTAATGTTTAAAGTGCTAGTAAGAAGTAGATTGATAATTGAATTTACATATTACAAACTCATTTATGATATCAGTATGTTTAAAAGCTTAGATCGTATAGCATATATCCTTATGTTTAAATGCATCTGGGATTTTGGGAGGTTTGGTGTTCCGTTTGTTGATGGGGAATTGTGCATAGCCTGGTGAGTGGGGATTAACCGATATACGGAAATGTTGGAAATATCTTAATTTATCTGTAACCCCCTTGCACAGCCTTTCCTTCTTAAGCAGTATCCAAGGCCCTGAGTTTTTTAATATGGTGTCGCCACCCAATAGTTACATTTTCAACATCATTCACCTCCAACCATTTAGCTAACAACAAATCACAACTTACACTCAGTTTAAAGAAAAGAAAACTTTCTCTTTCCTTGAAACCAAACATTTACATTTTCTGGTATTGTTAGACCTCATCTCTTAGTGACTGAATGATGTCTCTGAACTTTTCTTACCAGACAGAGCCGCAGCTTCTTCATCAGGTCTTCTTTTCTTAAAGTACGCTTCTCCAGATCTCATTTGGGTCTTAGTGCTGTAGAAAGCCATTTAAAGGAGTCAAGATGATCACAGTGGCACTTGGTGACCTTCTCACCAAAGCCCAGCTGACATCTAGACAGTCAAAAACTGCAGAAAAAAGACAGAGATGACATTGAGGGGAACAGTTAATCACAATAAGACAATAAATGGAGATGAGTGGGTTGTAAGTGGTTAAGAGAAGCCCACATCTGAACTCAGTTAACCATTCATATGAGAGCCTAAAAGGAGATGGTTTTCTTGTGATTGTCTAAATTTAAACTCATAAATACATGACAGGAGTCACAGGAGTAAAAATCGCAGTAGTCAGTAATGTCATTGTGTGGTGATGGTAGGCAACCTCAGCCAATTCAGGGACTTGTTTACATACATACTTCTTCTGATAATTGTAACACTCTAAAAATAAAGAAAGGCAGAGGAGTGAAAAGTCCAGGAGGTGCAAGAATTATGGAAAAGGCCAAGGACAGAACCCAGGAAGTCAAAACAAAAAAGAGTAGTCAAGAAAGAATAAAGTGACACTAACAATTTCACATGTGATGAAGACCATGGAGCGGCTGCTGCTTCACCACCTGAGGCCACAGGTCTGCTCTCGACCCTCTGCAGTTTGCATACCAGGAGAAGGTGGGAGCGGAGGATGCCATCATCTATATGCTACACCGATCCCTCTCCCACTTTGACAGAGGCAGTGGTGCTGTAGGAATTATATTTTTGGACTTCTCTAGCACCTTCAACACCATCCAGCCTCTGCTCCTTAGGGACAAGCCGACAGAAATGGGAGTAGATTTACACTTGGTGGCATGGATCGTAGACTATCTTACAGACAGACCTCAGTATGTGCGTCTCGGGATCTGCAGGTCTGACATTGTGGTCAGCAACACAGGAGCGCCGCAGGGGACTGTACTTTCTCCGGTCCTGTTCAGCCTATATACATTGGACTTCCAATACGATTCGGAGTCCTGCCATGTGCAAAAGTTCGCTGACGACACTGCTATTGTGGGCTGCATCAGGAGTGGGCAGGAGGAGGAGTATAGGAAGCTAATCAAAGACTTTGTTAAATGGTGTGACTCAAACCACTTACACCTGAACACCAGCAAGACCAAGGAACTGGTAATATATTTTAGGAGGTCCAGGCCCCTCATGGACCCTGTGATCATCAGAGGTGACTGTGTGCAGAGGGTGCAGACCTATAAATACCTCGGAGTGCAGCTGGATGACAAATTGGACTGGACTGCCAATACTGATTGTATTGTATTGTATTGTATTGTACTGATTGTACTGCTCTGTGTAAGAAAGGTCAGAGTCAACTATACTTCCTTAGAAGGTTGGTGTCCTTCAACATCTGCAATAAGATGCTGCAGATGTTCTACCAGACAGTTGAGGCGAGTGCCCTCTTCTATGCGGTGGTGTGCTGGGGAGGCAGCATAAAGAAGAAGGACGCCTCACACCTGGACAAACTTGTGAGGAAGGCAGGCTCTAGTGTAGGAATGAAGCTGGACAGTTTAACATCTGTGGCAGAGCGACGGGCACTGAGCAGGCTCCTGTCAATCATGGAGAATCCACTGCATCCACTAAACAGGATCATCTCCAGGCAGAGGAGTAGCTTCAGTGACAGACTGCTATAACCATCCTGCTCCACTGACAAACTAAGGAGATCGTTCCTCCCCCACACTATGCGACTCTTCAATTCCACCCTGTGGGGTAAACGCTAACATTATTCAAAGTTATTGTCTGTTTTTACCTGCGTTTATATTACTCTTTAATTTAATATTGTTTTTTGTATCAGTGTGCCGCTGCTGGATTATGTGAATTTCCCCTTGTTTATTGGATTAATAAAGTATCTATCTATCTATCTATCTATCTATCTATCTATCTATCTATCTATCTATCTATCTATCTATCTATCTAACTAGAAACAAAGGCCTTAACCAAAGTGTTATCATCTGCAAAACATAGTGTTCTTGAAGATATCCAGAACTTGGGCCAATAACAATTCAATGAGAGTTAGTTCATTCCACTTTTACTGAGTTTCATTTATGTAACACCAAAAAACCTTTACAAGTCTTGATTAATTCAGTCACCTTCTTTGTTGTCTTGAAGATGATATTGTGTTGTAAGATTTATACAAATTCCTAAGAAGAAGATCTATACACCTTCATCGTAAACACTTATGGATCACCTTTGGAATGTTGTGCTGAGGAAAGACTTTTTTTGTAGGATATAAAATGAGCAGATATCAATAAATAATGTGTAATCATCTGAATGCAATGAGTCCTTTCACTGGGAGGTAGATTACACATAAAACCTCTCATTATCTGCTTCCAAGGCCTAGTGAGGAACATGGTATAATAAACAACTGGTTTCTCAATGGTGTTCTTATTTCTAGAACAAATTTCACTGGATGGGACAGAACCTCTGGCATCCTCTGTCATAGTTGGCTACCTGAGATGTCTTTTAATAAATGCTGTTGTATAAATTTCTGTAAGGTCCTAAGGCAGCATTATTTTCCTCTTATGCTTTTTACCGTGCAGACTTTAATAAAATGTGTAAAATCACATGCACTTAGTACTCTGTGATCAGGAATTTTAGCACTTCTCCCTTCTCTTCTTTATCTGTAACCTCAGGAAATTAGAGAATAAAGAAACATATAGTAGCTAAGTTGCACATTGTGGCAGAAGGCTGGAGGCGAGACCCAGCTGGGATGCCTGGAAGGACTGGGAGGTAGCTTATACGACCCCTGGGCCACGAGGGGGCAACCGCCCTAATTAAGGAGGGGACCATGGGGACTGAGCCAGGAGGCTCAAACCTATAGGTGCCCATGGCCACTGCCAGGGGGCGCCCTGAGCGTCGTAGAGCCCAGGAAACCTGCACTTCCTCCACACCTGGGTAAGTGGAGGAAGAACCTTCCAAGGATGTTCGGAGTTCTTCCAGGTGCTAGTGCGGCACTTCCTCCACACAAGGAAGTGCCGCCGGAAGATTAGCAGCAAGCACCTGGAGCACATCCGGGTGATGATAAAAGGGGCCACCTTCCTACAGTCAGAGAGGAAGAGTTGGGAGCTGGAGGAGGACGAAGTTCCAGTGACGGAGGTAAGAAAGGCGGCCCACGGACATTGAAAGGCCCAAGTAAGGGTGATTGGTGTGGGGCACTGTGTGTGTGCAAAACTGTAAATAAACGGGTGTTTTATACAAATACTGTTATCAGTCTGATGGTGTTCGGGCTAGCTCTCAAAACATTTAATTATATATTATTTATAAAACACCCATAAATATTAAGGAAGCAGAATACTATATGAATATTGGCAAATCACACCATGACAGTCTAAGTAGCAGTACATTTTGTGTCCACAGGAAGCTCTCATTTTATCTTCAGTGTAGCTTGCTTTGCTACCTCATGGCTGCCGAGATAAAGTTGTATTCATGATTGTCTTCTTTTCATGGCCAAATGGTGTGAGAGAGAGAGAGAGAGAGAGAGATAAAAAAAAAACAACTCTTACAATTTGAAAATTTCTCCAGTTATAACCATTATCCTACATACTTTAATCAGATTTTATATGATGTGTCATTTTCTTTCCATAGTTCAGCTGGTTAGAAAATCCACTTTAACAAATCTATGCATTTTAATTGAATTAAATTTGTTCTTTTATGACTGCCTCATGATTTTATTCATATATAACCAATAAAATCTTAGTACAAGAAAACATTTTTTTTTTTTTTACTTTATAGTGCATTTTTTAATAAAACCGTGTTTCTTAAATATCATTTTTATATATGTAATGCACACAGTCCTCAGCAAGTTACAAAAATCTTGGGTGGGAAAGTGATTTGACAGAAATGACATTAGCAACAGGTTGGAATCAAATTCACAATCTTAAAATGAAATGTAACATTCATTCATGATCATTTCTCATTTCATAAAATCCTAACCACAGTGAAATGTTACATGTGTGAAGTACTGGAA
>JANRMT010062791.1:211372573-211409480 GCA_026402145.1 Polypterus bichir lapradei
TATATATATATTTGTATATGTATATATATGTTTATATGTGTGTGTGTGTGTGTGTGTGTGTGTATATATATATATGACAGCAACACTCATAACAGTGACAAAACACTTACATTGACAATCATGTTACATTATTTTCAAAATGTTTCCTTTTCTTTTTCATTACTTCTTTAACACACTACTTCTCCGCTGCAAAGCGCGGGTATTTTGCTAGTGTATATATATATAAATATATATATATATATATATATATATATATATATATATATATATATAGTGGACTATGGCCGGACATTCATCCCGGCCAATACCCCCAGGCCACCAGAGGAAGCCATCCCTGCGACATGGAGATACCCCGAATTCCAGCAGGGCATCATGGATATTGGAGTTTTCCTGTACAGCCCTGCTGGATAACGTCGGGGCCACCAGGGAACGTTGCAGGGAGGCTCAGAGACCTCTATTTTACCTCTAACCCAGAAATACATCTTAATCACAGCGACAGAAGAAATGACGTACTTTCTGGAATGAAAAGAAAAGTTTTGATCTGACCCGGAAGTGCTAGGAAGTCACATGGACTGAGGGTTTAGAAGCCCTTCCGGGTCATGGACTATAAAAAGGACTGTGGGAGATCCCAGGGTTGAGCTGAGTCAGGGGGAAAGGTGGCAACGCGTCTGGGAGAGGAGGATTGTTTATTGGTTATTATATTGATTTGAGTATTGTGATTTGTATGAGTATTGTGGAGTGTAGGGTGCTTTGTGTACTTATTAGTTATAATAAAGTAAACTTTTGGACTTTTATCTGGTGTCTGGCGTCTGGTCCGAGGGTTCAAGGGGACGACAGCGCCCCCTATCTGTCACAGTGGCGTAGTTGGCAGGATTCTGTGGCTGTCGGTTTGGCAGAGGACCTGAAAGTAAATTTCTGTGGACAGAGAACCCCAAGAGGACAGCGTCAGGACACACAGAAAAAACCGCCACAAACCCCGTTGTCCAAGTACGTCATGGGGAAGAAAAAAGGCAAGCAGACCGACAGCGTCAGTGGGAGAGCCACGCTTATCATGGCCGATGCTCAGGAGGAGCTACAGAGCGGCTACACAGGTCGGGAAAAGCCTCTGGAGACAGACGACCACCACGAGGTACGTGCCGGGAATTTAATTGAAAATGTATTTAAAATAACTCATTTTGTCCAGTACGTACCTCGGAGAAGATCACCTGGAGGCCCTGCGGGAGGCAGGAGAATTCCACGAAGACAGTGATGCGCTCCTGTTTGAGCCTACGAGCAAAATGGACTTCCGCATGTCGAGTGTTGGCGAGGACCACGTGATCTACCCCGGTGAATTGTGGGAAGGAGAAGGTCTGCATCCCGCTGCTTGCGATTTCACCCTCATGGAGACGGTCTCTGACTTTCCGAAGGGGAAGGGGGAGTCGAGCAAAGCACTGCTCACCCTGCAAGAAGGTAAGGAGGGCCGAGAAATAGCTGGTTGGTCTGTCGACAAGTTAATAAAGACAGATCGCAGTCCACCAAAGATGGCGACCTGGTCCTCAGCCAAAGAGAACTCCAATTCCTAGAAGTCTTCGCACAACCCAACCGAGCACGTGCCAGTGGCGGGCATGCTCATTGGCTCCCGGCCGGAAAGTAAGGAAAATGATAATTTGAGCCTGCCTCCGGCCGAATTAATTAATATTATAGACGTGCGGGAACTCGAAAAACTAATCGAGCCCGTACGGAGCTTTTTTCAGATGTTGGAGGCGATCAAGAAGATCATCGAGGAACTGGGGGAAACGGATGAAATGTCTTTGAGGAAGGATAACGAGCACCTGCAGCAGATCAGTCGGGAGCCTCCATTATTAAATAATGCGGCGGTACAGGTAAGTGAGACCTGTACCGTACATAATAGAGGGATGCAGAATGAAATGGGGCCGCGATTTATTAGTAGCGGGTGCCAAGTAACCTCGAGACCTACAAAAGACATGTGGGTAATGACTGAGTGGGCAGGGGAAGAATCGATCAAGCCGGTGCAGCTGGACAGTGCTGTCTCCCGGAGCAATGCGGTTCTAAAGACGCTGTCACTCAAAAATCAAAGGGGATTCAGACAGTAAAAGGGCTCTCTTTTACTCATAGAGAGATCCAAACTGTGGACAAGCCCCAGATTAAGAAGGAGATCCCAAAAGAGAAATGGGGGTCTCCTGATAAAGTAGAAAAGGGCGCTAAAAGTTCGGAGCCGGCTGTGGAACCCTCCTCAGCTGGAAAATGGGCGGAGCCAGATTTCCCGAGGTGCTTTCAGTCTCGATGAGGGATACAAACAGGAGGACCATGGCTACGAATGCTGCAGTCCAGGCCATTTATGGCGAAGTTGTCCTAGGAGTACAGAGGTTCAAAGAACTAATTTTTATAATGTTCCTCCTAGGTTTTCACGGGAGTGTCACCGACATTGCCAAGGCCCGACCAATGGATCCTCCTGGAGAAGGATGTCCCTCGCGGGGCTGGCCGCTCCAAACCATGGTTCTTCGCTGGGGGGGGGGGGAGTACTGTGGACTATGGCCGGACATTCATCCTGGCCAGTACCCCCAGGCTGACAGAGGGAGCCATCCCTGCGACATGGAGATGCCCCGAATTCCAGCAGGGCACCATGGACATTGGAGTTTTCCTTTACAGCCCTGCTGGATAACATCGGGGTCGCCAGGGGACGCTGCAGGGAGGCTCAGAGACCTCTATTTTACCTCTAAACCAGAAGAACGTCTTAATCACAGCGACAGAAGAAATGACGCACTTCCGGGATGAAAAGAAGAATTTTATCTGACCTGGAAGTGCTAGGAAGTCACATGGACTGAGGGTTCAGAAGCACTTTCGGGTCATGGACTATATAAAGGACTGTGGGTGATCCCAGGGTTGAGCTTAGTCGGGAGGAAAGGTGGCAATGCGTCTGGGAGAGGAGGATTGTTTATTGGTTATTGTATTGATTGGAGATTTGTGATTTGTATTGTGGATTGTGGATTGTAGGGTGCTTTGTGCACTTATTAGTTATAATAAAGTCAACTTTTGGACTTTTATCTGGTGTCTGGCATCTGCTCCGAGGGTTCAAGGGGACGATAGTGCCCTCTATCTGTCACAATATATATATAGAGAGAGAGTTTTATATATATATATATATATATATATATATATATATATATATATATATACATATAGTGTACATTGGTCTCAAACCTTTGACAATTTGATTGTACATCCAACGCGCTACCCACTTCACCAACACCGCTAATTTTTCATATACATGTCTATATATACAGTATGTGTTCACTCAAAGTATAACATAAGGAAATGAGAAATTTAAAATTGATGTAATTAATGCATATATCCTGGGTCAAAACCAATGAAATACTAGATTGTCACTGGAGATCAGCATGCATGCAAAGTTTGGTAAAAGTGGGTAAAAAATGTATTTCAAAATTTGACCCAAACAAACAGAGAGGACAAGTTGAATAAAATGTGTAAAAAAGAAAATTAGTTGACCTATGTTTTTTTTTTAATTTTTAGTATTTGTTGATAATAATACTGTAGTGGGTAGGTAATTCTGAAGCATCTCAAGTATTGATGGCACAGCATTGAGACTTTGAGAGAAACCGCATCAATTTGGTGTTTGGGGTGTAAAGAAGTAGAGGTGTCCTGAAAAGAAAATAGAGACAGGATATTTGACTTGGAAAGTGAGCTGTGGAGTTTGGGTGAAGCTCAAGTAAAATATGATTATCAAAGGTGCCATAAAGCTCACGACCAGGTGCCAAGTGCTGCGGTTGTTAATGTAGGTGTTAATTTGCTAGAAGCAAAAGGGAAAAGACAGAGAAGTACATGAGGAAATAAGTTCTTAGGTCCAAGTCAAGCCAGGACTGATGGAGTTCTTTGGTCAGATTAAAAGCTAGCACTGCTGAGTCAAAACAGAGAGGAGGTTGATGCTGCATATTTCTTTTCACCTGTTCTTTATGTACAACATCTCTCTTGTTTGGAGTCTCACTCCTTTATAAAAAAGTTCTTCTCTTGGTTCTGTATGTGAGCCACTCAGGTGTCATCTTTCCTTAACCCATGAAGAGGTCACTAGAATACATTTAGATGGTGCCACATGACAGTAACAACGTCAATCCTTACAACACCACTGCTTGCTCCTTTCAGTTAGGAATTTCATTTTTTTTTGTGCCAATACGTTAAATGGGGTTTTGTCAAATTAGTTTGGGTTTTTCCCTGCTATAAAGGATTAAACAATTCCAAAATTAAAAACATTCAATACATTACATGGGCCACATAAATGTGCAGCCTGTTAACATAATAACTGTTTGCAATAAGTTAAACTAAAACATGATTCTGTGTTAGAACTTTGTTCTCTGGCTATTGCACTTGGGGTAAAAAATTAATAAAATTTAGAAAAAAATAAAATTACAAAAAAAAAAGAAGCCTGAACATAGAATTGATGAGTTCCAGGTCAGGCAGGATCCCAACAGTCCTTGTACCGTCAGTATCCAACAGCTCCCCTGGTGGCCACCACAGAACCTGGCAGGGCAGGCCCCTGAGACCCCAACCTGCCCTGCTAGTGTCCATACAAGGACTCACTATATGGGATGCTGCCACCCCTGTACAGGTGAACATTCTGCCCATATCAGGCAGTCACCCACTGTCCTGAGTTCCAGGTACCAAAGCCCAAACAGAGTGTCCTTCCATGGTTTCTGCCATATTCCATCCAACATTTCTCCCCTGGTTGGGGTTCAAAATAGTGTTTCTTGTCTGTTTTGTGTAATTTTGTGCTATTTGTTTGAATTAATGTTTCCTTTATTTATTATGAACATTATTCTTTGTGTTTATTTGATGATGTCCCTTGTGTTTTGTGTGTGGTTCCCCAGGAGGTGGGGTCACCTGCCAATCACCATCAGGAACTGCCCTTCTACTCTATATATTGAAGGGTCTTCCATAGTTCCTGGTGGTTCATTTCAAACTGGAGTGTTACTTACGTCTTGCTGTGCTTTTCTTAATTTTATTATTTCCTGGATTTTTGAACTGGTGGCCTTATAGCAGTTTTTAGATAAATTAGGTTTTTATGATCAGTAAGAATGGTAAAAATAAATTTAGCACCCTAGTACGTTGATGCCCTCCTGACTTCTGACCTTGCCCATTCAGACAGTACTGTGCCTGATCCCTTAGCCTCCCTGCCCTCCTCATTTACACGCAAGCAGTGGAACAATGATTCCTTGAAATCTGAAGGAAAGCTGCTGTTTCTGTAGATAATCAAATGACTAGTGACTCCATGCCACCCAAGCAATACTTTGTGTTGCCAAACTATCTGTTACTGTATATTGGGTGGCAGAATACACATGTGACATGTGGAGCCAGCTGCTAGTCCCGCAAACATATTGCCATCACATTTGTGACCAGGCCATACCCACTTACTCGGGGCACTTCTGGGCCATGTAAAGACCTTGTAGCAAATCACAGCCTGCACAAGCAAGTGCAACATTTTTGACGGTCCTGTCTGGGATACCAATTGAACCAGTTTCCCTAACAACAACAACAATAATATTTATTTATATAGCACATATTCATACAAATGATGTAGCTCAAAGTGCTTTACAGGATGAAGAAAAAAAAATCCTCATAGACATACTGTAGTTAGCTGGTCTTAGTACATATTCATTCTATTGAACTACGCCATTTGCTATACAAAGGCCATTCCCTGCGACTGGTGAACTCTAAGACCTTTCCTGGGAGACCTTTGTGCAAGTCATGATCCCCAAGGAAGTCCTGACGAACCCAGACATTATGTTGACTTTACAGACTTTCAAAGAAGTTGCCAGATTGCTGTGCTTGGCCCACCTCAAAATGTCTGTATACCACCCCCAGAAAGACAGCTTGGTAGAGAGCTTCAACAAGACCCTCAAACAGATGCTGAGGAGGGTGATGCGGGCTGAAGGAAGAGACTGAAATCAGCTCCTGCCCTTCGCTGTCTTCGCCTTACAGCAGGTGCCCCAAGCCTTAACAGGGTTTTCTCACTTCAAGCTCTTATAAGGGAGGTGGCCACATAGGAGGAAAGAGGGCCCTCTTCTCACAACATTCTTGACTGTGTCACTACTGTGCTCAACCTCGTTGCTGGCAGGACACCCCTACGGGGTCCAGGAGAGAAAAGGGTTGATGGACTGTTTAGTATACCAACCCAACTGGCATCCCTCTGAATGCATCTACCACATAACCCTTCTTGAGTCCTGGTGTTAGCAAGCTAAAAGCAATGCTGCAGCTCCTCCTATAGAAATCTTATATGGAGACACCAAAAAACTCACTTACGGGGACAACCTCAATCCTTGACATTCTCTTCTAACAGGCTCTCTGTTTTTTTTACTGCTCTGACATCTTGTTTCTTGCATTCTTTCTGCTCTGTTCATGCACAATTTTAGGCTAAGATAACAAAGTGAAGCTCAATTTTGACTTACCTGCTCTTAGTTTGCCTTAACCTTGTGAAGTCAGAGATTATTCATTCTCAAATTCCTCATTTCTCAAAGCTCTGGAAAGAAATCAGTGTTGTGTGTCAAAGGCAAGCAGCTGTATGAAAACTGAGTCTTCAAATCTCACAGTGTGAAATAATAGCACTAATCTTTATTTTCTGTTTCATTTTAATACATAGACTGGACAAAAGGAACAAAACTCAGCTTATACAAACAGAACACACCAAAATAAATGGAGATGTAAAACAGCAACAACAAGCTACTCACTGATACTGTAGGAGAAAATCAGTAACGGTCATATCTAAACATTTCACACCCACACATGTACGAATCCTGATAGGAACATAGTATTGTGAAGAGAAGGGCAGTTCCTTTAGTTTGACATTCAAGAGAAATCTGTTTTCAGTTCAGGAAGGAAGACAAGCAGCTGAAGAGTCATGAAGTATTAATGACTACTGATCACCTTATACATTAAAATCAAAATCAAGTAGATTAGTGACAATTGCCTGCTGCAGAGTCAAACACAAAGCAAAAAGAAAAAGTCAAATCTGAAAAGGGTTTGAATCACTGAAGAATGAACGAATCATTACCAGATATAAAATAAAAAGACACATGGAAAAAGATTTAGAAAAAAAAATACAGTTACAATCATGTTCCAATATTATCTTCATATATTTTGTATACAATTCAAACAACCTGTGCATGCCAAATGAATGGGATGTGGAGAAACAAGATATAGATAATATCTATTGTAACACACTCGATTCTCATAAAAGGTCTTGTGCCTCTGAAAGCAAACCCCATATATTGAAATATGTGCAAAAGGCGCAAAAGAAAACACATGCTAAAGTGCCATTTTGTAGACTATCTCTGAGTGAAAATCGAGTCTGCCCCAAGATGGCGGTATCTCTGGCTATGATGGTTTCTGGGAGGAAGAGGTGAGTAACAGTTGATTGGTACCTAGAAGTGATGTCACGGATGTTGGCCCATCAATCTTACTTTCTACGAAGGGGAAAGAAGAAGAGTTACCATTATAGCACACTTCCCCCAGGTGGTCTGGGTTAATATTGTCATCAACTAAGCCTGTAAGCTGTTCCCCAAGTGGGCGCGAGTGACACCATACACAATAATCTTATACTTATACACAAAGTAAAACAGTAAAATTATTAAATACTATGGGGCTTTGCCTCCTGCTCACCTCACTCACCAACCCCCGGGGGCAGGCACTGGGTGCCCGCAATCTTGTGGCTGAGCCGCTCTGTTAGAGAAAGCGGTTGTATTTATAGAGATGGTATATAAAAGAGTTATTATAGATAGAAAATCAGTTATTGAGTATTTAACTAAAGCTCTTTTTTGTTCATTTTCTTTTTTTTTCCAATGTTTACTATCAGCTCTTGCTACTCTTTTTCTATCGCAATCTAAAATCCGATGTTCTTGAATAGATCATTTTGTTTTCTACCTTGCCATTATAACCAACTGCGTTGAAGTGCGAGGTAGCGCTGAGAGTGCAATGGGATGGAATGGAGAAAGGATGTCCGCATTAGATGTAATGATTTGGTGTGGAAACATTATGAACATAATAGATAGAAATATTTCTCTAATTGATTTAGTTTAACTTAATTTTACAAAATAATGTCTCAGCAAAGTGATAACTAGAGTACCTCCATGGGCTTCATCAACCACAATGATTTGACACTTAATACTAATAATGTAAAGGACCAAATTGTACCATTTACAGTGTTTGTATGATCATATTATCCTTCCAGCATTTTGTCAATCCACCTTGAGATCAGGATCCTTCTGCATCCTTCTGCAAGTTTACCATAAAGGACCATCCTAGGAAGCGGAGACCTATTTGTGCGGATAACATACCCGGTCCAGTGGAAGACACAGCTGAGCAGAATGGACTTAATGCTGGTTGATGAGCAGCATTCCAGAATTTTATTGTGTGTTACCCTATCCTCCCAAGTGATGCCCAGGATTTTCTAGATTTAGTAGATGTAGAATGTTCATGGTGTGCAAAGAAGTATTAATATACACACCATGTGATAGATCACAACCTTGGTTGCCATGCTGAGATTTTGGCTACAAAAGACATGCTTGTGCAGTTGGCTGAATGCAGAGGAGGCTAGTCAGAGGCAATTTGCAGATATTATGATTGCAAGGAAGGGGAAGAATTATGTGTTCCCCAGTGTCTTGTTCCCAGTCTTGATGATCATTGCAGGATCTTTGTGCTGGAAGGCTGTCTGAGTGTAAGGAAGGCTGAATGTAAGGACTCAACAGTTCTCTGAAGGCTTTCTGGGAAAAGAGCTATGCCGGAAACATCATCAGCATACTGGAGCTCATTGATGATTGTTGATGAGGTTATCAAGTGGGCTGATAACCTTTGAAGGTTGAAAATGTTGCCGTCCAGACAGTACTGGATCTACTCTCCTTCAGTAGTGTCCATCACATTTCTGGACAGAAGAGTAACAGAGATAAGGTAAATGTTGAAAAGCACCAGAGCCAGGGCATAGCCTTACTTGACACAAAAAGTGATTTCAAAGTAAGCAGATGTTTCCCCATCAACAAGGACCTTCAACCTCATTCTTTCATGGAAGAGACAGAACAAAGTGAGGGATTTAGGGGAACATCCAAACTAACAGATTACTTCCCAAAGCATCTCATAGTTTTTGGTGTCAAATGCTTTCCACATTATGATGAAGGCAAAGCTGATGTGTCACTGGTGTTCCTAAGCCTTCTCTAGGAGTTCCCGGATGACAAAGATCATGTCAATTGTGCTGTGTTTAGGATGAAAGCCAGGTCACTGAGGGAGTAGCCAGAGAAGTATAACATCTGAAAGGATTTCCTAGCAACATCCAACAGTGAAAAACCATGACTATTGCCACATTTTGAAGGACCCTGTTCTTTTTGTAGACAGTGATGACAGTAGCATGTTTTCATTAGTTCAGAATTCTGCCAAGCTTTCAACACAGAGAAAAAAATCTTCACCCAAAGCCTTTTTGTTCTTCAGGACTTTGATGGCAGTTTGGACTTTGTGGAGAATTGGACACTCGTCTAATTCAGGGACCTGGGGGAGTGTGAGGATCTTCTTGAGGACTGAAGGACTGATACTGCCAAGGAAGAGCATCTGGTGATGACACCTCTACATGACATCAAGTCTCAATCCAGAAGGAACAGGCTGCCCACCTCGATCTGTACTCCTGCCTCCCTCAATGTATTCAAGAAGCAATTGAAGACCCATCTGTTTTATGAGTATCTGTATAATGGAAAAGAAAAAAAAAACTTTGCATTGAGATACTTTATATTCTGAGCTATATAAGTGTAATTGCTTTATTGATTGTAAATGTATGAGTCATTACATCTTTTCACTTTTGGCAATCAATTTTTCTTACCTGTCCTATTACACTTGCTGAACAAACAGGCTCAAGTCTAATGTTTCTCGATTATTTACCTCTTTTGTAAGTCGCTTTGAATAAAAGCATCTGCTAATCAAATAAATGTAAATGTAATTGTAAGCTAGAAATGTTCATGTCATCCTAATGTGGCCACGGATGGAACCAGAGAGAAAAATTACATAGCGTCACACACGTGCAAGTAGGAGGATGATGTATGGACCAAGCAAAGGTAATCCCACACCAGGCCAGGGGCCTGTTATCTCTACAGACCAGCCACGGGAAAACCTGTCTGATTCAGAGCTGATGACGTCACATCCGGCACCCAGAAGAATGTCACTTCCGGTTCTGGCACCCAAAAGAAGGTCACTTCCTGTTCTGGCGCCCAGAAGAACGTCACTTCCGGCACACAGACTGACATAAGAAGAACATCACTTCTGGTTCCCCCACATCACTTCCAGTTCCTACACATCACGTCCGGTCTGATCCCTTAATGCTGCCATCTTTGCAAACCCTCACCAGTTCTGTTTTGGACTCAGTCTTGTGAACTTCTCTGTTCCTTTAAAAGCCTTTTGCACCCAGAGAGATTATACAGGTGGCTGCCCCAAACCTTTTTGAGTGTTTCGAGTCTGCTGTTTTTTACAATATCTAATAAAAAGCAGAAATGTGTCCCTTCTGCAACATTTCAAAAAGCCTAAACCAGAACATGTCTGAAAAGAAAGAACATGAAACAAGCACTAAAGAAATGTTTAAAATACTGAGTATGATAAAACTCATGATACTGTAGAAGATGGCAGATGGACTCAGAGGAGAGTACTGAGGTGGGAATTTGTGTTGTTAAATAAGGAGTTTAAAGGCAGACTAGTTTCATAATTTTGCTAGCTGTTAAAAAGAGCATGTTAGTCATTCTCTTTCTGTAAAAGTAAAAGACTAACAAAGCTTTCAGTGACTGTGCTTTGGGTGATACAAGGATGTTAATTTGAAATCCTTCTATATAAAAGCGGTCAGGATTGTCCTTCCGTCCCGTGAGTGCTACGCAGGCTCGGAGTTTCACACACGCCCCGTCCATTTTGCAATGCACGATGGGATTTGTAGTTTCGTTTTTCCAGGTAAAAGATGATTTTCTACTCCAGACTGTGCGATATCTTCTTCTTCTTTCTTACTATATAAAAGCGGTCGGGATTGGCCTTCCGTCCCGTGAGTTGAAAGCGTAGCGGTATTCCGCTTATCACAGACTTACTACTTGCAGCTTGCGGTACGAAGCGACATGATGTGAGCAGAGTTCTGGTGCTCCCATCGTTCCCTTGCTTTTGTGCGCGATGCGCTGGAAAAATAGACAAAATTATGACTCTGGAAATAATTAATGTTGATGGAGTACAAATGTCTCACCGCGTAGTAAATATCAGGGGGGTTCAAAAGGGCGACCTCAATATAGAAAAAAAGTTTAAATTTCATCACAAAAATAACAGAAACTACGAGTATTAAAGTAATACCACTCAAATGCAATAAAACCAAATTAATGAGTTTGTATAAAATATCAAATTGATCTACATATTGAATTGCCTTAAGAAGTGGTCAGCTTAAAAGTCGGTCGCCTTAAAAGGCGGGTCAGCCTAGTTTTCTAATATTTTTTGATGGGGATGTTAATAAATGAAATGCTTTATGTGTAATTTAAAAGCAGTACTCTTCCTTTTATAATGTCCTTATTGTTATTGTTTCCATAGCCTCTCTGTATTTGTACATTTGTAAATTGAATATTATATACTGATACCTGTTTATATTGTAAACTAATAATCCATTTATACTGTAACTAAAGCAAACTGCAGTCTGTTACATAAGCACATAAGAAATTTGACAAACAAGATAAGACCATTCAGTCCTTTTGTCGCTCGTTTATTTAGCTAATAGCTAAGCTGCCCCAAGGTCTCCTCCAGATGTGTCTTTCAGGGTTCTGCTTCATCTCCATATTTTGGTAGTTTGTTTGCAAATTCTCACAAATCTTTGCCTTAAGAAGTGCTTTGTGTTCAATGGAAATTATTATGTGGTGCTATCAGAAAAGGACAGTACATTTATTTTGTGCTTGTTTATTTGTTTATTCATTTTACTACATTTAGAGCTTCTCTACACATCTATTATGCACATAGTACTTTAGTTTCTTTGCTTTTGTTTTTACTGATTTGTTACACTGAAGATTGTTACTATGACTAAAATATGTAAAGATATGAACCATTTGTTGAGGCCACTCCTAATGTTTAACTTTGGATAATGTTCACCCATCTGAGAGTGCTTCATAGGTGCCATGTTTACTGATTTACTTTCACTTGCAAAAAATACGCATTTACCATTCTAAAATGCTCCCCAAACCATATGACAATGAGCATGCTGAAGATTAAATTTACTTTTCGTATATTTTTTGTTTGCAGCAGAAAGGGGCACACATAAGGCATCTTTATACTGATACAAGAAAATAAGCCCAGAGACACCAAATGACAGCCATCATTATAATCTGTACATACAACCATAAGAATTATGAACTGTAACAGCACAGCACATAGTAATTATGTAGAATTGTACATTTACAAAAATTCAAAATGCTTACAGGCTCTGGGGATAAAAGAGGCTTTAAGTCTGCTGCTGTTTACCCTTGTGAGCTGAAATCTGCAGTCTGATGATGACAAAGGAAACTTAGGAACAGAGGACGATGTTTGTGTGTCGGAATCAAATTAGCTTTCTTCTGTGTTGTACAGTTCAGTGATAGAAGGCAGCTGAAAGCAAATCCATTGACTACTCATTTTGTCAACCCTTTTAAGTAGATTGATTCTTGATATTAAGGATCCCAAAAAACAAATAGAAGCAATAGTCATGTCTTTCGCTTCTGACACATTTGTACTGTTTGGAGATCAACAGTCACCCTGTTATTAGCCATTCACTCTGGATACCCCCTAGAGCATAGAGCAGGAGAGGAATATTTAAAATGTACAACTGTAAAGTTTATAGATACTTAGTCATAAAAAGCAATGGACTGTACTACTGAACAAACTCTTCAACAGGAGGACTTTTTTCATTTTCTAGTAAAACACAGACAATGCCAGATTTCAAGATATAGCTGTTCTTTTTTTTTACCTTATACAATTTCTTGTATTAGGAATTTGTTAGTTTTCGCATACCCCTTGGGGTCAGAGCTCAGGGTCAGCCATTGTACACTGCCCCTGGAGCAATTGCAGGGTAAGGAGCTAGCTCAAGGACCCAGCAGAGTAGGATTTCTTTTGGCAGCAATGGGGATCCGAACCAGCAACCTTCAGGATACCAGCGCAGATCCTTAGCCTCAGAGCTACCACTCCACTCTTCTTGTGTGAACTCCTGCAGTCATTTGTATAGAGAGCAAATAAAAAGGAGACAAATGCTAGATTTGAGGAAACCAGTGGATGAAATAAGGTTAGCTGAGAAACAGCCATCAATACTCACTCTTTGTCTTACTAAAACCGACCAAGTTGAGGTTCTAACTAAACTGATAAATAGCCTCTCAACTAAATTAGTACAATCAACACAGAAGAAGAGTAAACATTATTTATTCTGTGCATTATCTCACCATGTAACTCTCTAAGGAGTTCTTTAACTTTTTAATCTGAAGATCCAAATATAAAGACTACTCTCATGTTGATACTTAAAAAAAGGATGATTGCCCTAATGACAGCAAAGTCATACATAGACAAATAACTATGACCTTATAATATAAAATAGTAAATGTTTTTGTTATCATGGAAACATATTTCTCATGTGAATAAAAGAGAAAAAAGCAAATCAAACATATTGATAGTAAAACAATAATTAATTCAAATCATGGCTGCCTTCCACGACTTTTCTGAGATATTACAGTTTTTCTCGATTGGTTTGGCTCATTTCTTGAAACAGAAATTACATTCTTAAAACTATAAGATCATTTGGCCAAACAGTCTTACAGTTCTGCGCAACATTACAGCTCACTAGCAAAAGGTCATATCTTTCCCAAAACTGTTCATACATGCTTCAAAATAGATTCCTTTCCCATATAAAGAGTCAGTACCATCAAAATGTCAAAGATCTTTCTCAATTGCGTTGGCTCATTTGCATTCACTTAGTGCGTTTTTCCAAAATAACCTGGATGGTTTAGCACAACACCATGGATCACCTGCAAAAGCTCGTATCTCTCCCAAAATAGTTTACCCATGTGTCAAAACTAAATTCCTTTCCCATTTAAATAGTTAGTGCCCCCAAAATGCATCGTCCCTTTGGCATCGTGTAAGCACTGCAAGTCAAAATGCCTAGATGTTTTGTCACTATGGCAGAGGTCTAGCCAACAGAATACAATTATGTATAAAACTGAAAATAAAAGGATTTTACAGTAAGAGCAGCCTCCAAAGTTTGACATCAGACACACTGCACTCCTACTTCCAAGGAAATTGTAATCATTTTTATTGACACACATAAAGTAACTTCCATACATTAGAGTACATAAAAATGTATACAGTATTCTGTACATGTACGAAATATAAACACAAAAAAAAAACAAGAAAAATGATATCTAGCCTACAGTAGGGCTTACAGTAAATAAAGTTTCACAACTAAGGTAACTTTCACTGGTTGTTGTCGTCACCGTCCCTCTCCTGGCCACCATCCTCATCCTCCTGGCCATCCACGCGCTGCTCTCTGTTTGGCCATAGATTCTCATCCACATCGCAGCGGATATTTTCCCTTGCGATGCAGCGAGGGAAGAAACGGCGCGAATGTCTCAACCATCCCCTACACTGATCCCCTGTAATGTCCTCACATGCAGCATCCATTGCATGGAGCAGGGATCTCTGGTCTTGAGCCTGATGTTCATAGACTTTCCACCTCCAAGCGGAAAAAAATTCCTC
Organism: Polypterus bichir lapradei; assembly: GCA_026402145.1. Lineage (NCBI taxonomy): Eukaryota > Metazoa > Chordata > Cladistia > Polypteriformes > Polypteridae > Polypterus > Polypterus bichir. The sequence goes on from JANRMT010062791.1 coordinate 211,387,334, forward strand.
AATGGGATTAAGGAAAGGAGAGTATGGTGGTAGTAGCTCCATGAGCATCCTTGGATGGGTGGTGAACCAGGCCCTGATGAGCGGCCCACGGTGGAAATTTACATTGTCCCACACGATCACATAGTGTGGTAGGTGAGGCCCTTCGAGACCTCTCTCATTTTCTGGGACCAGATGTGTATAAAGACGGTCCAAGAAAATGAGGAGCTTTTGAGTGTTATATGGGCCTAAACTGGGGATGTGTGTGGCCACACCATTCTCAGATATGGCAGCACACATTGTTAAATTGCCCCCTCGCTGGCCTGGGACATCCACCGTGGCCCGCTGACCAATGATGTTACGGCCACGTCTGCGGCCCTTGGCCAGGTTGAAACCAGCCTCATCGACAAATACAAGGATGTGAGATGTTTCATTCCCTTCCAATGCCATTATTCTCTACAATAGAGTAAAAAAAATCAAATCAGTCATATAGAGGAGTCATACACAACAGAAATAGAAAATTACATGGGATTGTTCTATGTTCTCCTCCACAAGTTCAATATAGCCTGCTACTGGCCACTACTCCAGTGGTTCCAAACCTGGGGTACAGGCCTATGCAGAGGCACTGCAGGGAGTATTTGACACAAAGAGGGAGAAACACTGTTGCAGTTTTTAGGCAAAATGCTGTAGTCAGATAAAGCTGGATTCTAAAGGTAAAGAGGATACTGAAAACCAAACAAATTGGGAACCACTGCTTACTGTAATGTTACTATAATAGACAACCAATAACTGACTTACATGCACATACTGGTACCGCAGCTCTTTCACTCTGTCAGAATTCCTCTCAAATGGTACCCTGTAAATCTGCTTCATGGTCATCTGATGCTTCTTCAATACCCGGTCTATTGTGGAGATGCTGATAGAGTTGACATTTTGGAATATGGCATTGTCTTGAAGGATTGCATCACGGATCTGGCTCAAAGTGAGAGCATTATTTGCAATCACCATGTTACAGATCTCTTGTTCTTGTTGTTCATTGAGAAGTTTTCTTCTGCCACCCATGTGAGGTTGTCGTCCAATCCTAGACGTAGAAGTCAAAGGACAACACTGTATGACAATTCGTAATGTATGCCGTATTTGTTACAGAATGAGTTACTGTACTGTAACATCATATTGCAACATCACATTGAGGTAATATATTACAGTACTGTAGGCCTACACACACACACACGGAATGAAGAGTTTATACATGTCTTGCTTTACAGTATGCACAGTACTGTATACTGTAATGACTCCATCATTGACTGAGTACATACCTGTTTTCCCTGTGAAAGGTTTGGATGATGGAGGAGACAGTAGAGCGAGGCACATTAGGCTGCACTCGGCGCCCAGCCTCTGCCATTGTCAGGCGATGGTTAACCACATGGTCTACAATTGTGGCCCGAATCTCATCCGGGACAGCATGGTGTCTTCGTGCTCCTCGGCCTCTTCCCCCTATTCCACCACCACGCATCCTCACTCCTCCTCCTCCGCCTCTTCTTCTTCTTCCTCTTCCTCCTCCTCCTCCTCCTCTTCTTCTTCCTCGAGCAGGAGGTTGCCCTTCTTGATTTACTTGGTGAGGTACCTCCATGTTCAAATGGTACTGGCCCTAGCCAAGCTCTATATATACACGTTTGGCAGCATTCACAACAATAGACAGCACCTGTCAGGTAACTAAACAAACTGTTTGGTTGGTCATCTGAGATGTGGGAAACTCCTCCTTCGTTGGTCAAGTTCTAATTTCACCTGATTGTCAATTACTGTCATGAATTTATCAAATGTTCCAAGAAATTCATATATGGTGTTCATGGTATTATGTTCTTGACTAATTTTGACAATTGAACAGACTATTGTGCATATGATGACTTACACGATGAAATCATGCTGACATGTTTTGGAGAGAACAACCATTAGACTGAGAATCAACTAATCAGTTTAGATCAGCAAGATCTATTTATTTGGAAAATGTGCTAAATGTGGGCTTATTGTGCTAACTGCAGGCTACTTGTACTTAACCATTTGCAAAGATGCACTGAGACACTTGAGACATGTACTAAGGCATTTGCAATTTGATGAAATCAATGAGAAATGCCATTCTGTTGTGAACATTTGCAAGGTGGTTTGGAGATCTGTCCATGTTATTTTGAGAATGTCATCTCGGTTTCAAGAAATGAGCCAAACCAATCGAGAAAAACTGTAATTGAAAGGCCATTTCCCCCACCATACTTTAGGATCTTTTAAAGGAACATTCTTTGAGATGTTTTATATATTGTTGAGATGCTATCTGAGTGTTTAAGACTTATCAGTATTTCTTCTGGAATAGAAATGGGTGGGAGGTGTTGAAAATTGGGTAGGCTACTTTTAGCAAAATTTCAGATATCAAAATTAATGGAAAAAAAGTGAGTTGTTGGAAAGTTAAATGTGAAGCGTAACTGTTGATAAGATGCAAAAGCATTTTCTATGTACAGTTCGTTCTCTAAGTGTTTTAATCCAGAATGTTTTCGAAACATTAAATACTGTGTAAGTTTTAGAGGTTAAAAAGAGGTAATTATTCTGTAACAGAGCAGCCAATAAAAGCTTCTCTGCCTTGAAGAGCATCCTACATTGGTTACATATTCTGAGTGATTGGTGGACAACTGGATTGTTGTTATATTGAAGATAGTTAGTATTTACTGGGGCACAATGCAGGGCATGTAAAGAAGTGGAGCGGGATTTTATTTCCATTTCTGACCAAATTTGTGTTGCTTCATGAATTTGTGAAGATTTCCAGGTCTTCATAGCTTGTATATTTGCTGCCCAGTAATAAAACTGAAAGTTAGGTAGCGCCATGCCACCTTCTGCTTTTGGTCTTTGTAGAGTCGCCTTTTCAAAGCATTTTTGTCTCAATTTCCAAATAATAAAAGACATACCATTGTTATCTTTTTTGTTGAAAGTAGAGTAAGTTATTATGCAGGCTGAGAGGGGTTCCCAAACTTAGATAGATAGATAGATAGATAGATAGATAGATAGATAGATAGATAGATAGATAGATAGATAGATAGATAGATAGATAGATAGATAGATAGCTTAGATCTGTGAATTAGAATTACCATCTAACTCAAGAATGTGCAGGTTTTCAGCAACCAGAAAGGCATTCTTCTACCCTCTCACATGCCTTATGATTGCCTTAACATTTGGTTTCTTTGTACCTTGTTGCTTAAAGGATTTTTCAAGTCAAGCATATTTTAACACAGTTATGGTATATATTAATTTTCCACATAGAGCGCTGCTGCCTCGCAGTTAGGAGACCTCCCTGCGTGGAGTTTGCATGTTCTCCCCGTGTCTGTGTGGGTTTCCTCCCACAGTCCACAGACATGCAGGTTAGGTGGATTGGTGATCCTAAATTCTCCCTAGTGTGTGCTTGGTGTGTGTGTGTGGTGTACGTGGTGTACATATATATATATGTACTAGCTAGGTAAGCCTGAATGTGAATCAACTGATGTGTGTATTAGTGGTTACTCATCAGTTTTGTTTTGCTGACCTGCTCGCCTCCATTGTCTGTCAGCAGCTAAGCGAGTTTTTCTCTCCTCGGAGGTTCAGTTTTGCCGATGTGCTCGCTTCACTTGTGTATTAGCGGCTAGTTTCTCTTTTCTTGGCGGTTTCAATTTGGCAACAGAGTCACTTTCTTTGAGCTTCAAGCTCTAGCCTCGCACTTCTGGGCTGAAAAGACAGGCACACACACTTCCACACACAGATGTTTATATATACGATAATATTTGTTTGATAACTAAATGGTAAAATGTATTAATTTCTACATTTTCAGGACCAGGAGTCATAAATGTAGATTTAAAGGAACGTCCCATATGTTGCATAGCATTGTGATCTTTTACTCAGATTAGACATATTATTTTGAAACATTGGTATATATTTGTCTAATCCAACTCTGTTTGCCTTCTCTTGTGGATAGAATCTTCTGAATTTTACCTTGTGAATTATTTGCGTATGGCGATTACTAGTCCTTCTACTACAACTTCTAAGCACATTACTGCGAGACATTATCCCTGTTTAAATTGTAGTTGTTGTGCAAATGTTTTTATATATAGTTCAATTACTACCCCACGGGGTGGCATCAGTCTCACACATAGATCTAATTTCAGTTCAACAGGTTTCATATATCTATTGTTCTGTCCCTGTTCCTTGGTATCTGTAGGTAAACCCCTACACTCTATCAGTTATCGTATTGCAGAACATAAAAGCCACATCAGAACCAAATTTATGAAGTATCCCATATCTAGACATTTCATTACGACAAATCACAAAGTCTCACACCTTAAGCTTACTGTTCTTGAAATAGTAAAAGTACACCTCCGTCGGGGAAATTTTCACAATGTATTGCTACGGAGGGAAGCACAATGGATCACCCCCTGCACCCCACAAAATTGGTCAGAATGAGTCACTTGACAGTGCGTATTTTCTGTGATTAATCCCTGAAGTGTTTACATCCTCCTGCTTTCATTTCCGGTCAGAAAGATGAAAACCTCTGTGTTATGTGGAGTGTGTGAAGTACATACGTTTTCATTATTTCCACTTTGTATCATATGTCGTCTCGCTAGTTCTATTTTATTGATTTTGTATTCTTGTTGGTTTTTCTTCCAGCTAGTTACAAGTACCTAAGCTGATTTCCTTCTATAATTACTTATGAATAGAGTGGTGAAGTGAGCTTTGCCTTTTTCTAAGTAGTTTCTTTCTGAAGTGTTAATACATTTGTGATCATTTATTTATGGTTATTTTTATTTTTCATAGAGAATTTGTTTTTGGTCAATTGATTGATGAATGATTGATAGATCTGCTATTATTAGTCCCTCTCTCTCTATCATAGGTATTTCAAATGGGTTGTTTGGTGATGAATGGTTATACAGTATTTTTAACTTTTTCAACTGCGGTGGGCTGGTACCCTGCCCTGGGTTTGTTTCCTGCCTTGTGCCCTGTGTTGGCTGGGATTGGCTCCAGCAGACCCCCGTGACCCTGCAGTTAGGATATAGCGGGTTGGATAATGGATGGATGTTCTTTTTCCAGTGGTGCACAGTTTTTTTTTCTTCTATTTTTGTTTCTGTTGTCAGCTGTATGATTATACTCTCTTTGTATATATATTTTTATTGTACATTTTTTGTTTGTTTTTGTACAGTATTTACAACATATTCATTTTCCTATATACAGGACTGTTTGATTTATGTTGGGTAGATTGCCCAGAGGGGACTGGGCGGTCTCTTGGTCTGGAATCCCTGCAGATTTTATTTTTTTTTCTCCAGCCTCTGGAGTTTTTTTTTTTTTTTTGTTTATTCTGTCCACCCTGGCCATCGGACCTTACTTATTCTATGTTAATTAATGTTGACTTATTTTTATTTTTTATTATGTCTTCTATTTTTCTATTCTTCATTTTGTAAAGCACTTTGAGCTACATTTTTTTTTATGAAAATGTGCTATATAAATAAATGTTGTTGTTGTTGTTGTTATATGGCCCATTGGCATGTGCAGAACATCTATATTTGTTGTGTTTGCAAATTGTCTTATATTACACGTGGGATATTTAATTTGGGTTTATGACTAGTTTGTGGGAATATTCTATTTTTCCATATACTGATTGCATTGTGTTTACGTTTTATAAAAGTATGTTTTACGTACAATACTTCATTCTATCATAACTGATTTTATTTTATTTAAAATACGAAGTGGAATTATATACGTTGACAATTTTTTTTTCCTTTATATACATTTAAAGTGTTTCGGGTTCTGCCTACTTTATATTTTGATAATTTCCCAGTAAGCCGGTTGTTTATATCCTTTTTGCGGTAGTGGTTGTTCCGTTTAAACGCACACCGCCATTATGTGGATAACAACAATATTGCAATGAAGCGAAGTAAAGAAATGACGAGGATATGTACGGGACTAAAAGAACGGCCGCCCTCAACCCCTTTTAAAAAGGCACAGACTCAGATGATCGATCCTGTTTTGTTTTTCTTGTCAATTATGTTTTTTCTCGAGTCGCAGCTTCTTTGTCTTCTAGTCAAACGCCGCTGGTATGATCGGCACGTAATTTTAATTTCCCAAAATATCAAACGTTACCACGATCCCTGAGTGAAAAAAGCGAATTATTACTTAAACGGGACTGTGTTAAAATCAGATCAGCGTGGTTACGTATCAGGAAGTTCTCCGCGATTCTGTCACTTTTATTTCACTTCTTCTCTGTTAACGCCCGTCTGCAGCACTGGATTTCGTTCACAATGGCAGCAGCTAATAAATCTTCTGTATCCGCCGATCGGTACTCCTGCCCGGTGTGTCTGGAGGTCCTGAAGGAGCCGGTCACTCTCGTATGCGGGCACAGCTACTGTATGGACTGCATTAATGACTGCTGGGACAAGTCGGATAAGGAGGGGACCTACAGTTGTCCTCAGTGCAGAAGGACTTTTAACGAGAAGCCGGAGCTGAACAGAAACACCGTATTAGCTGAACTGATCGAGAAACTGAAGGAGGTGACAGCTGATGGAGCTCATTCTGTGAGTTACGCTGGACCTGACGACGTGCCCTGTGATGTTTGTACGGGAAGAAAACTGAGAGCCGTAAAGAGCTGCCTGACCTGCATGGCCTCCTACTGTGAGACTCACCTGCAGCCTCACCGGCGGTCCGAAGTTCTGAAAAGACACAAGCTGGAGGATCCAAGTGGAAATCTGGAAGAGAAACTCTGCACAAAACACCAAGAAGTTCTGAAAATTTTTTGTAGGACCGATAATACCTGCGTCTGTTTACTGTGCGTAGTGACTGAACATAAGAGTCACGACACGGTGACACCCGAAGAAGCGAGAGCTGAGAGACAGGTGAGGAGACGAGTAAGAATAGGGTTGCCAGACGTCCCTTATATACGGGACATGTCCCATATTTGATAATTTTGTCCCTTGCCCTGTACTAACTTTTCAGGGACACCCAAATGTCCCGTATTTAGTTCATTTTCAAATTTCGTAATAAAAATATATTTTTACTACTGTCTTACGGTACTTTGTTGTAACTTTATAAGTAATTATACTTTCTTTTCTCCGGTTCTCTTGATGAAAATAACCCAAATGTAACGGGGAAACTAGCGTTTGCTGTCTGTTTGCAACTTGTTCAGTTGCCCTGGTTGGCTGAGGACAGCGACACTGTTTTACCGTTTTGCTTTCCAGCCGCACTGCTGTGCAGTTCTGGATCAGCATTGCAACATACAGCGACTGTCTACAAAGTGTGTTGTTACTCCTTGCCACAGCCCACTTTTTTCTAAGTTAAAAACAACTCCATCCAGCATCCATCCCAAGATACCAAAACGTAAGTGTAAATTTCGTGATGAATATTCCAGCGAATGGACATTTATCAAACAAGGCAGAAGCTGCTTTGAAAGAAACTGTGGTGTATGTAATTGCACTTTCAGTAAATAATTTTCAAATGATTTTACTTTTGTTTTCCTCATAACCCATTAAAATCCTTGCTTTATATTTTAAACTTATGTCACAACTTTTATATAATATATAAAATGCCTGGTCATGTTCCCGGTCGCAAGAGCAACTGACAGAGACCCGGCCACGAAGTCTGTGACCATGGGAAACCCCTCGAAAACTGTTTTACACGCTGCATACAGCGATTCACATCTGCGACAAACAAACTGTTTTACACGCCGCATACAGCGATTTACATCCGTGACAAACATGCCTCTTCTTAGATAGTCCTGCCGCGTCCACCCTCGTTCTCGAAGCATACACACCGCCATTTGTACCATGTGCCTGTGGTTCTTTGCATCAAGAAACACTTTTCAACATTTGCATGAAATCTGTTTCCAACCATATTCTTGTGTTTTTGTTGCGGAATTTATTTTGAAGTAGCAGCTGAGATCTATTGTATCAACTGTTGCACTGCTATACTAATTCCTTTAATAATTGTAAACACTTCAACTCTTAATCTCAGTTTGCTGAACTCCTTCAATCTTTCCTCATAGCTCATATCTCCCACTCCAAGAATCAGCCTGGTTGCTCTTCTCTGGATTTTTTTCTAGCACTGCTTTGCCTTTTTTGTAGCCTGAAGACCAAAACTGAACACAGTATTTCAGGCAAGGTCTCCCTATTACGTTATATAAATTGAATAAAGGCTCCTTTGACTTGTATTCCTCATCTTGTAATATATAACTTAACATCCTGTTTGTCTTCTTGATCACTTCTGTCCACTGTCAATGTCCTTCTTGTGTATTCATATCATTTTCATTCCCTACATGTAATACTCAGTGACCCTCCCTAGGAAAAGTGGAAGGGAAGATGAGATGAGATTTTTACTCCCTAAGTGTAATCGTTTACATTTACTTATATTAACTTTCATCTGCCACAGATCTACCCAGCCATGCATGCTGTCCAAGTCTTTTAGCTGATTTTACATCATTTGCTCTTTCACCTTCCTCTGTTGAGCCCACTGTCACTCAGAAAGCAAAGAATGGTGCAATCAGACACTGATAGAGCTTGACCTTGGAGTTCTTTGGAAGTTACCCTTGGCTTTTTGTCCACCTTTCTCACTGCCCTTCAGCCCATTCTGGGGTTGATTTTCCTCTTGTGGCCTCATCCAGGGAGTTGGCTACAGTCCCATGGATCTTAAACGTCTTAATATTATTTGCAACCATTGTCACAGGAACATCAAGCTGCTTGGAGATGGTCTTTTAGGCTTTGCCTTTGACATGCTTATCTTTAATTTTCTTTCTGATCTTCTCAGACAATTGATTACAGAATTGGAGACACGTGTGATACAAATTAAAGAAAGCAGCTAGTTTGAAAGCTCACTCTAGTCCAGCTATTTCTGATCTTTTCTAAGGGTTTCAACAAATGTGTCCAGGCCATTTTAGAAGATCTTTGTAGAATAAGCAACACTTGATCTCTTTTGTCACCTGCTTTGCTTTGCTCGATGACATATCAAAGGCATGCAGGTATACGGGGGGACAATCACTTTCCATTTCATCACTTTTCAGGAGGCATACAGCACTTTTTTAATGAGCAGTAAAGGAACAACCAAATTTGTCCACATCTGTATGTTGTGGTCACATGATTGTAATGGTTTAATCACCTTTAACTCTTCAATTCTATCTTAACTATTACAGAATGCTAAATCTAGACAGACCTCCCCCTTTGTCGACGTATTATAAACAGTCTCTGATTATGTCTAGAAACTCCAGCTCTTGTGCCCTGCTATATGTTAGAATATCTCAGTTAATATGTGAGTAATTAAAATGCCTCATGACTATAATATTCCCCTCTAAACCTGTCTTTTAATATTATTAAAATATGTAAACAGAAACTATGGTCTAAAATAGAGGGTCTCCAGCACACTCCTAATGTGAGGCCTCGATCCCTGATGTTGTCTACAAACATCCTCACTAAGATGCAATTAATTATCTCATTGAAACAGCACAGCATTGCATTACAATTCAATTAAAAAAATGTTGTCCCCCCAGCACCCCCTCATACACATCTTTTTGCTTTTGCCTGTCTTTCTTTAAACAATACAAGGGGGCTCTGCCAACTTCTCACATCGCTTGCCCACTCCCAGGTTTGGTTTACAATTTACAATTTAAATATACAATATACAATTTAAAGAGATTGTTATTTTTATGGGAATTGTTACATATGCATTATTTTCATTTTTACTTTAAAACTTTTGTAAAAACAATATTTGGAATTAACTTTTCTTCAAGATCGCACTGAATTTTGATGCCGTGTTTGGACTTGCATCATGACAACGCAACTTATAACTTGCCTGTGAGTGAATATCATTTCTTTCTCTCTAATAAATAGAACAACTTTCTCAAATGTTTGTCCCTGTTCTTTCTCCATTGCTTTGTCGTTGACGCGTCATTTTTAATGTATAAAATTATTGTCCTGATAAAATGTATAAGAGCTGAGAGTGCAGGAAATGTGTCTGACAAAAGCATTCACACGACTGAGGTTAGATGACCGTGGTCTTGTTTGAAAATAGTTGTAAGTAGGGCGTGACTTGAAAGAATCTCATGTTAAAAGTCTCTGTCTCATGGGACTTCATACTGCAACAACATTTTTGGAATCTTTTAATTTTCGCTGGTAACACGAATCTACAGGTCTCTGACTTAAAGTTTAAATCCGAACAATATATTTGATCTATTTTTGCTGTTCCATTATTTTGCTGAGTAATAATTTCTGTTTGTTTGTGCTAATGCAATCTTTCCTATCCTTTTTTTGAGACTTTTCAATTTTCGTACTTCCATTATCTCTAACCTGCTGTGCATGTGTAATGAGCCAACATTTTTGAATTCTTTACGACGTTCTACTTTATCATCTACTCTTTGTCTTTTATTTCCAGCGCCAGGCGTGGTTAAATCTCTTTCCCGATTTGTCATATTATGCTGCTTACGTTTTGAAGGGTGGGGGGCTGAATGCACGCTAAGGAGATGTGGTCGGATCAGAAGCTGTCTTTCTGCTGCTGCTGGCGAGCTGCGTTTTTTTCTTCTTTTCGCGCTGCATGTCGATCATTTAAAAGCTTGTACAGCAGATGTCCTTTTGCCACTTCGCGTCCCTGCCACTCGCGTTGTGAAGGTGGGGTATGACTGATTGCACGCTAAGGAGATGCGTTCAGATCATCTGCTGTCTTGGTGCTGGTGAGCTGTGTGTTCTGCTTGTCTCGCTGCACGTCAATCATTTAAAAGCCTGTACTGCAGCTGTCCTTTTGTCTCATGGGACATCAAAGTGTCTTCCGAGAAGATCACATCTCATCTCCTCGTCCCCCTCCCAAGATTTTTTTTTATAATAGAAAGATGTACCCATCTATATTCTACTCCTGTCCATTTAGTTAGGTTTCTTTTTTTCTATTATATTAAAGTTATATGGAGCTACACACAATTCCAGATAATTTATTTTATTCTTATTTCTCCTTGCTTTACAGCAAGCAATTTTAACGTGTTTTTAGTTTCCTTAGGCTTAACTATGGACTAAATAGTTCAAAGTTATCATTGATATTTGTAATTATACTCCTGCCTGTTTCTTTATGTGAAGTCCTAAACCTGACCTGTCCTAAATTCCCCGTCACCCAGTTCTTAACTAACCCACTCATACACCTCCTCAATACAGTGATACCCCTTCTCTTCAAATGTAACCCATCACGAAAGTTCAGTTCCAACCTTTTTCAGATGGAGAACTAATGTGCAATACACCTATGCCCCTCTATCCTACACCAGGATTTGATCCATAATGTATGCTAAGTCTTCTATTCTTCTCAGTCTTACCTGGACTAGCACATAGCACAGGCAGAACCTCCGAAAAGACCACCTTGTCAATTCTGCTTCTCAGCTTGGCACCTACCTCTTTAAACTTGAATTGCAGAACTGACTTCCTGCTGTTATGTATGTCACTTGTTCCACCACCACCCCTGCTTTGGCCAGGAGCCTATCTACCCTTCCAGGCAGGTCACCTACTGGTGCACCCAGAAGGCAACATCATAAAAAACTCTCTGCCTCTGGAACAAACCTGCATCTCAGTCCCCCTAATGACTGAGTCCTGCACTATCACGGCTCCTCTCTTTCTGGGGACTGTTTTTGATTTGACTTGTTGGGACACCTTATCCTCTACCTATCACCTCAGAGATATCAGGACCAGCATCCAGCTCCACAAGGTTCTGAAAATGGTTGGAATGAATAAACTCTGGAGTTGATACTCCTAGACAGTGTGCATCTCTTGCCTCACAGTTACATTCAACTGTGACCCATTTTTATGTGTCTCTGATCTGCATTGTCCTCCAGTGCTACTTTGTGGGTCTCTAAGCCACTGTATTAACTGTTTCAGTTGCTTTCACTACCACACGCTTTCTCCCCTCTGCTGTCAACTCACTTTAAGCTGCCTGCTGAATGTGTTGTATATTCTTGTCTGTTTCCCTAAGAAACTCTCTCCTCTGCTTGCTTTTGTCCTAACCCAATAAACCTATTAATACAATTACTGATTAAACACTTATGAGCACTTTAATGTCTTCTTTACCTTTGTCTTCCATCTAGAACCAAATCTGGCCATCTTGAACTTAAACATCTGAATTTAACTAGTAACCTTTTATTGCCTCATATTGGAAAACTCACTCACTCATAAGAACTTTAGAACATAAGAAATTTAACAAACGAGAGGAGACCATTCAGTCCATCAAGCACATTTGCTAATTTAATAGCTGTGCCAGTATCTTATCCAGATTCTTCTTAAAGGTTTTCACAGTTTCTGCTTCATCTCCATGTTTCAGTAGTTTGTTCCAGAGTCCCATAACTCTGCATAAAGAAGTGCTAATTTACTTTTAACAGATACAATGACAGCTAATTATTTATTTAATGCCCTCCACTGAAGGTTATAGCCCATTTACACTGCAAACACACTTCCACTTCCTTTTCTTCCTGAGTATTTAAACAAAAAATCCTTTCTTAAATGAAAAACTTGAAAAATGATCTACTGAGTCCCTTGTGGTAACCAAAAGTGGAGTTTAAGGATCATTTACTGTAACACTTTGCTTTATGTATTTGGCCCATTTTGATTATTTGTTTTAGTTTGATCCCCAGATTCTCATATGTGTCAATATCAGAAGATTAAAAAAATAAAAATGAAATAATTAATACAGCACGCATCCCTTTGATTGTCAGGAGAAACAAATGCTTGTGTTGATCCCTCACAAAAAAGTACCATATTAGTAACATACAACACCTGCTGGCTAATACCATGTTGACTCTTCACTAACATACCCATACTTGACTTGTGTTCTTTAACATTAGGCTTGATGTCTATAAAGTGCCCCTCACATTACCATCTTTCATGACTCCATGTACCTCAGCCTGTGGACTGAAAGCAGTTCCTCCTTCCATCTTTACTGGACACACTACCTGGCCATTCACCCCACTTTTCCACACCTTCTGCATGTCACCTTCACCATCACCTTTCCTCCTTAAATTATCACATTTAATTATCTTTTACATTTTTTAATAATAATAAGAAGAGATGCTCCAGTAGTTGTAAGAGCACTGGGAACCATTAAGACTGGGTTCTAAGAGTAGCCGGACAAACTCCTGTGTAGAGTTAGCATGAATGAGATCCAGAAGATTGTTAATCTTAGCACCACCACGTTCTTTGATGAGTCCTTAGCTGAACAGAGAGGTCTGGGTGACCCTTGGTGTACGCACCAGCGTATGTTAGTATGCTGAGAGGTGGGAGGTGATAACAATAATAATCCATCCATCCATTATTCAACCCGCTATGTCCCAACTACAGGGTCACGGGGGTCTACTGGAGACAATCCCAGACAACATAGGGTGAAAGGCAGGAAACAAACCCAAGCAGGGCGCACACACACACACACACACCAAGCACAATTTAGAATCACCAATGCACCAAACCTGCATGATTTTGGACTGTGGGAGGAAACCGTAGTAACCGGAGTAAACCCACGCAGACACGGGGAGAACATGCAAACTCCACGCAGGGAGAACCCAGGAAGCGAACCTGGGTCTCCTAACTGCGAGGCAGCAGCGCTACCCACTGCACCACTGTGCCACCAATAATAGTAATAATAATAATATATTTTATTTTTAAAGCACCTTTCCCATGCTAAAATCACAGCATAGAAATTTACAATGAACAACAGGGCATACAGTGTATAACGTTGGATACAAACATTGTCTGCATAAAACACTAAGTAAAGATGAACACAGAAACAAAGGTTTGAATTGGAATAAGATACAATAAAAATAATAAAATACAGATACTATAAGAAAACCCTGAACAAATAACATTATTTATGATATAAACACAAATCATCCCAAACCCCTGGAAAGACAGTGTAACTAGAAGAAGGGTCAGAATGTCAGGTCTGTAAAATGGCTTCCTCACTAAATGTTTTGTTCTTTTAAAAGCTGATCTCATTAATTTAGGGAGGTCTTTCCAAAGTCTGGTTGCAGTAGAGCTCTTCTTCTCCTTTAGTTCCCTGTCATTTCTGACTCAGTCTGATATCTCAGATGACATCCATTCCAGTTCCTTTTTTGTAGTCACCTTTATCTCAACCCAAATCACAGCGGACTCTTCTGAAACTCACATCACTCTCCACTCAATTGCTGTGTCTTCACATGTTGACATCACTGTGGGCAGTAAACAGTCATCCACTTGATTACTTCAGTGCTCACCCCTCTTTTAATTTTTTTTCCCTTCATCTGTTGTCTTACACCTTTCATTTCTTCATTTGTTTCTGTTCTAAACATACAACTAAACTTCATTGCACTCACTTTCTCATAGTTTCTCATTTTCCCCCTATAGCTTTCACTCCTCCATCTTGTTTTTAACTCTAAATGCTCAGTCATTCACTGAGGTCCTTGTTGTCTGATAGGAGACACTAGCTCCTTGGAACTATGTTCTTTTCAATTAATTAATTAACCTAAATTTAAATACAGTAAACCCTCGTTTATCGCGGTTAATCCATTCCAGACTCTACCGCAATAAATGAATTTCCGCAAAGTAGGATTCTTTATTTATAAATCAAATAATTTCACAGTTAGAGCATAGAAAACCTGTTTATGACCTTCTAAATACGTTTTTTAACATTATTAGAGCCCTCTAGACATGAAATAACACCCTTTTTCAAAAAAATTTTAAACTATGCTCCACGACAAGACAGAGATGGCAGTTCTGTCTCACAATTAAAAGAATGCAAACATATCTTCCTCTTCAAAGAAGTGTGTGTCAGGAGCAGAGAATGTCAGAGAGAGAGAGACAGAGAGACAGAGAGAGAGAAAAGCAAAAAATCAAAAATCAATAGGGCTGTTCAGGCTTTTAAGTATGCAAAGCACCACTGGACAAAGCAGCTGCAAGGAAGGGATCAATGTGAAGGTAGTCTTTCAGCATTTTTTAGAGGAGTGTCTGTATCCTCTAGGCCAGTGTGCGAACAGCCCCTCTGCTCACACCCGCTCCATCATGTCAGAGAGAGTGAGAGAGACAGAGAAAAGCAAACAATCAAAAATCAATACGTGCTGTTCAGGCTTTCAAGTATGCGAAGCACCGCACAGGAAGCATATCATATATCATTGAGGAGTTTTATTTAATATGTAATATGTGCTCTGATTGGGTAGCTTCTCAGCCATCCACCAATAGCGTCCCTTGCATGAAATCAACTGGGCAAACAAACTGAGGATCATTTGCCATAAATTAAAAGACCCATTGTCCGCAGAAATCTGCGAACCAGCGAAAAATCTGTGATATATATTTAGATATGCTTACATTTAAAATCCGCGATGGAGTGAAGCCGCGAAAGTCGAAGCGCGATATAGCGAGGGATTACTGTAATTATAAATTAAAAAAGGCGATATCCCTCCCTTAGTGATATGGCGGTGAAAAATCACATAAACAAAAGTATAACTTAGCCTTGTTTAATATCGGCTTACACTGCATATAAGATGGGAGAAACAAACAGCAGTGCTCAGTCCAAGAGTGGGGGACTGGCGTGTAGAGTATGCGGTCATCGTCGCGGCGTAGGAAGGATTTGCAGAACCGATTTGACGTAGTCTTCATCCGTCCATCAGTTTCCCAGTGTTTGGCAATTCTCCAAGCTTTTTTATACTGCTTTCTACACGTGCAGGCCCCCAGATGGCACATAGTTAAATTCCAAACAAGGACAGAAGATTTTGTGCTGACATCAGACAGCAGATACAAAATAGCACACGCTTCTCCTCAGGCTGACAACATATTCCTCCAGCTGTCCCTGTCTATCTTATCCTACGCTTGGCCCAACCGTTCTAAATGTTGACACTCCTTGTACTAAATCTGGCTTAGCTATGCATGTACACAGAAAAGGAACAAAAATCATTTAAAAGTGTTTTACACAGACAGTGACATTAACTTTAATATTATAACAAACTTATTATAACAGTCCTCACTCTGATGGTCAGTGTCTTCTTTATCTTTTCTCCTCTTTTTTTCCAGTCCCCCTCAATCCTCTCTCCAGTCCAGTCTCTCAGGTCTCTGACACTATAGATGGATATATTTATAGCACTGATGATTAGTATGTATTCAAAAAGTATCATGAGCACATAAAAAGATAAGTATTATATTTTATTGAGCACTAGCACTGTAAGGATCAAACTGGAAGAGGCATATGCCTATATATATATTTATCTGAGTAAGCTAGAAACCACCAATATAGTGTAATTCAAAGGTCAGGTATGCATAGAAGGGTGGGGTTTGGTGCAAACACAGGAGCAGTACTAGGCAGACATAGGGCCTGTCAAGTGAGCATGATATATAGGTAGGATGCTACGCCCATTAAGCTGGGAAATATTGGTGGAACCAGTTGGAGGCAGGATTGTGGAGAATGGAATGTTGGGAGTCAAATGAGGAAGTCAAATGTGTTGGGAGATAAGAAATGTAAGAACAGTAAGGTTTACCATTCTTTGGGTGCTCACTTCACTTGATTTGAGTCTCTGTGTGCACCACGCAATAAAGCCTGATTCTGCTGCCATTCCCAAGACTCTGCGTGCCTTACTTTAAAGACTTTGTGCCGCACCCTCACCACGACAACACAATCAGCTCCATGATACTTAGCGGATGTCCACTCGCTCGTTGTTACTAACTCATTCTACTTTTGTCCTTTTCCTTCCTCACTGGATTCAGTTTTTCTAATTCTGTCCATTCTTCTCTTTTTGTCTCTACTCAGAGTCAGGTGGAAGAGAGAAAGGAAGAAACAAAAAAGAAAATTGAGGAGAAAGAGAAAAAACTGGAGGAGATAAAGGAGACCATAGAGAAGATTCAGGTGAGTCTTGTGTGTCCTATTTCACAGTGAAAAAGAGAGAATACCTGAATTAGGATCAAGTGTGCTGTGAAATTAGGAAAAAAGAGAGGTTTTATACTCTGTGGCCAGTAGGGGGCATATCAAAGCCTCAAACCCGAAACACAACTACACAACACACAGTGCCGGGTTCAAATAACTATTTATTTGAGGAAGTACGTCAAACAGGTTTCTTGTTCCTCAAAACTGTATATTTGACTTTACCTTTTTCTACAGTCTGCCCCAGTGAGTTTTGTCTGACTTTGACTCTCAGAGTGAAGTGAGGTGAGGTGGCTCCCTTTATGATGGACCTGGAAGTACATCCAGTGCCATAACGTTGCACAGACGAAACACTTCCTGGTCAGGCGGAAACCTCCAAACGTAGGGATTCTTGTTCTCAGCAGCTCCTACCCAATGGGACTACAATTCCCAGGATGTTCTGTGGGTATGTGCATGGGTGATCCAACAAAGGGATGCTGCCACTTTATGAGTATACAGTCCTGATAGGTGGTCTCCACCATCCATCCATTAAATGGGCCATTCTGGCCGTTCAAAGGTCCAATTTGGGAAGCCAGTCTATCCCTGCCTTCTATTACAACAAATATTGCAGGTTTGCATTTATTATACTGAATGTCTGAAAATAAAATTTTAAAGCCTCTGAGTAAAGACATCAAAAACTCTTAATCATGGAATTAGAATTTTAACCACTTTAACCATTTTAAACATATGAGGTATTTTCCAATATGCTAATTACACTTAACAGATTGACTACAGATATGCTTTTTATTATTTTATATTATTAGATATTCCATTTCTCTCAAGATCATGCAATTGTAATGAATTTCTATCTATTTTCTGATCAGAGCTCAGCAGAGAGAGAAGTAGAAGAATTCGAGGAGAACTTCAAGTCTTTACTTAAGACAATAGAGAGGCTGAGATCAGAGGTCACTGAAGTCATTAGAGGTCATGAGAGGAGGGAGGTGACAAAGGCTGAAGCGCTCATGGAGGAGCTGGTGAAGGAGATCAAGGAGCTGAAGAGGAGAAATGCTGAGCTGGCTGAGCTTTCACAGACAGATGACCACATCCACTTCCTAAAGGTGAGATGGATGATCTGAAGGTCTACCACCACGTCTGTGTGACACACAAGTTATATTTTCTCAAGTTCTTTTTCCCTTTGCTGTCCTCATATAGACACTTCCTTCTATCTGTTTCCCGCTTGGAGATGAAGACACAAGAGACGTCAGTGTTAATGGAGATTTTCTTCCTGAGACTCTGAAGATGAGTCTGTCTGATCTGAAGGAGAATCTGCAGGAGATCAATGGCTGGGTGTTTGTGAAGACCAGTGAGCCTGGTGGGTTGTGCACCCTCAAGTGACTAGGCTGACCCCAAGGTGGGAGATGAAGCTGTCCTGTTTGTCATAAGTGCTGCAGGCTCACATTCTGCTTTAATCATTTTTTTTCAGGGGCTGATGTTTCAGATCACATCCTGCAGAATCTAAAGACCAGAAATGGACTTTTAAAATGTAAGTCAACTTCAAGTTATGTTGACTTTAAATAAAATTGAAGGTTTTTATGATTTACTGTGCATTAAATGGAGTCCAGCGGTATAACAGTATTCTGTGGAAAATAGAGGCTCCAATTGCACCAGGATGAGAGTAAATGTCTCATCATGTCTTCCTTGTGGCTTTGACTAGAGTGCAGTAGGTGGCACTATAACACACTAACTTATATGCACTGGATTGGTTTAAAGTCAAACTCCTATTGTGGACTGTAGGGATGAGAAGAGGTTTGACTTTGTTAATCAATCAATCAATCAATCAATCAATTAATTAATTAATTAATTATCAGTTTTAGCTTCTGCAATGCTGGCAATTAATTAAAGAATTCGCTAGGTCACCCACTTTATTTACCTTACCTTTCTTTGTTGTAGGAGGCAGTCAATTATTGCTCTTTGTGGCACAAACGATTAGATTTTGAAGTTCCCTTCTTGAAGTAATGGCTGCTCTTTAGTCTCTCAGACTTGGTTCAGTGCTTGGCTTTGCAGACTGGTCTACAAAGAAAAGTGATTGTCAGTTTTCATCTCCATAAAGAGCAAATGGTTCATCAGTTTTCTGCATTCAGACAGAGATTGCTTCACGGATTTTCTATTATTTTGGAGAGCGTACTTAGGAGTGTGCCCCTCTCCAAGAAATGTGGGTTCAGCTAGATTATAAAGAACATGTAACCTCTCGTGATTGGATTAAAGTCAGCTCTAGCTGCAAAATCAGGGCCTGCTCATAGTCATAGTATTTTGTCCATTACAGTTGTCATTTGTTCAATTAATATCTCTTTGCTCTTGGGTGTGTCGTTTGGCCTGAAAGGGGTCTGCAGAGAGGCCTATGCAAAGATGTCAGTTCAGCTCTGATTTTCACCTTTGTTATCAGATTCAGCACAAGCTTCTCGTGGTATTTAAGAGTTCAGCCATTTTATTTGGAATGTAACTGGTTTTGTGCAGCTGGATTTCTGCATCCCTGTAAAATCTGCTGTCTTACCAGGCCTAGTTTGCCCCTAAAGCCTAGCAGAATGGGCAATCCCCACTCTGCCATTCAGGACAGCCAAAGAAGCACTGAAAAACATAACATGACTCACTGGAGGGAGAAGGGCAGTGGCCTGAGAAAGAGCATGTGGCAGGTGGATGACATTGATGTGCCTTGTGGTTTTGAGTGAGGCACTTCACCTGTTTGTGAAAATTTCAGTAAGTTCTAGAAAATCTACACAGCATCTCACATTTTAATTGAAAGACACTATACAAATCCAGGGCTACTGATGTAATCAATTAAGTGACCACAAGTCCAACCGTTCAGCACTTTGGACAGCACTCTTTGTGAGATTCGTGTTTCTCTTCATTGTGGGGAATGTTGAGATGGAACAAGTTATGGAAAGTTTTATATAATATTTAACAAGTGTTTATTTTTTGTAACTTAGTCACTCTTCCCTTTATAGTTTAATAGAGTTTGCATTAGTTAACATGTCATTCAATTTTAATTTGAAATTCAGAATTTATAATTACAGTTGGAAAACACTGGAGATGCCAAATGTAGTCACATTGATGATGGTGTCCAAAAATTATTTTTAAGACAGAATCTGTGAGGGCCTTTAAATGAGGCTCAAACTAATGACAGTGGCTTTGCGTTAGGCCTCTCCTGTCACTGATGGCTTAAAAGGGAAACAAAAAAGCTCTGTTTGCTTTTATTTGTGCCTATCTCCAACATCTATAAGTCAGTCTTTCCACTTTTTTATTTTTGATTCTTTGCTTAGAAAAGTCAGATTAAGTGAACACAATGTGCCAGTACATGACATGATGATGAACCTGACAGCAGTGCCACCCCTAGATTACGCTGCTCTCTGTTGTGTGCCAGCACGTGGGCTTCACCAAGTCACTGTCACTACATTTGAAGGGCATTGTTTACAATAGGGGGCGGCACGGTGGCACAGTGGTAGTGCTGCTGCCTCGCAGTTAGGAGACCCGGGTTCGCTTCCCGGGTCCTCCCTGCGTGGAGTTTGCATGTTCTCCCTGTGTCTGCGTGGGTTTCCTCCCACAGTCCAAAGACATGCAGGTTAGGTGGATTGGCGATTCTAAATTGGCCGTAGTGTGTGCTTGGTGTGTGGGTGTGTTTGTGTGTGTCCTGCGGTGGGTTGGCACCCTGCCCAGGATTGGTTCCTGCCTTGTGCCCTGGGATTGGCTCCAGCAGACCCCCGTGACCCTGTTTGGATTCAGCGGGTTGCATAATGGATGGATGTTTACAATAGGCGCCAACGTTTTAGATTAGTTGGGGTTGCTCATTTTATAGATGCACATCAATAATAACTTATATATTGTAAGTGTAACTTCTGTGTCATTAAGCCCACTGCATTCTTTCGCCCTGACTTTCAATTTTTTGCAATTTGGTAGACTGTATCTTTCCCTGCTTTATTATTTTTCCTGAATTTGTGTTCCTGAGATGTGGACAACTTTAGTCATATGATTTTTCATCACTTTAAATGCAAAAACTTTTATTAAGTAATAGTAATGAGATTTGCATGAGCAAATTGATTCAGTGGAGTGTAGTACCAGTGCTATGGCGAATGTGTGATGCCATCAGATTTTTTCATTTTACATGAAGGTGTTCAGTGTACATGTGCACATATCATCAGTCTGACTCATAATTCTCCTGATTCTCCTTCATGTCTCTTCTGATTCTTTCAAGTTCAAACTGAATCGTTACTGGGAACCAAGGACTTGCTCACTGATGTTTCACTTGTTCATCACCCACATGCAAGTGCAATACACGAATAAGACACCAACAATGAGTATACTTATGATAGTATGTAATAATATGTATTTTTTGTACAATGTATTATTGGAATTATTTTAAATAGAATATATAAACATAATACTAAACTGATATAAATGGAAGCCTCATAATGACTTCTTTAACTTTCACTGGAACAGCTCTTGCCCTCATGTTGAGCAATGGCAGCTACAGACTCCAAAGGGTAGAAGCAAGTCGAGGTATCTGATGAAGCCATGAAACCCACCTGAGGATTCAGAAACACCTGGGATGCCAATTGTCCCAAACATTATCGTGTCCTGAAATGGGTGGAGCCTGTAGAAAAAGTGTTGCCATTTCTATAAGGTGTGACCAAAATGTCAGCCAATCCCCTTAAATAAAAGTCGGCAATGTGCACTTTAATCACATCTGAATTGTCTGATTTGTAATTTTAAACTATGGAGCAGAACGGGAAATCAAGAAGAAATGTGTCTTTGTCCCAAACATTATGGAAGACAATGCAGTAATTGATAGATAACGTCAGAGGAAATAATAATTAAATAACTCAATCACTTTTCTTCAGGATACAGTACAAAGGAGTAACACACAAACCTGCCTGCAGGTGTCTTGCCAAAACTCCTCTTCCACAAAAACTAAACTGTATGTACAGATTTCACCTGTCAGCCTGCACACCCAGAATTAGTAATAAAATGGCTGTGATCATTTGCTAACTGAACGACTAATGCAAGGCCAAATCACAAGTCTGTCCCTGATCAATGAATTCTTGTTATTCAGGGTTTAAGCAAAAGACTATAAACTGTGCAGATTTCGAAGTGCCTCTCATCTACTGAGGTGATGCTCTTTTCTTCCTGTGAGATAAATAAAGCTTACTGAGCCTGATTTCTCCTACAATAGATAGGCAGAGATATACAGGTAGATATGTAGACATGGAAGGTACTATGATAGATAGATAGATAGATAGATAGATAGATAGATAGATAGATAGAT
>JANRMT010062791.1:211428621-211438700 GCA_026402145.1 Polypterus bichir lapradei
TGTGTGTGTGTGTGTGTGTGTGTGTGTGTGTGTGTGTGTGTGTGTGTCTGACCGTCCCGGAAGTAAGAAGTGAAGTCGGGGTAAGGGCTCCACGTCTAAGAAAACAAACTCCATTAGCTGCTAATAACAATAGCAGGGCCAGCATGTCGGCAGAATGAAACTTCTGAAGAAAGAATCACTCGCTTAGCGGCTAATACAGAAGCGAGACGAGCACATTGGCAAAACGTTATCCCTTTTACTTTTCCTCCCGCCGCTAATGCACAAGCGATGCGAGCACATCGGCAAAACTAGGAGAGAGACGCCCAGAGTAGTTCCTTTCAACTATCTGACATCTCTACATTTCAGTTTTTTTTCTGACCATTTCAATATTTTCTAGGACCCCGGGATTACACAGCTAGTCTACTATATATATATATATATATATATATATATATATATATATATGTTGTAGCAAAGGCGGTCTCTCGGCACCCGACACAGATGCACATAGAGGCACACATAAAATAAAACAATTATTTATTTTTCTTCAGCTGGAGGGCACATCTTCCCCATGTCCCCCAGCCACAGCACAGTCCCAAAAGCATCACCGAATACAAAATGCAGATTCTTCCTCCACTCCTCCCAGGCAGCTTTGTCCTCCTCCTCCTCCCAACTCTGGCGCCATGATTAGTGGCTTCAGACTTCTTTTTTAGCCCACGCGTTACAGCCCACACAGGCCGAGGAAGCCTTGCAGCTCCCTCTGGCGGTGGCCACGAAGCCCAACAGGGATGAGCTTCAGTGTAACATAATTGTGGCCCTGATGCAACCCAGGGGGGCTGCCACCAAGTGTTCCGGGGGACATAGTGTGCATACCATGGCTGCTCCCCCAGATCCAGTGCCAAAGAGGTTTCCTGGCTGTCCCCCACAATAAATATATATATTTATTATATATGTATGTATAGAATCCTAAGGCAAAAAGTGCAATGGAAGTGCAACAATGACGTTTTTAATGTCCCGTTTTTTTGTCACACTTTAAATCGGGCTTATTTTAAAACCTACATATATATGTTTGGTATCATTCTTTTCAGAATTTATCGATTGTGATGTTGTTAGATTTTCAGATTCTTCTCCCGTTTTTAAATTATTAACTAAAACATTTGAAGAACTCGCGTCTCACGAAACAGGACTT
Source organism: Polypterus bichir lapradei (assembly GCA_026402145.1). Taxonomy (NCBI): domain Eukaryota; kingdom Metazoa; phylum Chordata; class Cladistia; order Polypteriformes; family Polypteridae; genus Polypterus; species Polypterus bichir. The sequence continues at coordinate 211,429,790 of JANRMT010062791.1, forward strand.
TGTGCCAAAAGATTTTAAGCACAGCCCGGGGCCGGAAATAAAAGACAAAGAGTAGGACAGCTGCTGTACAGGCTTTTAAATGTTTGAAGTGCTGCACGAGATGCAGATCATGCAGTATGGCAGCAGCAGCAAGCCAGCAGCTAATCGAGCAAAGAGGAGGTAAAAAAAAAAAAACTATTTGTTTCCATTGTATCACCGTTTAAGAGGGGGTTTCAGAGGAGCGACCGCGTCTCCTTGGGGTGCGTTCAGCCCCCCTCTTCACAACGTGAGCGACAGAGACGCGAAGTGGCTGGCGAGTGAAGTAAGCAGGGGGGAACCCCATAGTTTGATATAAATCTATAAAGCAGTGGTCTCAAACTCTGGTCCTGGAGGGCCCCGATGGCTGCAGGTTTTCATTCTAACCCTTTTCTTAATTGGTGACCAGTTTTTGCTGCTAATTATTCCCTTTTCCTTTCATTTTAATTGACTTGATTTTTAAGATTTGTTCCTCTGAATTTCTTCGTTTCTTTCTTTAAATGGCACCCAAACAGAAATTAAATGTGTAGTGAGTGAGCCAACAGAAGACCAACTAAGTCACGGCCTTAAACTCCAACTAATTTCACTCCAACCGGTTGCTTAATTAGACTGTCGAGTCTTGTCGTTAATTAAACCCGTTCTTTAATTCCATGGCTTCTTGCTGCTCTCATTGTGCAATAGCAGACATTTCCAAAATTATTGATTTTTCTCTTTTCTAAGAGCACCGTTAAATGTTGTGTGGACTTGAGCAGATCAGCATTCCTGAGACCTTCATCTTTCTTTATTTTCAGGTATTGTGTGATCAACGCAGTTTGCTGTTGTGTTTTGGGTCATTTTATATCTCGTTGTTTTACTGCTAATTAAAGAAAAAGAAACAATCGAGGGGCCTGAGTCCTCAAGAACAAGTCAATTAAAATTAGATCAAAAGAAGTTCATTAGCAGTAAAAAAAGGTCACTCATTAAGAAAAGGGAAAACCTACAGCCAGTGTGGCCCTCCAGGACTGGAGTTTGAGACCACTTGATATAAAGAATATTTTTTTTTACTGTTAATATGCTAAGGGTTGTCTGATTTGACTTAAACAGAGAGGATATTTTAACATGAAATTGAAATGTCTTTAGATCTGGAAAGTGCAATTTTGATTCAATTAAATCATTCTTTCCACATAGAGAAACAAAAAGTTCCCATTTCCTGTAACATCAAGATGGATTTGAAGGAGGAAACTTGTGAGGCTGACATGAATATCATGGAGAAAAAGACTATAAATGTTAAGGAGGAGGAATGTGAATGGGAGTCTGTTCACTCCAGAAATGAGAGACTGGGCGTAAATGAGGACAGCAAACTGTGGTCAGTGGGCATTAAAGAAAAGGCTGAAGAGAAGTCTATCAGCATTGAGACTTGCAAACAAAGTATTGAGAGTGTCAAGGAAGAAGAGCTTCATGATGGGTGTCAAGGTGGAGTGGTGAGCAGGTTAGTCTCTTCTCAAAGCCAACGCTATTCATCCCTGGAGTCTTCCCTTGATGTGAAGTCTGAATTACTACAGCCTGACCCAAACAGGACTGAGGAAATTTCATCAGTTAGGACACCACAAGATCAACCACCACCTACAAATAAGAATCGAGAAAGTAAGTATAAAATAAAAATATTTTTAAGTTTTAGGTTTGGCAGTTTTAAGGTATACCACACTACTTGGTTACTTATCCCATGTGTCTGTGGCGCTGTGTGAGGGAAATATTCCTATTGTCTGTGTGAAATTTCCCCTTGAAAAATTCCAGCTATGTCCCCATGTCCTTGATGAACAAACTTTAAAATAACAGTCTCGATCCACTGTACTAATTCCCTGCATAATTTTACACACTTGAAACATGACTCCTCTTAATCTCCTTTTGCTTAAACTGAAAAGGCTCAGTTGCCCCCTTTAATCTATCCTCATAACTTGTCCCCTTTAGCACTGGAATCAGCCTCGTCGCTCTTCTCTAGACCTTTTCTAGCACTGCTATGTCATTTTTGTAGCCTGGAGACCAAAACTGCATCCAGTACTCCAGATGACGTCTTACCAGTTTGCTGTAAAGCTTGAGCAGAACCTCCTGTGACTTGTACTCCACACATCAAGGCGCTATAAAACCTGACATTCTGTTAGCGTTCTTAATGGCTTTTGAACACGGTCTGAAAGTCAGTAGCTTAGAGTCTACTATGACTCCTAAATCCTTCTCATAAGGTGTATTTCCCATGTGCAATACTTTTATTTATTTATTTTATTTACTGTTATTAAATTTCATCTGCCACAAATCTGCCCAAGCCTTTATGCCTTTATCCCTCTGTAATGATTTAATGGATTCCAGATTATGTGCCAATCTGCCTAGTGTGGTATCATAACCATCTTGTTTCTATCCAAATTATATATATATATATATATATATATATATATATATATATATATATAATATATATATATATACCCACGCTTCCCAGCGGAGAAGTAGTGTGTTAAAGAAGTTATGAAAAAGAAAAGGAAATATTTTAAAAATAACATAACATGATTGTTAATGTAATTGTTTTGTCATTGATATGAGTGTTGTGGTTATATCTCTCTCTCTCTCTCTCTCTCTCTCTCTCTCTCTCTCTCTCTCTCTCTCTCTATACATAGCAAAATACCCATGTTTGGCAGCAGAGAAGTAAAAACAAAAGGAAACATTTTAATAATAACGTAACATGATTGACAATGTAATTGTTTTGTCATTGTCATGAGTGTTGCTGGCACACATATATATATATATATCTATACTAATAAAAGGCAAAGCCCTCACTCACTCACTGACTGACTGACTGACTGACTGACTCATCACTAATTCTCCAACTTCCCGTGTAGGTAGAAGGCTGAAGTTTGGCAGGCTTATTACTTACAGCTCACTTACAAAAGTTGGGCAGGTTTCATTTCGAAATTCTACGCGTAATGGTCATAACTGGAAGCTGTTTTTCTCCATTTACTGTAATGGAGATGAGCTTGAAACCCGTGGGGGCGGAGTTTGACATCATCACGCCTCTCACGTAATCACGCAGTACGTAGAAAACCAGGAAGAGCCCCAAAAAGCGCTGAAGAAAACATGCATTATATAATTAAGAAGGCAGCGAAACAATAAGAAGCGAGCGAGTGAAATATACAACCATATTCATGAGTTCTGCTACTTCGGAAACAAAGCACAGTGTAAACCAACACTTTAAATTAAGTTCATAGACAGGCTGCCGCTGGCGTTTGTAATTTAGTGCCTGCCCATATAAGACCGTCCGTCAGCGGCAATCCAATAGCAAACTGCCACGGGTAAATTATTCACGGGTGTAGGACTGTGCTTATGCAGAGGAAGATGAGATAGTCAGGGTGGTGTTTGGCACAAACTCAGCGAAACTGCGAGAGAAAGTTTTAAGTACTGGGACTTCGGTAGCATTAGATACAGCCATAGACATAGCACGACATGGCAATAGCACAGCTGGGAACCTTCGATGCAAGAACACCGAGCGGCTCACGTGAACTGACGCAGTGCACAGACAAAAAGCAAGAGTTCCGAAGAGCGCTGAACAAAAACCGAATTACACAATTGAAAAGGCAGCAAAAAAATATGAAGCGTCTGATACATACAAGATAAGTATGTAATAAGTACAGCTACTGCAGAAACAAAGCACACGGTGGAAAAAGTGAATGTCCCGCTAAAGGAAGACAGTGTTAAAAAAAAACCCGTGCATGCAGTGTGTCAGGTCTCAAATAAAGAAGAAGACGAGTTGTTTATTGATGCAGTAAGAAACGAATCTTTTTCATAGCTTATTTAACACACTACGTCTCCGCTGCGATACGCGGGTATATATATATGTATATATATATATATACCCTGATCTACATACTCGAATAATGAATACTTTATTCGCAATCAATGATTGTTTTGGTAAAGCCATACTCAGTGTATTCATTAGATGAACGGTAAAAAAGTAAGAGCGAGGGGAGGATGACTTATTGAGGCATGCAGGCAAAACCACATTAGCACGCGGGCTCGATGTACGAAAAAATATATCTTTTCAAGTTCTATTTAGTCCATATGTGTCAAACTCAAGGGCCATGGGCCACATCCGGCCCGGTGTGTAATTATATCCGGCCCGCGAGATCATTTTATATACTATATTATTGTTATTAATGGCCCGGGTATATGAAGTGCTGGTAACACAATAAACTACAGATCCCATAATGCAGCGCTTCAGAAGCCTTACCGAACACTTACCGCGTTAATCAAGTCTAGCTTGCAAGTTATTGCGAAGCTAGCCCACACGATGCTTAAGAGAAAAGTTGATTCTGAAAATAGAGCCTTTAAAAACCGATGGGAGGCTGAGTATATGTTTAGTGACATTGCCGTTAAACCCGTGTGTCTCATTTGTGGAGCTAATGTGGCTGTAATTACAGAATTTAATCTAAGACGGCACAATGAGACAAAACATCAGGGTAACCTGAAAGACCATCCACGCAGACTTGCACGTAACAGCGGGAGTTATCCGTTTTAACAAGCAGCGTCTTGCACTGATACGAAATAGCTGTGTGTGTATATATGTAGATATGTATGTATATGTATATATATGTTTATATATGTGTGTGTGTATGTATATATATATATATGTATTTGTGTGTAACAAGCATTTGTGTCTCCCATAAAAGCAGCTTCACTTGAAATCACTTTGTGATTGTGCACGGGTAAAAACGTCCGCTGAAGTGTCAGATTCTTATTTAATTCTTCTGCTTTCTGTATCTTCTGCATTGCATTCAGGTCTTTCAGGTTATCCTGATGTTTTGTCTCATAGTGCCGTCTTAGATTAAATTCTGTGATTACAGCCACATTAGCTCTACAAATGAGACACACGGGTTTAACGGCAATGTCAGTAAACATATACTCAGCCTCCCATCGGTTTTTAAAGGCTCTATTTTCAGAATCAACTTTTCTCTTCAGCATCGTGTGGGCTAGCTTCGCAATAACTTGCAGCATCATAAGCTAGACTTGATTAACGCGGTAAGTGTTCGGCAAGGCAGCTGAAGCGCTGCATTATGGGATCTGTAGTTTATTGTGTTTCCAGCGCTTCATATACCCGGGCCATTAATAACAATAATACAGTATATAAAATGATCTCGCGGGCCGGATATAATTACACGCCGGGCCGGATGTGGCCTGCAGCCCTTGAGTTTCACACATATGGAATTCAGATAGAGTTGACGCGCACTACAGTACATCGAGCCCGCGTGCTATTGTGGTTTTGCCTGCATGCCTCAATAAGTCACCCTCCCCTCGCTCTTACTTTTTTACCATTCATCTAATGAATACACTGAGTATGGCTTTACCAAAACAATCATTGATGGCGAATAAAGTATCCATTATTCGAGTATGTAGATCGGGGTATATATATACATATATATATACCCGCGTATCGCAGCGGAGAAGTAGTGTGTTAAAAAAGCTATGAAAAAGAAAAGGGAACATTTTAAAAATAACGTAAAATGACTGTCAATATACAGTATTTGTTTTGTGTGTGTTACTGAGTGTTGCTGTCATCAAGGATTTGATTATCATTATTTCTTTCAATCAGGTTCGTATTTGTACGATGTGTTGTGTTCAAGTTACATTCCGTGTTTGTCAATCGTTGTAAAGATGACAGGTTTCATTCATCGATTTGTTTCTTACTGCATCAATAAACAGCTCATCTTCTTCTTTATCTGAGACCTGACACACTGCATGCACGGGTTTTTTTTTTTACACTGTCTTCCTTTAGCGGGACATTGACTTTTTCCACCGTGTGCTTTGTTTCCGCAGTAGCTGCATTTATGAATATGCTTGTATGTATCAGACGCTTCATATTTTTTGCTGCCTTTTCAATTGTGTAATTCGGTTTTTGTTCAGCGCTCTTTGGAACTGTTGCTTTTTGTCTGTGCACTGCGTCAGTTCACGTGAGCCGCTCGGTGTACATGCATCGAAGTTTCCCAGCTGTGCTGGTGCCATGTTGTGCTATGTCCATGGCTGTATTTAATGTTACCGAAGTCCCGGCACTTAAAACTTTCTCTCGCAGTTTCGCTGAGTTTGTGCCAAACACCACCCTGACCATCTCATCTTCCTCTGCATAAGCACAGTCATTCACCCGTGAATATTTAGTGGCAGTTTGCTATTGGATTGCCGCTGACGGACGGCCTTATATGGGCAGGCACTAAATTACAAACGCCAGCGGCAGCCTGTCTATGAACTTAATTTAAAGTTTAGGTTTACATCGTGCTTTGTTTCCGAAGTAGCAGAACTCATGAATATGGTTGTATATGTCACTCGCTCGCTTCTTATTGTTTCGCTGCCTTCTCAATTATATAATGCATGTTTTCTTCAGCGCTTTTTGGAGGTCTTCCTGGTTTTCTATGTACTGCGTGATTACGTGGAAGGCGTGATGATGTCACACGAAACTCCGCCCCCACGGCGTTCAAGCTCATCTCCATTACAGTAAATGGAGAAAAACAGCTTCCAGTTATGACCATTACGCGTAGAATTTCAAAATAAGACCTGCCCAACTTTTGTAAGGAAGCTGTAAGGAATGAGCCTGCCAAATTTCAGCCTTCCACCCACACGGGAAGTTGGAGAATTACTGAGTGAGTGAGTGAGTGAGTGAGTCAGTGAGGACTTTGCCTTTTATTAGTATATATATATATATATATATATATATATATACATACACACCAGGGGGCTTCACCCCCAGCTTGCTTCGCTCATAATACCCCCTGGCCTGTGCTACGTGCCAGCCGCTTTGCGTCTCTGCTGCTCGCGTATGTGGATTTCACTTTCACCAAACAACAAATCTTTTAATTCTCATGGATACGCCTCTTCATTAGGAAGAAACACTACTTTTCCCTGATGGCAACATGGATTAGACGATCTACAAGTCTCAGACTTAAAGTTTAAATCTGAACAATATATTCGATCTCTTTTCGCTGTTCCGTTATTTCACCGAGTAATAATTTTGATTTGTTTGCGCTAATGCGATCTTTACTATAATTTGTTTGAGACTTTTGAATTTTATTATTTTCATTATCTCTAACCTGCTCTGCATGTGTATCGCGCCAACGTTTTTGAATTCTTTACGACGTTCTACTTTGTCATCTACTCTTTGTCTTTTATTTCCGGCCCCGGGCATGGTTAAATCTCTTGGCACAAAGTCTCGTCTCGTGGGATGTGAAAGTATCTCTCTGAAAAAGTCTTGTCTCGGGCTAAGAAGTCTTGTCTCGTCCCAGGATTTTTTTATTATAATAAAAAGGTCCCAAGGTTACGGACATCCGACCTACAATATATGAACGAAGCCGTCAGTTAATGCCGCTCCGTCATCTTCTGCCTGGGGATGCTGCAAGCAGTGGCTGAAGGGGGGGCGATTTTGCTGCTCATGCGGTGTTGTGTCCCTCGGGCGGCTCCCAGCGGCAAGCAGTTTCGCTGCCCGCCCACCACACACGGCTGCCCATTCGTTCTTGGTGGGCGGCTGGTAATGCTGCAAGCGGTAACCCGGTTGTGGCTAAACAGAGGCCATTGAGGGTGAACGCGGTGGCGGGGGGTAGCATTGTAGTGTGCCTCGGATGGCTGCGTGTTGAATAGGGATGGTGGTGTTGCAGATGCTGCAGGCAGCATACTGTAGTGGAGGTGACTGTGATGTGGGCTGGTGAACCACCCCTCGCTGCCCCCATTCATAGCAGGAAGTTGTCTATTGTCAGTAAAGGGTGGTCCAGATCTAATTATGCAGATCCAGATCGTCTGGATGACTTTGATTTATGCAGGGACAATTCCAGTTCGGCGCGAAGACGACTCTTTGTGTCGTCAGTTCGCACACTTCTCGATGGTCCGGGATTTTTCGGGTAATTTTCTATGTAACAAACTGAATATGTTATTGCGTAATGAAAATTGCATAATTAGATCTGGACCACCCTATTCATCGGATGTGCTGATAATGGGTGCCTTTCTGCTGTGATAGCGTGTACAGTGCTGCACAGAAGAGCTCATCTTAACCTTTTGTCTTCACCCTTCAAGAATGTCTCTGAAACACAAATCTGATGCAAGTGCTGGTGATAGAGTAAAGAAGAGAAAAACCATCACCATTGAAAATAAAGTAGAAATGATAAAAAGGTCAGAGAGAGGTGAAACTCCATCATTCATTGACTCCTTCATTCATTCACTTGGTTACAGTCAGTCAACAATAGCATTTATTAAAATAACTAGCAAAATACTCGCGCTTTGCAGCGGCGAAGTACTGCCTTAAAATTTTTATTAAGAAGATAATTAAACCTTTTTAAAACTGAGGGAAAATATACCAATAATTATTTGTTAAGGATCTCTTTGTATGCCACGTTGTCAGTTCGGCCCTCCAGTTGTAATATGACCAAGCTGTAGCTGTGCGCTGAGCTTACTCTTGAGCATGCAACATACAGTTGGCCATGTGAACAGTAATCTTGTTTCATATCTCACAGCTTGGATTGCTGCTGTCATAATCGGTTTGAGTTTCATGGTTTGTTTCAATTACGACAGTATTTGTAGGACTTCTGTTGAAGAGACATTCGGTATCTGTCAAGCGTTGTAAGTATACAACCAGTTTCATTGATAACTTCACATCCAGCTTTTGAGAGTATAAACATTTCTAAACATCAAAGTGTCCACTACTGAAATCGTCACCTGTGAATCTAAGATGTTTAAGAGGCATTGGCGGTTGTCCAAAGGTGTAAAATATTTGGCCATTTCGGTACACTTAAGCATTTCACTCTTCTAGTCCTCCTGTGTAGTATAATTATCTCCTGTACCGTCATCAGTCCACACCTTGAACCTGTCCCAGTCATTCAATACATAAGACACAATGTTCCTC
>JANRMT010062791.1:211447450-211466848 GCA_026402145.1 Polypterus bichir lapradei
GTGCGCGTCAGGAGCAGAGAATGTCAGAGAGAGAGAGAAATGTAAACAATCAAAAATCAATAGGTCTGTTGGGCTTTTAAGTATACGAAGCACCCGCGATAAAGAGCGCAGCAATGAAGGGATCAATGTGAAGGTAGTCTTTTCAGCATTTTTTACAGGAGACTCCGTATCTTCTAAGCAAACAGTCTCTGTGCAAATAGCCTCTCTGCTCACACCCCCTCCGTCAGGAGCAGAGAATGTCAGAGAGAGTGAGAGAGACAGAGAAAAGCAAACAATCAAAAATCAATACGTGTTGTTAGAGCTTTTAAGTGTGCGAAGCACCGCGCGGGAAGCATATCGTATATAATTGAGGAGTTTTATTTAATACGTAATACGTGCTCTGATTGGGTAGCTTCTCAGCCATCCGCCGATAGCGTCCCTTGTATGAAATCAACTGGGCAAACAAACTGAGGAAGCATTTACCATAAATTAAAAGAAATCCGCAAACCAGCGAAAAATCCGTGATATATATTTAGATATACTTACATTTAAAATCCGCGATGGAGTGAAGCCGCGAAAGCCGAAGCACGATATAGCGAGGGATCACTGTAACAGGGATATGCAAGGAAGCAATTATCTTAAAGGTTTTAGTTCCATTCTACAGATATGTTATACCACTAAGTGATCAGCAAGGTGGGCACTGTAATCTTGCAATTATTGGTCAGCGTGGTCCTTATTGCCTGCTCAGCATCTCTGATCTTCTGTCCACAGGTCAACTGCAGTTCCATTTCTAAACCCATCCTGTTTTTATATCAGTTAGGGCAGCTGCACCTTTCCTGTGTAATTCATTAGTTTAAACAACTTTCAGGGGAAATTTTAGAACGTTCGTTCTTTACAACAATGATCTTCAGATAATATTAGTTCAATTAAGTTTTAAATATGTTTACATAATTGCTTTCTCCGTCCATTATTATTATTATTATTATTATTATTATTATTATTATTATTATTTTATTTGTTTGTACTTCTATGGTTAACTTACCTTCAGCAGCAGGAGACGTCTGCTGCTTTTGTGAGCTGCTGTATTTCGTTTTCGTAGCAACTTGCCGTAAATCTTTTGAAAGTAACCATCTTGTGCTTAAAATTTTAAGAAGTGAGATTTTAGAAATGAAAATGTTTTTGAAGAATTGCTCAGTAATCTGGATTATGCCACCCCAGTCTTCATGGGCTAGGTTTGATCAAACCACACGACACAAAGATTGGGTGGGCACAGAGCCGGAATTCTGACATGTTAACACATCAGGGTGAAATGCTGTAAAGCAGAAAATAAAGCAAGCCGACATATGATTGTTTAGCATTTTAATTACTCTAGAAATACACAGTTAAACATAGAAACCATATTTAAAGTTCCAACACCCAAAAAGTCATGCCTGGCAGCCACTTTTAAAAGTTATTGTTGAGCTCTGCATGTGCTGCATGTCTGAAGTTTTATCTTATGTTCCATACATGTAGACATTTAAAAGGGGACTTTTATTGGACTGACTGTAACAGACTTGGCATTTGATTGAAATTACTTCATTTTCCTAGTACTGGAAATCAAGTAGCAGGTCAAAAATCAAGGAGGCTGTGAATCTGTGTGAACTGTAAGGAGAGTGTGTGCCATTAACAGTGCGTTACGTGTTAACTGGCAACTGATTGTTACTAAAGGCAGATGTTTCTCAGTTTGTTTTTTGACACATTTTCATGTTATTTTATCTTAATTTATTTTTAAATATATCACTATTTCCTTATATGTCAGACTTATTGCCTTATGTGCCTTGTCAGAACTCTTCATCAGTTGCATTTGATTACAATGAAGCAGTGTAGTATTTGGCTACAAAGTACTGAGGGCATTTTGAGACAATAAGTTGGGGTTTGGAGGGTTTTGGTCATGAAGTCTTTTTTTATTATTTAACTCTTCATCTATTTAAGCCTGCATATGCAGAGTTTATATTTAAATGTTTGTTAACGGTGTTTTCATTTGATAGCCATGATTCAGCCATTTTTCTGGTACTTTTAGTATTAGCCCTGAATTTTACTTGTACCTTCTCGTAGTTAAACTAATCCACCCTTCTTACAACCCACCTATCCCCTCCTCCTCATTTGTGGATTACTAGCTAGCTAGCTCTATCTTGATTTTTGTATAAATATTAGTTTTTATTCCTTGTAAAGCACTTTGGACAACTTTTGTTAGTTTTCAAGTTACTATATACATAAATCAATCAGTGAATCAATAAATATGTAACGAGTTTAAATTACTAAATATTTATTGATGCAGTTCTGTAATATTCTGTAATGTAGTGTTCTGTAAAAAAAGTGTGACCAACAATCTTGTCCGTGATCAATTTAATTTGTTCTTTCAACATCTTTTCTCCAGTGGTTGTGCTCATTTGGTGAGCAGTTATAATGCAGAATACAAAATCATGAAGTTGAGTATCTATCCACGTCTGACTAAAGTTTTAAGATTGCTTATCAAGTCTTGTTCTTAAATTTAACCAGCATGTATTTAATGTTGTGACTTAATGTCGGTAATTGGGCATAGACTGAAAATAAGCTTTTATTTTCCCTTATACTTCATACAGGTGACAAACCTTATTGCTGTTCTGAATGTGGTAAAAAGTTTACACAAAGAAGAAATCTTCAGATTCACAAAAGAATTCACACTGGAGAGAAGCCATTTTGCTGTTCTGAATGTGGCAAACAGTTTTCACAAAGAAGCAATCTTCAGAGCCACAAACGAATTCACACTGGAGAGAAACCATATTGCTGTTCTGAATGTGGTAGACGGTTCTCACGAAGTAACCAACTTCAGCGCCATAAACAAATTCACACTGGAGAGAAGCCGTATTGCTGTTCTGAATGTGGCAAACGGTTCTCACGAACTAGCCATCTTCAGTGCCACAAACACATTCACACTGGAGAGAAGCCATATTGCTGTTCTGAATGTGGCAGACGATTCTCTGACAGGAGCCATCTTCGGAGCCACAAATTAATTCACACTGGAGAGAAGCCATATTGCTGTTTAGAATGTGGCAAACAATTCTCACAAGCCAACTATCTTCAGTGCCACAAACGTATTCACACTGGAGAGAAGCCATATTGCTGTTTAGAATGTGGCAAACTATTCTCACGAACAAGCACTCTTCAGTGGCACAAACGAATTCACACAAGAGAGAAGCCATATTGTTGTTCTGAGTGTGTCAAAGAATTCCATAGCATCAGTGATCTTCTGAGGCATGCAAGAATTCACAATGGTGAGAAACCATATTGCTGTTTTGAATGTGGCAAGCAATTCTCTAACAGGAGTAATCTTCTGAGCCATGCAAGAATTCACAATGGAGAGAAGCCATATTGTTGTTTTGAATGTGGCAAACGATTCTTAAGAAACAGCACGCTTCAGTCCCATAAACGTATACACACAGGAGAGAAGCCATATTGTTGTTCTGAATGTGGCAAAAGGTTTTCCCGAAGTAGCACTCTTCAGAGCCACAAAATAATCCATACAGGAGAGAAGCCGTATTGTTGTTCAGAATGTGGAAAACAATTCTGTCACAGGAGTAATCTTCTGATCCACAAAAGAATTCACACAGGAGAGAGACCATATAGCTGTTCTGAATGTGGAAAAAATTTTTCACAAAGCAGCATTCTTCAGCGCCACAAAAGAAGTCACAGAGGAGAGAAGTCTATACAAAACTGACCCTGCTCTGATAAATTTTGTCTCAACCACCCTGCAACGTCTCCATAATAAAAGATGGATCGCTATTCTGAGCATCATAAAAAAAGAGGAATATTTCAAGGAGGCTCATTATCATCCCTGCTATTCTACCTACCATTAAACCCATTAAGCACCACCTTAATGACCTCCGCCATGGGTTTAATGTCACCTTTTGCAATGAACCAGAATCTTTGATAGTCACTCGCCTTCTGTTTATCGACTGTGTGAAACAGTTAAGTTAATGCTAATTGTTTAATGTTTGTTTCATTTAACACTAGAATCTCTGAAGCCTACAAAAAAACTCGTAATCCCAGACCACCTTAAATTCCTTCACACCTCTTCATCAGCATCTTTTATTTTGCAAATGTGTCGATTAGCACAAGCAGCAAGCACCCTGCTCTCCCATTCCCCCAGAAGATGGAGCTGAAGTGAGTCACAAACTTCTCCCAGCTCAAGTGTGTTTATCTTGGTGTGAGGTGCTTGGAGTTGTATAGGGCAAATAATATATATCATTATTTGGAATACATACATTTCATTTGTGTTCCGTGTTTACAAAGATCTGTGTAAGTGTAGGATGACACAAAATGAGAGGCAAGAAATGCTGAACACATATCTAAAATAGAAAGTTTGTCCCTGTTGGGATAGCAGGCCACTTGCTGCTTGTGCTAATCAACACATTTGCAAAACAAAAGATGCTGATGGAGAGGTGCGAAGGAATTTAAGGTCGCCGTGGATTACGAGTTTTTTAATAGGCTTCAGGGATTCTAGAGTTAAACACAATTTAGCTTTCAAATAAATAATGGAAGATGCTGTTTTACTCCCATAAGCTAACAAGTTAATGGAATGTTTTTAATGTTCAGTTATACCCTTGTGTGACAATAGAATGACCTCAAGTTAAAATTAGACAGCTGTAAAGAAACATGAACTGCTGTACAGAAAGGCTTTAAGGACATATGGTTTTCTGAATGTATGCACATTAGTCAAATGTAGGTCCTAGTGTAGGAGATAACGTATAGAAACATTAAGAAACATAATCTAGACACTTAAGGCTTAAACAGAGCATTATAAAATTTTAAATTTTTTGTGTTTGTTTATTATTAACTTTCTTCTTTTTTTTGTGTGAATTGTTTGCTTTGAATTTTCAGTAAAACTTTTGGACTGTGGCGTGTAGGATTTTTTTTTTTTTTTTTGGTACAATGAATTATGCTTAACTTCTGGAAATAATTTCTGGTTGAACAATTTAAAAACCCCTGAAAATTTCAGCCACAACAAATATTCAAATCAAAATAGCCACCCTTTGCTCTGATTACTGCTTTGCACACTCTTGGCATTCTCTCAATGAGCTTCAACAGGTAGTCACCTGAAATGGTTTTCCAACAGTCTTGAAGGAGTTCCCAGAGGTGTTTAGCACTTGTTGGCCCCTTTGCCTTCACTCTGCGGTCCTTCACTATTTTGAAGAAACTAGAATATAAAACATGTTTTCAGTTATTTCACCTTTTTTTGTTAAGTACATAACTCCACATGTGTTCATTCATAGTTTTGATGCCTTCAGTGAGAATCTACCAATGTAAATGGTCATGAAAATAAAGAAAACACATTGAATGAGGAGGTGTGTCCAAACTTTTGGCCTGTACTGTATTTGAACCAACTTTGGCAGCAGTTATGGCCTGGAGTCTTTCTGGGCTTGCTGTGACAAGCTTTGCACACCTGGATTTGGGGATTTTCTGCCATTTTTCTCTACAGGTCCTCTCAAACTCTTTAAGGTTGGATGGTATCCATCAGCGGACAGCTATGTTTAGGTCTCTCCAGAGATGTTTGATTAGGTTTAAGTCTAGGCTCAGGCTGCTGAAATTCAGAACATTCACAGAGTTGTTTCTAAATCACTCCTGTTTTGTATTTTCCTTTGTGTGTTGGAAGGTGAACCTTTGGAACATTCTGAGGTCTAGATTATTCTGGAGCAGGTTTCCATTAAGGATTTTCTTGAACTTTACTCCATTCAGCTTTCCCTCAGCTCTGTCTAGTTTCCCAGTACCTGCCACAAAAAAAAAAAAAAAAACAAGCTCACGGCCTCAAGTGAGACTAAAATGTTCAACCTTCATTTCAACACTCCACAGATTTTTTTTTTTTTGTCTTTGTGTCCTTCTAATATCTTTTTGCGTTAACTGAGCAGGTTTTCCTGTGTCGTCTGAACATTCTGAACATAAAGCCCTGGTTATTTGACTGCTGCAGTGGTAATTGTCATTCTGTTTTTGCTTTGCCTTTCTGGGGTTTTAAGTGTTGATGAGGGGGAAAAAAAGATGATTTACAGAAGACTACATGACTAAATTTAAACAAAAAACAAGGCATCTTACAAAATAACATAATAACAGTATTCAACTGAAGAAACAAATAAAGATTAATGCGTCTCAAGGGCCATGTGAAGATCAGTAGATCTCCTGGTTTGAAGTATAATTGTACGCTCATTTTAAGTATGGTAATATTAAAATGTTGTTGGTACCATTAAAATTGATAAAACAATTACTGAAAACTAATAAGTTTATTGTGCTGATAGAATAAGAAACCTCTATAGGCAAATTAAAAAAGCTGTGAAGTAATGTGGGTCAAATATTTACAATTGGTTTTGAATATGTATATTAGCAAAATATAAAATGCCTCCTCATTTCTTTAAACAAAAAGAATACATTTGTATGTGCAGCATCTTTTCTCAGGGTTCTGGTCAGGCTCTGCGAGAAAATGCTGCTTTTAATGTGCATAAAGTACAAAGGAGACACAAACAAAATGCTGCTACTGGTGGAATGTGTGTGTGTGTGTGTGTGTGTGAGATTGAGTATTCATGATGCTTACATTTATGTGTGTTTATGCATATTATTTGAAAACTATCCATAGGAAGATTGTTTACTTGACTAATCTGAGATAAATGATATTTGGAAACAAGGTGTTAACACAGTTAAAGCAGTAAAAATATGTAAGTAGGATTAAGATAGAGTAAATGTTTTGCCAAAGACTAATCAGATACATTTTCATTACAGCAAATCTTTTTATTATTTTTGTGCATTGAGTGAATGACAAATAGGGATGGCATGGTGACACAGTGCTTAGTAATTCTTCCTCGAAACAACACTCTCAACATGAGTGCTCCCTGCAAGGAGTTTGCATGTTCTCCCCAAGCCCTTGTGTGTTTCTCCGGATGCTCTGGTTTCTTTCTGTAGTCCAAAGACATGCAGATTAGGAGAATTGGTGTTGCTTCAAAAACAAATTATATTGTGTGTCTGCCCAGTAATGGGCTGGTGTCCTGTCTGGGTATTGTTCTCACCTTGGTCTTGATGCCTGCTGGAATAGACTTCAGCTCCAAATGTGATAGATATACATATAAATGAATTGGAAATGTTTTTATAAAAGACATTCTTGAGCTGGTAAATTTTCATTGTTATTATCCATTGTGAACCTAACGCAGAGAACAGAGAATGAGGATTGAAACAACAGAACTGTAGGTTGTCCTTTTTCCACAGGTTCAGCATTTTCAACACTCCTGCCTTGATGATGTGTGGAAGATATCAGACATCAGCAATTTAGTTTGTATGAATTAGCTTTAACAGGAAGCTATAGGTAAAAGAAATTAATTTTTCCTTGCATAAATACATTAATAAAATTAGTAAGACTGTTTTACCTTTGAATTGGAATAGAATTAATGGTGTACCATTTAAAAGGAGCATAATTTTTTGCTGTTAGTGTTTTGTTAGCCTACGGATTTAGTGTGACCCACTGTCTGTCCAGAAAGTTTGGCCATGCAGACAGACTGAAAATTGTAAGAGTTAAATAGGTTAATATGTTAAATGTGTTAAATTGATTTTTTTTATTATACTAGTGATATATCATGATAAATGTGTTTATTGTCAATGTGAAATAAAACAACCATGTGTACACAAGAGTCTAGTGTAGCCTAATAACTAACATAAAAAAGAAAAAAACCCTTGAGAATGTTTACATAGTTAGAGTAAGTATAAAATATTAATTCTGCATAGCTACATAAAATGTCTTTAGCACAAATCACTTGCTATCCCCATATATATTATTATTAATTACTCAGGTTTTATATCCTGACATTAAAAACAGAAAGGAAAAAAATTGCACATATTAGGAAAATTAAGCTGGGAACGTGAATGTGATCTTTTTCATGAGCTACACAGAATCTACTGGTCCAGTGACTCTTTTGTGACTCCTGTTTGCTAAATGAGAGCTGTTCTCAGGTTGAGACTGGTGCTACATTACCTTTTATTAACTCTTCGATTCTATGCTTTCAAAGTACCTGTGTGCACTGGCCGTTCCTCCTCTTCAAAAGGTATAGTAAATGTAGAGAAATAAAATTAATAAGTACATTTTGTATTTTAGAATAATAGATGTGAATTTTCTTAACTTCTACAGAGACCCCTATAGAGCATGGCTCTTAGATTAATAACCTTCATACTATTCTGCCTTCTCTATCTCTTGATTTTAATTCCCAAACTGGATATTTTTGTGGTATCTATAGGTGAAATTATAACATTTGACTCATATCAGGTTGTGTCATTAATGAACCAGTCTCTGGGCTTTCTCTGACCAATGCCCAGTGGCACTCTGTTCCATTTGGCAATGGTTTAATGAATCTGATATATATCTGTCTTTTTCAATAAATATATTTCACAGTAATTATCACATTTATGGCAGTAAAGGGATGCCACAATAGTTTCAATGTTGTGAAACCAGCGAAATGTCCCTTAGCACCTTAGCATGCTTATAGAAATATTTTTGGTAACCCCTCTTAATTCTTTAGATTTTTGTTCATCACTGGCTGAGCTTTCAAAGTAGCAACTTCCTTTTAATATGTGACATGCCTTATGGAAACAGTAGTATTTCAAAAGTGACGATAGAGAGATACTTTATTAATCCCAAGGGGAAATTCACATATTC
Organism: Polypterus bichir lapradei; assembly: GCA_026402145.1. Lineage (NCBI taxonomy): Eukaryota > Metazoa > Chordata > Cladistia > Polypteriformes > Polypteridae > Polypterus > Polypterus bichir. The sequence goes on from JANRMT010062791.1 coordinate 211,456,131, forward strand.
CAGCAGCAGCATACTGATAAAGAACAATATTAAATTAAAGAGTGATAACAATGCGGGTATAACAGACAGATAATAACTTTGTATAATGTTAACGTTTACCCCCATGTGTGGAATTGAAGAGTCGCATAGTGTGGAGGAGGAACGATCTCCTCAGTCTGTCAGTGGAGCAGGATGGTGACAGCAGTCTGTCGCTGAAGCTGCTCCTCTGTCTGGAGATGATCCTGTTCAGTGGATGCAGTGGATTCTCCATTATTGACAGGAGCCTGCTCAGCGCCCGTCGCTTTGCCACGGATGTCGAACTGTCCAGCTCCGTGTTTACAATAGAGCCTGCCTTCGTCACCAGTTTGTCCAGGCGTGAGGCGTCCTCCTTCTTTATGCTGCCTCCCCAGCACACCACCGCGTAGAAGAGAGCGCTCGCCACAACTGTCTGATAGAACATCTGCAGCATCTTATTGCAGATGTTGAAGGACGCCAGCCTTCTAAGGAAGTATAGTCGGCTCTGTCCTCTCTTGCACAGAACATCAGTATTGGCAGTCCAGTCCAATTTGTCATCCAGCTGCACTCCCAGGTATTTATAGGTCTGCACCCTCTGCACACAGTCACCTCTGATAATTATGGGGTCCAGGAGGGGCCTGGTCCTCCTAAAATCCACCACCAGTTCTTTGGTTTTGCTGGTGTTTAGTTGTAGGTGGTTTGAGTTGCACCATTTAACAAAGTCCTTGATTAGGTTCCTATACTCCTCCTCCTGCCCACTCCTGATGCAGCCCACGATAGCAGTGTCATCTGCAAACTTTTGCACATGGCAGGACTCCGAGTTGTATTGGAAGTCCAATATATATAGGCTGAACAGGACCGGAGAAAGTACAGTCCCCTGCGGCGCTCCTGTGTTGCTGACCACAGTGTCAGACCTGCAGTTTCCGAGACGCACATACTGGGGTCTGTCTGTAAGATAGTCCACGATCCATGCTACCAGGTATGAATCTACTCCCATCTCAGTCAGCTTGTCCCTAAGGAGGAGAGGTTGGATGTTGTTGAAGGCGCTAGAGAAGTCCAAAAACATAATTCTAACAGCACCACTGCCTCTGTCTAAGTGGGAGAGGGATCGGTGTAGCATGTTGATGATGGCATCCTCCGCTCCCACCTTCTCCTGGTATGCGAACTGCAGAGGGTCGAGGGCGTGGCGGACCTGTGGCCTCAGGTGGTGAAGCAGCAGCCACTCCATGGTCTTCATCACATGTGACATCAGAGCGACAGGCCGGAAGTCGTTCAGCTCACTAGGACGTGATACCTTTGGGACTGGGGTGATACACGATGCTTTCCAAAGCCTCGGGACTCTCCCCTGTTCCAGGCTCAGGTTGAAGATGCACTGTAGAGGACTCCCCAGCTCCAACGCACAGGCCTTCAGCAGTCATGGCGATACACCATCTGGACCCGCTGCTTTGCTGACACGAAGTCTCTTCAGCTCTCTGCTTACCTGGTCTGCTGTAATTGTGGGTGGGGGAAACTCTCTCCTATACTGTTATCAGCAGAAGGATGGGTGGAGGGTGCAGTACTCTGAGGTGAGAGTGGGTTAGGGTGATCAAACCTGTTGAAGAAGTTGTTCATCTGGTTTGCTCTCTCCACGTCTCTCTCAATGATTTCGGCTTTGTGTAGGTGCTGTTTAATTCTGTACTAAGCGGTGCATTTAGCAGCTGTTGAAGGAGAGAAATCTGGAAAAATACCAATGCGGTTATTTTCAAATAGAAACTCATATTTCAGTCTGAGATGGGACATGAAGCCTTTAGCCTGTAGTTTGTCGAAACATCCAATAACACTTCTTGGCTTTGAGGTATTCGATCCACATATACGGTAGACTGCTGAGATCTCAGTGTCTGATTTGAAGTCCTGTCCAGTTATTTTAGAAAACAGTTCAGCTATAAATTTCACATTTCCCATTTTTCAGGGAGGCCTTTGAGTCTGATGTTGTTCCTTCTAGATCTATCTTCCTGCACAGCTACTGTAGTTTGTCACCGATCACTTTGAATTCTGATTTTGCAGCCTTTGCTTTTTCATCAGCATTGAATGTTCATTGTTCAACTATTTCAATATGAGTCATAAACGTTGGCTTAACATCTTCAAGCTGTGCAGGAAGTATTCGAATTTTACTCTCTAGCTTACTGATATTTTCCTGTATTTTTAATTAATTATTTCTAGAATTTTTGTAAAGGCTGTAGTTAACTTAGTACTAAAATGTTTCTCCAAGTCTTTTAATGTATATCCTGATAATAATTCTCATTTTTCTTGTTTAGATCCTTTATTTCTTTTTTTATCACCCTTATATCCTTCTTTATATCACTCTTTATCTCATTTATGTCCCCCCTCCCCAAGTGCAGCAATCATTACCTTCAGCTCGGACAGTGCGTTTCAGTCTTCTCTGTGCTCTGTGGACGAATTTATGAGTCCAGATGGGGTTGTTGCGCCTGACTGACAGCGGGTATTAGCTGTAGTTGACAGCAAGGATAAAAGAGGCCATACTCAGTTCCAATAATTCTCCTGGAATTGACAAATTCTCCTTGGCCACCTCGCTCACAGTTTCACTCCGACTTTTGCTTTCAGCTGAAGCCGATGCTGCAGTGTCAGGTCCTGGCAGATCTAATCCTTTGCCTGTGTGTTCCAGGACAGTCTCTGGTAGGCCATACCGTGAACTTGAGGCCAGTTTTGACTTTAGTGAAAGTTTAGCATCCTTATCCTTTTCCTTTTCTTTCTGAACCCCATGTTTGCTACTCATGCTTATTTATACTCATGTATAATGTAAATACAAGATACCTCGAGATGATAGTAAAAAAAAAAAGGATAAAATAACACCGCTGCTAATGGAGCTCAGCTCTAGCCATCCATCTCACACAACAAATGTGTTTTTATGGAATTTATAAGTCACTTCCTGCCTTATGTGACAAACTGCCTTGACAAGCTGTGCCTCATCCCACACCATGCTTCCTTGAGTGAGGAGACCATAAATTGGACTAAGTGGTTTTCTGAATGGAAATAACAGGAGAAAACTGAATATAAGGTTTTTATTTTATTTTCATAAGACCTGTGTGAAATAGCGATGAACAGATTATGGTGTTATGAGGGATATGATATGAGAGCTAAGCTGGAGGTAGCAGAGTTAAAGATGCTAAGATTTGCATTGGGTGAGACAAGGATGGATAGGATTAGAAATGAGTGCATTAGAGGGTCAGCTCAAGTTGGACGATTGGTAGACAAAGTCAGAGAGGTGAGATTGCGTTGGTTTGGACACGTGCAGAGGAGAGATGCTGAATATATTGGGAGAAGGATGCTAAGGATAGAGCTGACAGGGAAGATGAAAAGAGGAAGGCCTAAGAGAAGGTTTATGAATGTGGTGAGAGAGGACATGCAGGTGATGGGGGTAACAGAACAAGATGCGCAGGACAGAAAGATATGGAAGAAGATGATCCACTGTGGCGACCCGAATGGGAGCAACGGAAAGAAGAAAAAGATGATATGTGAGCTAAGCAACATCACAACTCAGTGGCAGTTGGACTCACGTACTTGTGCACACCTAAGATGCTGCTCTGAAAGGCTGCACACAAATTCACAATGTCCTCAGTTTTTTCAACTGTTGCTTAATTGGCAGTACATGGCAAGTTAAGTAAATTTATATATATCACAAGTCTGTTGCAGTCAACTCCATAAATATTCACTATTAGAAGTATCAGCTTTCAGATTCATTCATTCTTTCTTTTATTTTTCCAGTCCACTCAATTCTCCCACAAACTATAAGACATGAAGATCGATTCCATTTTATTTGGTGCCTTCTCTAAGACTCCATTTGTCATCACTATAAACACTTCACTTTAGACTCACTGATATAATACTTTATTTTATATTTTTTATAAATAAAACAAATCATTTTGGTATTGGATCACCTCTGTCAGGATTGTGGTGGAAATTCTCTACATCCGCCATGGTCAGTTGATTAAGTAGACCCTTCCACTTGGTAAGGTCACTATATTGATCTTATAATGTGATGCTGGCAAACATCTTCATGATATCAACAGTTAAATGAAAAATAAAAAATGGACTTGAGTGTTGATCAATCTGACCATTTTAGGAGTTTACTTCACCAAATTAAGGCCACATATTGTGGGGACTCTCATGTTCCCCTCTAACCCCACATCTTTGCTCACTGTGATGCTGATTAATATTTAACATTATGATAATTGTTTGTAACTTGTTGTTTAAGAATTATTTCGTAACATAAAGAACAGCTTTCTTTAATAACTCCCCAATGTTTTAAGAATGCTGATGCCAGTTTGCAAAAGTGCTTTGTTACAACTCTGTGAAGGAAATTCGATGAGCCACAAACCCCCCAGGTAGGACATAAACTGAGAAGGCCAATCTAGCTGGATGACACTGTGTGGTCTTCGGCCATGAGTCTTGTCAACACAAGAACTGGCATGAAGCAGAGACTGGAGGACTGAGGTGTGGTTGATCAGGAGTGGTCAATGAAACAGGTGGCCTACTCTGTACCACAACACCCCACTGGTGAATCACATGTGACAGGAACTAGTATGTTGGTCTTTCTGTTGCCACTTATTCATCTAGAAGAGGACCAACTCCAGCTTAACAGCTATAATAAGATAAGCAAGCTGCTTGGCACTGTTCAGATGATGGGCTTGCCAAGAAGAACAAAAATGAGTGTAATCACAAGTTATGTGCCACCTGAAGCTACACAGCTACACATCAGATTGAATTATTGTAAACCAACATGCATGCATTTTTACTTTGCATATGATTTTTGATCATATTATTTCTAATATATAATTAAATCTGTAACTTTGTTGTGCCTGTGCTTTTACTCTGGGGTTACAGGTATAAACTGCAAAGAAAAGAGGGAAGATATGCTGAGCTGAAGTAACTGAGAGTGTGGTAAGAGTATGGGATTTGTGACATTTTCTTAAATAGGAGTATAAAAGATGAGAATAGGGTCACCTAGGACCCCACCATGTATTAACACGTGTTTATTTATTTAAGGCCAAGTGTAAGTTTTAAATTATTAAAAAAGCACCTCTATGTGGACATTGACAGTATTAAACATTAACTGGGGCTGTTTATGTTCAGTTGGTGTGCAGAATTTTCCCTTCACTATAAAACAACAAGAAAGCCTTTGTGACAGAAGAAATGATGTGATCTGTAAATGACACTGGACAGAGGAGTTCAGAGAGAGCGGACAGTCACACTGGAGTCCCAGTCAAACCCAAACCCAGGATAGAGCGGCTCAGTAAAGGAGGTGTTAAATCTCTGCAGGAGAGTCATGGTGTCTGAGATGCTATAAAATGACAGAGAGCCAGCAGAATAGTCCAAATACACACCTATTCTGTGGCTACAGGGGGCACAGATTTCAATCGCTTCGTTATTGTGCCATGCAGTATAACTGGAATCAGTGCAGAACAAACACCAGGACTTGTCATTGCGTCCAAGATTACTCTCATCCCCCCCTCCTTTCCTACCAATTCCTTTATACGTCACTCCAATCTCAGCTCCTTTTCCACTCCACTTGAGCTCCCAGTAACAGCGAGTCCTGCTCAGAGCCTCTCTACACAGAACGTGGAGCCAAGTGTCAAATCTGTCAGGATGATCAGGGTATGAGGCCGCTGCCTCCTCACTCGTCACCTTCTTGTTTTCCTCTGACAGATGGAGATTTCTGTGCACTGTGTTGGGGTCCAAGGTGAGTGGACAGGAGTCTGAATAGAAAGAAAAGAAAAGGAGTGAAGAAATCTGCTCACATTGTGATGATGCCTGAGACTTTACCGTGAGGGCAGCAGAATGTTAAACACAAAGAATTTTTTTGGACACCTTCATGAACCTTTGAATATCATATGGCTACTGTGATGTCACTAACTTAATTTGAAATAAAACATCTGAGATCAATAAACTAAAAGAATTCATTATCAAAGTGCTGTACATCAGAAGTGTGGCGGTCCTGTGGACCAGCAGAGGGCAGCACCCCTCAGACTTTACTTTAGATAAGCCCCCTGTCAGGCGGTGAGTCCTTCAGTCCTATGCGGTCACTTTGGGGTACAGAAAGAATGGACTGTGGAGACTATAAGCTGAGTGACAGCTGTCATGAAAACAAGAGACAAAAACACAACAGTGAGCATGAGGTGAAAAGAAGAAAATGGTGATTAGCAGACAAAAGATCAGAGGATCAAAAGAAGTGAAAGAGCCGGAGGGATAAAGAGAAGTGGCAGAGCTGGAGGAGACACGTGAGGCCAAAGAGGAAGAGGATGGGGATCCGGTGAGTGAGAAAGAATAAATAAAAAAAGGAGAGAAAAGCAAGAAATAAAATTGAGAAATAGCTCAGGGTAATGACAGTTATGTATGGAGACAGACAGGATGAAAATAAAGGCAGGAAAGGGAAGAAGAACAGGGCAAGGTGAATGAAGGACAATGAAAAGAGAGGCAGGGGCAATGAGGAGGGGAAGAAAGAAAGAAATGACATGTAGCAACCCAACAATGCTCGCCAGTCCTATCCATTTAATTCTTCCAAAATAAAATCAAGTTGAGTTGTGAAAGTCCCTAAAGGTCTAATGTCTACCTCACTACCGGACCACTAATTTCATGTACAGCTGCATGCAAAGGTTTGGGCCCACTTGCTTAAACTATCGGTTAGAGTGAATAGTGAAGTGAGCAGAAGATGCACTGATCACCAAAAACCATAAAGTTAAAGATGACACACTCTTTTTTCAGCATTTTATACAAGGTTAGTGTATTGTTTTTGTTTTGTACAATTGTACAGTGAAGAAAGGAAAGGAGCACCATGAAAAAGTTTGGACACCGTAAGATATTTGAGGTCTCAAATAGCTTTTCCCAAGGTGGTCTCAGACCTTCATTAGATTGTTAGGACTATGGTTTGTTCACAGTCATTGTTAGGAAACTCCAGGTAATACAAACCTCATCCCAACAATCAGCAGCCATGGGCTCCTCTATGCAGCTGCCTAGCACTCTGAAAAATAAAAGATTTGATGCTGACAAAGCAGGAGAAGAAAGGCAACAAGAAGATAGCAAAGTGTTTTCAGGTAGCTGTTTCCTCAGTTCATAATGTTATTAAGAAAAGGCAGTTAACAGGAATGGTGGAGGTCAAGTTGAAGACTGGATGACCAAGAAAACTTTCTGAAAGAACTGCTCATTGGATTGCTAGAGGAGGCAAATAGAAACCACCATTTGGCTGCAAAAGACCTTCAGGAAGATTTAGCAGATTCTGGAATGGCGGTGTTGTGACTGTTTTACTGGGCAGTGACACCTTCACAAATATGACCTTCATGGTAGAGTCAGCAGAAGGAAACCTTTCATACATCCGAGCCACAAAATTCAGCACTTGAAGTCTGCAAATGAACATCGAAACAAGCCTGATGGATTTTGGAAAACAAGTCCAGTGGACTAATGAAGTCAAAATAGAACTTTTTGGCCTCAATGTGCAAAGGTGTGTTTGGAGAAAAAAGGGGGGCCGAATTTCAGGAAAGAACACGTCTCCAACTATTAAACATGGGGGTGGATCAATCAGGCTTTGGGCTTGAGTTTTTCCCTGTGCCTCTGGCAGCATTTCATTGGTAGAGGGAACAGTGGAGTCAAATAAATATGAGCAAATTCTGGAAGCAAACACAGTGAAAAAGATGAAGTACAACAAAATATTGATTTGAAAAACACACCTTCAAATCTACAATGGAATACCTCAAGAGGCACAATCTGATGGTTTTGCCAAGGCCCTCACAGCCTCCTGACCTAAACATCATTGGAAATCTGTGGAGAGAACTCAAAGAGCAGTGTATGGAAGACGGCCCAGGAATCTTGCAGAATTAGAAGCCTTTTGCAATGACAAAGGAGTGAAAATACCCTAAGTAAGAACTGAAAGACTCTTATCTGGCTCTTGTGATACTCGACAAAAGGGGTCTTATTAAGTACTGACCATGTTGGGTGCCCAAACTTTGGCATCAGGCCCTTTTCATTTTTTTGGTATTTTGTACCTGTGAATGATGAAAATACAAATGTAATCTTGCTTAAAATATTAAAGAAATGTGTCATCTTTAACTTGATGCCTTTTGGTGATCAGTTCATCTTCTGCTCACTTAACTGTTCACAGTAGCAGACATTTTAATCTAGGGGGCCAAAACCTTTTCATGCCACTGTATCTATGCTTCTCTATGTGAACAAAAGCTTCACATAACTGAGTTCTTAAGGAGGTTAGCAAGTACAGATATAAACCCTTGATGCATATTTTTTGGAAGTCGCTGTACATCGGGGGACATTCCGAAGGACTGGAAAATGGAAAATATTATCCTGTTATATAAAAAGGGTGACCGGGTAGATCCAAGCAACTATAGGCCAGTAAGCTTAACATGCATCACAGGAAAATTAATGGAAGGAATTATTAAGGATAAGAACATGGCAAGGACAGGAGTTTTATGGAGGTCAAATTTTCTAACATGCTGGAATTCTATGAAGCAACCAAAGGATATGATCAAAGTGGAGCTTATGATATTATTTATCTTGCCTTTCAGAAAGCATTTGATAAGGTGCCACATGAGAGGTTGGGCATCAAATTAAAAGAAGTGGGAGTTCAGGGTGATGTGTGTAGAGTGGTATAAAATTGGTTAAAACACAGGAACTAGATGATGATGATGATGATGATGCGAGGAACCCTATTAGAATTGGCTGATGTTAAGAGTGGTGTCCAGCAGGGGTCAGTACTAGGGCTGATGCTATTTTTAAAATATAAATGATTTGGATAAGAATATAAGTAAGTTTGCACATACCAATCTAGACCCTAGCAATGTTAAATCAGTACAGACAGGCTTGGGCAGATTTATGGCAGATGAAATTTAATGTCAGTAAATGTAAAGTATTACACATAGGAAGTAAAAATGTGAGGTTTGAATACACAATGAGCGGTTGGAAAATCGAGAGTCCACCTTATGAGAAGGATTTAGGAGTCATAGTGGACTCTAAGCTATTGACTTCTCGACAGTGTTCAGAAGCCATTAAGAAGGCTAACAGAATGTCAGGTTATATAGCATGATGTGTGGAGTACAAGTCACAGGAGGTTCTGCTCAGTCTTTGTAACACACTGGTGAGGCCTCATCTGGAGTACTGGGTGCAGTTTGCGTCTCCAGGACCAAAGGACAAAGCAGAGCTGGAAGAATATTTGCTCAATTTTAAGTTTGTATTCTGCTCTGTTAACTTTAAATCCTATTGCCAGGAAAATATATGTAGTTGTTTAACAATAAGTAATGAAGTGGGTTTCATATATGTTAAATAGTTTCATGCTAGTTATTTTCTTTAAGTGTTGGCAAAAATCTGTATCTTTTTATAGGTACTTATTAAATATAACATACTATAAAATCTGTCCTCTCTACCCTTTGTGGGCTAAAAATGGACATCGATGGGATCCTGGTTCCAACCTCAGCATCAGTCTAATTTCGGTGTCGTCTTTGATCAGCTCCTTACTTTTCAACCACACATTAGCTCAATAGTACAGACAGCCTTTTTTCATCTTTGCAACATTGCTCATCTACATTCTTTCCTCAGTGTGAAGGATACTGAAACACTCATTCACACTTTCATCACCACCTGTCTGGACTATTGCAATATTGGTCTACCGACTAAATATATTAGTAGATTACAATATGTTCAGAATTCTGCTGCTCATCTACTTACACACACTAAAAAATCTGCTCACATCACTCCTGTCCTCTATGAGTTACATTGGTTACCAGTTTCTTCAAGAATCATATATAAAATTATTCTTCTCACCTTTAAAACCCTTCATGGGTTAGCCCCTCATTATCTGTCGGAGTTGCTGCTTCCTTACACTCCTGCTCATGCATTAAGATCATCGGGCATTAACTTACTCACTGTACCTAAATATGGGTTAGTAACTATGGATGGCAGAGCTTTCAGTGTGATGGCCCCTAAAATTTGAAATTCTCTCCCTCTCAGCCTTCGCAAGGAAAAATCTATTATTCATTTCAAACATCTGTTAAAAGCACATTTTTTCAATGAGTATCATTCATTTTCTTGTATGCAATTTCTACTGTCTTGTTAATGTGTTTATTAAATTGTAAAGTGTCCTTGAGTGTATGAAAGGCGCTACATAAATAAAACTTATTATTATTATTATTATTAAAATATGTTCACAGGCAGACATTAGAGTTATGTGAATGCAATGCTTTGTGAAAGGAATAACTTAGAATCCAGATAGTTACTGATAAGACAATCAATGATCTCGGTAAGCAATAAAACTGATAAATGTTTGCTAACTAACTAACTAACACAAAGTCTAACTCTTGATGGTATAAATCTAGCAGGTTGACACTGATTGATGGGATGATGTTTAAGTTATAAAAGTGCAAACAGCTTTAACAATGGCATTCAGAACTTAAAGGTCTGGATCAGCATTAATGCTATTAAAGATCTCCTTTTGTTAAATTAAAATATTGTGGTTTGTTTTCTTCCACACAGCCATTACTTCAAGAACTTCAAAATCTAAACTTTTGTGCCACAAAGACCAATAATTGACTGCCTCCTACAACAAAGAAAGGTAAGGTAAATAAAGTGGGTGACCTAGCGAATTCTTTAATTAATTGCTAGCATTGGTAAAGCTAAGACTGATAATTAATTAATTAATTAATTAATTAATTAATTAATTAATTAATTAA
>JANRMT010062791.1:211493050-211539838 GCA_026402145.1 Polypterus bichir lapradei
ATAATTTTTTTTTTTAATTGTTTGAGAAAAACATAATTAAAAAAAAAGTAAACTTTAAAAATAAATTAACAAATAAACTTGGGTTTTTTACCGGGTACTCCCTGCATGGAGTCTGCATGTTCTCCCAGTGTCTGCATGGGTTTTCTGTCTTTCTTAGGAGGTTTCCTTTTGCCGGTGTGCTGGCCTCGCTTGCATATCCTCAAAGCTGGAGCTCTCACCCCAACTCTATGTCTTACTTCCTGGCAGGACAGACACACTCACTTCCACACGTAAAACTCTATTTAATTTCAAAAGCAATAGGGGCGTGATGCTGCTCAAAAATAAAGAATGCTGGCATTCGCCTCCAGTTCACCTTCTGGTGGTCGTTCCGAGTGTCAACAAGACAGCAAGATCACCCCCCACCCTACCCAGAAGGGGGTGGGTTATGGCTTATTTCATGATTTCACCCTACTGTATTTTTAGTCCACCAATGAGGAACATGTGTACCAAGTTTCATGAGAATCGCTTCAACCGTGTTGAGGTGATGCTGGAACATACATACACACATTTACTTTTATATATATATATGTATGTATATATGTTAGGAATAATGACAAAAAGTATAAAGGATAAAAGCTTGCTGTTTTGTCCATTTACAAAGTGCAGAGGGACACCTTCGCTAGTGATATGAGTGCATTTTGGGCAGTGTCATGGCGGGTCTCGTATAAAGTGAAAAGGCACCTTTGCCATTGACCCGCTGGGTTGGCTCCTGCGACCTAACGCTAGACGAGTGAGAGAAGGTGCTTAGTATCGGTTTTCCATGGTTTAGAAGAGATCCCGTATTGGCAGTTGTCTGGGCAGTAGCTCTGGGAATGGTAGAAAAAAAAGAGCTTTTACTTTTATAGTAAATCGTGCGGGGCAGGAGACGCCACTTTTTGCAGACACGTCCACGTCTTCACGTTCCCGTGGAGGGATGACGTTCGATGGCTTAATTGTTCGGCTCGAGGGCGTCAAATTCAAAAGGGAATATCTGGCCTTCTGGCTAGATCAGGGGTGGCAACCTCCAGTCCTGGTGGCCCGCAGGGGATGCAGGTTTTCATTCTCACCCTTTTCCTAATCAGTGACCAGGTTTCACTGCTAATTAATTTCTTTTTCCCTTCATTTTAATAGCCCTGTTTTTAAGGATTCAGTGCTCTGAATTAATTATTTTCTTCATTAAATGACAGCCAAACAGAAATCAAATGTGAAACAAGTCAACAGTTGACCAGCTAAATTGGGGCTTCAAACTCCAACTAATTTCACTCCAACCAGTTTCTTAATGAGAAGCCAATTCTTGCTGTTAATTAAACTCATTATTTTATTCTGTAACTTGTTGCTGCACTCATTCTGACACAGCAGACTTTTCCATAACTGTTGATTTTCTGTTTTTTCTAAGAACATTGTCAAAATGTTTTAAGGACCTGAGAAATCAACCTTACTGAGACCTTCACCTTTCTTTATTTTCAGATATTGTGTGATGGGCACAGGTGAGCTGGTCATGTGGCACCTTGTTTTGTGTCTCATTATTGTTTGGCAGCTAATTAAAGGTAAAGAGACAACTAAGGGGCTTGAGTCAAGTTATTTAAAATTAAGGCAAAAGAAGTTAATTAGCAGCAAAAACTAATGAAGAAGATGGTTAGAATGAAAACCTGCAGCCACTGTGCCACTCCAGGACTGGTGTTTGCCACCCCTGGGCTATACTGTGCAGAGAGAGAGGTAATTGGGTAGAACATTGTCTTGAGTTTACCAAGCACTGCTTGCTTGTGCATTGATTTTTGTAAATATTTTTCTTATTCTTCTTATCTCTGGATTAGCTTTGCTGGAGGTATTTATTGGGATGTGGTTAATGGTGCACTGTCTATTTTTGTATATACACTTTTTCTTTTTCTGCATTTTGAGTATTTTTCTTAGTAAACCCTGTATTATGCACTGTTTGGTGGAGCAGCTTCCTGACTGGGATTTCTGTGGAGGAAGACAGTTTTATTTTTGGTTTTGTGTAAATATGGTTTTCATTAATTTGTGTGCATTTTTCTTTTTCGTTTGAAACTTTCAGTCAGCACTGTAAATAATCAAAATCTTTGGGCTCCTCCGTTTTATAACTGTTTTGTGGGTCCTTTAAAAACCCTCACTTTATTTTTTCAGAAACCCAAGTCTATTGTGTTTGTGTCTCCCTGTCTTACACGGTCATCCTGGTAACGCTCGTCCAACATACTAGACACCTAGAATGTAGGCTGGTGTCCCACAATTCCCAGTACACGGGGTGTCATAGGGTCACAATATACACACCAGCCACTCTATTAGGTACACTTGTTCAACAGCTTGTTAACGCAAATACCTAATTATCCAATCACATGTGAGCAAGTCAATGCATTTAAGCATGTAGACATTGTCAAGACGACCTGCTGAAGTTCAAACCCAGCACAAAAGGTGATTTAAGTGACTGAATGTGGCCTGGTTGTTGGTGCTAGACGGACTGGTCTGAGTATTCCAGAAACTGCTGATCTATTGGGATTTTCACACACAATCATCTCTAAGGTTTACAGAGAATGGTCTGTTAAAGGGAAAATATCAAATATCTACTGAGCCGCAGTTCTCTGGGCAAAAATGCCTTGTTGATGCCAGAGGTCAGAGGAGAATGACCAGACTGGCCATGATAGAAGCAGGTAGAAAGGGAGCAGTAACTCAAATAACCACTCGTTACAAGGGTTTGTGACGATATGGGTTCTGCTCCATGCTCCCGTCGCTGTTCGGGAGCCGTTGAACCCAACACCGTCGGTAATGTCACCGATGAGCTAGACAGTGGAGGCAACAATAGCAAGGGGATGGTACAAATGCGCACAGGTGCTTTTATTTAAAATAGTCAAACAAAAACAAGGTGTTCAATTAAATAGTGCAGTAATTCACAAATCCAATAAATAAATAATCCAATAAAATAAAACATGGAGTTTTAAAACAAAATAGAAATTAGTCGTCTTAAAACACCGAGGTTAAAAACAATGCTGGAAGCAGTCCTAAAACAATGACAAGCCCGGTGTTTCTTGAACTCTAGCGTCTCTCCTGCTTTACCCGTCTGGGCCCCGCAGCAAGAGTGTCGCCCTCTCTGCAACTGTCCTTTCTCCTACTTACATGGGTCTGGAGGCCTCCCGATCCCAGGCCCAAGACTTGGTTCTCGCCCAACGGCCAGGACGCACACGCTGGGGAATCCACCACCAAGCCTCCTGACTCCCGCTGCCTTTCCGGTCTTCTGCGGCCAGTCGCCCTTCACTGGTCACTCCCGCTACTTGATCACTCAGCGGGAGCGACTTCTACTACGACTCCTGGGTGTCGGCCTAACACCCAGGCTTCCACCCAACTGCCTGTGAGCATTCTCTTGCTCGCTCGTTCTCCATCCACACACCGGCTCTCTCTCTCTCTCGCGTCCTGCTTTCTCCAGCCACCTCCATCTTTCTTTCTTTCTACCTTTGTTCTTCTTCTTTTTCCCTCTGTTCTCCCTCCTAACCGACTCGCACTTCTTTATATTGGGGAGGTTTTAGCAGCTGCAGCACATTAGCACCCTCAGGAACAATCACAGATGTGGGCAGTCCCTCACCTGTGCACTAGGTGAGAAACGGCCACACCGCAGATCGCCCGAGATCTGCTACAGCCACCACGCCCCTTCACTAAGCCGCTGCGAGCACAGGGATTATTTATTTAATACAACGGGCCTCTGCTGAGAGCGCTGTGGACCCGCTATACCACAGGGTGGTTTGCAGAAGCATCTCTGAATGCACAACACACCAAACCTTGAAGCAGATGAACTACAGCAGCAGGAGACCACACCGGTGCCACTTCTGTCAGCTAAGAACAGGTAACTGAGGCTAAAATTCAACAAAACTGGATAACAGAACATTAGAAAAACATTTCCTGGTGTAATGAGTCTCAACTTCTGCTGCAACATTCTGATGGTAGGGTCATAATTTGGCATCAACAACATGAATGCATGGATCCATCCTGCCTTATATGAATGGTTCAGGCTGGTGGTGGTGGTGTAACATTTTCGGTTCCTTAGTACTGACTGAGCATTGTTTAAAGGCCACAGCCTACCTGAGTATTGTTGCTGACCATGTCCATCCCTTTATGACTGCAGTGTACCCATCTTCTAATGGCTACTTCCAGCAAGATAACGTGCCACGTCACAAAGCTCAAATCATCTCAGACTGGTTTCTTGAGCATGACATTGAATTCATTCTACTCAAATGGCCTCCACAGTCACCAGATCTCAATCCAATAGAGCACCTTTGGGATGTGGTGGAATGGGAGATTTGCATCATGGATGTGCAGAAGACAAATCACTTGTGGTGAAGATCTTAATGAAGGCTTGCGTAAAGGAAACAAGTGCATTTTGCTTTGAAACAAATTAGCCAAGATACAGTCCAAGCAATAATTGGACTAAAATGGCCATCTGTTCTACTGCTAGCCCTAAAATAAATCGGTTGTACTCATAACAAAACTACAATAGGATTCAGGAATGCTAAGTGTAATTACAGATGACATGTTTCAACATTGTCTAATAATGAGCAAAACTCTCAGATATCATATTAACAGCTTTAAGATTCCCTTCTGAAACGTCAACCTTCTAACGCACATTTTTTCCAGCCAGGGTGAGGGCTTGTCAAAGTCTTCAAGAGAAAACAAGGGCTGCCCCCAAGGTGCGACAGACCATTAAATGTCTTTCTGATTACCACCACAGCACTGAAACTGGAATGAAGACCTACCTGAGTCCGTGCCTCACAATGCAGTAAAGTTCCAGTGCCTGATGATATCTCCAGAGTGAAGACAAGACTGATGTCACCTGCTGTGTAAGCCGCCTCCAGGGAAGAGAGGGAATGAAGAAGACGGACCAAATATTGGGTCTGCAGTAAAGGTGCCGGTTTTTTTTTTTCAGAAAGAGGGGAGAACTTAACTGAATTTATCCTTTTTTATTTTATTTTACACATAACTTTACACTTCATATATTCATCATTTTACATTTCATATTCTGTTTCCCTTTTATAAGTACACATTAATATTTTACCTTTTGTATTAGTATATATATATATTCACATTTGTTACTAATAATTTAACACAGGTAGCCTTTTTTACCATATCGGAGAGTAGAGTACAGACCGGCACAACTTAAAGAGAACAAAATGTACGGGGGGGTCCAAAAATTCCTAGAATTGTTAAAAAAACATTTACAGCGATTCCGTTTTAGTCATATTCAAAATTCTCTCCTTGAGTTGCAATCCACTTGTACCAAAACTTCTCCCAATCCTGAAAACAGTTCTTATCCTCATCTTTTGTTACTGTGATTAGGACCTCCTTGTTTTCTCATGGATTTCAAAAATAATTGTGAATCTTCTTTCCTTCAGTCTCACTTTTTATTTTGGGAACAAAAAAAAAATGTAACAGGGAACCAGATGTGGCGAATATGGGAGGTGTGAAGCAACAACCACTTTATTTTTGTGGTTTGGTCAAAAACTCTTAACTGATAACGTAGTGAGTACACGGCTACTGTCATAGTTTAAAATGCAGTTGGGACTTGTGCAGTTGCTAGTACATAGTGCTGTACCGACTGCAAATAGCCTTTTATTTAACCGCTTTAACTCTTTTGGGGCAATTTTTTTTTTTTTCTTTTCTCCCAGAGCTGAATATTTTTTCCAAAAACTAACTTCTTTTAAAAAAAGAACACAAAGCAATTGTTTAACATATCAAATCAACAAAAAATATTTACTTTTGACAAATGTTACTGTCTTGCATGTTGTATGAGCCTGCATACTCTATGATTTCACATACATGTTACACAGCAAAGTCTGATCTCGCTCAAAGCAGCCAATTGCATGCATTGCCACATTGCACTGCTTACAATATGAGCTGCACTGGTGTTTCCTTTTCAATTGTCTGTTGCTGCACTTTCTCACATATATTGTTAGTGTGTACTGTAGAGAGACAAGTCACCCGTTTGACATCGTGCCATGCCAATGCTACCAAGTTTTCCGCCTGCATGAAAACCGTATTGTCACCTCTTTTCATCTTCAGCCTGTGCAGGCCTGTGTCTCCTGTTCACCCTCACTGTGCCACAAGCTCCAATTCCCCTGCTCTGTAGCTCCATGAACAATTCTGGGCATGTATAAAAACTGTCCATGTACACAACATGACCCAAATGTTCATAGCCCTGAAGCAGCTCCAGCACAACCTGACTTTTCAAGGGACAGTTCTCTCCTTGAAAGAAATACTTTCCTGTATATGTGATTACTTTCAGGCAGAAACCAGTGTTTGCTTCTGCCAGTACAAAATCCTTTATACCATACTTTGTGGGCTTGTCTGGCATATATTGGCAGAAAAAAACGCATCCCTTGTCTTTTATCATAGATTCATCCACAGACAAATCACGGCCAGGCTGATAAAATTGTTAATATGTTGGTACCACAATGTCAAGCATAGGCTGAACTTTATACATGGGGTTATAGCCTGGCTCACCCTTTGGGATTTGCTTCTGGTTATCACAGAAGTGAATATAACTTTGCAGCAGCGCGTACCTATCATCACGCGGCATAACCTGTCCAAAGCCATGAGAGGACAAAGCACGTTTGGACCAAGGCTCCCTGAAGTTATATTGCCAGTCTAGTCCCATCTGTATTTGTAATACCATAAAGCCCTTCATCTCGTCTTTTGTTGCAGGTTTCGACTTTGAAAAATGAGAATGTGGTGCGAGCGCAGCCCGCAATTCAAAAGATTTCTCTGCCTATGCCTACCTGTTTGTCTCGTCTGACAGTAGCTGAAAAGCCGCATCAGGAGAGAGCAGCCTGAAGTAGGCCAGCGGCTGGTAATCTGTCATGTCCAACAGCAAGCCATGCTGTCTTGTGAAGTCCGGTAGCCAGTTTGGATCCCACGGATCAATGTCTGGGTATTCCTGCCACACGAACCTTGCTGTAGATGCATTGGCTGCACGAATGTACTCAGCTGGCAGCCGATCAGCTGGGGCGGCATCGACTGGTGTCCGATCAGCTGATACCAGCTCCTCACTCTCTTGCTCAATCTCCTGATCACTCTCAACAAAATCAGATTCTGAAAAATCAGAGTCCGACTCAGCGATAATGCGCAAAACATCGTCTGCTGAGTATTTTCTTTTCTGCACTCGCTTCGCTCCCTCATGAGATGTCGATGCCATCTTGCCTTTGTTTACATTTCGTAACTCACACATACGCAAGGATTAGATGAAAAGTCAATGAGTCTAACATTCCTCCATGCAGAGAGGGAATGCCTGTGACGTAACAGTGAGTTTTGTTGACATTAACAGCTGATTGTCGCTCTTTTCCCCTGGATGTCGACTTTTGTCGACATGCGCCCCCAACCCCTCCTGCTGACAAAAGTCAACATCCATCCTAAAAGAGTTAAAGAAAAATAAAACCATTCTGAAATGCATGCACAAAGGTACCCTCTGACCTTAAAGTGAAGCACAATGTATCACTTCATATGACCCGAGACATTGTAGCAGACGGCCGGCTGCTCAACCCGGCCAGAATGCCCAAAAAGGAGAAGGTAGGGGGAATTCAGCTACTCTGGGACACTGCCTCCCCCAAGATGCTAGATGGCGATTTCCTTACAGTGTAGCGGTACCCTGGATTCCCACAAGGCACCATAGGATCTGGAGTTTGGCTTCTCAGCCCTGCTGGGTAGCATGGGTGCTGCCAGGAGATGCTGCAGGGGGACATGGGGGCTTGTAATGTTTACATAGCGGGCTGACAGAAAACTCAGCTTCTCCATTTGACATGGATGGAAGAACCAAAGCACTTCCGGGTCAGACATTTATATATTTATATATTGTGTCCTCAATAACGTTTTTAAATTTTACTGTATAGACTTGTGCTACTAAATTTGACATAATGTTTACCTTTTTGCCAAGGCTTTAGATTTTCAGTTCTTCTACCCATTTTGTATTGCATGTCATTGTTAAGCACAAATCTGGTTTCCTATAATTGTAGCAGTAGAGTGTTCTACCATGTTACCCATAGATTGATACAGCAGAAAGTAGGGTGAAATGACACCCTTTATTGGCTAACTAAATAGATTACAAATGCAAGCGAGCTTTTGTGGCAGCTAAGGCCTCTTCGTCAGGCATGAAGGGGCCTTAGCTGCCTCAAAAGCTTGCATTTGTAATCTATTTAGTTAGCCAATAAAAGGTGTCATTTCACCCTACTTTCTCCTTTTCCTATAATTGGTAACTTTTCCCTAGCATCTTGGTACCTTTGTTGCATGTTCCTAGGGTTTACCTTCAAACATTGCCGGAAAAATCATTACTTTTCTGGGGATACAGCCAACTTGTCAAGACTGAAGGTGCTTTACTAACCATTTTTAATTGTCATCTGGAAGATTTATTTGGTTTACTTTGATCCAATTAAGTTTGACAGCTTCACCTCGAACATATGAATCAACAGTTAGTCGTTAGTTAGTATAGACCAAGATTAAGCTCATCCCAGATGGAAAGACGGGATCCGTGAAACTGCAACCAGGGAACATTTGTGTGGCTTCCACTGCTGATTAGTTTAATATTTGGACCCCAGCCTTGTTCAACAAATGAGAACAAGAGTGGGCACATCATCTGCTCCAAAATCATAACAAGTGTATTGATTTGCTTTGTTTTAACATAATTTTGGGTTCTCTGGGTTATGGTAAATAAGCAAAATGTGTTGAAGTACAGGTTGTCCATCTTCATTTATGAAGATAAAGACAACTTCCTTTACTCTTGCGTCATTATAGTAATGTTGATCGGAGTTCCTGTTCTGCCTAATCAGCACTACAACATCAGATCAGCCTTTGCATGTTTCTTCACTCCATGCAACGTATTATGCTCATCCACAAAGGTGTTTATTTGGTGCATTAGGGTTCCAGCATTACACATAAAAGTCCATGAGCATCCCTTATTTTTTTCAGCCATTGACAATCTTTGAATTGTAGCATCAGCTGGATCCATTAGGTACACCTGGGTAAAAGTTTGGATTCCCCCATCAGGTGAGTACAAGTGGCCAGTTCAGTGATTTATCCTCCCACATATTTGGAAACAATAGGGCCCAGAACCTGGGGGTGATGCAACATTAGTTCCTATTTCAGTAAAAGCAAAACTTTACCATTGCATTATCAATTTTCACAAGATTTTACAAATATTTCAGATATTCCCAGAGATTCTGTAGGACAATCTTCCTCTTTTTTTCAACTGTTATCTTGGCGGCTTTCCAGTGGGAAAATGCAATGCTTGATACAGTATGTCATAGATATTATGTTTATTGTAGCACTAGAATGCTCAGTGATTTTTACTTCTTGTTCTTTGACCGCCTCTGTAATGTACTACAATGAACCTGCTGCTAGGCATTTTGTGTTCTTGTTTTCTTTTTGTAATTCAACATTTATTAATCATTAATTATCAAATACAGAAATAGATCAAACAACACTATCCAGCCCTGTAAAGAAATAAATCAAGTAAATCAGAAATTGAATCAGCTACCCAAAGGAAGGAAAACCGTGTTGGAAGTATGACTGGTAAGGGAAGAGAGTAAGCAGATATGATGGAGAGAAGGAAGGTTGATATATAGTGCATGCAAGAGACTAAATGGAAGAGGAGTAAGGCCAGGTGGATCGGAGGTGGATTCAAATTGTTCTATCATGGTGTGGTTGGGAGGAGAAATAGGGTAGGAGTTATTCTGTAGGAACAGCATGTCAAGAGTGTTTTGGAGGTGAAAAGAGTGTCAGACAGAGTAATGATTATGAAGCTGGAAATTGGAGGTGTGATGATGAATGTTGTTAGTGCATATGCACTGCAAGTTGGGTGTGCGATGGATGAGAAGGAAGATTTCTGGAGTGAGTTGGATGAAGTGATGAACAGTGTACCCAAGGGACAGAAAGTGGTGATTGGAGCGGATTTCAATGGGCATGGTGGTGAAGGGAACAGTGGAGACGAGGAGGTGATGGGTAGGTATGGTGTCAAGGAGAGGAATGAAGAAGGTCAGAGGATAGTAGATTTTGCCAAAAGGATGGACATGGCTGTGGGGAATACATATTTTAAGAAGAGGGTGACGTACAAGAGTAGAGGAAAATGCACACAGGTAGATTACATCCTATGCAGAAGAGTTGATCTGAAGGAGATTGAAGACTGCAAAGTGGTGGCAGGGGAAAGTGTAGTTAAGCAGCATAGGATGGTGGTCTGTAGGATGACATTGGAGATCAAGAACAGGAAAAGAATGAGGGCAGAGCCAAGGATCAAATGGTGGAAGTTGAACAAGGAAGACTGCAAGGTTGAGCTTAGGGAGGAAGTGAGACAGGCACTGGGTGGTAGTGAAGAATTACCAGACAGCTGGGAAACTATAGCAGATGTAGTAAGGGTGACAGCAAGAAGGGTGCTTGGCATAACATCTGGAAAGAGGAAGGAGGAAAAGGAAATCTGGTGGTGGAATGAGGAAATACAGGAGAGTATACAGAGGAAGAGGATGGCAAAGAAGAAGTGGGATAGTCAGAGAGATGCAGAAAGTAGACAAGAGTACAAGGAGATAAATCGCAACGTGAAGAGAGAAGTGGCGAAGGCTAAAGAAAAGGCGTGTGATGAGTTGTATGATAGGTTGGGCACAAAGGAGGGAGAAAAGGACCGGTGGGCTAGACAGAGGGACCGACCTGGGAATGATGTACAGCAGGTTAGAGTGATAAAGGATAAAGATGGAAACGTACTCACAAGCGAGGAGAGTGTGTTGAGCAGATGGAAAGAGTACTTTGAGAGGCTGATGAATGAAAAGAACGAGAGAGAGATGAGGTTGGATGATGTGGAGATAGTGAATCAGGAAGTGCAACAGATTAGCAAGGAGGAAGTAAGGACAACTATGAAGAGGATGAAAAATGGAAAGGCCGTTGGTCCAGATGACATACCTATGGAAGCATGGAGGTGTACAGGAGAGATGGCAGTGGAGTTTTTAACCAGATTTTTTAAAGGAATCTTGGAAAGTGAGAGGATGCCTGAGGAGTGGAGAAGAAGTGTACTGGTGCTGATATTTGCATTGCCTCTTTGTGGACCTGGAGAAAGCATATGACAGGGTGCCTCGAGAGAAGTTGTGGTATTGTATGAGGAAGTCGGGAGTGGCAGAGAAGTACATAAGAGTTGTACAGGATATGTACGAGGGAAGTGTGACAGTGGTGAGGTCTGCGGTAGGAGTGACAGATGCATTCAAGTTGGAGGTGGGATTACATCATGGATCAGCTCTGAGCCCTTTCTTATTTGCAATGGTGATGGACAGGTTGACAGATGAGATTAGACAGGAGTCCCTGTGGACTATAATGTTTGCTGATGACACTATGATCTGTAGCGATAGTAGGGAGCAGGTTGAGGAGACCCTGGTGAGGTGGAGATAGATTCCTGGAGAGAGGAGAGGAATGAAGATCAGTAGGAACAAGACAGAATACATGTGTGTGAATGAGAAGGAGGTCAGTGGAATGGTGAGGATGCAGGGAGTAGAGTTGGTGAAGGTGGATGAGTTTAAATACTTGGGATCAACAGTACAGAGTAATGGGGAGTGTGGAAGAGAAGTGAAAAAAGAGTGCAGGCAGGGTGGAATGGGTGGAGAAGAGTGTCAGGAGTAATTTGTGACAGACGGGTATCAACAAGAGTGAAAGGGAAGGTCTACAGGACGGTAGTGAGACCAGCTTTGTTATATGGGTTGGAGAAGGTGGCACTGACCAGAAAGCAGGAGACAGAGGTGAAGGTGGCAGAGTTAAAGATGCGAAGATTTGCATTGGGTGTGACAAGGATGGATAGGATTAGAAATGAGTGCATTAGAGGGTCAGCTCAAGTTGGACGGTTGGGAGACAAAGTCAGAGAGGCGAGATTGCGTTGGTTTGGACATGTGCAGAGGAGAGATGCTGGGTATATTGGGAGAAGAATGCTAAGGATAGAGCTGCCAGGGAAGAGGAAAAGAGAAAGGCCTAAGCAAAGGTTTATGGATGTGGTGAGAGAGGACATGCAGGTGATGGGTGTAACAGAACAAGATGCAGAGGACAGAAATATATGGAAGAAGATGATCTGCTGTGGCTACCCCTAATGGGAAAAGCCGAAAGAAGAAGAAAGCAGAGAGAGTCAGGGGATTGCCAGCAACAGGCTAGCATTGCTTTTACACCAGTTGCTCCTTATGAGAATAACATCTGCTAGATAACAGTAAGAGGAAGAGAAGAGAGCTCAGGAGGAACATTAAAAGAAATAATGGAGGACAGAAAGTTGGAAATAGTAGACCAGAAAGCATGAATCAGTAAGTCATCCCATGTGTAAAAATGCACCAGGAGTTTTCATTTTACAAAGATGACAGTTGGGGTCCACAGTCAGGCACATGACATAGCACTTATGAAGGGTAAATGTAAGCAATATACATGAAAAAATGAAAATTAAAAAAAAAAAAAAAAAAAAAAACATTTTTATGAGATCAGAAAGGCAACTCTGCCAAAGTGAAATTACAGGTAGTATTTCTTGCATACTGGACAGCCACCAGGTTTGTGGTAACAAAGAGCAAAGGAAGTTATAGAGATGGTGAGAAGGAAGTAGAGAGGATCATGGTGCCACCAGTCACCTTAATGACAGATCTGAGTTGAAAATAGAAGGAAAAGAGAAGAATAGGGAATATTATAACAGGTCCTCAGTGACTGGAAGGTCCCGAGTCCAGTGATGTCACAAATATCCATAAGAATAAGAAAACTCTGACACATCCACATGGGGAAAAGAGATGGAGTTACCACCAATACACAGAATTGCACTGTGGAAAATAAGGGCATGCGAGTGCCACGCAGGGCATGGGCCAAGGAGCTTCCCAACCTTTTGCCATATCTTCAAAGTACAGGACACAATGTGGTCAAATTTCAAACCTGACTTTAGTTTAACAGTAAAGAAGGGAAGAGCAGTGAGGAACTTGGAGCTATTGTATTAGATTTTATGGAAAGCCAATGGAAAGGATTTTCTAGCCATGTCCAAATTGTGTGGTGTAAATGCTCTGCGATAAAATTCCAAGTCTGGTTAAGATACTCCTCCTTCAGATCTGTTATGAATTACAGATTGGTACTGAATTGAAGATCTTTTTAATTACTCCATGAGAAGTAACATATTAAGCATCTGACATCAGTCTAGTATCTAGTAGGAGAGGAGAGAGGAGACATTGAAGTAATAAAATGAAAGTAATGAACCGCAATTCACTTTAATGATTGCTTGTCTTGTGTGGAACAATAAAGGGAAAGAGGACCAGGATGTAACAGACTCCACAACCTTTTCAAAGATTAAATGATAATTTGATGTTATGGCGCTCTGTAATAAGGGATAGATATCAACAACAAGATATTTAATGGAGCCAACCAGAGGAACATAAGGAGGAAAATCACCTTTGTGAGCTTGATGTAAGAGACTTAGACCAGTTTAATTTATAACCTGACAGATTTTCAAATGAACTGAATAAGTTCAGCACATGTGGGAGATCAGAAGGGGACTCCACAAAAAAGAACAAAATATCAGCGTAAAGAAAAAAAATATATGTTCCAATCTATAGGCTGTACTAGGAGAAATCAAATCTTAAGACCGAAAGGTGATGGATAAGATTAAAGATCAAGATTATAAAGTAAAACAGAACAGCCCTGCCTAGCACCATTGAATATATAAAAAGGACAAGAAATATTTGAATAAGTGCAAATTACTGATGTGGGAAAGGTTTTAACCACATCAATAAATTAATCACAAAACCCTAGCCTGTTTATATTATGTGAGAGGAAATTCCAGTTCATATGATTGGAAGCTTTCTCTGCATTGAGTGAGATAATTACTGTTAACTGAGATAAAGTAGGTGGTATGCCAAAAATATGCAGTATCCATGGAGGGACACACAGACCTCTACAGGCTAGAAAACAGTACCTTGACTGCCATTAGGGATCAGGATGAAATCCTTGGACCCGTTGTCAGACCCTATGCTGGTGCAGTGGCTCCTGGGTTCCTCCTGGTGCATGACAATGTCTGGCCTCATGTGGCGAGAGTATGCAGGCTGTTCCTGGAGGATGAAGGAATTGATACCATTGACTGGCCCCCACGTTCACTCACCTGACCTCAATCCAATAGAATTCCTCTGGTTGTGACATTATGTTTCAGTCCATCAGATGCCGCCAGGTTGCACCTCAATCTGTCCAGGAGCTCCATGATGCCCTGGTGCAGATCTTGGAGGATCTCATTTGAAGCATGCCCCCTCCTCAACCCCCGACGTTGTCAGGCATGCATACAAGCACGTGGGGGCCATACAAACTACTGAGTATTATTTGGAGTTGCTGCAATGAAATTTCAGAAAAATGGATTAAAAAGTGCTTGTCTAGGCCTCTTAAAAAAGATGTCAAGGATCTGCTTTTAATAGTCAATTGTTTTAAAACTAATAGCAAGGCACACTGATCCTTAATTTAAACCTCAACAATCCATAGGGAGGTGCTATATACATCATCTCCCCCTTCCTCTACAGACCAGATAATTGACATCCTTATTACCTCTTACGTCACTTCTGGTGGCCGTCCACTTGTACTCTCCTCTTCCTGCCTGGCCTGTATTTAACTGGAAGTGTCCCCATCTTAGACTGCCTAATTTCAGGACTCATGTCTTCAGATACATTACTTTTTGATGAAAATAACTTTATTATTTTTCATTTACAATATATGGAGTTGTGGTTTTGCCCGAAACCTTTAACTGTCTTCGTCCTCTTTTACAGAATTCAGTCAAAGCAGATAATACATGAACATTCACATTCAGAGTAGCAGTCTACCCAAGTGGCTTTTTCATGCATTAATTTAGCAGTCATTGGTGGTAACATGGGTGTCATGGAGGTGACAGTACTACCTCACAGTAAACACTCTGCATGTTCTCCCCGTGACTAAGTGGGTTTCTTCCAGGTGCTTCAGCATCCCCCAACAGTCCAAATACATGCAAGATACGTGGATTGCCAATCCTAAAGTGGCCCTTGTGTTTTTTTGTGTGTTGGAGTTTAATTGTGTCTGAGAACTGCCACCCAATCCTTGCTGGGATAGACCCCAACTTTCCTTATAACCCTGCACATAATAAAGCAGTTAAAGAAAAACAATGGATGGAGGTAACGGAGAATTAGGCGTGTGGTTTACAGTTAAACACCTTAAGCATTAGAGGGCCACTTAACCTCAGCAGTATATGTGTGTGCATATTTATATTTGCATTTTTTTCACATTTTTAATTATTTTTTCATTCATGAACACATTCTCAATACCCCAGAATGACAAAGCAAAAACACAATTTTAAGAATTTGTATACATTTATGAAAAAAAACAAATTATATTGACACAAGAGTTTAGATTCTTTACTTAGCTGAAGCCCCCTTTGGAGTCTTCCTGGATTTGACACCATCAGGGGAAAGCAATTTTCAGGTCTCTCTTTCAGGTGATGGGAAACTCAAGGACATTCCCAGAGTCATCTCTAAGCCTGTTGTCTTTGATTTGTCCTGTAGCTCGAGAAAAACCGTTTTTCACAATTCCTTTGTGTAGAAATCAAAGTTTTACATGTCTAGCTTCTGCAGATCATGTCCTTATGCAGATGTGTCATCCTCATGTCAGTGTCCATTGTTGTTTAAGGAAGCCTCTTCTGCTAAGGTTAACCGGGAGAAAGGTAATTCTTATTTGGCAGGGGACTGAGCACATCGTTCTCCACCAGTCTTGCCATCAGGACTGAGGTGGAATAGAAAAACATTTCTCTACCTCGGGGTTGTGCTGGGTGGTGAGAGCATTTTAAAACAAACTGAGTTGAAGCTAAAGAAATGGCAACAAATTGAGACAAAATGGCAGAGCCTTGGTTATTAACAATCTAGTCGTCTCAATGCTGTGGCACAAACTGAAGAGTGTTGATGTGCCTCCAGAGCCTGTTACACTCCATACAGACATTTTAGTTGATTTCTTTTGAAATGGCCAGCACTGGCTCAAAAATAGAGGACAAGGGCTGATTGATGTCTGCAGTAAAGTGGCAAGTTTTAGATTACACATTTTATAGAGCCGTATTTTCTTTTTAGAGCCCCTAATTTGGAAAAAATAGCCTTCTCATTTTTTTATCATGTTAAAAATTTGGGTTTAGATGTACAGTTGTTAGTAATGGATTTAAACAAGTTAGATCTCTCTCCATTACCAACATTTTGCAAAGGAAACTTACAGCCTTGTAGCTCCTTTCTATGCCATCCACATCCCCTTCGCTACAGAATGAACTGATGATTTACAATTCTTTATTTACATGTCATCTTCTGTTTAAAGTTAGCTCTGTAACGGAGTGGTGGCTCTGAGGCTAGGGATCTGCACTGGCAATCGGAAGGTTGCCGGTTCAAATCCCGTAAATGCCAAAAGGGACTCTGCTCTGTTGGGACCTTGAGCAAGGCCCTTAACCTGCAATTGCTGAGTAGTTTAAAAGCACTATATAAATGCAAAGAATTATTATTAAAATTCTTTACTAGAAGTAGTATTGTACTATTTTCACAATTACTGGAAGAAGATGACCAGAGTTTTAAAGATGCCACTGTTAGCCTCAAGGGTAAGCATTAGATTAGTAAGAACTGCACATTATTTAATATTCTTTATGAAGAAGTTTATAAGATTAACTGAAACTCATGTATATTAAACATCTTTGCAGAGAAAAAGAGAGAGAGATCAAGGCCTTGTTTTCTGACCTGGAGGTAGAACCTAAACAGGATATCAATAGTGTAGGTTAGAAAGAAAAAGAAAAAGTAACGGGGGGGGGGAAGGATTTTAGTCAGATAAAGCAGATAAAAGATGAGCAAAGTGTGGTCTTGGGTGAGTATGACAGGATTAAGAAGACAAGAAAGGGGTACTTGGATTTTCTTCATTCAGCTTTTCAAAGGGTAGTTTTGGGGAATGGAGTTCCAGATAAAAGACTTGTACCAACAGTAAGGAGGGAGTAAATAAAGGAGGCACTGAAAAAAATGGAAAATGAAAAGGCAACACGACTGGAGAAATTAACTGCAGAGGTTTAGAAGAAGAGGGAGTAAGTGTGTTGTGGGATCAAGAGCAGAAGATCTCTGAACAGAGCAGGGCTGGGACAGTGTGATTGTACCCAAGTACAAGGAGAAGTGTGATATTCAGAATTATAGAAACTATACTTTGATAAAACTGATATCACACACAATGAAAATTTGGGAAAGGGTTATAGAGAGAAGGCTTAGGCAAGGGACCACCATAGGGAGCAGCTTTGGTTTATGCCATGTAGAGGAACATCCAATGCAGTGTTTGCACTGAGTCATCCCATAGGGAAGCATCAAGAAATATAGGAAGAATTGGATATGGTGTTAATTGATTTGGAGAAAGTTTATGATAGAGTGCCACGTGAAGAGGTCTGGAACAGCAAGAGAGAGAAAGGAGGGCCAGAGAAGTATATAAGGATTATCTAGGATACGTATGAAGGAGTGAGGACTCAGGTTAAAAGCAGTGATGGGGCAACAGACAAGATCCCAGTCAGAAAACATCTGCACCAGGGATCTTCTTTGGGTACTTGCCTCCATTGATCTGGTTAAGGATGTGTTGAGTCATGAGACCAATCCCCCTGGTGCAGGGTTTTCAGTTGTGTAGCACCACAAATAAGGAAGTGGAAAGGAAGCTGGAAGAACACAGAAAAGCTTGGAAGACAGAGCTTTGAAGATAAATAGGAAGAAGACAGAATATATAATGTTTAATTATGATCAGGATGTAGAACTTAGCCTGCAGGGAAAGCTACTGAAGAGTGGATACAATTAAATATCTTGGATCAGTGGTAGACTGAGATGGAAAATTTGATGACGAGATAACCCACAGAGTGCTGTGTGGATGGAAGAATTGGAATAAGGTATCAGGAGTATTTTGTGTCTGAAGAATTAAGGAGAAGGTTAAGGGCAAGGTTTTTAAGAATGTAGTAAGACCAGCAATGATGTATGGAGCTGAGATATTGATGGTAAAGGAGAAGTTAGACGTGGCAAAAATGAGAATGTTGAGATGGGAGTGTGGAGCTACAAAAAAAAAGGACAGAATAGGAAATGAGACCTTCAGAGGTACAACAAAAGTGGGAGAGACGCAGTATCTAAAAAAGGACAGGAAAGTAAGCTGAAGGGTTATAGACCAAAATTGATCTCAGGAGTATGTACTGATCAGTGGATTTGAAAACTGCTACTGTTGCTGAAACATTTAACAAATTAACAGCAGCAAGATGGGATTCTGTTGGTTTTTTTTTTGGTATTTGTCATGTAGGTATTAAAACTGCGTTCGCAATACATTTCTGTACATTTAGAACAGCCATAAAGTTTTTGTACAGGAGATACTTTAACTTTCTCAGCTGACAGATTTCAGTTCATAGGCCTTACCCTGAAAGTCTTGTTATAAGCCTAGGACGAGTGTTGTGTTTTCTCAGAAATCTGAAAGGCAATGCAAAACTTTGAGTATTTTTCCTTGGTAGAAATTGTGGCTTTTGACTCTCATCAGAAAATAAACCTTGAGTTAGTGATAACGATTTAGCAACCTTTTCAATGTGATTGGAGTTTCTGAAAAATATCATGGTATGCTCCACTAACAGAGATAAGAGCTTGGTGTTTCTAAAATGTGATCATTTTTGGCAAAAAGGGAAAAGAGTGTCTGTTATTTTTTTCCTTTATCCAAAAAGAGTATTCTCAGTTTAGTTGCAAAAATGGAGCTTTCTTTCAGTTCAGCTACTGCTTTTTCTTCAGTTCCTATAAAGAGCTCAGGTGCAAAGAAGGACATTAGCAAGTCTCCACCTGTTGCTTTGTGAAACCTGAAAATGGACCCTCCATGGTGATCATATTTAACTGCTAAATACTTTCCGAAGAGCCTGGTCTCTGGCAAAAAATCTTTTATTATTTGAAAAGTTTGGTACAAAAG
This sequence comes from Polypterus bichir lapradei, assembly GCA_026402145.1. Taxonomy (NCBI): domain Eukaryota; kingdom Metazoa; phylum Chordata; class Cladistia; order Polypteriformes; family Polypteridae; genus Polypterus; species Polypterus bichir. The sequence continues at coordinate 211,512,014 of JANRMT010062791.1, forward strand.
AAAAGAAACCATCAGCGATTTGGCAACAGGGATTGAATGAATACTGCATGAACCCATCATGGTTTTAATTATTCCTGGTATTGCTTATATTTGTTGCTAGTGGTTTTGATGCAAATTAACAATAATTTTAAATAAGAGCTTAAATTAATATCTGTCTGATTGCTGCTTGCGTGGCCAAAAAATTTTTATTCCTTATCCAGCTGTGTTCATTAAAGGTGTGAGAGAATGCTCTTGTGAAGTCTCTTATTGGTGGTAATTTAGGTTAAAGTAAAGGAGTAAAAAAACTCAGCCCTAGTCAGCAAAGGAGCCTCCTGGTAGTTAAGTATGCAGCATCCATTATGGACATTAATGGTAACAGATGTGTAGCTGGTTTTGACATTTCTTCCTATTCCAATGCTAGGGGTGATATAGTGTCCTTCAGGTTCATGTCACTCCATAACTCTTTTGATATCCTTCAAAAGTCTGTCTGAACCCATTCTTGTGTTTCTGTTTGTATTTACTTAAGTTGTGCTTCTGACAGAAGTTTGTGTTTATTGTATTCCATTATTTGTGAAGTTTAGGCCTTCATATGTTAGTATGTAAGACTTCAATTTCAACAATTGTATTTTTGCTTAACTTAATGTGAAATAATTCCTTCCATTTAGCTTTAATTACTCTGTTTTATTGTGGGGGGACCAGCAGCACAGCCCATCTGGACTGCCACAACAATGGAGATCTTCTCTACACCTGAAGAACGTGTTTTTGCCATGATAAAATTTAGTATGGATCTTATACAGTCGTGGCCAAAAGTTCCACGAACGACCCAAGCGTTGGTTTTCACAAAGTTTGCTGCTTCAGTGTTTTTAGATCTTTTTGCCAGATGTTTCTATGGTATCCTGAAGTAGAATTACAAGCATTTCATAAGTTTCAAAGGCTTTTACTGACAATTAAATGAAGGTTATGCAAAGAGTCAATATTTGCAGTGTTTTCCCTTCTTTCTTTTTTAAGACCTCTGACCCTGGCATGCTGTCAATTAACTTCTGGGCCAAATCCTGACTGATGGCAGCCCATTCTTGCATAATCAATGCTTGGAGTTTGTCAGAACTGGTGGGTTTTTGTTTGTCTACCCACCTCGTGAGGATTGACCACAAGATCTCAATGGGATTAAGGTCTGGGAAGTTTCCTGGCCATGGACCCAAAATTTTGATGTTTTGTTCCCCAAGCCACTTAGTTATCACTTTTGGCTTATGACCCAGTGCTCCATCATGCTGGCAAAGGCATTGTTCATCACTAAACTGTTCTTAGATGGTTGGGAGAAGTTGCCCTCGGAGGATATTTAGGTACCATTCTTTATTCAGGGCTGTGTTCTTAGGCAAAAATGTGACTGAGCCCAATCCCTTGGCTGAGAAGCAACCCCACACATGAATGGTCTTGGGATGCTTTACTGTTGGCATGACACAAGACTGATGGTAGTGCTCACCTTCTCTTTTTTCCAGGTGCCCCAAACAATCGGAAAGGGGATTCATTAGAGAAAATGACTTTACCCCAGTCCTCAGCAGTCCACTCCCTTTTGCAAAATATCAGTCTGTCACTGATGTTTTTTTTTGGGGGAGGGCTTCTTTGCTGCCCTTCTTGACACCACACCATTCTCCAGATGTCTTTGTCTCACTTTGCGTGCAGATGCGCTTATACCTGCCTGCTGCCATCCCTGAGCAAGCTCTGCATTGGTGGTGTCTGCAGCTGAATCAACTTTAGGAGATGGCCCTTGCACTTGCTGGACTTTCTTGGGTGCCCTGAAGCCTGCATCACAACAATTGAATCCCTCTCCTTGAAGTTCTTGATGATGCGATAAATGGTTGATTTAGGTGCAGTCTTACTAGCAGCAATATATTTGCCTGTGAAACCCCTTTTGTGCAAAGCAATGACAGCTGTACTTGTTTCCTTGCAGGTAACCATGGTTAACAGAGAAAGGACAATGATTTCAAGCAGCACCCTGCTTTTAAAGCATCCAGTCTGTTATTCTAACTCAATCAGCATTACAGAGTGATCTCCAGCCTTGTCCTCGTCAACACTCTCACCTATGTTAATGAGAGGATCACTGAAATTATGTCAGCAGGGCCTTTTTTTGGCCGGGCTGAAATGCAGTGGAAATTAGTTTTCTGGGATTAAGTTCATTTTCATGGCAAAGAGGGAGTTCACAATTGATTGCAAGTCATCTGATCACTCTTCATAACATTCTGGAGTATATGCATAAAAACTAAGGCAGCAAACTTTGTGAAAATTAATAGTTGTATCATTCTCAAAACTTTTGACCATGGCTGTACACTGAAGCCCAGCACAAGGATGTACTCATCAAGATTTGAGCAGTTAGGTGGGTGAATTTTTGACTCCTTCTCCCTCTAAGCCACACCTAAGGGTTTCTTTCCAGTGTGAATCTTATTGTGTTTCTTAAGGTAGTTCCCGTCAGAGTATTGCTTGCCATATTCCAAACAAAAAAATGGCTTTTCTCCCGTGTGAACTTTAGTGTGACTCTGAAGATTACTCTTGGGACAGAATATCTGCCACATTCCAAATATCAATATGGTTTCTCTTTAGTGTGGACTGCAGAGTGGGTCTTAAGTTTGCTGGTATTTGTGAATTGTTGGCCACATTCAGAACAGCAATATGGCTTCTTTCTGGTGTGAATTCTTTTGCGAATCTGAAGATTTCTCTTGCTATAGAGCTGCCGGCCACATTCTAAACTGCTAAATACCTTTTTTCCAGTATGAATTCTTATGTGGCTCTCAAGACTGGAGGAACTTGAGAATCGCACACCACATTCCAAACAGCAAAATGGATTCTCTCTAGTGTGGGCTGCAGTGTGGGTCCTAAGTTTTCTGATATTTGTGAATTTCTGGCCACATTCAGAACAACAATATGGCTTCTCTCTAGTGTGAATTTTACTGTGGCTCTGAAGATTTCTCTTGCTACGGAATTTTTTGCCACATTCCAAACAGCAAAATGGCTTTTCTCCAGTGTGAATGTTACTATGGCTCCGAAGATGACTCTTGGTACTGAATTGTTTGCCACATTCCAAACAGCAATAGGGTTTCTCTCCAGTGTGAACGTTACTATGGCTCTGAAGATGACTCTTGCTACGGAATTTTTTGCCACATTCCAAACAGCAATAGGGTTTCTCTCCAGTGTGTAATGTAGTATGAGTCTTAAGACGGCTGATATTTATGAATCGTCGTCCACATTCAGAGCACCAATATGGCTTATCTCCGGCGTGAATTCTTTTGTGACTCTGAAGACTCTTCTCATCGTAGAATTTCCGGCCACATTCTAAACAGTTAAACAGCTTTTCTCCAGCGTGAATTCTTTTGTGGCTCTGAAGACTGGTGGAACATGAGAATCGCACACCACATTCCAAACAGCAATAAGGCTTTTCTCCAGTGTGAAATCTTTTGTGGCAATGAAGTTGACTACTACAACGAAACTGTTTCCCACATTCCAAACAGCAATATGGCTTCTCTCCAGTGTGAATTCTTTTGTGACGCTGAAGTTGGGAATTGTCACGAAACTGTTTCCCACAATCCAAACAGCAATATGGCTTCTCTCCAGTGTGAATTCTTTCATGGCGTTGAAGACTACCACTGTGACTAAACTGTTTCCCACAATCCAAACAGCAATATGGCTTCTCACCAGTGTGAATTCTTTCGTGGCACTGCAGACTACCACTGCGACTAAACTGTTTGCCACATTCATTACAGCAATAAGGCTTTTCTCCAGTGTGAAATCTTTTGTGGCACTTAAGTTGACTACTGCAACGAAACTGTTTCCCACATTCCACACAGTAATATGGCTTCTCTCCAGTGTGAATTCTTTCGTGGCGCTGAAGTTGGAAATTGCCACGGAATTGTTTGCCACATTCCAAACAGCGATATAGCTTCTTTCCTGTGTGAATGATTTTTTTGCTCTGAAGATAGTGCACATTACAAAATAATTTTCCACATTCAAAACAGCAGTGAGGGTTTTCTCCTGTGTGAATTTTATAAAGAAAACAAAAATGGTTTAATTTTAATCTACTTCCCTGTATTTCACTTTAAATGAAAACATTAAACTCTGATTGAAATGATAAACAATTTTAAATTAATTTGCACTTGGAAAGACCCTTACCTTGATAATTGTGCCTTAGCTATTACAACCACTCACCCACATGAGCACAACAACTGTAGCCTGAAACAGTAAAATACATCAATCATGTGTCATAGACCCAGCAGAGAAGACAGTTGGTCACATTTTGTAATCTGTGTTACAGAACTGCATCATAGTTTTGCCATCCTTCTCAAATTTTTTTCAATGTTACAGACCCCATTTCCAAAAAGTTGGGACTCTTTCTAAAATTGCAATAAAAGCTAAAATCTGCAATTTAGTACTTCACTTGAATCTTTATTTAACAGGCAAAATCACAAAGAAAAGATTTTCAGTGTTTTCACAGACAAACTTAGAAATTCTATTTGTTAAACATAAACAAATTTAGAAATGTGTGTCAGACAGAACTGGACTGCAGGCAGGCCAGTCAAGCACACGGACTCTATGTCTATGAAGCCACACTTCTGTAATTTGTGCAAAATGAGGCCTGGAATTGTCCTGCTGAAGTATACACAGAGTTATTGTATTTAATTAACGGAGGTAAAAATTGAAAATCTTCATTTATTACAATACAATACTGAAAAGGGTTTAATTCATAAAACAGAACAAGAAGCCAACATGTGCAATGCACTTTTGATAATCGCACATGCCACTTGACTTCAAAACGTAGATCACAGTAGTGTATTTAAATCACCAAAGTAAAGCAGAGGGACAAACAAAGTAATGTACAGTGTGCGTTCATAATAGCAGTGTGTTTAAAAAAAGTGAACAAAGCTCAAAATCCTTATAAATAGCTTTTATTTCCATATAGACAAATGCATTGGGAACACTGCACATTCTATTCCAAATCAAAGCATGAAGAAAATGTATCAAATTTGTGTTATTCCTTTACAGAAGGTGAAGGAAAGAGAATATTACACTATAATATATTAGTAAAAATAGTGTGGAGTTCAATTACTGAGGCCATTCATTCTGTGAAAAAACAGGTGTCAATTATGGCCCTTATTTAAGGAAGGGAGGCAGCAAATGTACATGCTAGTCAGAGTGCATTTCTCTCTGAAAATTTTAAGTAGTATCCAATTGCGGAGCCACAGCACCTTACGTCACCACAGTTGCAGACCCGCAGTTACAAACCCGGAAGTGGCGTCACCGCCGTTTCAGGACTAACTTCGTAAAATTACTTTTGGAAGGTATCAGCAGGTCTCCGCAAAGCCCAGAAAGTAAGTTCGAGTCAGTCCTGGGTCTGTAACTGCGGTAACATATGGCGCTGTGGCTCTGTAAGTGGATATTATTGAAAATTTGAGTAAAACAGGTCGCTCCAGACATTGTTCAGAAGAACAGCATACTTTGATTAAAAAATTGATTGGAGAGGAAAAAAAAGTATAAAGAAGTGCAGAAAACGATAGAATGCTCAGCTAAAATGATCGCAAATGCTTTAAAATGGCAACCAAAACCTGAAAGACGTGGAAGAAAATGGAAAACTACCATTCAAATGGATCAAATAATAGCCCAAATGACAAAGACTCAACCAATGATCAGCTCCAGAATGATCAAAGGAGGTCTAAAGTTACCTGTGAGTACTGTTACAATTAGATGACGCTTATCTGAAGCCAAGCTATTGGCAAGAAGCCCCCGCAACGTCCCATTGTTGAAAGAGAAAAAAAAAAAAAAAAAAAAGACGTGCTGAACTGGCTACAATTTGCCAAAGTACACATTGACTAGCCTAATAAGAAACAGTGCAACATTTTGTGGACTGTTGAAAGCAAAATTGTTCTTTTTGGATCTAGGGGCCACAGACAACCCCCAAACACTGAATTCAAGCCACAGTACATTGTGAAGACAGTGAAACATGGTGGTGCAAGCATCATGATATGGGGATGTTTCTCATACTATGGTGTCAGGCCTATTTATCGCATACCAGGGATCATGGATCAGTTTGAATACTTCACAATACTTGAAGAGATCATGTTGCCTTATGCCCTTGAAATAGGTGTTTCAACAAGACAATGACCCCAAACAAACCACTACACGAGCAACATCTTAGTTCCAGATCAACAAGATTGATATTATGGAGTGGCCAGCCCAATCTCCGGACTTTAAATCAATAGAAACATCAAAAATGCTTCGTCTGAGAGCAAAACCAAGAAATGCAGAAGAATTGTGGAATGGAGTCCAATCATCCTGGGCTGTTTACAGGTGCCATAAGTTGGTTGACTCCATGCAACACAGATGTGCAGCAGTTCTCAGAAACAGTGGTTATACAACAAAACATTCATTCAGTGATTCAAAGGACAGCAAATTCTTGAAACATTTTTCAGTTTATACACTGAATGTTTGAGTTTGTAAAAAGAATACAGACACTGCTATTTTTTGAACAGCCTAATATTCCCTTTCCTTCACTTTCTGTAAAGGAATAACATATTTTATAATTATTTCTTCAGGTTTTGATTTGGAATAGAATGTGCAGTGTTCCCAATACATTTGTGTGTATGGAAATAAAACCTGTTAAGGATTTTGAGCTTAATATGTTGAGAATTTTGATCAAGGATTAATACGCTTGATTATTAGTTTTAGTGATTTAAAAGGACACCAATTATTGTGTAAGAGAGGCCTCTTGCCTGCATGTCTTTCTCATTTGCCTTGTTTTGAGTTTCTGGGAGTTAAGCTGTGAGACAAGGTCATCATGATCTCTGACAAAGCAAGCAGGCAGATTTTTTGCTTGAGATTGAAGGTGCTGAGATTCCTACTGATATAAGACTAAACAAACTGCGTGCACAGCCATTGCTTGTGTGAGTAAAGGGCAAACTCTCAAGCTAGTGCAAAATATATACACACTTATTCGACATGTAGATTTATTAGAGCTCTTCAATACTGTAGGCAAAAGTATTAAAATACAATATATTACAATATTAGTTAATGTAAGTACTATAGGGGCTTAAGAGTTGATTGCTAAAAGTTAGGGGACTTTTTCCTGAATATGTCTCCGTGACGTAAGCAGTAGCTTGGCCTCTGTCAGACCACTGGGCAGCTGCGTGCCATGACTAAACAGCGGTATCATCTTATATTAGCATGCACATTTATATTTAATTTAGCTAGCATTTAAGTTTATATTCCAATGCTGCTTTATACATCTTAGTGATAATAACAAAAAGATACAGTAGCACATATTAGTTAGCTTAAAGTAGTAATTGTTAAAGGCTTGTCTTTTTCTTTCTCTCTCTCAAACATGAAAGAGCACTGTGTCAAAGTTGTCTGCAGCTTGGCCGTTATCAGTGAAGCTGTTCACTGAGGCTTACTGGCACAGTCGCCTATTATGTTAGCCTTAGCCTTACAGGATGGTAATGCAACAAGCAATCATTTATTGAACTATATTTAGGCAGTCCAGGTTTCATATATGGGTCCTTCTGATCCCAACTGAATTGTTAAGAATTTATCAACTGAAACTTAACAGCTCAGGATTAGGCCATGAGAATGAAGGGAGGGGTAGTCCGGCGATGTTCACCTCTGGGTGGCAAATCTGTCCTTCGAGCTAAAGTGGTTGTTATGAGAAGATGGACTGGGAGGAAGATTGTTATGGGGATGTTTACGGGGGCAAGGGTATTGTTATGAGAAAGTCTGAAACACCAGGGGCCTCATGTATAAACGGTGCGTATGCACAAAAATGTTGCATACAAACGTTTCCACGTTTAAATCGCGATGTATAAAACCTAAACTTGGCATAAAGCAACACACATTTTCACGGTAGCTCCAACCCTGGCATACGCTAGTTTTCCGCTCGGTTTTGCAAACTGGCGGCACCCAGCATCAAAGCAGTGCTACTGTTCCAGTGTGGTTTCCCTTTCTTTTTAAATCCACATCTCTGACGCGGCTTTATAAATACACTGAAATTAACCGCATACTGTTTATTGGTTTAATGCATCTGATTGTAATTAACCTGTAACAATATAATGGTCCACAGAATGGTCAAACTATTCTATATACAATAGCTGTTTTAGCGTTATACTGTCACGGCACCACCTCCTTCTTTCAGCTGCTCACATTAGGGGTTGCCACAGTGGATCATCTTTTTCCATATTACTGTCACTGCACCACTCAGAGTATTTATATCACTGTATCTGAGTGGGAATCACAGATCTACAGCAGCAGACTGGAAAAAGAATTATTGGGATACAGCATCTCGCACACGCTGCCTCAGCCATGTGCTATTTGAACTGCTCTCATACAGCAAATGCTTCACAGCCTTTCCTGTATCGACCTTGTGGTTCAGAAACAGTTTCATCCCAAGAACTATAAACGCATTCAATCAGTCCATCAATTGCTCCTTGTAGAATGCTTTGTACTTATAAGTACAATTCCCTCACTGTAAACTTGCACAGTTATAATATTGCACAACCTGAGCCACTTTATAAAACGTGTATTTACATATGACGATATCATTTTAAGATGAAATGCAGCAAAATATGTTTATTATATTATACAGATAAAACTTTAACTTCATTTAAATAATCTATAATGTTAATAATTAAACATGTGAGGACACTATATCGCTGCGCTAGCGAGCCGGTGGCGCTCCATTCAGGGATTGTTCCTGCCTTGCGCTGTATTCTTGCTGGGGCTGGCGTGACACTGGAAGGATAGATGGATGGAATAATTAAACATGTACTATGAAGATAATTTAATGTTTCTTAAAAGTTTTGAAGAATCAACATTCTAAGCTTACAGATGGCTTAACGTCTATGACAGAGCTGATTGTTTGGCGATTGGTTACTTGGAGAAAGAAAAGGAAGGACATGAATTGGAGGTTAGTACGTTTGAAATAGACAGTATAGCTGCAATAAATTATTTCATCGAAGGTCACACACAGCGCAGCAAGCATCTTGCATGAGGCAGGAACAATCATTACACCCCCACATTCCCATGTTTAATAACATGCTTTAACTCCTATCATCATGAAAATGATATCACGTATACATCTCAGTATTTTAATTATTCAGAGAGCTGTAACATCACGAATGTAATGGATTCTGTGTCCTGTCGGAGGAAGAGAAAGCCTGTTTAAGAAGCACGTAGTGATTCACACAACGAGCAAAGAGAAGATCAAATACAAAACAAAGCATTTAACGTGCTACTTTAGAGGATTTGTGAAACTAGAAAACTAAACGATTTTAAGATAAAGTTTATGATGTTCTACTTTAATGACAAAATAAACTACATGATTAAAGTGGAAACTTCGAGATTAAAGTTGAAATTTCGTGCTTTTTTTCCCCCCACTGTGTGTCTATTTTTTTTCTCTGTACCCTAATAAGCATTCATAGGACACTCAGATGGTGGGCTATGACTCGCCTTTTCACGGCGACTTTGATATCAGACAACTTCTCTTTAATTTCGAGCACTGTGCGACTTTGTGATCTTGTGCTTTTGAGTTCCGCTGACACTCTATGTCACTCGATCAACTTCCTTTTGTTCTTTATACCACTTTTTAAACCAACAAATAGTATGTTTTTCCTTGCCTCCACTTGGTTTTTCCTGAAAATTCTTCTGTTTCCCCCCGTGCTTTTGCCATTGCCTTTTCACGGAACGCTGAGTTTAAAAGCTATTGATATTGAATTTGCATATTCAAAGTAGTATAATTCTGGGAGGAGACAGGGCGGAACAGCAGGTGCGTGCACATGTGTTACTTTTCACGCTGACCAGGATTTAAGTAGCTGAAGAACGTGGAAGTTGGCGTTTGCACAGATTTAAGCATCTGGGGTTTTTTTGTGCGTACGCACAATCCCACTTTTGCCTGTATGCCATGTTATAGTGTGAATTCTTCGTACAGCGTTATGCATGAGGCCCCAGGTGATTGTTATGAGAAAAGGTGCTGAATGAGGTCATCATCATGAGAAACCCTGCACAATAGATGTTGGGAAACTAATGTGAGAGGGGGGCATTTGGAGATAAGAATTGTAATATATTCAGGGCTCACTTCATGAACTAAGACAGGCTTTTTGTGCTCTGCAATTGTGTCCTATGCTTTAAAGTCTAAATTCTGACTGCCTTTCCGAAGACTCTGCTCATTTTTTCTGAAAATTTCTCCACAACATATTCACTTTTTAAAAAAAAAAAAAAACACACTGCTATTATTTTGACTCAGAATGATCACTTGATATGCTTGAATGGGACAACCTGTTCACCACATTTCACAACTTGGTGTTCGGCCCAAACATATGTGCATGGATCAAACTACTTTATACTAGTCCAGAAGCTGTGGTTCACACTAACAACATTATCTCAGACTACTTTAAACTACAATGTGTTACTTGATAAGGATGCACATTATCACCTTTGTTCTTTGCACTCGCCAATGAATCATTGGCTGTGTACTTTCGAAATCCAGAGAAAAAGGGGATTCTCAGAGAAGGACATGAACAGAAAATATCACTCATTATATGCAGATGATATGCTAATGTATAGATCTGACCGGCAAAATTCTGTGCCAGCAGTCCTAAAAGCTTTATCAGATGTTCAAAAGATATCTGGACTGAAAATTAATTTGAAAAAAAAAAAAAAAGTGCTTTTTCCAGTGAATTCTTTAGCATGTAATATTGAACTGGACACCTTCCCATTTATCATAGCAGATTGGTTGTAAATATCACTAGCAAATATAAAGCTCTTCTTCAACAAACGTTTGCTGTCTGTAGGGAAAAGATGAAACGACACAACAAGAATAAATGGGTGGGCGGCACGGTGGTGCAGTGGTAGCGATGCTGCCTCACAGTTAGGAGACCCGAGATTGCTTCCCTGGTCCTCCCTGCGTGGAGTTTGCATGTTCTCCCCGTGTCTGTGTGGGTTTCCTTCGGGTGCTCCGGTTTCCTCCCACAGTCCAAAGACATGCAGGTTAGGTGCATTGGCGATTCTAAATTGTCCCTAGTCTGTGCGTGTGTACTGTGATGGGCTGGTGCCCTGCCCGGGATTTGTTTCCTGCCTTGCACCCTGTGTTGGCTGGGATTGACTCCAGCAGAACCCCGTAACCCTGTAGTTAGGATGTAGCGGGTTGGAAAATGGATGGATGGATGAATAAATGGTCTACTCTCCACCTTACTTAGCAGGGCAAAACAACATTGTTAAGATGACCATCCTCCCCAAGTTGCTCTTCCTATATCATAGCATCCCCATATACATTAACAATCACTTAAGAAATTAGTCTCAATCATAACTTAATTTATATGGAATTCTGAACATCCACACATCCAAAGGACGACTTTACAACAACCTAAAGCATAAGGGGACATGGCACTACCTAACTTTTAATTTCATTACTGGGTGGCAAATATACAAGCTATAAAGACCTGGACATCAACACAAATTGATGACTATCCTCAAGCCTTGTCTGCAATAGAAATAAAATCTTGCAGTACTTTTTTATTCCCTACTCTAAGCCCCAGTTAATATAAACTACCATTATTGCACAAATCATTCAATTGTCCTTCACTCTCTCAGAATATGGAACCAATGTAGGAAGCACTTTAAGACAGAGAAGATTTTACACCCTCTCAAACATACACACTATTTAAACTCTGGAAAATGTCTAGGATCAAAACACTTAAGAGACTTGTACATAAATAATGTCTTTGCATCCTTTGAACAATTATGCTTCAAACACAACTTATCAACAGAATTCTTTCAAGCTAGAAACTTTGCTAAACAGAACCTGCCCAATTTTCCTCACCTTTCACCTTGTTCTATTCCAGAAAAATTATTGATCAGTCTTGACGGCTCAGCATCTCTACACTTTAAAAGGAAAGGATGTTGAAATATTTTTATAAAGACTCCAGAGTACATTGGAGAAATGATCTTTCATTTAATATTTCAGAAAAGGAGTAGAAGGCAGCTATGCACAGAACTCACTGGAGTTCCATACGTGCAAAGCATTCAATCATTCAACTTAAAATCTTTTACGGAGCGCATTTATCTTGTTTAAAATTGTTCACAATGTTTCCAGGGCAAGATTCAACCTGTGAACATTGAAGCCTAGCACCAGCCTCACTGGGCCACATGATTTGGGTGTGCATCAGATTGACATTTAGGACCAAACTCTTTATAAGCCTATTAGACAGCCTTGGTGTTACCATCACTCCTAACACATTAACAGCTATGTTTGGTGAACTCCCAGTTGGGCTTAAAGTGGAGAAGAACAAACTGCAATTGGCTCTACCTCACTACTAGCACATAGACTTATCTTGCTCAACTGGAATAATCTTACTCTACCACTCTTAAGTCAGTGGGTTACTAATGTTCTGTAGTTCTTGAAATTGGAAAAAAAAATCAAGTTCTCTCGTAGAGGATCTGTTCAAAACATTTTTAAAAAAATATGGCAGGATCTAATCAATAACATTTTAGAATAAACTATCTCAGGGATGAGATTATCCTTCCTTTCTTCTCCCTTTTGCAGAGTAGTTTCATTTGCTGGCTCTTCTCTCTTTCTCTTGGGTGGGGGTTTGATTTGACTTGTTAAATCTCACCAGACTGTAAGGAATGTTGTCATTTTCTAATTAAAATCAATAAACACACTTCTTGTGGAAGAACGAAATGGCAAACTCCAAATGCCATTGACAAGAGTTGTTTACAGGAGTCTTTGGATTTAAGAGACAACTTTAATACCCTGAAAGCTGAGTAAAGCAAACTTTCTAAAGCCTTTCACTTCTTTTACGCATTGGCTTGAATGACACAACACGGATATACTGTACCTGGGCAGAGTTCATATAACACACACAGGCTCGCACCATCACTTTACTGATCCCAAGATTACTTTAGAGGCGAGTGATGTCATTCTCTCCACTTGTGCATGGCTGATCTGACAGTTTGTTTAATGACGTTATCACAGAGAAGTTCAAATACCCTTCAGTGTTATTTCTTACTTTTAAGCACTTCTGTATTTAAATAATTTTATTTTGGAGTAATTTTCTGAATTCTCTTACATTCTGAAGGGAGAGGTGGTGTGGTGGATTAATGGTAATATGGGTTTGTTTGTCCCACACTTTCCATGGTTAAATTTTTGTCGTTAGTACTAAAACATGAAAAGTTTGTCTTTTAGGTATGTGTTCAGCATTTCTTGTATTTCCTGTCATCCTACACTTACACAGATCTTCGTAGACACGGAACACAAATGAACTGCATGTGTTCCAAATAACAATATATTATTTACACTATACAGCTCAAGGTACCTCACTCCCAGATAAGTAAGGCTTGAGCTGGGAGATGTTTTTGCCCTTCCTGCGGTGGTAGGGGGATGGGATAGCAGGCTGCTTGTGCTTATCGACACATTTACAAGACAAAAGACGTTGATGGAGAGGTGTGAACGGATTTAAGGTGGAGGCCAGGATTACAAGTTTTTTCGTAGGCTTTGGTAATTCTAGTGTTAAAGGCAAATTGGAATTTTGTTAGGTAAAATGCATACTTAACAGACATGGACACCCAACTGAATTAAGTGGATTTGAGAATATGATTTTCAAAGTCTTCAGTTTAATCTAATCACTTTACAGTAAAAAAAAAAAGAAAAAAAAAAGTTTGTGGACACTTTGGAATGTCTGATTTCTGCATGAATTCCTCCCGACAATGTAGAATGGTCTTCAATTATCTTACAATAATCAGACAAACATAATCAACTTAAACTCATAACACACAAACTGGACTGTCAATGCTGAACACAACATTTAAACATTTACTGTGACCTTCTACGCTAAAACTCTCTAGAGGTTTACTGGAGTCAGGAGTTTAACCAATCACATGAGACTGAAGGTGTGGCTTGGAGAGACCAGCCCTATTAAAAACACACACACACAATCTTTAGGTAATGGCAGTAGCCTTGTCTCAAAAAAATATGTTCACGAAATATTAGAGGAAAAACTAGAGAGATGCACAAAATCCTTAGAGTCCATAAATCCATCGAGCTGCAAGAGCGTGAATGGAGTGTATCTACTGAGGTAAGATACCCTTGTCTGGCACCTCAGAAAACACTGCCACTTATACCTACTCCTCATTTCCTCCACAGAGTAGAGGACAAGTCCCGAGACAGACTGTGATGGCACTTCTGGATTCAGCTGAAGGTCCCACCCCGTCACCCTGGCAGCTATTTAAAGAACAAAGGCAAGGGAAGTCATTGTTCACTTGGGAACCTGTTTCCAAAGAGTATAAAACTCCACAGGAGAGAATTCTTGTCTAACTGAACATTGGTAGGCAAAGGCTGCTCTGGACATGATCTCCACAACTTAATTATTAAAAACATTCTCTTTTCCTTTCATTAAATGGGGAACTTGATTGAATATAATAGACTTTTATTACGTATAAGTCATTTGGGTGTAAACAAACAAACCAAACAGAGTATAATGTATGCATTGAGTGACACTGTATGTAAATTCAATAGTTTACAAAATGAGGCTCTGTTCTTTGTTTCCCTGATCATTCTGACCATGGTGTAACTGACTGCTTTTGAAGAATGCTATCTCCAAGGCATTTTACAGAAGAGTAATTAAAAGATATAATAAACAGCTTTTTTCCTGCCCGATTACTGATTTATCCTGTTTGAGGACAAACATTTTCTCGCACCAACAGAGCATTTGCACAGAGTTACAACTTAATTACATTTCTATACTTTTCAAAAAAAAAGCATCAGACTTCCCTTTCAGGTCCATACCTTCACACAGCTTACACATATTCTTATATTAAACTTACGTGTATCAGGCTGATTTGTAAGTGGTGGCTGATCTTCGTGAGTTCTAACAGATGCATTTTCCTCAATTCCCTTCATGTCAGACTGTGAGGATTCAGACTTCACGTTGACAGATGAACAGTTTCTGCTTTGGGAAGAGACTAACGCAGTCATCAATCCATCTTGACACCCGTAATGAAGTTCTTCTTCCTTGACACTCTCCACAGCTTTATTTTTGTGAATCTTAATGTTGACAGACTTCTCTTCAGCCTCTTCTTTAATTTCCACTGATCCCAGTTCACACTCCTCATCCTTAATGCCCAGACTCTCCCGTCTATGATGGGCCGACTCCCATTCACAGTCCTCCTCCTTAACATTTATGATCCTTTTCTCTAAGATATTTGTGTCAACCTCGTACGTCTGCATGTTCACATCCATTCAGATGTTACAGTAAACCACAGTTTTTTCTCTCTGTGGAAAGAGCAGGATTTGGTTTAATCAAAATTGCATAATTTAAATACAAAAAAATTAAAATGAATTTTATTTTACATTAAATCTGACGGTTCATTGCAGGGTGACAGTAACTGATTACTCTTGTTATTAAATTGTCCGGTGTAAAGCTTGGAAAGTGTGGAGTGAAGGTCCAACACATTAGAAGAAGGTGACCCACTCTCACAGGTGTGGGCCAGCAGTTCTCAACACTTGGTTTGATATGGATCTCACAATCGTGTTATCAGTTTTTATGAGAAACGTTTATACAAGCAGAGCCTTAAAATTGTGTTAGGAAAGAGGAACATAACTTTGCGGAACTCCACACGATGACAAGTGAGTGAACTAATGGGTTTTCTAACTAATGCTGACATGAGTAATTTATGATGCTTACCTTCAATTTCTGGTGGTAAGACAGACAAAGGACCTTTGAGTAATAACTGTCTAAAGCCAATCATAAAAATGTCATCTGCCACTATTTTACCTTCTCAGTTGATCATAATGTTGGATCGCAGGAACAAAAAACACCCCGATTCCCATTCTAGGTTTCAAAGTGCTTTGTTCTGTCAACTGTGAATTTCACATCTGCAGAAGTAAACTGCTGATTGACGTGACTTGAGCTCCTCTGACATCCCTCACTGCATTACAGTTACAAGGGCAGGCACTACTAGTGTTTAAAAGTAAAAATGATGAATAGCAGACCACCAGATTTGCTTAGTTTGTTAGTTTAATGTAAAATACACTCACTGAAACTCCTCTGGCAACTTAATGGAAATCAAGTACAATAATCCCCTAAAATATCAATAGCTGTTCAAGAAAACATCAGATTGTGAATTTTCAGACAGAATAAGCTGACATTTCATTAGCTTTAATGAGTAAATAATAAGGCATTCCCAGCACATCCCAAGTCTCTTAATCACCTATAAAGCAGTACACCAAGTATTTCTACAATAAAATAAAGCACTCAAAACACTAACTTACCTAATTATACTAATAAGTGTGTATGTTTGTGTACAGCGCACAAGCACATGCAACAATATTGTGGTACCAGATAACAATTCTGTTGTCCTTCAGCACAGGAAGGAATATGCACTATAATTTAAATAAAAACAAAATTCACCAACAGTGAAAAACCAAAAGCTTAACACTTTTAAACTGCGAGACCACCAGAGCCCACAATATTAACAGCTGAGCCACGACTGGGGCGCCCTGCCCATCCTCTGATTGGACTGTCAGCTAATTTCAAGGGCTCTGCTAGCGGGCACTTTGGCTTTTAGTAATTTGGACGTTTAAACAAAATGAAATGATTTATATATTCATGTATACATTTTGAGAAGATTTGTATTTGTTTTAATGAATTTAATACTTCCAAGTCAATGATGCCAAAGAATACTAGCAGTTTACTACTGATACAAGGTAAATGAATTTAAATTCATTAACTTAGCATTTTAGAACCAAGTACATTTTAGGACAAACTTGTCCTGCATTATATGCAAAAACATTTAATTCTGCCTTTATCTACTCGGATATCTCCAAATTTAAAATCTTATCCTGATTTACCTTACTTTGGATTTATATCATTGGCTCAAAGTTTGCCGTACTAAAATTGAACTGATTACTTTCAATTTTCAAAATCTATTATATTATTCAAAATTATTATTGCACTCATTCAAAATCTATTATATTATGGTCATTAGAATCTAATAGTTCAATCACCTTTACCCTTCTATTCTATCCTGTGTGATCAACAGGGGATGCCACAGAGCCCAATACCTCAAACACAATCTCACAAACACAGTCACTGGTTCAAACACTAACATTTATTTTATAAAACTACCTTTAACATGTCTCTCTCTCTCTCTATGTATAACATAACACAATACCACAATGTATCTTCTCTCTTCTCCACTTCTCCCTGGTAATTGTTGTCCAGCTTCTCTACTGACTGTGATTCCTTTCTACTGAAGCAAAGTTGCTTCCTTTCTACATGAGCTGGAAGCACTTTGTGTGCCAAGACACTCCCTTGAAAGCACTAATGGATTTGGCACAAGCCCCAGCAAGTAGGGACCTTTGGACCCCTGGCAGCACCCACAGAACCCAACATGGCTGCACCAAGGGACTACTGCTCCCAACATGCTTTGTGAGTATCTATAAAGGTGCTATAATCCAGGAACGCTGCCATCTAGCATTTCAGGCGAGTAAATAACCCAGGTTAAGTTGCCCCCTCCTGTCACTCCATTGTACTGGCATCCCAGCTGGTTAAGGGTCCTTTAACATTCTTCCAGGATGCCAGTATAAACATTCCTGCCCATTTCCAGGCTGTGGCTGGGACCTCCTGACCTAATAAGAGTGGGCCAGCCTACCATCAAGGTAAGGAATCTTGAATCAGCCCATGCTTGCCATCCATTACACCCGATTATTAAAGAGAACTAAATCTAAACAGGCCTCCCCATTGTTGGTCCTTTAATATACTGTAATAAAAAAGAGTCAGTGACTATGTTTAAAAACTCCTGTGGCATTCCACAAAGCACACTTAGCCAGAAAGCCTCACTTAAGGGAGTTCTCACACTTGCAATTGGTTCTGTGCCTGAGCACGTTTGTCCACATGAAACCCCCTGAAGTCAAGTTCGTTTGACTAGTGTGATTTCTCCATGCCAAGCCAACTGTACCATACCGTGCCCTGTCCCACTTGGAAGAGGTGGGACTGAGCACAGTTCAGTAGGATTCTGGAACAGTGTGATCACTAAATGTGCCCGAGCACAGAATACAGACATGACGTCAGTGATGCATTAAAGTCAGTTAACAAAAAATTCTCATTTCATTTGATACCATTTCAAAAAAGCAAGCCCGGGCCCAGAACCTTAAAAGTGCAGTATGAGGGCAGGGCAGGGCAACTGGGGACAATCGTGCTCGGGGACGGTACGAAACAAACGTGCCCAGTGTGAGTAGACCTTAAATTAAGACACCTGGCTTATCTGAGCCAGTTTGGGTTCCACCAAAGGGGATTATGGCAAGTCATGCTTGCCACGTCACCTCTTAGGCTGCTGCAAACCGGCATGAAGGTGAAGCTTACTTGTGTGTTTTAAGAGGAGAGACCATTAAATTCCTGTTCTAGGAGAAACAAAATGTCAGAGAAAAGTTCTTGTTTCTGATGTTGCTAAAAATACAAAATTATTCTTACATGATCATTACAAAATGATAAAACATAACTAAAGTATGCATTGAAAAATATTTAGAATATCACATTTAAAACGAAGGCAGCATGATGGCACAGTAGTAGCACTGCTGCCTCTAAGTAAGGAGACCAAGGTTCATGTCCCAGGTCCTGCTTGTATGGAGTTTGCTTGTTCTCCCCGTGTCCGTGTGGGTTTCCTTTGGGTGATCCAGTTTCCTCCCATAGTCCAAAGACATGCAGGTTGGGGTGATGGGTGATACTAAATTGGCCCTTGTGAGTGTGTGTGTGTTTGTTCTGCGAAGGACCAATGAGCTGTCCAGGGTTTGTTCCTGCCTTGCACCCTATGCTAGCTCGGATAGGCTCCGGCACCCCTGTGACCCTGTTCAGGACTACATGGGTTAGAAAATGACCGACTGACTGACATTTAAAATGATTATGCCATTTCTGAGATACAAGAGGAAAACGTAAAAAAAAAAAAAAAAAAAATTAAAAAGGGAATGTTCCAAAATGTCTAAATCATCATTTAAAAAATGTGTCAGTAAATCTCTTAACACTAAAGTAGTGCAGAGATGTTCACAGTAACGTAAAGCAAAAAAAGAGACATTTCAAGACCTTGTAACATCAAAACGGTTGTGCTCTGTCCTCAGGTACTACAAAGAGCTTATTTTTATAATACTCCCTTTTCTTACCCCACTAGAAAGATATTAAAAATACAAAACATTTCTGTAATTGTGGATGTCAGTAAAATAGAAACACTCATTATAAAAACTGTCATGTCTGGCCTTGTACTCTTGATGAAGATTTTCATCCAAGGGGAGTCAATTCCTTGGAAAATCTGATGCACGAGGGAACTTAGATTGTCTGGAACAAAGAATTAAAGGACTGCACAGACTCCTCTGCATTTTCTGATGACTACGGAATTACAAAAAGCAACTTTATATGAAGTATGAAATTAAATGACATTACAAATCTCGCCTCAGCAAATGCATGACAATTGTGCTGCAAATCTCTAAATTATGCACTTCTCCTAAGCTATGCAAGTCAAACTAGATCATGTTATTTAATCATCCCAAGCGCCACAGACACGATCGACTGCACTTGTGTGTGAATAATGGCATTGACAAGTTAATCAGAAGCTGACAATAAAAGATTAAATGGTACTTGTGTACTAAATGGATGGCATGACAAAGGAAAACAGAAGTGTTTTGACGAAATTTATAAAACACCAGTAACAGCGCATTGCAAATACACTTGACTTGAGCCTTCCTAGTTTTCATCCTCTTTCTTTCTCTGTACATTTAGCATTTGTTTGCTCAGAGGTTGATGTACTTGCTGCTTCCTGAGCAGCTCTTCTTTTCTTCACCTGGGCGGCTCGCGGCTTCTCTTCTTTCATCGGCATCTTTTCACGTTAAAACTGATTAAGTCAGTGTTTGTGTTGCAATTACTTAGTACGTTTTCCTCAATTTTTCACTTAAGCTGCCACTTAAAGCATTCTTGGGGCAGATTGAAGATTTTAAGATATGAAGAGGTAGGGGAAGTGACGGCGATGGTGGTAGGGATGAGAACAGCGCCCATACACATACACCGTATGGCCACCCTGCTGCCATGAGTTGATTCTACAATAAAATAAAAATAAAATGAGCAATAACCTTGGAGGTCAATCATCACCCCGAACGTGGATAGTAGACACCACGTAGTATATTTGTACCAAATTTCAGGTCAATAGCTCGAATGGTTTACGAACTACTGGTGATTTAAAATCCTGGACAGACAAATGAACAGCCACAGTAGCGTATTATATAGAAAGATTATTGTAACTATAATATACAAAGAGGACCGAAAAAGGCATTTTTATTACGGGACGTAAACACAACTCGAACAGGAAAAGCTTTTCATTTTATTTACGACAGTGCATGCAGATATTTAATACTGTCGTAAAGAACACTAACCATTGGTAAGTTACTTTGCGTTGTGGTAAAACCATAGATGTGAAGAAATAGTTAGATTGACTTCAGAAACCTCCTCCCTCTGGGAAAACAAACAAACAGTCATAACATTGTTCAGAAATTTTATGGAGATCCATAACGAATAACACCCTGTAATAGCACGTAAACGTATCCTTTTCCAATACTTTATTAACTGTAGCGTTTTCATTAAATATTTCCTCTTAACTGCTAGTTGTTGGTTTGTGTGGAGGTGGATTTAAAACCTCGTGAGATCTGAGTAACAACCTATTGATGTGTTTGGGAAATTCTAATTAGTTTATCAGAAGAAAGAACCATGGATATCGTGTGAATGTGCAGTTAGTAAGTAAACATGAGTTATGATATATCATATATGATCACAGTACAAATTGAAAACACGTGATATTTATGGTTAATTGAAAGGCTCATATTAGTAAAACATTGCATTCATTTGGAAATACAACTAGTTCCTTCAGGATATTATGAAAAACACACTTTATAAGCCTTCAGAAAGAGAAAAAAGGTCACAGTTCACATAACACTACAACATCCTTCTGTAATAAAACGCTCCCTTTGTCATGTCGTCCGTTTAGTACACAAGTACCAATTAAATTATTCATTGTGTCAATGCACAGGTCAGTCCTTTTAAATAACCCTGACGTGTATGACCAGGAATTCTGATGAGGGCAAACAAATAAGGAGGAGTGACATTTGGGCATCACGCCACAGGCAATTTTTGTGCATATAAATGTCTGTTTGAGGAATTCTGAAGTACCAATTGGTGCCAAATGGACTTCACATTGCTATTAAATACTTAGTTTTAAATGTGTCAGATATAACATGCACAGTACTATCAATTATGCAATGCAGAAATTCACTATAATGTACTTTACTGTTGGTCTGCTATAGATTACCATGTAGACTCTTTCGCTTCCTTAATAATAGCCGTCGCATTTTGTTTGTGTGCTATGATAAATTATTTCTTGTCCAAGTGGTCAAAAGACCGCCACTATCTCTGATAAATGTCTGTCTATGTAGGACAATTAAATAAAACTCAGACTTTTTCAGGCTGGCCCATAACGCAGTACAATCCTTCTTAACAGGCCACCTCGGGACTGAACCCATGGCCGGTTGCCATTTTGGCCTGTTAATCCGATGCATACCTATTTCCATGTAGAAAAATAGTTCTAAGGTATGTACTGTACCTCTTCAATGTTCCTGAAGAAACCATATCCACAAGGCTTCATCCACGATTTCGCACATGGGTTTTTTTTTTCTCGTACAACGACTGGACAGTGTGGTGTAGAAGGTCCACAGCTCAAGTCAAAAAGGCCACTTTTTAAATAATCGGTGCACTCGTGACTTAGCGAGGGGGCATGGTATGTGTTATCGATCGTTCCCGGGGAATTTATGATGCTGAACAAACGGTCGCTAGAACTGAGAGATCACAGAGCTGGAGTGACCGGTATTAAAAACGACTGGCCGTCGAAAGGCAGTGGCAGTTGTGGAGGCTTTGGGCTGGTTTAGCCCCAGCGTGAGCGCCCTGGCCGCTGGGGAAAGAACCCAAGTCTCAGTCTGGATGGAGCCCGACGTAGCCAGGGATCGGAGGGCTACCGGACCAGTGTGGAAGGCAGCTGCACCTGCAGCAAGGTGACTCCCCTGTTGTGAAGCCCGATGGGAGAAGCAGGGGAGCCGCCAGGTAGAAAGAAGGCGGCACCGTGCTTTGGATTTTAAGAGACCGCTTCCAGCCATTGTTTTAACCTCGTTTGCGTTGTTCATAAAGGACTTGCTTTTTTTTTTACTAATGGATTTTAACATCCACTAATTCACGCGTTTTAATGGATTATTTATTTGAAGAAGACTTTTGATACACTACACTTTATTTAATTTGAACTCTGTTTTGTTGTTTGCTGGTTTTAAAATACCTCTCATCTTCCAGGAATGAAGGAAATGCATACATATAATATAAAGAAGAACTCAGGATTAAAAAAATAAATAAAATTATTTTAACAGGCCGGTTAATCCGTCGGCCGGTTAAAGTGAGGCTAGTTAAGAGGGATTGTACTGTACATCCGACCGGTTTCACGCTTAAACTCCCAAGATACTCAGGTATTCTGCGGATTTTGCACCATGCTCTGTGCTTTTTGAGCCCTGATGTTATCATCAATTTATCCTCAAGTGTAATACTGTAAATCGAGGAATAAAGTCAATGGTAACAAGCAGAGATAAGAGGCAGTAGATGACATCCTCGCTAGTAAGTACAAGAGGTAACCGGGAGGTCAAGGAAGAAGTGTTTGGAGAGCGGATGTTTTCTCTGTGCTGTATAATCCTATTCCTGGAGTGTTTCATTAAAGACATAACCTAAAATGCAACTGTGCTCTTCCAAATTACAAGGTACTCCACCAGGATATCTAAATCTCACGAGTGTGCGCATAATCTCGGATTGCCTGTATCCAGCAAGTCTCGATTTCATATTCGTGCTTCATGGAACAGCTCCCTGTTCATGTGCTCCGCTATTTGAAAGGCTGGTCCAGATATTATTTGAGTAAATAAAAATTCCCCATGACTACACAATCCACTTCTAAACTTGATAAGATAAATTCCCTAACTTAGCGAAATTAAATCAGAAAGACGATATTGTCGACTCTGCTTTTATGGAGCGGCAGGGCATGCAAGTTACACCCTGCAGGCGACATCATGGAGCATGCGCAAAATCAAAACGAGAAACAGCGCGTAGAGATAAGCTAGCACCAAAATATCAAAATCAATCATAACGACTAAATCACAGCAAGTTATGTTAAGAGAGACAAAGTAATGAACGGCGAGGAGTCGTGAGTGCACAAGGAAACGCCATCGAAAACCGAGTTTTTAACCCTCGCCCCCCAGCACCACAGAAACCACGAGGAGCCTTCGCTTTCTGCTCCAAATAGCTGATGATGGTGACCCCCGTGCACGCTAGCTCTCATATTCAGATATAACTACGTACTTTTTTTCCTGCGGGGATTTGTCTCTCCGGCGCCTGTACTTTGGCTAACCAGTGACCGATCCCACCATCCATTCGCTAAGCCAACTGAACCGAAGTTTAATTCTTAACACAGAGCCAGACTCTCGTGCAGCATCTCTGCAGCGCGGCCTTGGCTTCCGTCGCTGTGGATGACGTCACAGATCGTGACGTGCCGGTTTGCCTAAACACTGAATGTGGGGTTAAAGAAGTGCAATTGAAAAGTCGGGAATGTGCCACGGGATTTTGAATTAATCAAAATAAATGAAACAATTCGCTAGAGAAAAAAAAAAAATCAGTCTTTCGGAATGTCAGAAATATTACGTTACAGTGACATCTGGCAGACTGACGAGTTCTGATAAAAGAAGCTCAGCAAGTGAAACCACAGGTAAGGTAAGGGGTCCTGTTGTGGAGAAATAAAAATGTAAATGACTAAATAGCAGAGACATTGTTTATTTAACCAATATTCAATAATCTCATATTCTGTTAAGTCTGCTATTTATTTGCTTGATATGAACTTTAAATGATAACTCAGAACTCACCTACATCACCTATCTCACTACTGTATTTCTTTTGCACATCTGCAGTCACCGTTTCAGTGTGTGCCAGTGTGTTAATTTATATTGCCTATACACTCGTCAGGTAAATTATTAGGAACCCCATACACCTGCTTATCCATGCACTTGTCAAACCTGTCAATCATGTGGCAGCAGTGCAATGCATACAATCCTGCAGATTTAAGGATGGAGCTTCAGTTAATGCTCACATCACTCACCAGAATGGGTAAGAAATATGATCTTGGTGATTTTGACTGTGCCATGACTGTTGGTGTCAAAACTGGCTAGTTTGAGTATTTCTGTAACTGCTGATCTCCGGGGATTTTCACACACAACATCCTCTACAATGATTACCATTAATGAGAATGGTGCAAAAAAAAACTAAAAACATCCTTGGAGTGTCAGTTCGGTGGACAGAAACGCCTTGTTGATGAGATGGGTTAGAAGAGAATAGCCATACTGGTTCAAGCTGACCGAAAGGCTACAGAAACTCAGATAATCCCTCTGTACAACAATGCAAAGGAGAAAAGTGTCTCAGAATGCACAACACATTGAACCTTGAGGTGGATGGGCTACAGCAGCAAAGACAATGTTGGGTTTCAGTCTCATTGGCCAAGAACATAAAGCTAAGGCTGCACTGGGCACAGGCACACCAAAACTGGACAGATGAAGACTTGATAAACAGCCTGGTCTGATGAATGCCAATTTCTACTTAGGCACAACAATGTTAAAGTCAGAATGAGGTGCTATTAGCATGAATCCAAGCACCCAGCCTTCTTTGTGTCAGCAGTCCAGGCTGGTGGTGGTGGTGGTGTAATGGTGTGGGGAATGTTTTCTAGGTATACTTTACGTCTTTTCATACCAGTCAATCATCACTTCAATGCCATAGGTTATTTGATTATTATTGCTCACCATGTGTATCGCTACATCATCAAAATTTACCCATCTTGTAATGGCTAATTCCAGTAGGATAATGCACAATGTCAAAACTCAAAACTCACCTTTAACTGTTTCATGAACATGACAATGAGTTTGGTGTTCTTTAGTCGCCTTCCCAGTCACCCAATCTGAATCCACCTTTGGGATGGGGTAGAACAGCAGATTTGCAGCATGAATGTGCTGATAAACCTGCAGCAACTGTGTGATGCAATCATGCTAATATGGACCAGAATCTCAAAGCAATGTTTCTAACATCTCATGAAATTCATGTCATGAAAAATTCAGGCTGTTTTGAAAGCAAACAGAGAATCTACCCAATAGGGAATGATCAAATATTTTTATTAGGAAAGATAATCTGTTCAACAGTGCTTCGGCTGAGATGACTTCTCCTTTTCCTTATAGCCTATTCTGCTTTGGAGAAGACTCTTTCGCAAGGCATCAAGGTTTCTAGAACTGACACATTTATTTTTATAAACAAAAAGAGATGAGAGAAGAGGTCTGAAGGCCTGCTCCAATAATTTAGGGGGGTCATCATCTTTGGGCAGATATGAGACCGACAGATAACATTGAACATCCATGGTGATATCGGCAGAAACACTCTGACCCAGGGTTGTTTCACCTTCTCTGGTGTCAAGTAAACTTCAACGGCCATCTTTATGATCTCCACTGTTCTGAACTGAATCATCTCCTGAAGTTGATAGTGGTCTGACTGCATTGTGTTTCAGAATTTGAATCAATGACAGCACAGGATTCAGAAGTCAAACACCTCACTCTGTCAGATGAATTTTCTGAACATGCAACAGCTTGAATCTTGAATCTGGGATCCATTGATGTTGCCCAAGCAAGGACCCTCATGAGCCACAGCTCACATCAGTCTCTTAGGTTCTTTTGAAGAATATCACATATCTGCTGTGCAGTTGAGTTTGTTAATCTTTGGCTTCTTCTTGAATTTATAAGGAATAATCCTGACCATTGGATCTATTTCTGAAGCAGAAGCTCTCCTTTCTGCTGACAGTTGAACTTTGGCTTGATTGAAGACAGCAAGAATCTGAAGGTACTGGATGACTGTTTCATGCTTCTCACAATTTAATGAAGCTGAGAGAGGCCAAGGCTGCCACCACTGCTTCACACCGGTCAAACAAGCACTGTAACACTAAAACATGAAGCTCCATGCAATTTCACTCACCTGGATAAGTTTAGGACTACCTGTGTGCTCCTCGATGGTTGAGAGCTTCTCCTTTCCAAATAGACCTGAATAGGATAATTCTGTGCCACCACTGTACACATCCCATGCCGACCAGAAGTTTATTATGTAGCCTTTTATACCTCCAGATTCATTGTGTGAGTGATACAAGCCACATGGCACCCTTGTTAAATTTGCACACAGGCAGTCCTGTTAGCAACATTGTCAGCGACTGTTGCAGAAATTCTCTTAAACAGCAGCCAGGATTACATGAGTCGGGAATCAAATATCTTTTACTTAACATTGGACCCATTGGAGCTTGCACATTAACAGCTTAGTTGTCTACACAGAGTGAAAAATATAGAAGAACATTTAGTTTATAAAGTCAGGATAATTTGCATAACACGGTTAAGAAATACATTTGTTCACACAATCAGAATATACTGTAGCTAAATAGAATAGAAAGACACTGGGCAAAGATGATATCAATGGGAGAGTTTCAAGATGAAAACCACTACTAAACAAGAGGAACATAAGGGCTCACCTAACAACTGCAAAAAATACCTTGATTACCCCCAAAACATTTGAGATAACGTTCTGTGGACTGATAAGTCAAAAGTGGAACTTTTTGGAAACATGGGTCCCATTACATCTCGAGTAAAACTAACACAGTTTTCCACAACAGAAACATCATACCCACAGTCAGTGATGGTGGAGGTAGTATGATGATGTGGGGTGTTTTGCTGTTTCAGCACCTGGGCAACTTCTTCAGTTGAGGGAAGCTTGAATTCAGCTCTCTATCAGAAAGTACTAAGGGAAAATATTTGGCTGTCAGTCCAGGATCAAAAGCTCAGGTGTAACTCGGTTATCTGAAGCACAACAGCAGCTCCACCTCTGAATGGCAAAAAAACACAAACAAATGTAAGTTTTAAATTTTGAGTGGCCTAGTCAAAGGCTTGACTTGAATCACATTGAAATGTTGTGGTGGGACTTTAAATTGGCAGTTCATAATCATAAACCCACCAATGTGGCTGAATTTAAACAATTGTGTAGAGTAGAGTGGGCCAAAATTCCTTGACAGCCACGGTAAAGACTGACCTCCTGCTACCGGAGGTGTTTGATTGCAGTTGTTGCTGCAAAAGATGGCACAACCAATTGTCGGGGATTGTTGTTTGTCGTGGGGGAATGGGGGTGGATTATTTTTTTCACAAGGGTGATACAGACATTGGTGATTTTTTTCCTTCAATAAATCAAATGATCCTGTGAACTGTGTAATGTGTTTACTCAGGCTGTCTTTTGTATTATTGTAAATTTGACTGGAGACCAGTAACAATTGAATGTTACGAATAAGCGAGAATAGAAGAAATAGGAATGGGAAAATACTTTTTTTGCTTATATAAACAGTACTGTTAATAAAAATATTAATATCATCTGATCTCATTAGCTCCAGGCAAACTCAGAAGCCCTTACATGGAAGGTTTTCCCTAGCAGGGTCCAGTCAGGCTGTCCTTTCATTTGCTCTCCATGTGTCTAGGAGAACACTTACAGCCTCCCTAGCATTCTTAGTTGTGTGCGTCTCAGGGAAATTGAGGTAGGCAACTGGTCTGTCACAGTTAGGTAGGCCTCAGTGTAGATTGAGGTCCACATTTCTGATGTTAGTCTAATGACTTTCTTTCTTTCTTTCTTTCTTTCTTTCTTTCTTTCTTTCTTTCTT
>JANRMT010062791.1:211539848-211558546 GCA_026402145.1 Polypterus bichir lapradei
CTTTCTTTCTTTCTTTCTTTCTTTCTTTCTTTCTTTCTTTCTTTCTTTCTTTCTTTCTTTCCCTCACCATCTCCTTTACAGCATTTCTGGATAGAAGTGTGTAATTGGTTTTATTGTATTATTATTATAACTGTCCTGAGGAGACTTGAAAGTACTATGTTCATGTGACAGTTGTCACGCACATGTGCATAGGGGACAGCTGAAGGGATCTAGTGACTGCAATTCTACTTCCACTCCAGGGGCAGTATAGAGGTAGTGGGTCAGATAAAGGGTCAGTTCTGGATGGTGGGACGGGACCACGTGTCTGCTCGGAGGTTGCCAACCAGGATCCTGAGCTGTTTCATTGTGTGGTGGGTGCACAACCTGACCTGACCTGACCTGAACCTGTGTTCAACTGTACATCAAATGAATATTATTACAAAGATGTCTCTCCTTTATCCCCTTCCCTTCCCAACTGTGATTCATCAATGATCTAGTTGAGATGTTCTTTCATTCTGCTAGCAAATATTAAAGCAAATAACTTTATATCATAATTTATAACTTAATAAAGTTAAAGGCTTCAGATTTTCAAATATTAAAGTTGGGTTTTGGTTAAAAGTGATATTAATCGTTGCTTCATTGCAGGAGGCAGTTCCTTTGCTTCAATGGCTTGATTCATTACAAGTAGAAAAAACTCTACTACTTCATCTTAAAAACATTTATAAAATTCACAATTCAGACCATCATTACCAGGGGACTTGTTATCTTTGAGTTTATTTATACCGATTTTGATCTCATCTCTAGTTATTTCTCTGGTAATCCACATCTATGCTTCTTGTGATGTCTATAATACTGTTTAAAAATGAATCGGTATTAGTTTCAAATTGTGAAAAGTTGAAATGATCGGGAAGCGAGACAAGCAGAACAAGCAGCTTGCCAGCAGCAGAAAGACAGCAGATGATCCGACAGCATCTCCTTAGCGTGTGTTCAACAGCGCCACCTTCACAACACGAGTGGCGTTATACGTGTTGCAAGAAACAGATGGAACCACGCCCGGGGCTGGGAATAAAAGACAAGTATTGTTTTTACAAAAGTTAAAAGTGAAAATAATGCATATGTACTGTAACAATTCCCATGAAAATAAAAATCTCTTTAAATTGTATATCTGTTAAACCAAGAGAGCAGGGGGCGGAGTCCCCTAGAAAAAAAAAAAAAACAAAAACAATATATATATATATATTGTGGAGGATGGCCGGCCGTTTATCCCGGCCAATACCCCCAAGCCGCCAGGTGGAGCCCTCCTTGCAGCGTGGAGGTCCCCAGAAGACCAGCAGGGCATCATGGA
Organism: Polypterus bichir lapradei; assembly: GCA_026402145.1. NCBI lineage: Eukaryota > Metazoa > Chordata > Cladistia > Polypteriformes > Polypteridae > Polypterus > Polypterus bichir. The sequence continues at coordinate 211,541,173 of JANRMT010062791.1, forward strand.
CAATGGAGTTTTTATGCACCACCCTACTGGATGCCATGGGGGCCACAAGAGGGAGCTGCAGGGAGGACCGAAGATTTCTTTGTGCCCTATGACCTGGAAGTTCGTCATAGGAAGAGCGACGGGCTTCCGGGTTGAAGAAAAGAACTTTTACCTGACCCGGAAGTGATTGAGAGTCACATGGACTGGGGATTAGGAACACGTCCGGGTCAGGAGATATAAAAGGACTGTGGGAGCTCCCAGACGGCGAGCTGAGCTGGGTGGAAGGGTGGCAACGCGTCTGGGAGCTGGAGGATTGGTTATTTGTGATTGGTATTGTGATTTATATGAGAATAGTGGAGGAGAGGAAGTTTTCTGCACTGTGACAATTTAATAAAGTCACTCTGAGGACTTTTACCTGGTGTCTGGAGTCGTGGACAGGGGTTCAAGGGAGCGAGAGCACCCCCTATCTACCACAATATATATATATATATATATATCCATCCATCCATCCATTATCCAACCGTCTATATCCTAACTACAGGGTCACGGGGGTCAGCTGGAGCCAATCACAGTCAACACAGGGCGCAAGGCAGGAAACAAACCCCAGGCAGGGCACCAGCCCACAGCAGAGCACACACACACACACATAAATACACTAAGCACCCACTAGGGACAATTTAGGATCGCCAATGCACCTAACCTGCATGTCTTTGGACTGTGGGAGGAAACCGGAGGAAACCCACGCAGACAAGGGAAGATATATACAGTACATAGATAGTCCAAGTACAACTTCCCTTCCCTTGTAGTGGTACTGCTCTTTCAGTAAAGTCCTGGGTGCCACCAGATGCTGTGTGAATGCAGGTGGGGTAAGATTTGGCTTTGTAACTCTCTGTATTTTTTATTTAATTTGAGTGTTTTTGTAAAGTAAAAAAGATCTGACATTAAATATACATATTTATTTATATTGTATTTTTTATGTTGCAAATCATTACCTACAAATTCAGTATGTGTGACTCTTACTATTCTGTTTCAATACTTCTATTTCAACACTCTGAAAATGTGCACGTGAGCACAAGGAGTTACCAAAAAACTGAGTAATTATCAATCAACAGTCTCATGACCGTCTGTCTTTAAGCACGAAACAAGTTAGTTCTGTTTCATTTTGTTCACTTATTGTTCAAAGAAACGTGTAGGTACAGTAAATTTGATTATTTAGCTTGATGTTGAGATATCTTGAATATGGTGCAACTCCCATTTAAAAAGTGTAAGAATGTTTAAAAAAATGTGTTTTAAAAATAATGTTCTGCATGACACCGATTACGGATTATTGACTTTCAAATATACATTTAGATGGGATATTTCAGTTTGTTTATGGGGTTTAAGTCTGGGCTTTGGTTGGCCCACTCAAGGACACTCAGAGACTTGTCCTGAAACCACACCAGTGTTGTCTTCTTTGTGTGTTTCAGGTCATTGTCACGCTAAAGGGTAAACTTTCAACCCAGTCTGAGGTCCAGAGCACTCTGAGCAGGTTTTCATGGATGTTTCTGTACTTTGCCCAATTCAGCTCTCCATCAACTCTGACTTGTTTCCCAGATCCTGTTACTTAAAAACAATTCCACAGATTGATGTTGTCACCGCCATACTTCATCACTGGAATGGTGTGACACAGTCAATGAGTGGTGCCTGGCTTCCTCCAGACATTATGCTGACCTTCTTTTCACCAGACCAGAAGTCTGACGTTGTAGACGTTTTTCTCATTCCCATATAGGTTCTATGGAGGTCAGTTAGAGTGAACATCAGATTTTTGGTCACCTCTCTTACCATCTCCCTTCTCTTACGATTGCTAAATTTTGCAGGGTGGCCAGCTCTGTGGTTTTTCAAACTTCTTCTAGTTAAGAATTCTAGATGCCTATGTGCTCTTGGGAACCTTCAATTCTGCTTACATTTTTTGTCTCCTTCTCCAGATGTGAGCCTTCTCACAAGCCTCTCTCTAAGCTTTGCAGACAAATGCTTGGACCCCATGGTTTGGTTTTTGCTCATCTGTAGGACCTTCTCTAGTGGCGACTTTATTGGAATGGGACAAATGACACTGGGCTGTTATCCTCACACCTTTTTTTGTCTGGGGATGCTAGACAGATGTCTGCCTTTCCTAATCAGTCAATTCAACTAAACTGACCACAGGTGGACTCCAAACATCTCAGGGATGATCAACAGAATGGGATGCACCTGAGCTTAAGGTCACGTGTCATAGTAGAGGATCTCAATACTTGCGTCAGTGGAATATTTCAGTTTGTTATTTTAATTGAATTTGCCAAAATTTCTATAATGCCATTTTTACTTTGTCATTTTAGGGTATTGAGTTTCACTTTATGAGGGAAAAAATAAACTGAAATGATTTTAGCACAAGGCTGCGACATCACAAAATTTGAAAAACATGAAGGGTCTGAACACTTTGTGAACTCACCGTTTTAATTATGTTAGCTATAAATTACATTTTTATTGTTTTCAATGTGGTTCCAGTTTATCACACTGATGTTTTTCTTCAAAGCCCACATCCACATTTGTCTCTTTTTCGAAACTCAGTCCATAATGGGACATCACCAGAAGAAATGCTCAATAGTTTTAAGATTATACCTCACACATATCATGTCTTTACATTCCAAATAAAGAATTCCAGGACACTCTAACAGTGAGGATATGGTCATCTTGCAATAATGATCTTAAAATTCATTTAAAGGCCAAAGTGAACATCAAAAACAAAACCTTTAGAACTAATGACATAAAAGACTATCATGAGAGGGACAAAAAAGAAAGAAGGCCTTGCAGGAGGGCAATGGAGAACAAGCACATTATTGGGATGGGACAAATGACACTGGGCTGTTATCGTCACACCTTTTTTGTCTGGGGATGCTTTATTTTCTTTACCGAATGTACCTCACGATAAGCTCGGCGATTATGATTTCCTGAAGGAACAAGTTGTTTTACGTAAGACTGTGACTTTTTTAGCTAAAGGTTTTGCACTTAACGACTGGAAACTAAACATGGACGGTCCCATCCGTGCACAAATTCAAGATTTGATTCATAAAGTGCATTGCTGGTTTGAGGGAGACGACTTTGAGCGGATTGTTGAAAAGGTTGCCATGAATATATTACTGGCCGGGATACCTGAAGTTCTTCGAGATGAGTTTCTGCGTCATGATATAGAATCATTATCGATTATGTCCAGACGCTTGGAAGGTTTTCAGACCGCTTGGAGAAAAATGGGGATTTGATGCTGTTACACCACCTACGAAGGAGCGTCCAGGGCATTCTCGTCGCTTTGATTGACGGCTAGAACAAAGACAAACTTAAGGACCTGTCAATCGAATGCAGTCAGGAAGGCCTCCAGGGAATCCGGTTGTTGATGAGACGCCCACATCTGGCGAGACAACAGGAGGCCAGGGAGGCCGTGGACGTCGCAGAGGATATTTTGGCAGTGGAGCTGACCGAAGATGTTACCAGTGTGATCAACCCGGTCACCTGGCGAGAGAATGTCACTTGTCTCCAGCTCAATCAATGGAAATTGGATTGGCCGAGGTTTGTTGCTCAAATATTCCCTATTCTTCGGATAAGAAAGATGGCTTGTTGATCCCAGTGAAACTGGGGGGCCGAGAGATCTCAGCATTATTGGACTCGGGTAGTGACCTTTGTGTTGTCAGACGGGACTGTCTTGACGACAGATGCCTTAGTGACACTGAGACTGTAAAGATACGCTGTGTACATGATGATGTTAAAGACTATCAGACATTGCTTCTTCCTTTGACTTATAAGGGTCGCCACTTTAAAGTTTGGTCTGCCGTTTCGGACTCGTGCCCCTGGCCATTACTCATAGGAAGGAGAAATACCCTTTTTCCTAGCTAAATGGCAGGGCCCCGCCATTATTGAGGAGCATATGGGTCCGGTAAATTACAAGGTTAGAATACCAGGCCAGCGCAAACCATTCCAGATTTTACACATTAATCTCTTGAAAGAATGGCATGACTGACAGGGAGTTTACACTTCCTTGGCTGCTGTTTCTCAGACCGATGTTGCCATTGGTAATGATTTGAGTGACTCACAAAAGACAGAACTGTCATCTTTGATTGAACGGAACACTGATGTCTTTTCAGACTAGCCAGGCAAGACTAACCTTGCAGAACATAAAATCACTACTGAACCCGATGTTCGTGTACAGATGTGGCTGTTTCGGATTCCGGAAGCGCGACAAGATATTGTGCGTGAAGAAGTAAAGAAGATGCTGGCATTAGGTGTAATTCGTGAAAGTAAAAGTGACTGGTGCAGCCCAGTCATATTAGTCCCAAAGCAAGATGGTTCGATTTGCTTCTGCATTGATTTCAGACACCTGAATAAGGTCTCTAAATTTGATGCTTATCCAATGCCCTGTGTTGATGAACTGCATATGATGGATCAGATCCTGCGTCCTCATTCTGAATATTCTGGGGCATACCTTGATGATGTCGTGATTTTCAGCAAAGACTGGCAAACGCATTTAGAGTGTCTTCAAGCTGTTCTTGAAAGCTTGAGACAGGCTGGCTTGACAGCTAAACCCAAGAAATGTACAATGGGTATGTCTGAGACTCATTACTTAGGTTATTCTATGGGCAGGGGTTTACTTCGGCCACAGTTAAGGAAAGTAAGCTTGCTTACCCGAGGCCAAAAACACAGAAACAGGTATGCGCTTTTCTGAGGCTTGCTGGTTACTAAAGAAGGTTCATCCCTAACTTTGCACATAGGGCTGCTTCTCTTACAGAACTTAATAGAGGCAGGAGAAACCACCCTATTTTATGGACAGAAATTTGTGAAAGTTCCTTCTGTGATTTGAAAACTGCTTTGTCTTCTTATCCGGTTCTGCGGAACCCCGATTTCTCAAAGGATTTTGTCTTACAAACGGACAAAAGTGCGTTTGGTATAGGCGCAGTCCTGTCACAGATTATTGATGGAGAAGAGCACCCAGTCACATATTTGAGTAGGAAATTACTTCCTAGGGAATGCAATTATTCAACAATTGAGAAGGAATGCTTGGTGGTTAGATGGGCTGTAGAAGCGCTTCGTTACTACTTATGGGGTCGAAATTTCACTTTGGTAACTGATCATGCTCCACTTAAATGGTTATACCGTCAGAAAGATACAAACTCTGTGGGGTATGGATAGGTCTATTGAGCCAAACCTGATGGTCACCTGGTTTGACTCAGGGTCTTCACACCTCCTCATCAGCTCCTCAGTCCTTGCCTGTCTCAGTGTTAAAGGCCCCCCAACTTTTAACCCATTCAACTCACCCAGCTGCCTCATGATGCCCACTTTCATCACCACTAACCCTTCACATTCGAACTCAGGGAAAAGAAGAACCCAAAGCTGCCCTTTCTGTAAGGGTAAAGAGAATGGACATTATGGTGAAAGCGGGTACCTGTCACTTATAGCAAAACTAGAATGTGTCTTTTGATGGTGGAAATTTAATTTTTGTGTCCATTAATGTAATCTTTTGATGGGAAGCTTTAGCTGAAATCTTCACTCATTATGGAAGTACAGTCCTGTCCTCCTCCTCATCAGTTACCAGTGAAATATTCAGAGTCTCAGTCCTGTGGTTTCTCCTCATGTTTTCACTGCCATCACCATCTGTTATATTTACTGTGGTTTCCTCACTTCTCCATTTTCAGATCCTCATCATTTTATTCATTTTGCTCCTCTGTCTTGTGAATAGTGGAGAATGTCATCCATCTTTCCACTGACACACATCATGATCTGCTTGAACCAGAACTGAGGCAGAGCAGACTGAAGGTCTTGTGGTCTTTTTGTCCTTAAAGATCTTCAGCCTTCTCAGCACAGATGAGGCTGTAGATGGCCATCTTGACTCATTCAATGCTGCTGCCCTTGGAAATCCAAATCTGTTCTCCACTCTAACATGACATGACTTTTCCTCTGTTTCACTATAAGATGGTTGCTTTCTGCTCTTCTCTATTTAGTGACTCCCTCTGTTCCAGATTGACTCTCCTCTTCTGTCCCCATCTGTTCTTGTCCTGTCTATCCCATTTTGGCCATCTTTCTCACTCTTGCTCTTCTTCTTCCACCTTTTGTTTGGGTCTTCTCCTGTCTCACACTTTCAGTTAATCTGTTCTCTTTTTCTGACTTGTCCAAGTGTCCTGAAGAATCCCATCCTCAAACTGGGATCTCATACTTTGTCCTCCTGGACCTCAGTAATTTAAATCTCATCCCAGAGCTTACTTCCCAGTTACTTCTCAATTCTGAATCGTGTTAGTTCTCCTCCATCCCTCCATTTTCTAAACTCACTCAGTCCAGTTCATGGTGTCAGTCAACATCAGGTTCAAGGCAAGAGGCCCAACTCTGCACAGGCCGCCAGTCCCTCACACTTTCTACAACACTAGACCTCATCTTGTTCTTCGGCTCTCATTTCTTTTTAATTAGCATACTTGTTCAGGTCACTGCTCATTAAAAAGGACACAAGTGGAGGTGACAGTGAAGTGGAGACAAAAGAGTAACAAAGAAGACAAAGAGACCTGAGCCTTGTGTGTGTTAAAGTGTCACCGAAGTCCAAATCAGCACACAGTAGTATCTGTACAGTCAGAGACTGAAGTCAGGGGTTTTGTGTAGATAGGGCAGTGGACAAGGAATAAAGCAGACATGGGATCAGACAACACAAATTGATGTAGATGAGCAGCAGCTTCATGATGTTTCTGCTCAGATGACTATCAGCTTGTCCTGTGATGAACCAACACCCTGTCTAGAGTTTTAACTCATTGCCAGGATAGGCCACACCATCCATCACCCTACAATGGGACTGTCCACCCATCTCCCTCCAGTTGGCCTTGGGATCCCAGCTGGTTTTGGAGGACAATCCCCACTGTGGTCTTCCGGTTGGTGAAACCTGGAGGTCCCCAGTGTGAACTTGTGGAGTCTGATGACTGGTTTAGGGTCACAGGGTGGACAAAAAAAAGATGAGTTTAAATGAGAAGCACAGAGGCTGAGAAAGACATGAAGAGTTTATTTAATGTGAAGAAGAGATGAGGAGATTCTAAAAGAAAAGACGAGAATTTAGAGAGAGTGGACCAGGAGGCGCCATCACTGGGGTCTGTTGATTACCATATCCAGTAGTCTCATGTTTAGGTATTCACCTGCCGTCCAGTCTTGTTCAGCACCTGTTGAAGTGTTGTCAGATTGTTCTTCTCATAATCGCTGATCTGATTACCCTGTAACCTGTGAACAGAGACATACATGGGAGTTACAAACACCAGAGGGTTCCACCTCGCACACTGGAGTATCTCAATGAAACACACATCACCTTCCCAGAATTCCTCTCAGTGTCTCAAAGTTACATGATGAGGGTGTTGGCTGGTCACTCAGTCCACTATCTCTTTTGTAGGCCTGTTGGTTTCATCTTCTGTTACTGCTCACTTCATACAGAACGTATTCTCATCAGGCCGGGTTCCTTCCTAGCTCCTGTTAAAAGTTTTTTTTATCTTCTGTGTTCTTTTTTATTATTGCTCATTGTTTTCCATTGTTTATTATAATGTCCTGTTAATTTATTTTTTGTTTAATTATGTCTTATCTGTTACTTTTATTCTATTTAGTTATTTTATCTATGTGTGCTGTTCAATTCTCTCTTGTATTTTGTGGTTGGATCCCCAAGAGCTGAGGCCACCTGTCCATCATATTTAAATGACCACCCCCAGCCCCCTAAAGGCTGCTGGGCAATGAAGTCCAGTGCAGCTCATTTGACTGCACTCTGCTGTTTGGTGGTCTTTGTGAGAATTTTACTGATTTTTTTACTACTTTTTTTTGATTCTGATGACTTTGAACCTTTTGCTCTCGAGTTCAGATTCTTTTATGGGAAAAGGATCTCTCACTCAACATCTTGGAAAAAGAAATGGAAGGTAGCAATGCAGAGAATCCCCTCAAGCTCCATATGTGCAAAGTATACAATTATTCAACTCAAAATTATATATCAAGCACATCTCTCTCGCTTAAAATTGTCCAAAATGTTTCCAGGGCACGATCCAACCTGTGAACGCTGCAATCAAGTTCCAGCTTCACTGGGTCACATGTTTTGGGCCTGCACCAAATTAACATCATTCTGGACCAAAATCTTTAAATGCCTATCAGACAGCCTTGGAGTCACAATCCCTCCTAATTCACTAACAACTGTGTTCGGTGGGCTCACAGAGGGGATTAAAGTGGAGAAGGATGAACAGACTGTAATGGCCTTTACTATACTATTGGCATGTAGACTTATCTTGCTCAACTGGAAGAATTCTAACTCTCTTCTTTTAAGTCAGTGGGTAACTGTTGTTGTTGTGATGTGAGATTTTGCATATAACTTGATAAATGTTTTGTATGTCTTTATTTATAATTTAGGCAAAGCAATGTAATCTATTGTTACTTTGGTGAGAGGCATTCGCGTTCCACTGCCCACCCCCCCTTTTTACAACTTTTCTTTGTACTTTTACGACAGGATTTGGGGATGTGTTTTAAACCAGTTTGATGAGTATTTCTCTGCTAAAGTCTTTCAACCCCCCTGCAAGGAAGCCAGGATGTTTAACATATGGTTTGGGGGGAGCAGGTGTTAGTTAAGATATTCTATTTCACTCATTGGTCTGAGGTATGGCTGTTTGGATTAGCTGAAGGGGTTGGACAGAAAACCTATAAATTTGCTTGCTCAACCACATTCTCCGTCTCTAACCAACATATGATGAAAGAAGCATCTCTCTTGCTAACTTGTGATGATGTAGAAGTATCTTTCTCTTGCTAACAACTGATGAAGACCATCACACCATTAACTGACAAGAACAGCACAGCTTCAGCCATTTTGAACACATGTGGCTAAAAGTTGAGCACCAATGATGCCTTAACTAGAGACATTTTAAGTAACTACAAGTCTGTGTGCCACCTGAATTACACATCACCATTTTTTCAGGTTGTATGGTTGCCAATATTCAAATGTACCATTTTGTTATTATTTATGAATATTATCAGTAATACATTATTTTATGTGTAACTTAACTCCTGCTTGTCTTTTTACTACATCTAATTGCCTGAGGTTATAGATATAGTAGGGGATACGTCGTAAGTTATATACAGTGGTAAATCTGTGAGATTAGGCATTCGAAGGCTACATATTAATAATACAATAGGGGATAGTAGAGCAATTTATATATTACTCTACCAAGGTAAAACAGTTGTTATATGTTTTCTGAAATTAAAAAATCAAATTCTCACTTAGAGGATTTGTGCAGACGTTTTTCAAAACCTGGCAGGATCTAATCAATAACATTTTAGAATAAGCTTTTAAAGCACTGAGGAAGCAGATTTTCTCCCTTTTTTCCCCATTTATCTTTATTCACTTATTAATTCATTGATTTACTTATTTTAACTAGCTTTAAGATTTACTCTGCTGGCCTAGCTCTCATTCTCAGGGGTGGGGGTTGATTTGCTTTCGATCCTATTTTTGTAAAAATTATTTATTTGTAAAGAATGTTGTGCGATTACAATAAAATCAATAAAATAAAATAAAAAAAAAGGATTTTTTTATGGATTGTGCTTTTTAAAATCTTTGAATTGTCTTTGGCAGCCCCTTTGGCTCTTCTATTAATAAACCTCATCTTTTATAAGGATCACTTGTGGACTTGTCTCTGCTTCAGCTGGAGTTTGTATGGTTCTCTAAATCATCAGACACACTTTACGCCTTCAAGACTCTTTTTGCTTTTATTTTGAATTTATAAGCCTTCAAAGGCCTGGTGGGCTATTTTAGAGGCCTCACCCCTTTATTATTTTGTGCTGCTAGAGGAATTGTGACAGAAGGCGGTCTTTCCAGTTGACATGATGTTGACCCCTCTGTCCACCTGTGGCCACTTCCTGTGTCCTGCTCTGTTAATTAATGTTAAATCTGTAAGTAATATTTTCTTTTTCACTCCCCTCACTCTCATGACTTTTCTCATTTTCTGCCCTCTTGTTTCTTCTTACCATCTCCTCTCCACCCTGTCCACTGATACTGGCACTTAATTTCCTTGTGTGCTCCAAGGACCCATTTACCATGTCCACCCTCTCCTCTTGTTCACTCTTCCTGCTGTCCAGATCCTGTCACCTCTCCCCGCTTTGTCCTTGACCCGCCATCTATTATTTGTACAACTCCTGTCAGGCTATTCTTCTTTTCTTTTCTTAGCTCATCTCACACTTCTCCTCTTAACCCTGTTGTTCTCTTTCTGTCATCTCTCATCATCTTTGTTGTCATCCTTGTATGTCACCTTTGTGCAGATCCTCTTGCTCCCTGTTCTTTGTCTTTCTCATTCCATTGCCCGTCCATCTCCTTCTTTCAGCAAGTCATCACATAGTGTCCTGTGATCAGTCCGTCTATTAAGCCACCAGTTGTGACTTCATAACCCCACACACCTCACCTTGTTTACTCACCTTAGTGCCTCTAATTTACAGTTTGAGTTCCACAGCTCCTCACACAGCTGACGAGCGCCCGAGTCCCTCAGTTGGTTGTGTCTCAGCTCCAGTTCAGTCAGCTGTGAGTGTGGGGAAGACAGAACTGAACATAGAGCTGAGCAACATGTGGAGGTGAGACCACATGAGACCAGGCTGTGGAGAGGAAGAGAGAAACGTGAGGATATGCGGACAGAAAGAACGACAAACAGATGGACATACAACACAAAGGGTCAACGCCTGCTGCCATGTTTAAACCCAAAATCATAGCTAGTCTTAAAATGTAAGGTAATATATACCTGACAATGTCTACTCACTGGTGAGAAGTCTTCCAAGCTGACATGTGGACATTAAGATTGGACAAGAACATCAAAGAAATGAGACTGATGGCATCCTGCATTCAAGTGACCAAATGGACTTGTCAAAGGTTACAATGGGGGGAGAGTTACAATCTGGGATTTCTGCCAATTGTTACCCATTCAGTACATGCAGACATTTTATGTAGTTTGTAGAATGCTATATAAAGAAACCTGTTAGACATGCTGGTCACTACAGAGTTCAAAACTCGACTGTTTGACATGATGGACTCTCCTGATGTCATAGTAGGACACTCTGCTTAAAAGGAAAAAGAATGGACCTGACTTTTGGAATCAATGATGTAATGGAAGGGGAAGACGAGACTGACATGCTGACTGGTGCCACTGACCAGGTCACCTTCATTCAATAAAGACAGTGGTGTTGAACTCAATTTTCTTATTCCTTCTATTAATTTGTAAGAAAGCAGGAGGACATGCTTCAAATGGATGTCCAGTCCAATGGGCATAGAGGTGGTCTGAGGTCCTCTTTGTCTGAATGGACTATGCAGTGACCCTCATGACCACTGCTGACCACTGCTGTTCATTTCCTCCACCTCCTCTGTCTTCTTGTCTGCCCATTCAGTTCAAGAAATTTGATCAAATGAATGGTTGATGTGCTGATAACGGCATCTGCTGGGAAGGACTGAAAATGCACAGCACTTTATTAAATAACTATAAAGGACGTTTGGAGGTCACATCATGAGTGACATCTTTGTCTCCTTAAACTCTGAATTTCTTACAACAGCAGTTCATTTCTTCATGGTTGGCTTTTTTGTTTATCGTCTTTCTCCCTAACATCTCTCTTTTAATAAACCACTCTAGAGACGCTGGTGGACAGTAAGTGCGTAAAGACTGGGGACATTAACAAGACTTTACAGATAATATTAAAAATATTCAGGAAATGTTAAAAGTATTAAATCAATGAACATGGGTTTAAATTACAAATGTACAATAAAGGCCATCAGACACACCAACTTCAGGTATTTGAATGGCAGGATCTCATCTGACAAGAAGATGAATCAAGAATGAGAGCAACAAGGAGCAGCACAGACATAATGTCAGCTGCCAATCATGTCAGGAATCATTAATTACAACAATAATATTAATACTCTTATTACTGGTGGCCTTGTGATGGTGGAAGTTCTACCCAAGATGACACATCAAACACCTTCACCTCCCTGTTAATTTTGTTCAGGACATCTTATAAGACCTCTGAGTGTTACAGAAGAATAAGCTAAGCATATGTTTGAAGCATTTAATAAGCACATAAGCTAAGTGTGTACAGTTGTGCTTTTCATTTCATTCTTTTTTCCCCCCACTGTGTGCCTTTTTTTTTTCCTCTGTACCCTAATAAGCTTGCATATGACACTCAGACGGTGGGCTACGACTCGCCTTTTCACGGCGACTATGATATCTGACAACTTCTTTTTAATTTCGGGCACTGTGCGACTTTGTGAACTTGAGCTTTCGAGTTTCTCTGACACTCTATGTCACTCGATCAACTTCCTTTTGTTGTTTATACCACTGTTTAAATTAACAAAGAGTAAGTTTTTCCTTGCCTCCACTTGGCATTCGCTGAAATTCTATTTTCCCTCGTGCTTTTGCCATTGCCTTTTCACAGAACACTGAGCTTAAGGGCTATTTATATTGATTTGCATATTCAAAGAGGCGTAATTCTGGGAGGAGTTGGGGTGGGGCAGCAGGCGCGTGCACGTGCGTTAATTTTCACGCTGACCAGGATTTATGTAGCAGAAGAATGTGGAAACTGGCGTTCGCACAGATTTATGCATCTGGATATTTTTGTGCGTAAGCACATTTCCGCTTTTGTGTTTACGTCATGTTATAGTGCGAATTCTACGTACAGCATTATGCATGAGGCCCCTGGGGAGCACAGGGTTAAAATGCTGACTGAAATGTGTGGGACTGAAACAAGAAAAGGATTTGTGAGGTCAGAAGCTTGGACCTCTAATCACATAAGCTGAAGAACATGTGTGTATAAAATCATTTAAAAGGTGCAATATACTGGATTGATTGAAAGTCACATGGTTGCCTACACTTTCTATTGTGCTCAGATTTTTCTTTTAAATGTCCCACAATAGACATGAGTGTGAGTCACAAACACAAGATGGCGTCACTTCACACTCTGGAGTATCTCCAGTACACGCCCACTGAGATCACCTTCCCAGTATTACTCTCTGTGTCTCTGGTCATCTTAGTTACATGATGTGTATATTGACATGTTGGTCACTGACTTGTATGTGATGATGTCTTGTGTAGACCTGTGGGTTTCATTTTTTGTGATGTTCTGTCAGACAGATGTTGGCCTGTTCAGTACACTTGGCTGTAATGATGGCCGCTTCCTGTGTCTCACACCTTACTGTCCACACTGCACTCAGTCCTAATCCTTTAATCACTGTGACCATCTCTTTTATATGGTTGGTTGGTCCTTTCTACTGCAGCTGTCCACCTGTAATCCCCTTCTTCCTCTGTCCACCCCTTTCTCCTTATCTTCTGTCCTGTTCTCATTTCATTTCTCCTTTTCTTCTCTTTGTTCATCTTCTTCTCTTGTCTCTCTTTATCTGTGCTTATTCCAATCTGTCCCCTAACTCACAGGTGTCGAACTCCAGGCCTGGAGGGCCGCAGTGACTACAGGTTTTCATTCTAACCCTTTTCCTAATCAGTGACCTGTTTTCACTGCTAATTCACATTTTAATAGCCCTGTTAGAAGGATTCAGTCCTCTGAATTGATTCGTTTCCTTAAAATGCAGCCAAATAGAAATAAGACATGAAACGAGACAAACAGATGACCAGCTAAACTGGGGCTTCAAACTCCAACCAGTTTCTTAATGAGAAGTCAATTCTTGCTGTCAATTTAACTCATTATTTAATTCCACGGCTTGTTGTTGCTCTCGTTCTGCCACAGCTGACATTTCCAAAACTGTTGATTTTCCGTTTCTCATAAGTACATCGTCAAAGTGTTTTGGTGAGCTGAGCGATCAACCTTACTGAGACCTTCACCTTTCTTTATTTTCAGATATTGTGTGATGTGGCGGCTTGTTTTGTGTTTCATTATTGTTTGGCTGCTAATTAAAGAAAAAGAAACAACTAAAGGGCCTGAGTCAAGTTAATTAAAGGAATTAATTAGCAGCAAAAACTGGTCACTAATTAAGAAGATGGTTAGAATGAAAACCTGCAGCCACTGCGGCCCTCCAGGACTGGAGTTTGACACCCCTGCCCTAACTCCTGCTCCAGTTCTTTGTCTACCATCACTGTTCAGCTTTTCTACATCTATTGACCGTGTTTCTCTTGCCTTATTCTGTTTTGGTGACTTTTAACAAACTTTAGTGAGGAGATTAGAGGAGTGTGAGGGAGAAAAGTGACAATGGAGGACGGGGAGAAAGATGTAACTGTAATAAAGAATGGACAACATGGGGTTGTGTCACAAGAAATAAAACAACAGACTGGACAAAGTGGGTATCAAGATTGACCATTGTGTAGGAAGGTCTCAGGGTCACAACACTGTGTTTATGAATTATTAAAAGGAAATCAGAAGCTTTGTGCACCTCATGTCCATCTGTCTGTCCTCATAGGACACTTCAGTCTGTCCTGATTAAACACAGTGCTTGTATTGTTGGTGTGGAACAGTCAGAGCTATAAAGTGACAAGAAAATTCACCTAACACACACACTCTCACACATACACAAACTTGTTGCTGACTCACCTTAGTTTCTGTAATTTGCAGTATCTACTTCTCAGCCCCTCACACAGCTGATCCACTCCTGCATCCTTCATGTCATTGAAGCTCAGGTCCAATTCTGTCAGTCGTGAACATGGAGAAGAAAGAGCTAAGGAGAGAACTGAGCAACATCTGGAGGTGAGATGACAATTTGACAAGCTGTGGAGATAAAGACAGAGAGAGAGAGAAGTGAGGACATAAGAAGGGGCAGGCAGACAGACAGATGGGCACAGAGGTGTTTATGAAATCAGGCCAGTGGACAGTAAGTGGGTGGACTAAAGAAGGTAAGACCTTTACAAGCTTTTACAAGTAATACCAAAAATATTCCGACAAAATGTTAGAGGTATTAAATCAATGCACGTGGGTTCAAATAACAAGTGTACACCAAAGTCCACCAGTCACACAGACTTCACAAATTTGTGTGACGACAACTCTACAATGGCAGGAGAAATGAAGAGTGAGGCAGCAGAGCTACAATGGCAGGTGCCAGTCAGGTCAGTAATTAATTAATTAATTAAATTATTATTAGTATTATTATTACTACTGGTGGCCTTGTGAATGAGGATATTTTTACCAAAACGACAGATCAAACACATTCATCTCCCAGTCTCCCGTAAATCAACCAATGTGCCATAGTGTGGAAGGCTTTGGACTTCAAACCTTGAGGTTGTCGGTTCAAGTCCTGGTATTGACACTGTGTAAACCTGAGCAAGTCATTTCACATACCTGTGCTCCAGTTAGAGGGAAAAACAACAAAATAAATGGATCTAATTATATTTAAAATGTTATATATTGCCTTGGATCTAAAGTGTCAGCCAAATAAATAAATAATTAAAACAACAATCAGACGGCTCTGCAGGTCACCATGTGCTCAGCCCTGCCCTCTGGTGGTGAAGTCCCGTCCCTGCTCTCCTTCTGTTTATTTCTTCTAACTTTCCCTTCTCCTCTTTTCTTGACTCCTTCATTCCCATTTTGTTTCTTTTTTCTCACTCCTCCTGTTTCTTATGATACCACTTGTTAATTCAGTTTGTTGACATTTGTTAAACTCAAATCACTGACACCAGACTCAGGGTCCACGCCATTCATTCACCCATCCATTTTACTGTTCTGCTTTTTCATGGCAGGGTTGAAGGGTAGCTGGAGTAACACACAGGAGTACAGGTGCTTGGACAGGGGCCAGTCCATCACAGGGTGAACACACATGCCGGCACTCACACACAGAACTGCGTTAAGGATATAAGAAGAAACCATTTATTTCAAAGAAAAATGGAAGTATATAAGAATTTATTTCAAAGAGAAACAGAATGCTAATGCCATCTCACAATCTTTAGCCTAGGAAAGAGAGCTGGGTATGGCTCCAGACCCGGCTCTAGACATATGGAAGTCAAACATCAAGTGCTGTGAAGGCAAGACACACATGGGGATCTCCTGGCTATTTGTCTTTCCCTTTTTTTCTTTTTTAACTTTTCTTCAGCTTTTTTTACTCCCATATGGTTTCAACTGATGGTCTCATAAGAACAGAAGTGAGGAAGACATCAGATCAGCAGTTTTGTGTTTTCTACTCCATTAAATGAACTTCTTTTTCTTACTCCATTCCTGTTTCTCATGTACATATGTTGGTCAAACATGTCAGTAAGAATTAGAATGGTACAACATGAGTTGTGACTGTCACCAGTGTGAGGACAATGAGAGACCAGAAAGGGCTGTTTAATAAAATCAGGACAGTCAAGGTCACATGCTCAAGTCATCACCTCCAACCTCGGTCATTTTCATAACTTTTCTCATTTCATATTCATCAATGTCACATCACTAAACCCCATTCAGCCTCTTGTCACCTCAGTCACAGGTCAGCCTCATCATGTGGACATTAATAGGGTACACAAAAGATGGTGGGATCTTTACAAGCTTTTAAAAACATTACCAGAAATATTCAGATAAAACACTGAAACAATATTGGATCAATGGAGATATGTTTCTAATTATGGCTTTGCACCCAAGACCATCAGACTTCATGCAATAGGATGATGAAGAGTGACATCAACAAGGAGCAGCACAGCCAGGAGATGGCCATGTCAGCAATCATTACTGGTATTATTATAGTTGTTCTTTTTGACTCTATCTCCTTTTCTTTCTCCACTCCCGTTTCCCATAATGTCGTGTGTCACAGTTTATTAGTTCAGGTTTGTGTCGTTTATTTAACACCAATCACTGAGTGGCTGGGCTCGTTATGTACAAATTGTGAATATTTACAATACAAAGTGTAACATGGACAGGTTAACAGAACATATTGGATAAGAAGGGAAATGCAGGGCACATGTAAGTCAGTACGTGTGAAGTGTGGCCATCGGGTAATGTAGTATACCGACGTCTATAATAATTGTTGGAAAACGCAATTTGTTGCATAAACGTTATTATCAGCGAAAATATTCTCCTGTGTGTAACCTGCAAGTGCCTGTACATTTAACCTGGGTTTCGATGTAACTCTGGAAAATGCAGTGTACAACTGGCCATGGGTAAAAACAGGGCCTGGCAAATAAACTCTGAAGTTATTAAACGTTTGTCATTGTGACTTGGTGATAGTCAAGCAATATGCTAAATGAACAGGAAATTGCCTACGCTGTAATATAAAGAGAATATCTTGTTTTGAGTTGTCAGTGTTATGGAGTTTTTCTGTCATAACGTTTCTTATTGTCTGACTGTTTGCCGCTGCTCTTCAGAAAGGTTGTGTGTGTAATTAGTTTTTTGTTCACTGTCTCGGTGCAAGACTTGCTGCCGCTGACCTTCAGATAATGTCACTGTGTGGTTTCTCTTACATGGTCTTTGTTGTTCT
>JANRMT010062791.1:211563546-211603885 GCA_026402145.1 Polypterus bichir lapradei
ATATATATATATATATATATTGTCCACAGACAGACAGTTAACAAATCGTATCACGTTAAAACAAGTATTTTGCTCAAATGGACAAGATAAATTTAACACTTAAGGAGGCAGGATATCAAAGCATCCTGTTTTCCTGAATTGTACCAATATCAGTCACAGTAACATCTGTTTAAACGGAAGAGAAATCCAGGAGATGCCTCAGAATCTACTGATTACTTTAAAACATATGAACAGATGGGACAAAAATTTGCCAGATTGTTTCACAGCATAGGAAAGGAAGACATGTTGGATGGTAATAAGCAGATCAAAAAGCCTGTAAGCAAATTCATTTATAATATTGACAGCCAGTCAATCAAACATGTGTAACATGTTCTACAGTCCCATGTGGAATAAATATGCCTCGTCTGAGAGTGACATCAGGAAAAGAAACAGCGATGACCATAAATGACATCAGACATACGACTGTTCAATTCATTTGTTAGCGAAAGCCTCTCATGAGCAATATCAATCGCTAAATCAATGCCGTCCAGGGCATACTCCTTGACTTTGCTGATTTTTGTGAGCCTTTTCTAAAGACTATATAAATCCAGACTTTATTATCAATCTTATTTTCTATTATTCCTTGTTCTATTTGGTATTATTATTCATTTAATAAATACCACATTGCTTTTAAATTTCTATACTTTGTGTTTATATCTAGAGTGACAGAAATAATAAACTGAAAATTAAGACACCTGTAAGGGCGAAAGCCACATACCTTACCCATAGGGTTTATCAAGGCTAAGAGGCCACTCCTCAAAAGAAGAGTCAACTGTGGTAAAAGCAATGCATTTTGTTTGGATGGTAAGTGGCATAACCAACAGAGTTGTGCTTTTAATTGTGTCACAATGACACCCGTACGCAAGTAAGTTCTTAATTAGAGACTCCTATAGAATACTGTGGGATATATTATGGCTCCATTGTCCAATTAAGGAAATTTATTTAAGTAAAGACTCCTGTAAAATCTTGTCAGACATACTGTATGTGTGAATGTGAGGGGGTTCTAAGTAGTAATGACAATTATTTACTGATAACTCGCCAGCCTTTGAAAAGATGTATTCAGAAGGGACAGATGTTGCTTTTTTGAAAGTTTAGATGTAGATGTACTTATCCAGCTGTTCCTTCTTGTCAGTACTTGACTGATCTTTTATGTCCACCTCTGGATAAATTCACAAAGTCCAGAGGCTCCCACAAATTGCAGAAAACACAGTTCATGGCACATTGAAGACAGTTGTATTTAGGTATGTAGCACATGCTTTAACTAATTGCATTTTGGAAATCAACAATACATATCAGCTACACCTCTGAAAATCACTGACTACTAAAAATGTTTAATGAGGAGTGCCTTGAGCACATACTGTACTATTGTGATGTCAATGTCGGCTTGGTAATCTCTACCGTATGGCATCTCAAAATACTCCACACCAAGAAATGTGGTATCCCATGTTAATATTTCATAATGTCTCTTAAAAGTATTTATTAACTTATATATTAGTACTATATAACTGTTTTTCAAAAGCATTAATTTTAGCTTTGATGATGCTCCATGCGCGAGTCCCACCTATAGCAACTACAAGGTTCGCACTTATGTCAGACCACGGTACAAATGGAGGAGGGCCACTGCTTTTACTTGTTGAGCCAAACAACATTGGTGGACTGGCTGACCAAATTGGCTTTTTAGTGTGCAGAACACAGCTTCCTAAGGATAAAGAGCCTGCTCTGCCCCTTCTTAAACCGTTCCTCTGTGTTTAAAGACTAGTCAAACTTGTCCAGGGCTCTAAAGTGCGACCAATTTGGTCGCACGTGCGACCTAATTTCTCAATGGTGCGACTAAAAAAAAAATCAAAGGTTGCACCGGTGCGACCTGCCGTTCGAGGGGGAAAAAAAACGAAACTCCGTGACTCTTAAAGTCTCCCTGTTGTTCAACAACAGACACACATTAGGCCCATATCGTGGTCTAAACCAATCAGAGATAGTGAAGGGCGGATCCCGCCCCCCCTCTGATTGGCCGTGGTCCAGATATTCCTGTACGGGTGTGTACGTTTGAAAATGCATGTGATGCAGTCAGACAGAGAGAGGTGAGTAGCCCATCAGGTAAACAGCGGATGTAGCCGCGGATTATGAGAGAAGATGAAAAGAACGATTGACAGCTTTTTCGTTAAGAATGTTAAATTAGGGCCTGATCCGTCCGAAAATCATAACCAATGCTCTGACACGGAGCCATCAACCTCCCAAGTTATAGCAAGCCCTGGTCCAGAGACGGCATTAGATAATGAGCCACATACAATCAAGTCCGAGCCCACTGAAATTAAAAGGGGTAAAGTGTATACATTTTGAAAAGAGTGGCTTGACCAGTTTCCCTGGCTAAGATACAGTAAAGCCGATAATATAATGCACTATATTTACTGTAAAGAGTGTGGGAAGACCATGGCCGGCAGTAGTGCATTTGTGACTGGTTCTAATACATTTAGAATTGAAACGCTGAAAAAGCACAATGCATCTATAAAACACATTACATGCCGCGATAAACGCACTGCTCAAGTGTCTCCTCTCCCCGCTGCCTTTCAGCGGCAGGCAGCAGCAAACAGATCATCAGACGAGGCCGAGATGATAATTAAGTTTAACGTTGCCTACAATATTGCAAAAGAAGAACTTCCCTTCACTAAATTCAAGTCCGAAATAATTCTTATGAAGAAAAATGGCTTGAACGTAAACCCGACGTACAGCAATGATGTCGCGTGCGCCCAATTTATAGGAGTCATCGCAGATACATTGAAAAAAAAGACGTCTGTGCAAATTGCGAACAGTGCGTACATGGCATTCCTGATCGACGGAGACACAGATATCGCCACAAAGGAATGCGTCATTGTGTATGGTCGTATCTTGCGGAGAGGAAGACCGGTGAATATACTTATTGGACACATTGAGGTCGAGCATGCTCATGCCCAAGGTAAGCCATGTCATGTCATGGAGCCTATGTCAATAATATGCCTACCGTCTCGTTACTGCATTAACCATAATATTCTTATACTTAAAAATGAAAAAAATAAAAATAAATAAATAGACTGCATTATAAACTCTTGATCTGGGTGGTAAATGGTATTATCGTTTTTATTTGTTTAATTAGGAATTTATGCTGCCTCAAAGAAAGCATTTGCTGCTCTTGGGGACCAGTGCAGTAACTGGCTGGAGAAAATCATTGCTCTGGGTGCTGATGGTGAGCTGTTAATTTGGGCAGCAAAGGGGTTGTCATAGCACTTCTGACATTCAGACACAGTGGAAGATCTGATAAGAATCAGTGTAGAGGGGCCAAGTCTGGAAGATTTTGATGCTAAAGAGAGTGTGGCCAGCTGGTTTAGTCAAGGCCAAAGATCAAGAAGGCCAAACTACAGGAGTTGGCCATCCGAGGGGCATGTGACTGCAATGGAGGATAGTCCATAAGACATTGAGCCATGAGATGTTCAGTTTGAAGCCCTTAAAACACTTAATTTAGATTTTCTTTTTAGTTAATTTATCTTGAGATTTTTTAAGTTTAAATTTCAGCTCAGTAAAGCACTTTAAGCACCAACACTTTTTCAGTAAGTTACCTTTCTTGTAGAATTGTGCTTGCCTTCAAATAAAGAACTTTATATTGACCAGATTGTTAGTTAATCATTTACAAGTCAATATTGCCTATATGGACAGCGATTAAAAAAAAAAACCAAATAAATAAATAAATAAAGTGAACTTGTAAAACTGTGGTGTTAAATGTGATGCGGTTGAAAATTTGGGTGCACCTAACTTTTGTGCTGGTGCACCTAAGAAAAAAAGTTAGGCGCACCAGTGCAACCAGTGCAAAAAGTTAGTCTAGAGCCCTGTTGTCATTGATGAGGACCACCAGGCACTCCCTGATAAACTTTTGATTACTTAATAATAGCAAAACCCTTACTCTCCTGAAAAATAAATTACTAACATACAAGTTTATAGAAGAATCTGTAAAGAAGAAAAATAGAAAAATGGTTCTCAAGCCAATCACATGTGGACTGTTATTCAAGATCCCACCATGTTGGACTACAAAAATAGCAAACCTCACAACAAACGTTTCTGCTTTTTAGAAACAGCTCTAGAAACTCACCAATCTACAAAAGTACAAACCAAAGGTTTTGGGTACCTCTGTCCAAATTAAGGAGAGTGGTAAACAGGTACAGACTACAACAGATGAAATGTGGACTCAGGTAGTCAAAAGAGGAATAAGGCACCACATCATCTTATCAGAAAATAAGACTACTTTAAAAGTCTGAGAAAATTCTGTTTTCAAGCCAAGTTAAAGAGAATGAGGGACAGAAGAGGGAAGTACTTGTTGTTGGAGATTCAGTCCTCGAAAATCCTTCCAGCTTGATATGCAGTAGAGATCAGGAGTCAACCACAGCATGCTGATTACCAGACGCAAGAGTTTCCCAGAACAAATTTAGGGAATTTCCAGATAAGCCAATGACCAAATTAAAATCACTCATATTCTCTGAAATCCTTCCCCCACCAAGAAAAAGACTACATGAACAGAAATTAACATTCAGCCATAATGCATGGATGAAGGCCTGATGCGAACAAGAAGGTTTTACTTTTCTCAGCCACTAGAATACCCTTTGCTTCATGGGTATGTGCCATCTCTCTGGGCCCTCTGCATAAATTCTTTGCAATTTTTACAGCTAACTCTGCTTTCACATTGCCTTGCGGATGCAGTGGTAATGATATAACTTTTTCAAACCTTCATTCTTTAGTAAACTGGAAGAATTGTCCACTGTCAAATTGAGGTCTGTTGTCTTAGATAAGTACGTAACTGGTGAACTCCAGTATCTGATGGTTATTTTTGTACTCGGGTCAGGAAGAAGGTCCAGTTGACAGAAATCAGAGAAGTGATCCATAATACTTTCTATGGTATTATGACTGGCCAGTAGCTCATGTTGCTTGCACTGGTAGACTTCTGGAACAACCAACACTCCAAATGGACGTTTAAGCCACCTCTTTTACCATCATGATGTCTAGAACGTTGTATAGAGCTACGCTACTCTCCTCTTCCAGTTTTCATGCATCTCATGCTTTTACTAATGTGATCACTCTTGCCTTTGTGGTCTTATTGAAAATGCTTTCTAGAGTTGTCATGACAGAGTTTTCCCTGCACAAAGCCTAAGATGTTTAAGTTCAATGCAAATTCTCATTTTGTCAAATTTGACAACAATGTTGCTGATCCACTCTCTTGGCTTCATCACAGGGGCAACATGACTTTCTGGCATGTACTTCTTGATGGCACATTAAGATCCTATTCAAATATACTTCACCTGGGATTGACTGCAAAGATACATTAAAGACATCATCATACAGATGGGAGGCAATATCAGAAAGGGGTCCTTCCTGATATTGCTCAGTTCCATGAAGGTCAGCAGGTATAGTGCATTTTATTAAACCTAGGCATTTGCAAGTTGACCCAGCATCAGCTTTGAAATCGATCACTTCAACGCTGCCCTGAATTGCACTTGCATCTCTTTCCAACTTCTCCAGTGTATGGACTCTGCTGGTATTGAGTCTTTTCTCAGGCGTACACATTTAACAAAGTTAGAATAGCGTGTTGCTTACATGCCTTTCTATATTTAGGTCTGTACTCTTGACCTTACCTGTGCATTGTTGTGGGATTTGGGGACAGGCAAACTAATTGTGCCATCCTGTCCTGACTGTGGAGGAGCTACAGGATTTCTATGTCCTATTTTCTCTGTGATATTTATGGAGTCACCCTGCTGCTGGTCCAGGATCTTGACGTGATGCTTTGTCAGTTCTGCTGCACAGAAGATTTCAAAGGCACAAGAAAGACTGGGGTCATGTGTCCACAAAAATGATTGGGGTGGGTATGTTCATTAACCTACTATTAAACTACTTTGCCCCATATTAGTCCATTTGTTAGGTATTCATACTCACAGGTCAGTAATTTCTCTTTTAAGTGGGTCACAAAGTCATCAGTGGTCTCCCCTTCTTGTTTGCAACAACTGAAAACACATCTCTCTCTCCCTCTATATATATATATATATATATATATATATATATATATAAAATCCGACGTCTGTTTGTATGTCTGTCCGCTTTTCAAGAGAGAACTACTTAATGGATTTAGATCGTTTTTTTTTTTCCCCAATAATTTGCTTAAACAATCTGGTTGATTTTGCAACCTCTCTCATTGCGCTAAGTATCATAATTCATTTGCAGTACCGATTTATTTACGCGAAACCGAGTGAGACGCAGTGGGCCGAGGGAAGGGGGGGGCAAGACCCTCCTCACTCAAGCACCAGCCTCAGGGTGTATTGTACATCCGCTTAGCTAGCGAACGAGAGAACTACTTAACGGATTTAGATCGGGGTTTTTTTTTCTATAATTTTCTTTCATTTTCAACATTCCAGTTGATTTTGCGACTTCTCTCGTCGTGCTATGAGTCATGGTTCGCTTGCAGAAATAATATATTCACACCAATCTGAGACAGAGGCTGCAGGCCAAGGGGAGGGTGAAGCGGGATGTCAGCAGTGGGGAGTCGGTCTACCTCTGTGTTTTGAAGTGTAACTTGCCTCTGCTTAAATAGTGATATCTTTTTGTTTATTGATTTTTAAAGTTTGTCATGTTTCATTACTACAGAGGCGGAGCCGTGTGGAACAGCTATTCACTCATAAATTATGTTCTTTGCTGACTTAAGGTACTGTTTAAGAATTACTGTGACATTCTTCTTTCCATCCTCTGTCAGGTTCAGATTATGTTTGTTTGTGGTAACACTCATTGCCCATTAGTCTCTGCAGTTCAACCTCTTGGATTTCAGCCACTTTACTACTGAGAACTAATCAAAGCATGAAATTCTCAAACACCACTTTGAGGTTTTCCCATTTTGTAGGATATTTTCTGCATACACCATTCCATGTGCCGCTTTATCATGATAGTTACACTAAGGATAAATTAATGTTTAAGTGACATCTGACACTATGTAGCAAATAAATATACTGACAGCAAGATGGGTGTCACTCACCAGTCACGTTGTATATAACGCCAAGAACGGACACAACTTCTGCAAGAAGTAAACTGGAACAAACCCGAAACCCAGTAACAACTTGATTTAATTAATGCACACATCTCTCAGGATTCATATGTGTGCATTCATTTATTGGAGTCCGGAAGTTCAACTATGTTGGGGTCCCTGGGTCCCAATAGAGGGTTGTTGTCGGGGGAGAAACTCCCTACTTTCTATATGACCCGAAAGTGTTTTTTTTTATGGCAGCGGAAGCATTCCTGGGTCCGGCTTGAAAAGAAGCTTGCTGCTTCACATCGGAGAGTAAGAGTCGAGAGACAGCAGGAAACACTCAACTGGAGAACGGAAGGAAAAAGAATTTGTTTTGTATTGTGGTTTGTTCATTGATTTTTGCATGGGTGATTTTTAAAAGGTGTCTTGGGTAAATAAATATCTTTTTATTTTATCCCAGTGTCGTGTTGGGCTGTATTGTGTCTGAGGTCTGTGGCTCATTGACACCCCCTGGTGGTTAAAATAGATAGATTTTTATTTTAACCAGGTTCCTAAGTAGAAGATAGTCATTGCTAATAATGAAACTTGGGATTTAATGATATTGGTTGTTAGTGTTTTCATTTATCCAAGATGAATTTTAAATTACATTGTACAATTTCCTTTACTGAGCACATTATAAATTTGTTGTGTGGGCCTGAACAGATTTGTACTTCACAAACTTCCCTTTTTTTTCATATTTATTTCTAAACATTTTATTAAGACACATACATGTGCGCGTGCACATGCACATCCACCATTGCAAACAGAACCAAGTTTATGGGAGAGCTTTGTTATTTGCATTTCCATATTAACCATGGCTAGTTAAGAAAACATAAAACAACTAAAATAGGAAATTAAGGGTGTTGAATTGTAAAAATTTAATTAACTAAAATTAAGACTAAAAAACATATTGCTTTAGCAGCAAATAAATGGGTTTTAGCTGAGGTGAAAAGCTGCAGTGCTGTCCTCCAGGACCATAAGTGTGGACATCTGCTCTTCTACGCAATTCAAATTTGTACTGGGTGAATGACAGAAGAAACAAGCAATAGAGTTGAATATCCATCCATCCATTTTCCAACCCATTGACTCCGAACACAGGGTCACGGGGGTCTGCTGGAGGTTGGAATGAACGATCCTAGTTCTGAAAATTACACTCCTGAAGAGAAATATTGCTGTGGTGCTTTGTAAAAGTCACGTGAAGTCACATGATCCTCATAGTCGGTAGGATCTGAACTGAATAATTGGTAAAGTTAATTAGAAGTTTAATAAAATGGACAAGAATCTGCAAAGTGGGGATTGACAAAACCGACTAATAGTTTTGTTGAATTATTTTTCAATTTGATTTATTTATTTGCGTTTAGCTTTACATTCACTGCTGTCTCTGCCAATTGATCGCTTGCTGTCCTTGACGCCTGTCATGTCTCCTTTTACTCTTTCCCACTGCACACTTTGTCTCTCCCTTTCTGTTTTCTCTTCATTCTCTGCTTTTTCTGGTTGTCCGCTCACTTAATGTGTGTTCTCACTCTCTGATCAGCATGACTTGAATAGTTGCTACACAAGAACAGCAAGTCTTGGCAACTCCTAAGTTCTGACATTACACACTAGTTACACATTCAGGCTACCATCTAGACATTTACATATTAGTTGAAAACCTGTGTGTTACAAAAGTGATACAATTCTAGTGGAGTCAGTAACTGTAACGTGTTTACAAGAATATGCTCATGGTCTTAGTCCTATAATCGCTGAGGTCGGACCAAGAATTTTTTGAATCCTCTTCTTCTCACTAATGGCCCATCAGCTTGGCATGCTGATAATGTATCCCCTACTGTCCAACCCCCAAAAGCTTCAGATACCCTAATTCAGCCCAAATGAAAGTAAAAAAATAAATACTTTTTTGGCACACAGTATATATTGTTTGCCTACATTTTCACTTTAAACATCAGCTTACATTTTAAATTAAAAAAATAAAATAAACTTCCTGGGGTGAGCTGGCAAAAACTGCTTTAGTATTTATTAGCAAAAAGCAAAAGATTTCAATCAGATGTGCACACAACTTAATAAATGAATTAAAATCTAATATTTTCATATAAATAGTTTATTTAAAATATTGCCATACTTACAGATTTCATTAAGTGTGCAGATGAAGGCCAATTGGCCTGACAAACGGATTCTAAAACTGTCCACGGTCTGTCGGTGTTCCAGTTATTTCAGTGGGCCCACAAACAGATCTAACCTTACCTGAAGGCATACCACCAGCATCAAACTAAGGAAGAGAGAACACGCAAGGCAGCACGCAGAGGACGAAGCGACCCAAAAGTACAGTGAGAACAGTGCCAGACGGCCCACCAGAATCACCTCTACGGACCACATGATGCATGCAAGTGCAACAACAAACACCAGAGCGTAAATCAGGTATCTGTTGCCTGATTATACTCATACTCACCACACCGACCCTGCCATTACTCCATACACTTCATTGAGTCTTCAGTGTCAATGAATGTAACAAATGCAAGCTTCCTTATCCTCAGATTGCACCATCCACAACATGCCACCCATCATATTTTTTGTATGATTATCATGTAATCATCTGAAGGAGAGACAGAAGTTCACATTCTGGTAGATTTATCCAAAGTGACTTACAAAAGAAGTCAACAAAATTAAGTAAACATCATTCTGTGGGATGGTTTGGGAAAATCTGTGACACCACAAGATGACAAAACTTGATCATCACCAGTGACGAGCTCAGAACAAAATGCAAGATAGTTAAAATTCCTAGGTGATAAAAATCTAACAGGTAACCTTGAGAGAAATTAACAGAACAAGAGAGTCTTCCCGTGCTTCATAAACAGATGACAGTGACATTGTGTCACTTTGTATTGAGTCACCTCAGCTCAGGCCAGCAGCTTCATGAATGTCCAGCTTTCTTTCTCATTGACCCCTAAATTAGTCCATCTGGTCTGTCAGACTGGGCTTGGCTGACCATTGAAAGTTTTCACTTTGTAGTCGTGACTTGCTGGTCACTTGACCACACTGCCATTCCCACAGACTTTTCCCCCAGAATTGTCTAAGTTCTTCCTCTAATACTTTCTCCTCCTTTTCTCCAGGCTGTACCCTGCCATTTTCTATTCCTCCCAGGTCTTTGTCTTGGCCTGATTGTTAAAGGTCAGCCTTGAACCCAGGTTTGTCCTTGTCCTTCACAACATGAGGTGGCCATTTCATTGTACTCATGGGTGGCACTGTGTCAGTTTTAAAGATGTTCAGATCTGTCAACTCAAAGCTGTCCAGTAGCTCCTCTGTATCCTTTATTGTCCAACTTCTACTGATCTGTTTTGTTGATTTCAAGGGTTGTGACCAGAGAAGCACAACCCTTGTGTGTGACAGGCACCCGTAAAGGCCATGCAATGATGGTCAGAATATTCTAATTGGTAGAATCTCTAGTTGGCCATTTGTTTCTCAACAAGCATTGAGGAAGATCCTGGCTCACATCAGCAAGCTGCTGCTGAACATGTGTGTATGTATAGAAAAAGGTGCTATATACTGGACTAGCAAAATACCTGCGCTTCGCAGCGGCGAAGTACTGCCTTAAAAGTTTTATTAAGAAGAAAAGTAAGCCTTTTTCAACTGAGGGAAAATATACCAATAATTATTTGTTAAGGATCTCTTTGTATACCACGTTGTCAGTTCGGCCCTCTGGTTGTAATATGACCAAGCTGTGCGCTGAGCTTACTCTTGAGCATGCAACGTACAGTTGGCCATGTGAAAAGCGTTTGTTTCAATTACGACAGTATTTGCAGGACTTGTTGTGTTGAAGTGACATTCGGCATCTGTCAAGCGTTGTAAGCATTCAACCGGTTTCATCGATAACTTCGCATCCAGCTTTTGAGAGTTTAAACATTCATAAACATCAAAGTGTACACTACTGAAATCGTCACCTGTGAATCTAAGATGTTTAAGAGGCATTGGCGGTTGTCCAAAGGTGTAAAATATTTGGCCATTTCAGTACACTTGAAAGTGACAACCGAACAATTCAGCGGCAGCCATCAACTCACATGCAGAACCATAGGTGAAGGACTTAAGCATTTCACTCTTCTAGTGCTCCTGTGTAGTATAATTATCTCCTGTACCATCATCAGTCCACACCTTGAACCTGTCCCAGTCATTCAATACATAAGACACAATGTTCCTCTGGATATCAAGAGTGAGCCTGATATGGCCGTGCAATATGTAACACAGAGAAAGGAAAAGGCAGATGCCATCTCCGGGCATGAAAACCACTCGGTAAGTGACAGTTCTTTGATCGATGTTGATCACCTCGATAGACATGTTAATGGGGGTACGGTTGGAACGATAAAGGAAATGGTTACCTGAACAATGTAAAGTAAGTCTAAAATACCTACACAATAACTATAATCATAGTAAACAAACAATAAAACAGCGGAGAAGCCGTGGATTAAATAAAAAGGCTGGAGTTATCAGCAGGGAGACGTGAATCCCGTGGTGAAGCAAGGAAGGGAATGAAGAGACCGGAGCGACGGACGGCCTTATATAGGCAGGCAGCCAACAACGTGGGAGGCGTTGGGATGGGGGACCCAACGCCGCCTCACACAGTGACCGAGCTGCAGGCTATGGACATACCTGTATATATGTACGTAAGTAGGATTCAGTTAGTGTTGGGAACCCACGTACCAAATTTCTTAAAGATGGGCACATAAGTAACAAAGACCGTTGGAAAGTTCAATATGGCGGCCGACAATGGCGTCATACCACCGAAATAAGTACGTACATCAATTTTGGTTAGCGCAGGGAAGCCGCCTACCGAATTTTGTGAAGATGGGGCCATAAATAAGAAAGTTCAACATGGCAAACGTTGTCGACCGTTATGACTGTTACGCGTAGAATTTCAAAATGAAACCTGCTTTACTTTTGTAAGTAAGCTGTAAGGAATGAGCCTGCCAAATTTCAGCCTTTTACCTAAACGGGAAGTTGGAGAATTAGTGATGAGTGAGTCAGTGAGCCAGTCAGTGAGAGTTTTGCCTTTTATTAGTATAGATTTAATTAGAATGTCACTTGAGAGCCTACACTTATTTTGTGATGTTTCTTTTAAAAGTCCCACTAGAGACATGAGTGTGAGTGACAAACACAACAGGGCGCCACTTCACATACTGCAGTATCTCAGTGACACATCCACTGATGTCAACATTCCCAGAATTCCTCTCACTGTCCCTGGTAATCTCATTTACATAATGTGCATCTGATGGTCATTACACCAGTGCACATCCTCTACAGATGTGCTTGTTATGTCTTGTTTTGCTGTCCATTGTAGAAAGAAGGTGACCTTTTTAGTAGACTTAGTAGTAATGATGGACACCTCCTGTGCCATCTGTGCAGCTGCAGTAATTTCCTGTATCTCACAACTTACTGCACATACTGTTTTCATTCCTAATCCTGTCCACTATCTTCCTATCACCTTCCTCATTTTTATTGTTTGGCTGGTTATTCCTACTCCTGTTGTCCACTTATTCTCCTCTTCCCCTTTTTGTCTGTCCATCTCATACTCATCCTCCATTTTCTCTGCTTCAAATCTCCCTTTTCTTTTGCTTTCTCTTCTCATTTCTCTCTTTATTTTGTTTTTTATTATCTTTATTTTCCTTCTCTCCTTGTTCCTGACTGTCACCTCAGTCCAGCTCCAGCTGTCCACTCCTCTTTATCTTTCTTCACTCTGGTCATCTCTTCTACAGTCACTGATCATGTCTCTCCTTCTTATTCACCTTAAGTGACTTTAAACCCAAGTTAGTGAGGGACAGAAGAGACAATGGAGGATGTGGAAAAGATTGTGATTGAAATAATGAATCAACAGTTTGGGATTGTTGGACAAGTAATAAAAGAACAGGCTGGATGGAGAGGGCAATAAGAGTGACCACCGTAGGAGAGGGTTCAGGGACACAATGCTGTCTTTATGGATTTAATTACTGAAGATAAATTTGCAGCTGTCTCCACCTCATGTCCATCTGTCTGTCCACATGTGACACTGCAGTCTCTACTGATGAAGCACAGCATTTGTATTTTGGGGGTGGAATGGTTAGAACCATAAAGTGACAGGAAATAAAATTCAAGAAATACACACACACACACACTCTCACTTGTTGTTCACTTACTTCAGTTTCTGTAATTTGCAGTTTTTACTTCTGAGCCCCTCACACAGCTGATTCACTCCTGAATCCTCAATGGTGTTCCAGCTCAGCTCCAGTTCAGTGAGTTGTGAGTGTGGAGAAGAAAGAGCTAAGGAGAGAGCTGAGCAACATCTGGAGGTGAGATGACACAAGGACAGGCTGTGGAGAAGGAGAGGAAGAAGTGAGGACATGAGGAGGGACAGACAGACAGACTGTCTGGGGTTTCAGTAAGTGACATGATGGCAATGATCAGGCATAGTCACTGAACAGTAGACTGCTAGCATGTGAACGCTAAACCAATCTGAAGACAACACCAATGAAAGACGCTATATAACTGCAAGAGTCTTCTGTCTGTCATGTCATTCTAACTGATGAGAGGAAGCTGGCATGCCCGCTAGACAGGAATGCCAAATATCAGCAGTGACCTTGTCCTCCGCTTGACTGTCCAGATGGACAAGTTACTGTTGGTGACAAACTCAGGTTTCTGACCATCATTCACAACTCAGGGTGTGGAAACAACTGGACTGATTTGCAGGGGGCCATTTAGAAAGTTTGGCATGTCCAGATGTTCAGTGTAAGTGGGTATAACGATCAGTCAGCCCTTGTTTTACATAGCACCTTTCACAAACATACAATGTAAACATGTGGACAGGTTAATAAAAATGAAATCAAACAGGGCAAGTGGCAAAAGAGAGTTGACATAAATAGAAAGGATGTGACATGAGATGAAAGGACATGACAGTCCAGTCCAGAAGGGACAGAGAAAGTGTCACTCTCCTCTCTCAGCCTGGTCAGGACAAAACCCACAGGTTCATTCACAATGAGACTTGACTCAGATGTGAGGTTAAAATGGCTTTATGGGTTAGCAGAGCACCGAGGGGGATAGGAAAAAGCACCAGGCACATTGCAGCACTGATGTAACACTGAGAAATGATGCTCTGTACCACAAATTGCGTTAAAAAAAACTCTAGAGTAAAGACACCATCCCTGGCTAAGATTCTGTGTGACCAACACAAAATACTGAGGGATTAATGGATTAAAGGAAAGGTCAAATTTTCAAGGAGGTGATTGATTCGGGACTGACTGTCCTCATGATCACATCATATCAGCCATGTTCAAAACTCAACTGCCCCTTAGCTAACCTCCAACTCTCAGGAAATCTGTGGAGCCATTTAGTCATTTTTTGTGATGCTGAAAGAAATGAACAAACATCCATACATTAAAACAGATGCCAACTCAAGTTTACTTATATAAATTATAATTTCAATTGTATATTAAATTACATATTTATATATGAAAAAATCCCCTATAGCATCTTTCATAATACAAAGTACTGTAAACACCAGCACTTTGTCTGATACACAGCTTAAATTCCAGTAAGGTTACCGGGACCACAATAGGCCAAGACCCTTCTTTGGAGACTTGAAAGCACCTTGTAATCTAATTTTGTCATGAAAATTCCATGAATTGCAACAGCTTCTTGTGCTTTCAATCCACAGTTATTTCTTCAGACCTTCACACTGAATAAAGATGCCTTGAAAAACCCACCTTGGCTCATTTGCCTTTTGCTCTGTCACCATGTTCTCAGCCTGTTTGTGATCTCTTTCTATTTATTAAAATAGTTTTTCACTCGTAGTTATCTCTTGCATCTTCTGCTTCCTTAATTTGCTGGTTTAGTTGGGGATGGAGGAGCGCACAATGTGTTATTTAAAAATTAAACTATGCCTTCCTCCACTCAAACACGGTGTCATGCATGGACACCAGAGGATCGCCTTCCAGGCCAACCTAAGTTATGTGATATAACTCCAGGATGAGAGAGGGTGCTGTTGCCAACAGTCTTGTCCCTCTTCTCCCCCACCCCCCAATTTTTTCGTTTGAGATTGCATTTATTTTATGGATTATGCATTGGCTGGGTTTTTGGCTTCTGGGACAGTTGATTTGAATCCGCATGTGCTTCATTGTGTGAAACCCTTTTTCATTGCTCAATGCTGCCTGATGCCTAATTGATGAACATTTTCCTTTGTAATGTGGAGATCTCATTTTTGGGACTGTTCAGTTTCTTTGATATGCTGGGTCACTGCCTGCGCCAACTCTTAACTAAAGAAATGGCACTGCTGGCTCCATTGATTGCCTTTATGTGTTTACCAGCAACTTCTGTTCTGGAACGTGCC
Source organism: Polypterus bichir lapradei (assembly GCA_026402145.1). Classification (NCBI taxonomy): domain Eukaryota; kingdom Metazoa; phylum Chordata; class Cladistia; order Polypteriformes; family Polypteridae; genus Polypterus; species Polypterus bichir. Next base: position 211,578,990 of record JANRMT010062791.1, read on the forward strand.
GTCCTAATCAGGGTTTTGGAAACAATGGCGTCAATGACACAAATCAGTGCTTTATTGAAATAAACTCTGGATGTTGATCTGTGCAGTGAACTCTCAACCTCTAAAAGTGCTGTGTTCAACACAAGGTCTATCAATGGCAAAGTACTGTAGTGATACTGTCAGAATTCATTACAAAATACAACCTTGATATGCTGTGCTTATCTAAAGCATGGAAAAAAACTGAAGGAGTTTGAGTCTCTATTGGAGGCAACTCCTTCTAGTTCTGTTGCAACTCAGCACAATAAGGATGACTTACTGTCATTGATAGGTCTGAGTTAAACACCAAAAGAATCCCAATTGAATGTCCATTGTCTTTCAAATGTCAGGATCTAAAATTGATATAAAAATACATAGTATATATGTCCCTTTTCAACTTATCATTCTGTCTTTCCCCAAAATCCAATGAACCTTTTTTGATCTGATCTCACTGAATTACTAACTCATTTAAGTTTCTTCCCAGTCATTCTTGTAGGTGACTTAAAATCCACATTGACATTCCTATACAGTATGGCAAATAAATTCCTAATACTGATGGACTGCTCTGACTTGGTGCTGCATGATTTTTCTACCACACTGATGGTCCTTCATTAGATGTGGTCGGCGCATCTGGCTTATTTGTTGTCCACATTCATAGTTTCTCTGAGCACAAAGCTGTGCTTTTCATCGTCTCAATGACTCTTCCTGTTCTTACCTGATGTTCATAGCATTAAAATAAACCATATGAAAATTTTAATGTCCAAACAATTTAATAAAGAATCTTTAACTTAGATGGAATATCATAAAACAATTTACTTACCAGAAATTAACACAACTGAGTAAACAGCAGTCATTTAGAAAACCTGCACCTTTCTCTTTATATCAATTTAATCTTTCAAATCCTGGACTCAAAAATCCAATTTCAAACAAGGTCTTGTGTATCTTTATAAATGACTGTCATAGACTGATTTTAAACTCTGACTTGAACCTTGTGTCTTGTAGATCATTCATTTGGAACCTTAAATTGTTACAAATACTTCTTGTAATTTATTAGCTTGGGGTATCGGGATCTGGGCAGCACGGTGGGCAGTGGTAGTGCTGCTGCCTTGCAGTTAGGAGACTTGAGTTCGCTTCCTGGGTCCTCCCTGCGTGGAGTTTGCATGTTCTCCCCGTGTCTGCGTGGGTTTCCTCCCACAGTCCAAAGTCATGCAGGTTAGGTGCATTGGCGATCCTAAATTGTCCTTGGTGTGTGTGCCCTGAGGTGGGCTGGCACCCTGCCCGGGGTTTGTTTCCTACCTTGCGCCCTGTGTTGGCTGGGATTGGCTCCAGCAGACCCCCGTGACCCTGTAGTTAGGATATAGCAGGTTGGATAATGGATGGATGGATAACTGGATATGAATGGCCAGACAGTCTGAGAAAGACCAATACTTTTTGATTATTCCTGTAATCCTAGTTAATTTGACTTGAAGTGAGGATTTAAAGTTTGGTATGCATGCTGAGCAGATCAGGAGAGCAGAAAAGGGAACAATAAAAGAAAGAAAATCATCAAGAACTCTGCAGATGTAACAGCAACCTGAAGCAGCTCTGCACCAGAACTTGAAAAGACTCATCTTCCATCACTGTATTTTCTACATAAGTACAGGGGTGAGTCAAAATTATGTTAACACTAATGGATTATTTTTATCTCGACCTCACCTTTCCAGGTCGATGGATAGGTCGTGGTGGAACATTGCCATGGGCTCCACACTCCCCTGATTTGACACCCTGTAATTTCTGGTTATGGTGAAGAAGCGTGTGTATAGCAGGAATGTTTGCGATATCAATGACCAGAAGGACTGTGGTATCATCTATTCCCCGCAAAATGTGTGTCTAGGCTTTAAATGGTGCTGTTTCTCGTTGGTTTTTGTGGGTTGAACATGATTGGAAACAGGTTGAGACATTCCTGTAAATTATCTTGCACATATGAAGTATGTTTTGTGAATAAATTGTTTCCGCCATTCAAATGTTAACATAATTTTGACTCACCCTGTATTTTTAATAAGACTATTTTCAAACACATTTCATAACCTTTTAGAACTTTTCTACTTTTGCTACCATTGGTGTCACTGTCTTTATTAATTTTGCTTTATAATAATCTTGGTTTTATACTGTTTAATTGTGTTAAGGTGTATTGTTAAAAACACCTGGTGGGGGTGACTTCCGTATTCCCATGGGATTAGCAGCTGACCAGATACTCTGGACCAGATACCTAGAAAAGCACCTCTGAAACCCCAAACTTATAAAAGGCAGACAGTCTTAACATTGTCGGCCCATCTCTCATGTGGCGTTTCTGTCTAAAGTTCTCAAGTGTGTTGTGGCCTTCAAACATGCCAGTTACTTTACATGTAATAAGATGATATCACCCCTTCTGTCTTGCTTGAGAACTCATCTTAGCTATGAAACTGCTCTAATTTGGGTAACTAATGGTGTGCTTATGGTAGCAGACTCTCGGCAAAATGCACATTAATTCTGTTAGACTTCAATGCAGCATTTGATTCTGTCAATTAGGATGGTCTACTGTCCAGAATGGAGAACATCCTGGGTATCCCTGGTACTGCCCTTCAGTGATTTAAGTCATATCTGGCTGTCAACCTGTTGGCCACTGCAGGTCCAGCTTAGTGCTGGCCACACAAGGAGTTCCTCAGGGCTCTGTTCTTGGCCATCTCCTCTTCTCTATCTACATACTTTCCCTTGGCTATATTACTCTTGGCTTTGGCATGTCTTAATGCAGGCAGGAACAGAGATTGTCCAGAGACTCATTAAAATGTTCACAAATACAACCAATAGTTGGACTTCACAGACAAGATGCGGTTTGCTTTTTAGGATTTTGGGCCTAAAAAGTCTGCAGACCTCCAATAAAGTGATGGACGGTATTGAGGAACAATTAAACCTGAGCAGTTGAAGGTGGAGGTGAAGTAGCAGAAGTCAGACGAGCAGCTTCATGAATGCCCCTCTGTCTGTCTCATTGGCCATTGAACTGGTCCAGTTGGTCTTTCAGGGCTTGTAGTCGGTAAGTCAATCACTTGTCCACACAGACATTTCCATAGATTTGTCCCTCAAGTTTGTCTCATCTCTTCCTCTTGTCCTCACTTCCTTCATCACTGCAGACTGTCCTCAGCCTCCTATTCACTCTCAGTTCATTGTCTTGGCCCAGTTGTGCAAGTTTATTGTTGACCCCAGGTTTGTCCTTGTGCTAATGCTTTCTTAACCACACATTAATATGAAAAGACCATAAACGTGTGCTTGTGGGTGTCAATTTGTCAGATTTAAAGATGTTCAAGAATTGTTCTGTAGATCCTCTGGTCTACTTTCTCTTGATTAGCTTTGAAGATTTCAGTTGCTGTTTGTATTTAAAAATAGAGAATCATTGAGTGACCAGAGTAGCACAGAGGTAGTGGAACAGGTGACCTTAATGGCGCATAGGGTACAGTTAGTCAGAAAATGCAATTCTACCTGGATATTTGATTGTCTGCTGGCATTTAGGAAGCTCGTGGCTGAGATGGGTGGGATTAAAATTAACAAAACAAGGATTTGTGAGGCTGGAGATATGAACCTCTGATCACATCAGCAAGCTATTGAGGAGCATGTGTGTTATGGTTCTGTTTGTTTATGTTCTGTATTCCCTGTTTATATTTCTTTATCATGTCTTCTTTGTTCAAGTATTTTGCATATATTTATTGCATTTATTTTTATAATGTGTATAATTGTTCAATTTGGTATATTTATGTTTCTATGTGTGTAGTCTGTTCTGATTAAAAACATTCTTTGTATTGTGGGCATGGTGGAACAGTCAGAGCAATAAAGCGACAAGAAATGAAATTCAACACACACACACGCTTATTTGCTGTTGGTCACTTACTTAAGTTTCTTTAATTTGCAGTTTTCACTCCTCAGTCCCTGACATAGCTGATCCACTCCTGAATTCTCCAGTTTCTTATTGCTGCTCAGGGTTAGTTCACTCAGGCATGAGTGTGGGGAAGAAAGAGCTAAGAAGAGAGCTGAAACACATGTGGAGGTGAGATCACATGACTCGAGCCTGTGGAAATAAAAGAGAGAATTGTGGACATGTGGACAGACAGGAAAAGTATTCCAAACAAACTTCAAGCTTGCTGGGACAAAGGCCGAGTCTTAACCGACTGTGCTGAAAGTCTTTACTCCTTTACTTTCTATGGGATCACCTTCTCGCTTCAGACGGAGTTCACATTTCCTGTCCTTCATGTTGACATAATGACTACAGGTGAATCCTGTAACATCACCGATAGACACTAGGAGGCACTGCTGTCACTGACCCTCGTGCCCTGTGGTGGACACTGGTGAAGGTGAAGGTCGTTTCTGTAGCTGCACCTATTTTGTAATTCTGAAATAAATCTGCATTGTCTACTGCTATTTAAGGACCAGAGCTGTGAGGCCAGATGGTTGATCAATCTCAGATGTAACAAATCCTAAATACAGACTAACATTGGTCAACTGTATGGCACATTATTTCACGTGTTTAGTAAATTTAAATTATCTTCACAAGTTAGAATCAGACTGGCTTCAAAATACAGAAGTGAAGTGCGGTCATCTCAGGACACCTGACAATTTAGGAGGTCACAGTTCAATGACACGCTATTATGACATTATTTTCCAGGAATTCCTCACATTATTACGTAGTGTCCTCCACCAGTTGTGGTTAGAGCCCCTCTTGACTGTGATGACCTAATGTGTCCTTGTGGTACCTCAGCTCTCAGTGTGGATGTCACCATCTGATGAAGAGCCCATGCCCACAATCAGACAGCCATCACTGATCACAAACACACTTGGGCCTCTCATCTCGGAAGACTAAATTCTCAATTTACATAAACAAGGTAGACTAAAGAGACATTCATCCTGCTTTATCAACCAATCCTCTAAAATGGATGCCTGCCAGGCATTATTCTGATCTCTCTGAACCTTCCTACTTGATATCTGCTCTCCTGATGTCCAATCTCTTCAGTCCTTCATCCTTCCTACTGACTCTTCACCCCTTTGTTTCCTGATTTGTCCTTCACTGTTTTGCTATCACATCTCACATTACTTTGTTTTCTCACTACTCACTTTCACTTCTGTCTGTGTTCTCATCTTTCTCCATTGTACCTTCATCATGTTATGTCCTGTTTCTTTGTCACCCCTGCTACCCTTCTTTCAAATGTCTTTATCCCATCATTCTGTTAACTGTTCACAGATGGACAAATGTCCTCCTGCAGCTGCTAACTGTCTACCCATCTCTGTTATTCTACATTATCAGTGAAAAGAGGAGTGAGGAGATCACAAGAAGGACAAAAAGATTCAAGGCTATCTCAGCAGTAGGGTTTATGGCATCCTAAATAGCATCACTTTAATAACAGCTGATAAGAGGCAGTACACAAAAACCTAAAGTGGAACAAGATTTCATCACAGCCCTTTGACCTGTGAAAAGACTCCCAGACAGGCAGTGACATGTCAGCTTGAGTGGATTAAAATAATTATGTGTGTAAAACTAAATAATCACTGCTGAGCCTGAGGAAGCTGAACATATAAAACAGTCCAGAGGTGGCTCAGAACCGTCAGCTAGTGGGTGTGTGTATGACCTGACAGACACCAATGTGCCAAACAGGCCAGGATCACAACTTGTGCTCCATATGCAACAGGCCTGAAGTGAGCCGAGAAAGGGGATAGATGAACATTATATTGGTGAAACTGACTTTGTTAATCTGCTATGAAGATTAAGGATATACCTGGCATTTTATACATTAAACTCCATCCACTCTGAAAGGTCTCTCCATGTTTGTATGTCTATTGTATCAGCACACTGAAACTTCTAAATTGGTTCTGTAAGATTGAGTGTGTGTGTTTGTTTCTGAGGGGACACACCACGATTGGCTTCTGTCTCAGACCAGAAATTGGCAGGAGAAGCTTTGATAAACAGTTTCAGAATGGATAAACAGGATCAGGATAAAAGAGAAATAGTTAGAAAATGTCAGGAAAGAGGACAACAGATAAGAAAGAGAACAACACAAGAATTAAGCAGAGACTTGGGTCAGAGAGAAGACAAAATGGAGCAGAAACTGGGAACAGGCTAAGAGAATCAGCAATGAGTCAGCATCCTGTAATGGGGATTTGATTTATAAAATCCAAGAACTCAAAAGGTTCATAGAACATCAGATAGAAGACTCAAAAACACAAATTACACACCTCACTGGCGTTACCAGGTTCAACTTCTGTTTGATTTTTTTTTTCATTTTACTATCTACATTTTGTTACTTGTTTTCTGGTTTCTTCTGGTTCTATCCTTATAAGGCATAAAGGGGTGTGTCTTTATGCTAATGATGTAAACAGAGAGGAGTTTGAGCTTTAGAGGCTTTTCAGATTTTCTTCTGTTCCAGATACGTATAATCAGATCGCACTTACACAGACACCATGTTTCTGATGTCATTTGAGCATTGGACAGAATTGTAGAGTACAAACACACAAATATCTATAAATGTTTATCAGTGAGACCCTAAGGGATTCCTCACCTCAGTGTGTCAAATTCATATTTTTTCACTCCTCGGCCAAGATCTCACACAGCTGGTCCACTCCTCAGTCCTCCAAGTTATCATCACTCACCCACAGACCAGTTTGGGGGTATTGTAGAGTAAAGAGAGCGGAGGAGACAGCTGAACAAAATCCAGAGGTGACAACACAGGAGTATAGATTGTAAAAATGAAGACAAGGAAGAACAGAAGGATTGACAAAGGCAGGCAGAGGGGCTCCTCCATGTAAACCATTAGTGTCTCCAGGTCTAACCCTTATCAAACAGTCTCAATTATGGAGAAGAAACTCAAACCTCCTCCATGTGTGATTCCTTATCAGTTCCAAATATGCCTCAGTAAAAGCACTTTTTTAACTCACATTGGATTAAAGTATCTGCTGAATGAACATAAATGTAAAGATGTTATATTCCAATAAATCAATCCAGTAAAACATTAGTTTAGATACTGCATTAATGACTTAAATACTGTCATGTAATAGGATCTTAAAAGAGGCTTCTTTTTGTCTTGATAACAATTACAATGCCTCAGTAAACCAGTCATACATCCTTGTGAGGTGTAGTATGTATACTAAAGAGCCCAGTGTTGTTGTTGGAGGGAGGCTTAGGGGCCTAAGCATGTAAAAACCCCAGGGGAAAATCCCCACTTCCCACCTCTTTGATTTTTATTAAGTGAAAATTGCGTGTGAAAATCACAGGAGGGACTAAGACCACAATCTCATCAAATTCTAACAATGCGCCTAAAAGAGCTTTGATACGCTGGTCAAATAACTTTACTTTGAATTTGAGGGATTGACAGGTCGGATATCGAAGCAATGCAAATCCAGGGAAAGCCACCTCTGACCATTCCAAAGAGAAGTTAATTTAGTAGGCTGTATTGCAGAGATGAATAACCACTTTATTGATTCTTTGTAAGTGACAGTGAGAAAGAAGCCTTTGTGAATTTCTTGTCACATAACTAATAAATGCATTTTTGCAGGACTTAAAGTGTTACCGTCAATCTCTGATGGCAGAGGGACTGCATCAATTGCTACAGTTCCATAATTCTTCATTGCAGACCTTCATATCACATAATGTCACCCAAAATGACATGAGTAGTAGGACCCTGATATAAAGAATGTGTCATGTGAATCTCAAAGAACAAGCATTAGTTTTTGTGCCAAATATTTCCACTGCACAGAAGATTACGTGAAGATCTAGATTTACTTCTTCACCATTTTGAATGGATCTCACTGATCAATTTTTGACTTTGAGTCCAGTTCAGAGGTCTGCTTGTCTTCTTGTCCACTTTGACACAGAAGATACAGCAGAAGCTCTACAGGATATCGACTGAGGAACCATCAGAGGGGATACCATGAGGACAGACCTCCTCTATGGGCAGAGAGCCACTGTGTCAGTCGGGGAAATATAGGGGGAGCTAGTGAGAGAAGTGTTGAAATGTCACTAAAGACATTAAGTGACATTTGATGGAGTCTAGTAGGTCTTCATAGCCCTAAATGTGTTAAAGAGGCTTCAGAGAATTACTATGACCAGTAGATGGCACCCTAATTTATAGGATCTGCTCTGACTCTTAAGAAAAGTGCCTCCATGCTCAGGGGTGTACAGTTAAAAGTAGTGGTGTTCTGATGGCATCCATTGCTGGCTCTTTTCAAACAAGAACAAAGCAGCAATGAAACACAGATGGTGACAGGGGGAAAGTTTGTGTAATAAATTAGTTATGTGGCTGAAATAATCGACACCTAGAAATATCAGAAAGGTGGAGAATCAGAAATATCACTAAACAAGACAATAAGCCAATTGAGGAATTACAGCACATCACAAATAAAGGAGGCCGCTCAATCTATGAAGAATGACCAGCCGTCGTTTGGAGCACCAGTGACTTGTTCATCTCTGACTATCCATTTTAAAGGACACACACACAGTTGATGTGCTGAGGCTGCTCTGAGACAACACTGAGAGGTGCTTGTGTTATCAGACATGGTTTCACTTGGCTATTTATCATCTTTAATGGCTTCTTTAAGAAGTGATTGTGAATTTTATTTTATTAAAGAAGGCATCACTGACTGTGCTGTTGCTAATTGTTCTAAATGTTTATCACGTTGTGTTGTTTTAGTGAATACTATTTTAACAGCTCCTGACTTCCAAAGTATTTTCATTGAAATATTAAGTTATATTGACCATATTTAGCCATTCTTATTTTATTGCTTTGTTTTTAATAGCATTCACTTCCGTTTGTCCACCATGACCCTGATTGGCGTTCACTTTATCGCTAGACTTCTCTTCTGACCACGTTACAGTTTACAGATGTGCCGAGCTCTCAGCCTAACAATTTAATTCTTTATTACATTTTCTCTTTGCTCAAGCAGATCATACCGAGTGTCATCTAAGGTCAGCCCAAAAGCCTCATGGTCACACCATGATCCTAACAATTACCACTAGAATGACGCTTAGGAATAATTAAACAAGCTTTGCTTCAGTGTTACACAGTGTTATACATTTGTAAAAGCCCCCGTGACCCTGTAGTTAGGCTGTAGCGGTTTGGATAACGGATGACTCAAGCAAATTACTATAGGACTTCTACTGACACAGACCCTGGGATTATTGTGCCACTGTGATGAGGAACAGCTGATAGAGTGACACACCCATGTGACACATCACAACAGTGACATCACTTCCTCTAGGGTGGGGGAGGGACTTGGAAAGTGAGTTCAGTACACAGTGGATTTAAGGACTTGAATGAAACTCCACTGAGTTTACAAACAATCAAATTAAACTAATGAAGGTCTTATTACTCACTTGAGATGTCTGCAGCACAGGAGACCCGGTGCCAGTCTGCTGACGTACTCTGGGGTGAGATGCGTCTCTGACAGGTCAAGCTGCTCGAGTTCTCCACAGCAGCTGATGACAGAGCCCAGCACAGCACAGTCCAGAGGAGACAAAGTTGTCTTAATAAAGTTCATCTTTAAATCCTTCCCAATGGCGTCTTTAATTAATTTCTTATTCTGAGTCTCATAGAGCCATTGACACACTCGTAGAGCCTCACTTTTGTCTTCTCCCCATAGCGCCTGTTCAGCTTTCTGCTTCACCCACTCCAGTACCCGCTTTGCTGTTTTCATCTGCAACTCCCCCATGACTCCCCTCAGTGTTTTAAACACAGAATCTCTGGCAAGTCCTGCCAGGAATTGAGTGAAAATCTCAAACCGGCCATCTTTACACGAGTCCAACTTCACAAGCATGTCCTCCACACCCTCTGATGGACTGAGGTAGAAGGAGCAGGCAGCCATGAACTCCTGTATGGTGAGGTGGAAGAATGTGTATGTCGTGTGATCCAGAGTGCTTTCTCCCTGTAAAATTTCCTTGAGAAACCCTGAGAGAAACTGAGAAGAAAAGACTGACTGTAGACCAAAGGTAGACATCTCAAACTTGTCATAAAACACAAGAGTCCTGTTGGCCACCCCATAATAAGCCATCCTTCCTAGTCTGATTAGAATCCCCTGCTGGTCTTCAGCTTCTCGCTTGTGATAGGTGAGGATATTGTGAAGAAATATCATAAAGAGCTCGGTGACAGTTCTAGGGGCAGCTCCACGCTCTTCTTCAGGTGTCATAAAGTGGTTTTTCAGCACAGAGCAAATAATCAGGCAGTATGAGGGGTTAAAGCACATGGTGTACAGCATGTCATTCTCCTCAACATAGTGAAAAGCCTCAGAGCCCAAATCAGTGTCACCAAAGAAATTCTTAAAATACATCAGTCTTTGTTCAGGGAAGAAACCCAGGATCTCTGCAAATCGATCAACTCTCTCCATCTCCAGGGACTCCAAGGCTGTTGGTCTGCTTGTGATCAGGATTGAACAGCCCTTCAGTAATGTCCTTTTGACCAGGCTGGTGACAAGGATGTGGACAGGAAAGTAGTCATTTGGCTTTGAGCAAAGCCGCTCTTGTGTGAAGTCCAGTTTGTGTTTGTATTCATCAAGACCATCAAATATAAAGAGGAGAGATTCAGGTTTCTGCAGGATTTCTGTTAGTTTTGGATCATTGAGATATTTATAATGCCTTACAATCAGCCTGGTCAGAGGCATCTGTGGCTCTGTCTCCGTGTCTAGTAGGTTGAGCTCCCTGAATTTAAATAGGAACACAAATGCAAACCTCTGGTACTGAGTGCCTCTGGCCCAGTCAAACATGATCTTCTGGACCATGGTGGTCTTCCCAATTCCAGCCACTCCACTGACCACTACAATGTGTGGGGCAGTCTCACTTCCTGGACTCCTCCTTAAAAGCTGTTCAGTCCAGATTCGCTCGCATTTCTCTTTTGTCCGTTCCTCCACCAGCTCTGCATGAGTCTTCCCCATGTCCACAAGTTCATGGTGAGTCTCACAGTAGGTCCTTTTGTACTGACCAATGACCATCAGCTCTGTGTATCGAGTCTCAAAGCCGACAGCCCAGTTGTTTGGATCACCAAGAGAAACCCGATCCTCCAGAATTCTTGTGGATTCATACACACCATCTCTGTGTGTCCTATGGAGGCCTGAAAGTCAAAATGAGAACAAGTGAGGAAACTGAAGAGTAGAAGAATGGACAAGCTAATGACTAGAAACAGGAGACCAGTGAGTTACCTTTAATACGAGTATGAATGGGAAAAGGCTGGTGGCTGGCCTGAATGACCTTCAAGAGGTTTGGTCCTGTAGAGACAGCAAGAGACGGAGGAAACAATCACAACATTTGATGGGGTGGGCCTGAAGAAGGGGCCTGAGTTGCCTTAAAAGCTTGCATATTGTCATCTTTTTGCTTGCCTTCTCACTACACACAAATGTAAGTAATTATACTATCAGGTATCTGCAAAAAAAACATAAAAGAACTAAAAGACTGCTGCTAATGTGGACTTTGGTTGGAGTACACCAGTAATGTGTGTCAATGTTGTAAGGCCTGTAATTGTCCAAGAAAGAAGACCTGAGAGGTGACTGACTAGACAGCATTAGGCACAGCAGACATATTGTGTTTCTATTGTGTTGAAGAAAGCACAAAGTGAAATATTAGAGAAAACAGGAGCTGTCCACTGAGGCCACACAGGAACAATAAGCTTCATGTGAAGTTGATGGTGAAACTTCTGAAAAAAAGACAAGATGGATGTAAACCAGAGGGGGAAATAAATCTGCTAATCCCAGAATGAATTAGGAAAGTGAAAATGAAGACAACGCTAATGTTTACACACATGTACTGAAGGGAGTTCTAAGATCAAATAGGGCAAACACAAAGGAATCCGTGACTTTTAGATAAAGTATACAGATATTACTGAATGTTCAGGTATGTTGTCAGCTTGTGAAGTGCAGAAGGAGTCAAACGGGTGATGATGATAGGTGGCACAATTTGTACAGCAGTATGGTGCAACCACTTACCCCTTTACAGACTTTTAACAGATTTTAAATAATCCAGAGTGTATTCTTTCTCTGCTCCACTTGCTGCAACACATTTTAGGCTACTAGTGTCTTGAACAGTTCTATGTATGTATGTATGCTGCAAGATTGAATTCCGTCTTTTTTAGCATGTCAGGGCCTCTGTAGAGATTGCTGTGATATATTCCTTTTTATGGGACCACTTATCACAGAAGACTTTGTTCATTTCTTTTTCCCTCATTTGGATTTAGCTGGCATTGGATTGTGCATTTAGCATCTGGACATCTTTGCCGATTGTTCTTCTTGCTTGATCCGCTGCACAATCTAGAACTGGATTTTGATGAAATACAGAAGGTTATTGAAGTTCACGGGTTTGTGTTATGCGTTGTGTTTTGTGTAAGTGACATTCCATGAAGTAAAGAGTTATGTGACACATGTTGTTTGAAGTCATTGTTGGAGACATGTTGTTGTGGTTTGTACATATGATAATCATAATATGTGTTGTTGAATTCATGTAAAAGATATTGGGAATTGTTTGTGTAAACGTTTATTATTATAAGTGTTCTTGGGATTGTGAGACGTGATCGTGTATTCATTATCTGCGGTTTATTTGCAGCAGATTTAAAGAACATGTGTGTAAATGTACAAGATGTATATATCTGGGGGGTTGGGGGTGTTAAACAAAATGGTATGGGGCTTTGTAAAATATGGAAGTTTTTATTTATTTTTTTTGAATGGTATGCGTTTTAAGTTCTGCTGTGTGTTTTTTTTTTTTCCTTTTATCAGACAGTCATTGTAAATCATAAGGAACAGAACCAATTTACATAGACACATAAAAGATAAAATCAGAGGAACTGAAGAAAGTGTTGGTGTTCACAGCTATCAGTGGTGGACCGGACAGCAGTGTATCAACAGGACCACAGACAGTAACATTGTGTTTTGTGTTCTTGTGTCCCTCCCTCCATTTCCCTTCCCTGTGTCCACACATTCAATGGTAGTCTGTCAGGTAAGACTCCATTAACTCACCGGCCTCCGTCACCTCTTCCAGTATTCTTGTCATGTTTGGTGATGGAAATCTCACAAGTTCTTCAGCCAGTGCCTCCCACATGCTCACCAGTCTTGCTTTGTCCATCTTCATTATGTCACTGATGAAGGACTCCACACCTGCTCGCCCATCACATTCTTCTTTGGCTTTAAATCTCTGAAAGAAAAGCGAGTGACCAGAGGGTCAGTTTAGAGATGACCACTAGAGGAGAAGAGCAGTGCAGTCAATCTGGTTTGATGACCTCATAATAACAGGATGATCTGCTATAGATGGACAGGCAGTTTCAGGCAATTCTCCTGAGCTCACCATCTCTGCTCAGTTTCCAGTATCACATACTAACAGAGAGACCCACCTACCTTAGCCTCAGCATTGGTGAGGATGTTCTTGGTTGCCAGGTTCTGAAGGATACTTGTGATGTCGTATTCAATCACGTAGCTCAAGTAGGGCTTGTAGTATTCTGTGATCTTGAGGAGATCCTCATGAGAGAACAATTTTATAACATTAGGAAATGTCTTTGTCAAACCTGAAATGAAAATAGAAAAGACAAAAATGAAGAGCTGCTGCAACAGTGGGGGCTCAGGGGTCACAGGTCAGTCTCACATGACTGCTTAGCTGGCCTCAATTTACCTAGTAAATAAGTATGAGCAGTGGCCATTAAAATTTATTGTGAGCAACCATTTGTTAAATTGTACAAGATAAAGAATTGAGGGTACTTATGTCATTTAAAATTTAGGTCAGAGTCAATATTAATCAGAATACCAGGACAGCATTTTTTCATTTAAGAAATATAAGAAAAAAGTTAGACATCAACCGATTGCAACTAGTGAAAAATGCAGCTGCTAAAATCTTAACTAGGAAAAGTAAATGCGAGCACATCTCTCCAGTTTTGATGTCACTACATTGGTTACCTGTGCCATTTAGAATGGACTTTAAAATACTCCTTATAGTTTACAAAGCCTTTAATGATCTCCTCCATCTTACATTTTAGAATACCTTTCACCTTACACTCCAAACCATAACCTTAGATCTTCAAATGAGCGTCCGCTTAAAATTCTAAGAGCTAAACTTAAAAGTGGTGGTTAGGTAGCCTTCTGCGGTTATGCACCTAAAATCTGGAATAGCTTACCGATAGAAATTTGCCAGGCTAATACAGTGGAGCACTTTTAAAAAACTGCTAAAATCTCATTATTTTAACAAGGCTTTCTCATAGCTTCATTTTAGTTTAACCCCGATATTCTGTATATGCATTTATTTTTTTCATGGCTCCGAAATCCATACTAACCCCAACTTTCTCTGCTGTTCTTTTACCACTGTGCCACCACCACCAGATCAAAGCACCATGCAGTCCCTACATTGATGGACTGAACGTCAGAGGTCTACATGACCATCATCATCAAGTTCTTCCATGAGAACCCTGAATACAATGAGGACTGATTGAGATCATTTATGTTAGGCAGAATGCCTAGAGGGGACAGGACAGTCTCATGGCCTCGGAACCCCTGCAGATTTTGTTGTTTTTTTTCTCCAGCCGTCTGGAGTGTTTGTTTTGGTTTGGTTTTTCTGTCCTCCCTGGCAATCAGACCTTACTTTTTATATTTTTTTTCTTTCTTCATCCTGTGACACACTTTGAGCTACATCATTTATATGAAAATGTGCTATATAAATAAATGTTGTTGTTGTACAAGGTCTAAATAAATCTAAGGCAGAAGGTGGCATAGCTGTACCTAACTTTTCATTTTATTACTGGGCGGCAAATATAAAAACTATAAAAACCTGGATATTGGCACAAATAGATGAAAAGACACAGGCTTGGTCTGCAATAGAAATATAATTCTGTAGTACTTCTTTATTTTCCTCGCTTTGTACCCCAGTAAGTACATGTCAGCTCCAATATACTAAGAACCCAATTGAGCTTCACTCACTCAGAATATGAAACCAATGCAGGAAGCATTTTAAGATAAAGAAGCTTTTATATGTGACACCTCTGCAGAAGAACCATCTTTTTCCACCCTCTCAAACGTATGTAGTTTTTAACGTCTGGAAAACATTTGGGATTAAATCACTTAGACATCTGTACATACATAACGTTTTCACATCCTATGAACAATTACACTCCAAATTTAACTTTTAAGCAACACATTTCTTTCACTACCTTCGAATTAGAAACTTTGCTAAACAAAACTTGTCCAATTTTCCTCACCTCCTACTTCTATTCCATAAGACATACCGATCAGTCTTGAGGACTCGGACAACATTTCCATAATATATAAAAGCATTTCAAAGTCCCTCCCTTTCAAAGATCCAAGAGTACAGTGGGAAAAGGATCTCTCACTCAACATCTCGGAAAAGGAATGGAAGGCAGCAATGCATAGAATTCATTTGAGCTCCATATGTGCAAAGCATTCAACTTAAAATTATATAATCGAGCACATATGTCTTGTTTAAAATTGTCCAAAATGTTTCCTGGGCGAGATATAACCTGCAATTAAGATTGCAATCAAGTTCCAGCCTCATTGGGCCATATGTTTAGGGCCTGCACCAATTAACATCATTCTGGACCAAAATCTTTAGATGCCTTTCAGACAGCCTCGGTGTCACAATCCCTCCTAATCCACTAACAGCTGTGTTTGGTGGGCTCACAGAGGGCCTTAAAATGGTCAAGGACAAACAAACTGCAATTGCCTTTACTTCACTATTGGCACGTAATAGACTTATCTTGCTGAAATGGATAAATGCTAACTCACCTCTTTTAGTCAGTGGGCAACTGATGTATTATCTAAAATTGGAAAAAATCAAATTCTCACTTAAGAGGATCTGTACAAAACCTTTTTTAAAACTTGGCAGGATCTAATGAATAACATTTTAGAATAAGCATTTAAATTGAAGAAGTTAATTCTCTCCCTTCCTTTTTATTCTACTTATTTTGATTCATTTATTTATTTACATATTTTTTCTATTATTAAAGTTTTGTACATTGTGACACCATCGGAAGGAGCCTATTCGTCACAGCAACAACTACTCCCCGGACAACCATCAGAGCAACCAGGCCAATGAAAGGTGTACCCATCTACAGAAATCTTGCTGTCCAAGGTCTGCGCAACTCAGAGAGTGCCGCCACCGAAATGCAGAGTTTACAAAGCTTCTCAGACAGCAGAGGAAGATGATCATCATGCCAGAGAGACAAGTCGATACCCGCACCTATCCAGATGGGCTGCCTCAAATTGGGACCCATGTGCTGCCGTGTAGAGGGCGACACCTCAGCACCACACCAGTTCCAATCCCTAACAGGCTTTCCCCACATTCTCTTCATAATGCGAGGAGTCTTCCTATGGGTGGTTGCAGCACAGCAACAACTGTGGAGTGCAGAAAGGAGTCCTGTCGGTCGTTTCAGAGCTGCATTAATTTTTTTTTTTTAAACAGTGGCTGGAGTGCCAATCCTGGCACTAACCCTAAGTTTTCCCTGCAAGTTGTAGAACTGCTCACAGGGGAGATACAGTTGACCATTATATCAAGAACAGGATTAAATGGGTTAAAAGAAAAATAAACAAGTCTGAAAATGTCATGTTATGTGTGAGAAATGAGGTGCAGAGATTTCTTTGTCTGAAATATAGAAATATTTAATGTTGTTGGTACCATTTAAATTGTCAAAGCAATTGTTGAAAATACATTGTGCACATAAAACCAGAAATACCTTTGGTATAAATTAATAAATCTCTAAAATGATTTGGTGAAAATATTACAAAGGATTTTGATTATACATATTTGGCATAATCAAAACGCCACCATATTTGTTTAGAAAACTGCTTAAAAGATATGTCAATACTTCCCTTGAAAGTCTAATCAGGTTTCAAGGGTAAATAATAAGAGATTAATTATCTCAAGAACAAAAATGCTACAGGTTTTGGATTGTGTGCGAGTGTGTCAGATTGGTGCTTTTATAACGGTATAGTTGTTCGTGTTCACTTTATGTAAATTATGTATAAGGAGACCAATTTTAGGTAAATATTTAGGAATAAGATACTAACATTGTTAAATACATTTATATACAGAAAGTAGTTGGGTAACTAGACGAAAAGTTTAAAATGTCTATAAAGAATTAGTGAGGATGGTAGTACAATGTTGCAGTGAATAGCACTGCTGCCTTGAAAGAAGAAAATGGTGGTTTAAGTTTGAATATTTTCTGTGTAGAGTTTGCATGTTCTCCATGTGTCTGTGTGGGTCATCACCTGGTGCTGGATTTGCTCTGGCTTGTTTGTGTGCCCTTAACTTCTAGTGGACAGGCATACTGTTCACACTGTGTTCCATGCCGAGATATGCTGTAACATTAAGGGTAATGGATAAAACAAAACATGAAAACATGTTTAACTAACAAAATATTTTTGAAATAATTTAAAGGGCTTTATGCAGGTAGAGATACAAAATGCATTCTATGAATTACCCATTAATCTCTGACATAGATACTGTAGATACAAATGATTTTAAAACCTGATACTAATATATCTACAGAATTGTAAACATACCTGAACAATATTCTTTAGATTGGAAAAATAAGAAGGGAATATGGAACTTTACTGTTTTAGTTTACTTGATCTCTTTTCTAAAACTAATTAGTGAAAGTCAAGCAAAATGACACCTTTTATTGGCTAGCTAAAAAGATTACAATATGCAAGCTTTTGAGGCAACTCAAACCCCTTCTTCAGGCAAGATGTAATATAGAAACAGTTCCCTGTGTTTATATATTAATTTTTTACATTTAAGATTTCTCACTTAAAAGATTTACCAATGTTGTTTCTTGTCCTAGTGTGTACATAAACACAGGGAACTCCAGTTCCTGTATAACATCTTCCCTGAAGAAGGGACTCGAGTTTCCTCAAAAGCTTGCATATTGTAATCTTTTTAGTTAGCCAATAAAAGGTGTCATTTTGCTTGACTTTTCACTACATTCATAATGGCTAATGTGGAACAACACCCTAGTACTACTAAAACTAAATTATAAATTAGTGGCTGTGAATTTCTTAACTTCTGCTTACAGTGCTGGCTGATGTGTTCACAGGAGGTTACTGATGCTTCATTGCCTTCCTTTAACTCCTGGCTCCCTTGCATTGACCAATCCACATCTTCAAAGGGTACAATGAACAATTAATATAGAAAAAAAAAATTGCACTTTAAAATAATCGATTGGAATTTTCTTAATTTCTACAAGAACCTCCATAGAGAAGGATTCCTGAAGAGGGGATGACACCTATCACAACAAACATAGGACACAAGGCATGAGCAACACCTGGACAGGACACCAGTCCATCACAGGGTGAACACACTCACACACCACACAGATCTAGTAATCTTCACACTATTTTAATTTCTCTTTCTTTTGGCTTTGCTTCCCATACTTGGACCTTTTTGTGTTATCTGCAGGAGAGTTCCAATATTTGTCTCTTGTCTCTATTATATTTATGGGACTTGGCTCAGTTTTTCCTCATTGATACCCTGTGGCTCCTCTAGTAAAATATAAAGCAAAATTGTCACAGACGTCAAAGGGGGGATGGGTGTGCAGTGATTAACATTGTGTTTAAAGAAGTGGAGATTAATTTCCCTTTGACGCTTACTTTCATAGCAGTTTAAGTATTGCAAAACCAACTAGATGCCCCTTTATTTAACATTTATTTAATACTATGAGTATTTACTTGCTGTGATGGAGATGCTTTTCAATTGAGTGGAGACCACAGCAGTAGCAAAATTAGTCAAGATACAAGCAAAAATCAGATTAAAATGGCCAACTGTTTCATTGGTAGTGTTAATATTATTATTAGCGGCCTTTAGCTCAATCATGAGCCATGGCGACTTGATGGATGAACGATCTGTAGGAAAATCGATCATGTGCAAGTCTAGATAGTTCCACCAGGGTCTTCTCCGCCGTTATTGTAATTGTGTCAAGCCATCGAGTTGTTGGTCTTCCTCTTCGGCTTGTCCCTTCTGTTCTTCCGACCATCATGTCCTTCTCCAGTGACTGCTCTGTTCGTAAAATATGTCCAAAGTAGGCGTTGTAGCTTGGTGATCCTTGACAGGAGTGACATGTCCAGCTCGATTTGTTCCAAAAGTGATTTGTTCACTCTTCTGGCCGTATATGGTATTGTTAACATCCTTCTCCAGCACCACACTTCGAAGGTGTCAATTCTTCTTCTATCTTGTTTCTTTATAGTCCAAGTTTCGCATCCATAAGTTACAACAGAAAAGACCAAACTATAAACGAGCCATGTCGTCAATTGTGAAATGTTCCTTGATTTAAAAACCTCGTCCTGTGACTTCATTGTTGGATTTGCCCATAGCTATTCTCCGTTTGACTTCCAGTGTCGTTGCTGCATCTTGAGTGATCATCGATCCAAGTAGGTTGAAATCCTTCACAAGTTCCAAATCATTGCCGTCCATCTCAAATGTATCCTGGTCGTATCTAGCAGTAATCAATAAATTTGTCTTTGTGTTAAGTAGCAGTACCATGTTCGAGTTTTCCAGTTTGACACTTCGTAATAAGTCTTTCATTCCATCTGCACTTGTTATCAATGTTGTATCGCCTGCTTTATCTAAGACTGTTGATGATTCGTCCAGCAATTTTGATTGCTTCTTCTTATTCTTTAAGTCCAGCCTTCCTGAAAATGGCTTGTGTGTACAAATTGAAGCGAAATGGTGACAGGATATAGCTTTGTCTGATGCCTCACTCTACTCTGAGCCATGCCGTGTCACCATGTTCCATTCGGACTGTTGATTTTTAATTGATGTAAAGGTCCCTAATGAAGCTGATCAGATGGTTTGGCACACCCATATTCTTCATGGTAGTCCGAAGTTTCTGTTGATCAACACAGTCAAAGATTTTGCTTGGCTCTAATCTTTGATGTCAAAAGTTCATGATAAGTTCCACAGTCAGCTCCTGGCCTTGTTTTCATGGTAATAATAGACTGCTTCCATTTTTGGCAAACACATAATGTAGTCAACTTCAGTACGCGAGCAATTTGCCATGTTTATGTTTAGACCTGGCAGATTTGATTGCATATTCTGTTCATGCCAATTCCTTGTGTCACATGGTCTGTTCACACATAACCTGTACAGGGCTAGAGTAGTATAATGGATCAGTTATTTAAACTAGTTTTGATAGCTACACGCATTCCTTTAAATAACATCTGCATTTTAAAGTTCAAAATTATTCTTTACAAAACGTGTTGCAGTTTGCCAAGTGTTATAAGATAGAGTCTAAAACATGAGAAAGGTGTGAGGCCTCCAAAATAACTTACTATAGCAGGCCACTAGGCAGCCCCGATGAGACTCACCTAGTCCAATGTACTCCAAACTACACCTTTAGCCTAGCTAAAAAATGGAGTAACAACAACTGTTCACAAATTAACAATGTTTAAAAATGCATCATTATTCAAAGAATCTTGTATATAAATGTCTATATGTGGAAGTGTGTGTGTCAGTCCAGCCTGGAAGTGAGAGGTGGAGTTGGGGTAAGGGCTCCGCCTCCGAAGAAATGGACAACTTGCTTAGCCGCTAATAACACTAGCGAAGCCAGCACGTCAGCAAAATGAAACCTCCGAAGAAACAGACACTCGCTTAGCCACTAACATCGGCAAACCGGTATCCTTTTTACTTTTCCTCCCACCGCTGATGCACAAATGCAAGCACATCGGCAATCAAATCCTCCTAGGAGAGAGATGCCCAGATTAGCTCCTTTCAATTACCTGACATCTCTACATTTCAGTTCATTTTCTGACGATTTCAATAGTTTCTATGACCCCGGGCTTTTTACGGCACAAGCTTACAAGGCTAGTATGGAAATAATAAGTAAAGATCCAAAGAACAAAAAGGGGTTGCCAAAATACAATCCTAAAGTGAACACATTCTGAAACACAAATTCAGGAGTAGAATCCATATAAAATGCCACTTTAAGGTGTCAGTACACAACTATAGACATAATAGAAAATAAAATATGACAAAACACACAAGTTCAAGCTGATACATAACACTACGGCTACAGTTTTTGTTTTAATAATATTTACTGAAAATTATTGCATTCAGCAACGTGTGCTCCTCGGCTACCCCTTAGCTTTGTCAGGGATCATTCTGCACTGCATTCTCTCAAGTTGTACTATACAGGAATTGCTTACCTGTATAGTCAAATCTACACTGGCTAGCAGTCCTATTCCTAGAAGTCATAAATACTTTCTGACTTCATTAATGGTGCTCTCAATCCTCTTTGTTGCAGGCTCCAAAGTATTAAGAACTGACTTTAGTGTTTTCACTGACTGAAGTTCATGCAGGTCGATCCGGCCCTTGGGTGGTTTTGCCTGCTGTCAGATGGAACTTCTGTTGTCTGATAGCCTGTCAATGGTTGACCAGCATGTGCCCTTTCTGCACAAACTCTGTTGCATGCATTGAGGCATGGGAGGACTTGGAGTCTAGATGGTACTTTTCCTGACCAGTCTGTTCCATCTAATCCCATTTACTGATGTTTTTCAGACACTTTTCCCAGACCTCACTTAACCCCAGTCTTTTTTTTGGGGTCTCTTTTCAGCGACTGCAGGACTTTGCAGGGGCAATCTAGCTGTCGTGGTCTTCTAGGTTCTTGCGGCCATCCTGCCAAGAAGCTGAAAATCAAAATGGACAGTGCGCCACAGTCTTGTCATTTAGAGTTAGATTCTGCTGTGTTTTTTATGTCATTATCCAGCGGTTTTGGTTACTCAACAGTCCATATCTTGATTTGGCCGACATTGAGACTAGCTTCATCAAGGAAACCGTAAAGCACATCTATGGCTGAGTATCTGATGGACACTCTGACTTCATAACCACCCTACCCCCCAATCTTGGTCAGGTATACAGTCAGTACTGCTGGTGTATAGTCACAAGGGATAGGGTTTCGATCAAAAAAATTTTATATATGCAGTATTCTGGCCAGGAATCCTGCTGCTAATGCCAACTGTGACCACAAGGGGCTCCACTGATATAACTGACCAACACTGTTCAGGGTTTAAATAGAGTCACCTTATTTGTACCTTATAAATGACACAGTCACAGATTGCACAACCAAAGACATTCACAGTTTCTTTCCTCTCCATCCACTCCTCCCATTAAACTTCATCCTCTGCCTCCCAAATCTGTGGCATGGAGGCTCCTTTTATGTCACACCAGGGTGTACTTCTGAAGCCATGGCATAGAATGACAGAAGCTCCCCAAAGTAGGGAGAACTTCTCTTGGCAGCACCTTCTGGCCGCACCCAGGAACACTGAAAGGGTTGTTCGTACCATGGAACCCTGTGGTTGTCCAAACTGGGACAATACCAGTGTGGCACTGCCACCTCTTGCAATGGGGAATACTGTCATGGTCAGTTATGTGATTGCGCCAACTAGGACAGGACCCGCTAGCTATCTCTGGTCAGGTTGCATCTCCAATGTGGTCCATCCTTTATGAACACCCGGCCAGGTAAGGTGTTCCATTCAGGAACTTACGAGGAAGAACCACCTGCAGCTCAAACTTAGCAAGAGTTAATGCTTGAAGTGAGCACCGAGTCTGGACATCTATGTTAAAAATCGAAGCACCTATTTAAAGTGTCAACACAGAGAACTGGAAAATCTTCAAGAATCTTTAAGGCAAGTCTCCAACCAACCCCACCCCTCCCCAAATCGATCAATTCTCATTGTCTAAAGACGATATTCTATGTTTTTCCAGCCCCTGTTATTAGAATGTTGATTTATCTCTGCATTTAAATGTCTGTCTCTTATCGCAATTAAAAGAGCACCACCAGTAATTTAATTTTATTTCAAGCACTGACAAGACTAAAGAGTTGGAATACTGGGAGTGGTGCAGAGCTACGAGTACCTGGGGGTTCACATAAACATCAAACTGCACTGGGCCTGTACAAGAAGGGCCAGGGAAGACTGAACTTCCTGAGGCGACTCAGGTCTTTTGATGTGTGCAGCAAGCTGCTAGAAATGTTCTTCCAATTCATAGTAACCGGTGTGTTCTTCTATACTGCAATCTCAAGGAGAAGCAACTTGAGCTCAAAAGAAGCACACTGCATAAACAAACCTATCAAGAAAGCCTGCTGCATCACAGGGCACACCCTGAGCATATTGGAAGCTGCTGTGGAAAAGAAGATGGTGGATGGTGGTACCTTGAGATAAGAGTTTAATTCATTCCATGACCGAGCTCATAAGTCAAAATGCTCATATCTCAAAACAATTTTACCCATTGAAATAAATAGAAATGTGATTAATTTGTGTCATGCCCCAAAAAACCACCCCAATTTTTTGTTAAAGGTTTTCAACATAAGAAAAATGTATTTATAATGAACAAATATTGTATACAAACAAAATAAAACCTAATACATAAAAGAGAATCTAAAGAAATAAACAGATGTTGGAGGAGCCGATTAGCGTATTGTAATGTAATGTTTTTTCTTTCACTTCACTTTTGCTTAACTTAATTTTCTTCTTCACTAGATTTATTTTTATTTTTTTTCCCTTTTTGCCATGCTTTCGTCACTTTCATTCTCAGGGCGTTTCAATAGAAACCTGTCCAAGGAGCTTTGTTCAGTCCTCCCCTTTAGAATGTTTTTGAAACGAGTTAGGCAAGTGTCATGAAATAGCGCGGCTGCACGACCAGTTGTAGCGTTTTCAGGGTGTTTCTTTTCTTTAAAGTTCGAAACTTTTTCCCACATTGCCAACACCTCCTTTTTTCTCACTTGAAGAGATAACCTCCTCCGCCTCTGGCTCCTCTCCTGCAGAACCTCCATATGTTGTTGCAGTCTGTAGTTCTGTCAGCTCCTCCATCATCAGTTCCTCAGAATGTGTGGCGACAAGCTCTTTGATGGCTTGTACTTAGAATTTTGGCTCGTAACTCAAGGCAAAAAAATCGACCTAGTGACGGCTCGTATCTCAAAAAACTTGGACGTTGGGGCACTCGTATCTCAAGGTACCACTGTACTTGGATTGTGGAATTATTTGAACAAGTTATTTGAACTGTGGCCAAGGATGTTACCACAAGAGCCAACCAAAAGCCCTGGACGATGAGATAAGTGCACAAGCTGCTCAAGATCAGAAATGCAGGAATTCAGATATGGAGACAAGGCCACCCTCAGGGTGACCAGAGCCAACCTGTCTCACGCTATAAGGAAAGCTAAGTGGGCATGCGCGCAGAGGATTAACAAACAATTCAGCAGCACCAGAGACACACGTCGTATGTGGCAGGGCGTTCAGACAATTACAAACTACAAGCCCAACACACACAGCAGCAATGGTGATGCCTCCCTTCCGGATGAGCTGAACAACTTCTTCGCATGGTTTGAGGCGCAGAACAAAGACCCTGCGAGAAAAGCAACACCTCCCTCCACTGACCAGGTACTCTGTCTCTCCATAACTGATGTGAAGAGGACTCTATCCAGAGTCAATCCACGCAAGGCTGCAGGACCTGACAACATACCTGGTCGTGTGCTCAAAAAATGTGCCAGTCAACTGGCTGATGTCCTCACAGACATCTTCAACACATCTCGGAGCCAGTCATCAGACCCAGCATGCTTCAAGTCAACCACCATCATACCAGTGCCGAAGAAGTCATCCGTGACAAGCTTGATTGACTACTGACCAGTTGCACTCACGCCAATCATAATGGAGTGCTTCAAAAGGTTAGTCATGTCACACATAAAGACTAATCTCCCTGCCTCCCTTGACCCTCTTCAGTTTGCATACCGCCCAAACAGGTCAACTGAGGATGCCGTATGTTCTGCCTTTCACCTCTCCCTGACACATCTGGATTAAAAAAAGACACATATGTCAGGATGCTATTCATAGACTTTAGCTCTGCCTTCAACACAATCATCCCTCAAAAGCTGGTTGTA
>JANRMT010062791.1:211608885-211724559 GCA_026402145.1 Polypterus bichir lapradei
CAGCCTTCTACCTACACGGGAAGTTGGAGAATTAGTGATGAGTCAGTCAGTGAGTGAGTGAGTGAGTGAGTGAGTGAGTGAGTGAGTGAGTGAGTGAGGGCTTTGCCGTTTATTAGTATAGATTGTGATCGTGACAGAGAATAAAAGTGAAGAAAAAAAAAAAAAAGGTAACTTTCACAAGTCCTACAAATGCACATCGTCTGTTACAGACGCAAACCAAATGTACACTCACCTAAAGGATTATTAGGAACAATTCAATTTCTCATTAATGCAATTATCTAATCAACCAATCACATGGCAGTTGCTTCAATGCATTTAGGGGTGTGGTCCTGGTCAAGACAATCTCCTGAACTCCAAACTGAATGTCAGAATGGGAAAGTAAGGTGATTTAAGCAATTTTGAGCGTGGCATGGTTGTTGGTGCCAGACGGGCCAGTCTGAGTATTTCACAATCTGCTCAGTTACTGGGATTTTCATGCACAACCATTTCTAGGGTTTACAAAGAATGGTGTGAAAAGGGAAAAACATCCAGTATGCGGCAGTCCTGTGGGCGAAAATGCCTTGTTGATGCTAGAGGTCAGAGGAGAATGGGCCGACTGATTCAAGCTGATAGAACAGCAACTTTGACTGAAATAACCACTCGTTACAACTGAGGTATGCAGCAAAGCATTTGTGAAGCCACAACACGCACAACCTTGAGGCGGATGGGCTACAACAGCAGAAGACCCCACCGGGTACCACTCATCTCCACTACAAATAGGAAAAAGAGGCTACAATTTGCACGAGCTCACCAAAATTGGACAGTTGAAGACTGGAAAAATGTTGCCTGGTCTGATGAGTCTCGATTTCTGTTGAGACATTCAAATGGTAGAGTCAGAATTTGGCGTAAACAGAATGAGAACATGGATCCATCATGCCTTGTTACCACTGTGCAGGCTGGTGGTGGTGGTGTAATGGTGTGGGGGATGTTTTCTTGGCACACTTTAGGCCCCTTAGTGCCAATTGGGCATCGTTTAAATGCCACGGGCTACCTGAGCATTGTTTCTGACCATGTCCATCCCTTCATGACCACCATGTACCCATCCTCTGATGGCTACTTCCAGCAGGATAATGCACCATGTCACAAAGCTCGAATCATTTCAAATTGGTTTCTTGAACATGACAATGAGTTCACTGTACTAAAATGGCCCCCACAGTCACCAGATCTCAACCCAATAGAGCATCTTTGGGATGTGGTGGAATGGGAGCTTCGTGCCCTGGATGTGCATCCCACAAATCTCCATCAACTGCAAGATGCTATCCTATCAATATGGGCCAACATTTCTAAAGAATGCTTTCAGCACCTTGTTGAATCAATGCTACGTAGAATTAAGGCAGTTCTGAAGGCGAAAGGGGGTCAAACAAAGTATGGTGTTCCTAATAATCCTTTAGGTGAGTAGGTGTGTACTGTATAATATTAACAATAAGAGCAGCTCACTACTGAAAATGGCAAACATAGGAGGCAGTCAGGATCGAACCGGGGACTCTTGATTGCAAGTCAGCAAATCTTACCGCTACGCCACGGAAGCTGTTGTCTTATCCTTAAAACTTTTGTGAAAGTGTTTATTTGATCTTTGGACTTCAGGCTTCACACATTATATAGTTTATGGCAACGTTTTTGTCATTTATAGTTTTTTGTCATTTACATCAATGTCCTGCTCCACTGACAGACTGAGGAGATCTTTCCTCCACCACACTATGCGACTCTTCAATTCCACCCGGGGGGGTAAACGTTATTCAAAATTATTGTCCGTTTTACCTGCATTTTTATCACTCATTAATTTAATATTGTGTTTTATCAGTATGCTGCTGCTGGAGTATGTGAATTTCTCCTTGGGATTAATATCTAATAAGTATCTATTTACTACTAAAATATGAAAAACCTTTTCTGTTTTAACAATGTGTTTACACAGATTATTATAGAAATGGAACATACATGAAATGCATTTGTTCTATATAACGATCTATTATTTCCACTCTAAAACTCCAGCACTTCACTCCCAGATAATCAATCAAGGCACGAGCTGGGAGAAGTTTGTGCACGTTCTGCGGCTGTGGGGGGATGGAATAGCAGGCTGCATGCTGCTTGTCTTTATCAACACATTTACAGGACAAAAGACGCTGACGGAGAGGTGTGAACGAACTTAAGGTGGGCCGGATCTCCAAGTTTTATCGTAGGCTCTGGTAATTCTAGTGTTAAACTAAATGGATACTGTATTAATTTAGCAAACATGAATAACTAATTCCACCAGTCAATGTCCGCACTAACTCCTCTAAGTCAGCACTCACTGATCAGCTGATATGAGGACCACTTGAGCCCACACATACACTTCAATGTCATATGAACTTTTCTGTATAGCAGATCAGGAGAAAACATAACCTCTGACAAGAAAAAAGCTGTAAAAATTGGAAATCAAAATCCAAATTCTAGTAGCAAATGTGAAGTCACAAAGAGCAAATCACAAAAACAAGTTTCCAAATAGTGAGTGATACAAGAAAGGAGTCCATCCACAAAAAAAAAAATCATAAATAAATAAAAGTTTGAGGTGTGGCTTTTAAACAGTTTTGAAAGAATTTTTTTAAATTCAAAAAGAATATTTCCAGGTTTCTCTCACCAGACAGATCAGCAATTTCTCTATCAGTTCTTCTCTTCCTGGTGAAAAGTTTAACAAATTTCTTACTGAAGTCTTCAAAACTCATTTTTAGATTTTCCGAGTTGGATGACAGGTTGTTGTCTTCTCACTAAACTTAACACGACCTCTCAGGAGGCAGAGTCTGTGGAAACAACACAGAGAGTACTTTAAACAGACAGCCATAAAGAAATAGTTAAATAAATAAATAAATAAAAATCAAGTCCTCATTCATTTGGGCACAACCCACTGAAAGGTCCTGTTCTTCCTGTAAGAGTCCAGAAACCAGACAACTTCTGGACACTTAAAAACAGCCTCTGTAACTTAACTCTAGCAATCAAAGTGAACCTCTGAGTGGTTTAACCTCCATTGGACCAAAGCCCCAAAACTAGATCTTGAGACGAGGCACCTTTGGGACATGTGAATTCAATGACCAAGTCCTCTGTTGATAACTTTAAGGGTGCTCGAAATGTATGTTGTATATATGGTGTTGTATACTTGGTAACATGCAGGCATGGAGTAATGATTGTCTTTAAATAAGCCATTAAGTAATGCATTCTTAAAGACAGATTTGTAAGTAACTAAGAGTTGTCAACATCATTAAGTGTTCAGCAGCCAACCAATATAGCCCGGCTAATTAAAGTACAAAGTGCTTGTGACATTTGGCTCAGGTCAAAAATCTGCTAGTAGCATTTAAATCATGTTGTGATCAGCTGGTTCTTTATACAAGGATACTACTGAAACATGAGCTGAAATAATCACTAAGGGTGGACTCAGCAAGAGTCTTGACAATGGATAGTGCTTGATGAAGTGGATGAAAGCATACAAGATCTGAATCCTACATTCTTGGCACTGCCTGTGCGACGTTTGTACCTTCTAACCATGTCGCATGCTGGGTTTTCACCCCTCTCTGTGCAAAGGATGCAGCAATGAAGATGCAGCAATGAAGATGCAGCAATGAAGATGCAGCAATGAAGATGCAGCAATGAAGATGCAGCAATGAAGATGCAGCAATGAAGATGCAGCTGCAGCCAAGTTTATTCAAAGTGGTGCATTTCAAGGAGAAGCTGGTCACATGGATGCCAGAATGACGAACAAAGGGCTGAATATCAGGCAACAGGTCATCAAATTGCAAGATGGACATGCAAAATATCTGAAGTATTTAGAAAAATTTCCATGAGCAGACTGCAGCAAAGACCCCGAGCATGTGTGCCTGGATGTCCGATGTTATATTTGTTGCTTAGCCCTTGCACCCGCAGTGGACAGATCAAGCATAAATCAGCCTTTAGGCTTACCACAACTTCACCCCGCGCTTTCTCCTTTCTAAAGGTAAGCATTTAACTTTGTAACTATTTAAATGGGGTAAATAAAACTAGAAATAGTTACACTACCTAAACTCCTGACATGACTCATCGCATCCAAACAAAGCAAGACATCTTTAAATCTCTCCTTTGAGTATCTTGAGACATACCTTCTGTCGTCAAAATGTCATCAGGACACTGAATTGACATTAGAATCTTACCCTGTTTTTATAAATGGTTTCAGTATATCAAATTCTTCTCAATCAGATGTTATTGTGAAACTTCAGACCTCAAATTCTTATGAGGTGACATTGTGGTGAACAGTGCTGCTGTCTCACAGCCCCCAGGTTTATATTCCAGCCTGCTCTGTGCCAGTGTGGATTTCTACTGTTCTCCAAAAGATCTGCTGGTCAGACTGACTGCAAACCTGTTATGTCCTCTCCTGACCTGTAGTGTCACATAGACAGACACATCGGTCTCATCTGCTAATTAATTTGCCTTCCACACTTTTAAAAATAAAGGTGCTTGAGTGGTTCTTCAGAGTGATGCCATAGACAAATCATGGTTCCCAAAAGACCCATTCACAAGAACATTCTAAAGAACCAGAAATGGTTGTGCAATATTTGCAAAAAATTACATCTTGATATGTTCTGGGACTTTGATGATAATGATAATCTATAATAATAAAAGGCAAAGCCCTCACTGACTGACTGACTGACTCACTCATCACTAATTCTCCAACTTCCCGTGTAGGTAGAAGGCTGAAATTTGGCAGTCTCATTCCTTACAGGTTACTTACAAAAGTTAAGCAGGTTTCATTTCGAAATTCTACGTGTAACGGTCATAACGGTCAACAACGTCCGCCATGTTAAACATCTTCACGAAATTTGGTAGGCGGCTTCCCTGCGCTAACCGAAACCAATGTACGTACTTATTTCGGTGGTATGACGCCACTGTCAGCCGCCATATTGAACTTTCCAAAGGTCTTTGTTACCTATGGGCCCATCTTCAACTTAACTGAATCCTACTTACGTACATATATATGTCCATAGCCTGCAGCTCGGTCGCCGTGTGAGGCGGCGTTGGGTCCCCCATCCCCACGCCTCCCACGTTGTTGGCTGCCTGCCTATATAAGGCCGTCCGTCACTCCGGTCTCTTCATTCCCTTCCTTGCTTCGCCACGGTATTCACGTCTCCCTGCTGATAACTCCAGCCTTTTTATTTAATCCACGGCTTCTCCGCTGTTTTATTGTTCATTTATTACGATTATAGTTATTGTATAGGTATTTTAGACTTAGTTTACATTGTTCAGGTACCCATTTCCTTTATTGTTCCAACCGTACCCCCATTAACATGTCTATCGAGGTGATCACCTTCGATCAAAGAACTGTCACTTACCGAGTGGTTTCCATGCCCGGAGATGGCACCTACCTTTTCCTTTCTCTGTGTTACATATTGCACGGCCATATCAGGCTCACTCTTGATATCCGGAGGAACATTGTGTCTTATGTATTGAATAACTGGGACAGGTTCAAGGTGTGGACTGATGACGGTACAGGAGCTAATTATACTACACAGGAGCACTATAAGTGTGAAATGCTTAAGACCTTCACCTATGGTTCTGCATGTGAGTTGATGGCTGCCGCTGAATTGTTCGGTTGTCGCTTTCAAGTGTACCGAAATGGCCAAATATTTTACACCTTTGGAGAACAGCCAATGCCTCTTAAACATCTTAGATTCACAGGTGACGATTTGAGTAGTGGACACTTTGATGTTTATGAATGCTTAAACTCTCAAAAGCTGGATGCTAAGTTATCGATAAAACCGGTTGTATGCGTACAACGCTTGACAGATGCCGAATGTCACTTCAACACAACAAGTCCTGCAAATACTAACGTAATTGAAACAAACCATGAAACTCAAACCGATTATGACAGCAGCAATCCAAGCTGTGAGATCTGAGGCAAGATTGCTTTTCACACGGCCAACTGTACGTTACATGCTCAAGAGTAAGCTCAGCACACTGCTTGGTCATATTACATCCGGAGGGCCGAACTGACAACGTGGCATACAAAGAGATCCTTAACAAATAATTATTGGTATATTTTCCCTAAGTTTAAAAAGGTTTACTTTTCTTCTTAATAAAAATTTTAAGGCAGTATTTCGCCGCTGCGAAGCGCGGGTATTTTGCTAGTCAAATGATATTTTGCATCCTTAAAAATGTGTATGTAAAAGTCTTACTGATTTAGGTTGGTCTTGATAATAGGGTATTAATTGCAGCTTACTAATGAGACTAATGGAAACAACGGTTAAGGAAAACAGGTCTTATTTACTTAAAACTGAAGTAAATAACACAAAAACATTAAAATCACCAGTCAAAGTATTACTGAGATCAAACAGTGCAAGTATGAGGAAACCACTACAAAGTGACCTACAAGATTTACACAAAAAATACACGAAGACCAACAAAACTACTATGATGATATCATTTTAAACAGACACCTACCCTTAATGTCAACATTTGATTATTTAACACCTAAATCAATGTTATTGGCTTGTAATTTATTTTCTTTTTGGAACCACTGGTCTTTTGAGGTGAATATATAAATGTAATGAATTATTATTATTATTTTGTTTGGAACGCTGCACACAATCCCAGTGTCTTTTAGGATTTTCCAGTCTGACCATTTGCTTTAGACAAATGGTTTAACATGCAAACGTTTATCATGAGAGCATTTCAGCATAGTGGAAAGCCAGTAATTAACTGAGAAATAATAAACTGACTTAAAAGTACAGCAGCACAGTGGGGAAGGTGAGAGGTGACAACAACACAGCAAAAGTTCAAAAGAAACACAAACCATTGCCACTGGAGGTTTGATATATTAAAAAGTACCGAATATAGGATGTATGTAACGATATTACCAGAGCTTAAGGGGCTTAGTACAGAGCAAAGATCAGTCAGCAGGTGCAACCATACTAAGTACACAAAAAGGCAAACAGATTGGCCAGCAGGGTCACCACAACCATGAAAGGCTTACAGGTGAGCGTGGGCACCAACCCATTTTTACAGCTGAAGCACATCGAGAGAGCGCTGGTAGAAATCCTTTAAATCAAAGTACACAGAACATTTTCAAAAGCTGTATCTTCGTGATGTAAAGAAAATTATCCACAAATCAGACATCAAACAACAGATGGACAATCGAAAAAAGTTTCAAACATTGAAGTACACTGTGATTTAAATCAATTATACCAGAGGCCATAGACCCCACCAAAACCGCATCAACTAAAATAAATCTAAATTAAAGACAAAAAGTAGCTATTTGGATCCATGAAAGGTGCTATATAAATAAAACGCATTATTATTACTACTATTACTTGGGAGTTCCCACCTGCTCGCTTCGCTCGCCAGCCACTTTGCGTCTATGCCGCTCGCATTGTGAAGAGGGGGGCCCGAACGCAACCCAAAGAGTTGCTCCTCCGAAACCCCTCTTAAATGGTGAAATGGTGATACAATGGGAAACAAATAGGTTTTTTTTTTTTTACCTCCTCT
This sequence comes from Polypterus bichir lapradei, assembly GCA_026402145.1. Classification (NCBI taxonomy): domain Eukaryota; kingdom Metazoa; phylum Chordata; class Cladistia; order Polypteriformes; family Polypteridae; genus Polypterus; species Polypterus bichir. The sequence goes on from JANRMT010062791.1 coordinate 211,616,404, forward strand.
TTGCTTAATCAGCTGCTGGCTTGAGTGATCTGCATTTCGTGCGGTGCTTCAAACATTTAACAGCCTGTACAGCAGCTGTCCTACTGCGTGTGTTTTATTTCCGGCCCCAGGTGTGGTTAAATATTTTGGCACAAAGTCCCATCTCGCGAGTTTCAAGTTCTTGATATTTTTTAGTGTATAATTTAAAAACAGAAGCAGAATCTGAAAATCTAACACCACTATATTAAAGTTTGATAAATTCTAAAAAGAATGATACCAAACATATATACGTAGGTTTTAAAATAAGCCGATTTAAAGTGTGACAAAAAACATGAAGCACTTCTGTTGCACTTTTAGCCTTAGGATTTTATATGTAGAGAGTAGATTATTATTACTATTATGTATGAAACACACAGTGAGAAAAAGTTGAAAGTAATAAGTGGAAGGTCTATTGCAAACTTCAATGAAAGTGTTATTCACAGAAAGGAGCGGAAGCAAGCATGTGCCACCATTCTCTCCCTGCTGTGTATACTGTGCGCCATCCAGGATTGGCTACCACCTTGTACCCACAGCATCCAGGATACAGCTAGATAATTGGGGTCAAAAATTGATGGATTGATGGAGTACAGTGAAGGAGCATTTTGGACTCATTGCAGTTATGTTCTGGGCAACATACCAATCAATATTAGAACAACACTATTAAGGGATCTGTAATCAACACAGCTGACAACACAGGAAGTCCTTATATTATTTTGCTTGTGCCCATCCATGCACAATATAAACAACAGTTGCCACAACTACTATAGGGTGGTCCAGATCTAATTATGCAATTTTCATTATGCTATAACTTAAGTTTATTACATAGAAAATTCACAAAAAATTCTTTTTGTTGCCGATAGATGGCAGCGAAATCAGTGAATTAATTCAATGTAAGTCAATATTCGTTTATTACAAGATATTTCAAAACAATTCTTTTGTCTTGTATTATTTTCCTACATTGCATTAAAAGTTGCATAATTAGATCTGGACCACCCTGTATATCCCTCCACAACAATAGCAAGGAATCCGTGCTCCTGCCAGAGTTCTGGCCTTCGGCTTATCTTCAAGTCTTCAATTCTTAAATGTGACCAGTTATCAACCGTGGTATTTGACTGTTTATTCGGTGCATACTTTGTTACTGATTGAAACTGCATTATGACACTACCATTTTACACCTCCTTTTTCCTTCACTTCAAGGTAAGCCTCCCAATAAAATGAAAAGGCACATACAACCTAGCTGCGACCAACACAAACTGTCTCACCGGCCTACGTACTCAAACCGACACACAGAAGCAGAAACATCGACATCACACCAGATCAACCAGCACAAGTAAGATACCTTAGAACAACAAAGACAACGTAACAGAAACCACACAGCGACATTTTCCAAAGATCAGCGGCGGCAAGTCTTGCAACTGGACAGGGAATGAAAGATGAATCATAGACATATCTGAAGTTATTGATCCGTCTTGAAGACTCAGATGGCATCTTTATATTTTACAAGAATATTTTAAAATCCCTCCCTTTCAAAAACCCCCAGGAGTTGATTGGGGAAAATATCTGTGTGGTAATCCGCCTACCAGTAGGGCTGCCAACTTTCTTTCTCTGGAAATGACAATATTTGGATCAAAAAATGAGGACTTTTGAGGATGCCTTTCCCAATGATGCCATAATACACCTTTATACTGTTTTTTTTATTTAAATGATAAACCTTTAGTACCAATTTATCACTATAATTATGATAGGACGGCCACATTTAATCACTGGCAAGCTAATAACCCATTAAATATTTTAAATACTTCAAGTCTCTTAAAATTAACAGACTCCATTCCTTCCATTCTTATTTGGATAGCTTAATTTTCATAAACCTGTACATAATGATACACATGGTCAATTCACTTCTAATCAAATAAAAATCATTTTACTCTTTTGAATTTAGCTTATTTGCATTTATCTACATTCTTTAATATTTTTCCACTGAAGCTATTTTTCTCAGTAAATCTGGGTTCTTGGATCAATATGAATAGAAATCTTTACATAGCACATTACTGAAATTGAATCTTGAATTGAATCTGTTCTGCCCTTTCAAAAACAAGATTTGTTGATCAGGTAGTCTGTGAACTTGCACTTTCTTTTCGGCATAATGGATATTCCAGAATTTATGTAAATGAAAGAATTATGAAAATATTATATTACTTGAAGTGACTTATTACTTGATAACTAAAAGCATATTGCATTTATATGACAGAATAAATGTGTGTTTTCTTTGATTAATTGAAACTTTAATTGTTGACTTGTTCATTTACGATTATAAGTCCATTTTGGTACAACGGGTGGGAATATTTTCCATTTAAATATCACATAACAGTACATACTTGTACTTAAATATGACGGACTGTACTTGGATGTATGAAATATCTTGTTTGACCAAGCTGCTGAAAGAATCGAAAAAAGGATCTCACATAGAAAACGTGAAATTGTAATCTCGATTTTGAATAAATTCACTTAGCTACCGTGAATTACGGTTACAAATAATTCAGGAAAGGGAGATAATGATGAATTCAAAAGATGACGAGAAAAGAACAGTTGGACAGACTTAGACTATTCTCGTCAATATCTGCGTTGTTTACTACCTGGAATGGAAGTAAAGATCTGAGGAAAAAAAGTGTGCGCACTACTTCCGCAAATGCCGATTGGCGTACGGCTTTTAGTTTTTACCAATGATAAAGATATGGAGATTTTTAAATTAGAGTGGCCAAAAATCCGAACGTTTTCAAAATTTCATAAATTCATCCATGGCGCGTTAAAAATGAGGACATGTACGGGAAAATGAGGACGGATGGCAGCCCTACAGACATTACCACTTTAAAGGGAAGAAAAAGTCCTAAGAATAGTGTAAAGTTGACTTTAGCGGAATAAAAGGTTAAATCACTTACCTGTTTAAACTGTTGAAGTGCGGTGTTCGCTTTCACGATCATTTTTTTTTTTTACTTTGGCTTCTGCAGGTTCACCTAGCGGGACGCTGGCGATGGGTCGGGCGCGCCTTCAGGTCACTTCAGGTCTGCTGGAGGACGCGGAGCGTACTCAGTCATCAGGCGGAGCGTTTCTTTTTATCCCCCGCCGTTAGCAAAAAGAAAAGTGTGGAGCGCTTACTTAAGTTTACGTATACCTTAATGTGAGAAGGGGATCCCCAAGCAAAGTAACTAAACTTTAATAAAACGTAACTGGCTAGTCCGATAGGTGCGCGTCTAACTGCGCTCAACCTGAAGCTCGTACTCGTGCGTGTGCGCGAGGCCGCTAGCCTTGTTTACTTACGCGTCTTGCAAGGACTGAGGGGAGGACCTGCGCAGAAGGCACCTGCGTCAGTCGCGATTGGTAAAAGGGAGCAGCGTGTCGCAGGATTGGCCGAAGATTTGTTCCTCGACTATAAGACGCTCTTTCTCCTCTCTTGAGGATTATCTTTTTGACTCCGCAGTGTGGTGCTATTATTTTGTATACCACACAGCGGCTTGTGTCTTATTTTGTAAATATTTTCTTGTATATAAATATATATATCTTAGCTGTAGTAGTATGTTTTTGCTGAAGATATTTATATAGATTTTGCGTCTGTGGTGCACTCTGTTTTTCTTGTATATACACTTTTTTTTCCTTGTAAATATTTTTGTGGATTTTTTTTTTTTTTTGTGATTTGCATTGTTTGTAGTTTATTCATGCTTATTTTCTTTCTTTAGGAAAACTACATTTTTGAGTAGTTACATTCTTATCTTTATTTTTCATTTCTGGGGCTGGAAAATTCACTGTATATATTTTTGATTGGGTCATTTTTTTGTGTGTGTGCACCTGTAAATAAAACCCACTTTTTGTTTTTGAATAAATACCACCTTTTTGTGCCCGTGTTTCCATGTCTGATCCCAATCTATAAGATGCCCACTGTGTAGTCTATACATAAGTACATAAGTAACATGATTGTTATAATTTGTTACTAACCCTCACCTATTCTGTTTCTGTTCTCGGTACTCAAATGTGGCAATTGGTGCCACGACCCTCCTGCCAAGTTGTTGCCTGCCTATGGTAAAGTCATCCCTGATGGAGGATCACAGGAATCATGGGAAAAAGGGGTCCTTTCATCGGATTGGCTGGCTGAGCAACGTTTCAGCCGTGGAATGGCCAAATGGGGAGGCAGCTTGATGGATGAGGTCTCCAGGACTCTAAAAATATCCAAATCTTATTATGGGATATCATCTACAGTTAAATTCTGCTCTGTGCTTCTAAAATTTGTCTTATACTGTATAACGGATTTGTTCTGTTCTGTGTATTGTATTGTATTGACCCCCTTCTTTTGACACCCACTGCACGCCCAACCTACCTGGAAAGGGGTCTCTCTTTGAACTGCCTTTCCCAAGGTTTCTTCCATTTTTCCCTACAAGGTTTTTTTGGGAGTTTTTCCTTGTCTTCTCAGAGAGTCAAGGCTGGGGGGCTGTCAAGAGGCAGGGCCTGTTAAAGCCCATTGCGGCACTTCCTGTGTGATTTTGGGCTATACAAAAATAAACTGTATTGTATTGTATTGTATTGTAGTCTGGTGCCAGCCTTGCCACTACATGGGGTGTCACAATCTGCCACTTAATATTTCAGAAAAGGGGTGGAAAGTAGCCATGCACTGGATACACTCTAGCACCATATGTGCAAATCATGAAATCGTTCCACTTAAAATATTTTATCAAGTGCATTTATTTTGTTTAAAATTGTCCAAAATGTTTCCTGGGCAAGATTAAACTTGTGAAAGTTGCAATCTAGCACCGACCCCAGTGGGCCACATGTTCTGGGCATGTACCAAATGAACAATATTTTGGACAAAATCTTTGCATGCCTATCAGACAGCCTTGTTGTCAAAATCCCTCCTAATCCACTAACATGTGTGATTGGTGGGGTCACAGATGGGCTTAAAGTGGAAAAGGACAAACTAACTGGAACTTCCTTTGCTACTCTACTAGCACGTGGACTTATCTTGCTCAACAGGAACAATCCCACCCTACCACTTTCAAATCAGCAGGTAATGTTCTATAATACTTGAAATTATAAACAATCAAATTCTCACTTAGAAGGTGTGTTGAAAACTTTTTAAAATATGGCAGGGACTAACTAATAACATTTTAGAATAAGCTTCCATTTCAGAGAAAATTATAATCTTCTTTCCTGTCCCTTTTATATAGTAGCATTGTGTTGTTGGCTCTCCTCTCTTTCTCTTGTGAAGGGTATTATTTTTGCTTTGCTTTGTTAAGTTCTTGATTGTATGGAGTGTTATCTGCTTCTAAATAAAATCAATGAAAAAAAAAAGAATCACTACAGGCCAAGTCAGTGTTACCATTTTCTATGAAGTTAGAAACAGGACTATATGTATATAGTCACACACGTGCATATGGGAGACAACATAAAGGCTTGAATAATTGTCAATAAAAATGTACCCTAATATTACAGGGACCTACTTGTGGAGCCAAGCATGGAGGTGGCTTTCACCAGTGAGTACCTGGTGGTCAGGCAACCCACATAACTTGGCCAGTCTTGACCCGGAACAGCAATGTGTGACTGTCTTGTGTGTTCACCATCTTGAAGACGAAGGGTGAGGGTTGGGTGTGATGCCAGTTTAATATTAGACCCTATCAGTGGAGACTGGCTTTGGGAGTTTGGAATGTTTCCTCTCTGATGGTGAAGGAGCCTGAACTGCTGTGGAAAGTGGAAAAGTAATAGATAGATATAGTTGGTTTCACCTTCACACATAGCATGGATTTTGGAACCAAACTTCTTGATCGGGGTTCGTTTCTCTGCTACTTTGATGTTCCAGTTTCTAAAAGACCTCAGAAGAGTGTGGGGATACTCATACGCTACTGCCTGAGGGCTGCACTATTGGAGTTTTCTTCAGTGAATGAGTGGATTGTCTCAACAAGGCTGTTGTTTGTTTGCACCAAACAATCGTTTGGAGTACTCAGCCTTCTTAGAGTCTTCACCCACTGACTTGGTAGTCTTACTGGGTGACAACAATACACCCATTTGGAATGTGGATTATACCTAACCTGGCCTAACCTGAGCTCATATTCTTTGGACATTCAGGTGAAGAGAGGGGTAGAGCTGTCAGTGAGTTGAATTAGAAGTGAGGATCATAGACTGGATAGACCAGTTAAGCCAAGGTGAGCAGTTAGGGTTCCCTAGCAATGTCAGGATGAGGCTTATGTTTGTCATCGAGTTTAACTCCTACATCTCAACGAATTAATTCATTGTGCAGAGAGATACTGGGGACATTGAGTTTGAATGGGCTCTGTTCAAGACCTCAGTTGTGGAAGTGGCTGCTAAAAGCTGAGGTCTTAATGCGGTTGGAACATCTCATGGCAGCAACCTTAGCACTCGATGGTGGACACCAGAAGTTGGCCTTCAGAGCATTGCTTTCTATGGGATGTACTAAATTGGTTGAGAGGTTGTGGAAGCAAAAGCTCAACCATGGGAGAGGCCATGGAGAAAGACTATTGGATGGCCTCAAGGTTGTTCTAGCAAACTGTTTACTGTCCCAGGAGGGGAAGGTATGACCTTTCCCAGACTATTTTAAGCAGGGATGGAGAGGTTCTGATCTTTTCTGCAGAAACTGTCAAGTGGTAGAAGAAAAATTTTAAAGTCAAGTCATTTATTTATATAGCACAGGGGTTGGCAACCTTTCAGCAGTATCATGCTGAGCCTATGTTACAATGTTATTCCGCATGCCGACATAATTCTACCAATTTTGTTATATACTGTATCATGTGAAAAGGACACTGCATAGTGCCTGACCGGGAACAGATTCACATAGAGGCACGTGTAAAAACACACAAGTCTTTTATTTTTCTTCAGCTGGAGGTCACATCTTCCCTGTGAACCCCCCATCAACAACACAGTCCCAAAAGCACTTAAATCACACACCAAACACTCTTCCTCTGGCACCCCCACTCCTCCCAGGCAACCTTATCCTCTTCCTCCCGATTCTGGCCCCGAGTGGTGGTTGCCAGCCCTTTTTATAGCCCACCCGGAAGTGCTCCAGGTGCTTGATCACCTGCTTCCGATTGCACTTCCGGATGGGGCTGTACAGTTGTCCAGGCTGGCTCAGGAACCCATGAAGCACCCCCTGGCAGCCACCTCAGATTCCAACAGGGCTGTGGAGAACTCCATCTCCCATGGAGCCCTGCAGGCAACTGAGGCACCATCCTCAGCCAGGGAGGCTGACATCAAGCATCCCGGGGGAGATATTGAGCAGTCCATGATGCTCAACATGTGTAGAAGGGGCGTCGGGAATGGGACACGGCATCGGGAATGGGACACAGCCACCCGCCACAATCAAAATCAGTCCAGTTATAATGGGCATCAAAATAATAATTTGAAAGTGTTTATTTGATATTTGGACTTAAGTCTTCACACATTATACACTTCACATCAACATTTTGTCATTATTATTAAACATGAAAAAAGTTTATGTTTTAGGTATGTGTTTAACATTTCTTGCCTCGCATTTCCTGTCATCCTAAATTTACACAGATCATTTTAGACACGGAACACGCATGAAATGTATGTATTCCAAATAAGATAAGTATTATTTACCCCATACGATTCCAGACACCTAACTTCCAGATAAAGTGACCTCAGAGAATTTTGCGTCCTACACCTGTCAGGAAAGGCAAATGAAAGGGTATGGAAGGGAAGAATCCATCCAAAGGTTGAACCAAAGATACAAGCATGGTTGAGTCTAAAGATAAAGCTATTAGTTTATCATTTGATCTAAATCCCTGTCCTTACCTATGGTAATGAGCTGTGATTAACAAAAGAATGAGATTTCGAGTACAAGCATCAGAAATTAAGTGAATGGGCTGACATTCCACGATAGGATGAAAAGCTCAGAAATTCTGGAGAGCCTCAGAATAGAGCTGTTGCTCCTCCAGGTTGAGTAAAGCCAACTGAGGTGGTTTGGGGGTATCATAAAACTGCCCACTGGGTGGCTCCCCACAGAATGGAATTTGTCTTCTGTCATATATCCCAACTTACTCTCCAGAGACGTACACAAAGAGTTTATTTTGGGGTCAAAGCATAGGGTCAGCTATTTGTACAGCACCCATGGAGTAATTTCAGGTTAAGGGTCTTGCTCAATGGTCTAAATGGTGCAGTGTTCCTTCTGTAACTGACAAGATTCAAACCGCCAGCCTTCGACTTACCAGTCCAGATCCTTTAGCCAGAGACCCATCCTACTGGGCTGAGGATACCAGGAAAATTGGTTAAGAAAATTATGATGAGATTTGATTTCCCTTTAAGTCCAATGTGTGAAATACGTTATGCCCTATTGGTGTTCCATTGTCGGCCTAACACTAAAATCTTAATCTGGTGTTAGAAAGCTTAATATAAATTATCTGTGGAGAATGCTGACAGTTAGGATATGAGTATTTTAAGTAGACAAATTGCATCGGACACAGGTATACAATCTGCAAATAAAGTATCACCATTTTGTGCTGCTGAGAAATGTCCTGCAGAACAGTCATTTTAAGAGCTTTTGATATTCTTGCAAAATGATGGGTGAATAAGGAATCACTGGTCTTATGCACAAGTATGCAATATCAAGAAAAGTATATCTCATTTTATCCATCCCAGACAATTTCAGAGTGAAGTTCATTTATTAGCAGTTTTTCGTAATATTCAGAACATGGTGATATTCATCGATCATCTGTATAGCGGAGAAATATGGACTGTAATGTTTAATAGTGGGGCTGTTTGACTCTGTGGACAAAGTGACAATGTCATGATTTTACAAAGGAAGTTATTTTTTGCTAATGTTCTTTCATTTTTACTGATTCATTCTGCATATTATTTTTTGTTCTCTGTTATGATTTATTTATTTTTAGTTAAGGCACAGATGTCACTGCATGCACATTTTGGAGTTGAGATTTCATTATGGGATTGTCAATTCATGCACAATTTCCAACCATGTGTTGTTGCAGCACATTTTGTCATCGAGCAGACAGTTTTTAAGATGGTGATGCTTTATATCGATGTCCAAGTTTATGCATAAAATTCAAAATTAACAAAACTCTTTGGCAAAATGAAAGTGTCACAGAGAAGGAAAGGAATGCTTGGATTCAAAAAACATTCCACAGTGAACATTAGAACAATTGTGATGAGAACAGATCATCCAGCTCAAAAAGCTTGTCCATCCTATTCACCTAAATTATCTAAACATCAAGTCAATGTCTTAAGGTCCCTAAAGTCCTGCCCTGCACCATACTATATTTAAAGTTATTCCTTGTGCCTTTGGTTCTCTGCATGAAGAAAAGCTTTCTATCATTTGCGTGAAATTTGCCCTTAACAAGTTCTAAACATGTGTTTTTGTTTAACGTTTATTGTAAAAACAGCCTGGATCCACTGTACTAATTCCCTTCATAAACACAACAGTTGTGTCTGTTTTTAATCTGCTGAATTTTGGTCTGGTTGGTGTTCCCCATTTTTAAAGAATGACTAGAGGTTGTGCTCCAATTATCAGGGATCACCCTCCTCGGCCTCCTGGGAAAACTTATGCCAGGGTACTGGAAAGGTGGCTCCACCCAGTCATCTAATTTCAGATCCTGGAGGATTCCTTCCACACCATGGAACAGATGACCAGCTCTTTACCGTCTTGAGAATCCTAATGGGGCATTGGAGTACACTAAATCATCTGCATGTGGACTAAGAGAAGGTCTATGACCATATTACTTGAGGGATTCTGTGGAGAGTGCTGGGAGAATATGGGTATCCAGAGCCCTTAATAAGGGCTATTCATTCCCTGTATAATCACCCTGAGACCTGTGTCTGCATATTTGAAAAACAACAGTACCATTTCCAGTAGGCATGGGACTCCACCAGGGCTGTGTTTTGTCTCCTATCCTGTTAGAGATTTTCATGGACAGGATATCAAGACATAGCCATTGGGTGGAGAGTGTTCAGTTTGATGGCCTTAGAAAGGCATCTTTGCCTTTTGCTGACTGCGTGGTCCTGTTAGTTTCATCAGGCTATGAACTACAGCATGCAGTGGGACGATTTATGACAGAGTGTGGAGTGTCAAGGCTGTGGCTCAGCACCTCCAAATTTGAGACTATGGTCCTTGGTTGGAAAAAGGTGGAATGTCCTGTCCAAGTAGGAGGTAAGGTACTTCTTCAAGTAAAGGAGTTTAATTATCTCAGAGTCTCATTCAAGAGTGAGAGAAAAAGGGGAGATGAGTTAGAAATGGCAGATGAGTGCAGATATGTGGTTGCTATATCAGATTCTCCAGTCAATCTATGTCCAACCCTCACCTATAGTCATGATGTTTGGGTAATGACTGCAGAGATGAGACTGTGGGTACAAGTGGCCAAAATAAGCTTTTTCCTTAGGGTGGTTTGGCTCTCCTTTAGACATAGAGTGAGAAGCACAGACATCTGGAAGAGGCTTGGAGTAGAGCTGCTGACCCAGTACAGCAAGAGGAGCCAATTAAGGTGGTTCGGACATCTGAGACAAATGCCTCCAGGATACATCCCTGCTGAGATTTTACAGACACGATCAGTTGGGAGTAGACCCTAGTGAAGATCCAGGGCCTTCTATGAGGATTATATCTCCCAGATGGCCTGGGAATGCCTTGGGATTCCACAGTATGAGTTGGTAGGTGTTGCTTGGGAAAGGGATGTATGGGCCTCATTGCTAAGACCGTTGTCCCTGTGACCCTGTCCCAGATAAGCTGTAGAAAATGAATGAATTTTCACATTTCTATTCTTCATGCAGATCTCTGAAACACATCTTGCCAAACATTGAGCTCCACAGGTGGATCTCACTCAATCACTTCATAAGCAAACACAAGCTTGTGAGAAGAAAAGGCAGGTCTGGGTAGCAGACAGATGTGTGCCTGATACTGAGGGTCTGTGGCATTCTGAGGACAGCTGCCTTGTAGCCCCACAGTCCCTTCAGCTCTGGTTGGCTTAGATTTTTAATGGTTCATCTCAGGTGTAAAAAGGGGGAATGCATTACCTTATTAAGCAAACTTGGTTTGGCCCTGGTTTTGTTGCACAGGCCTGAAAAACTTGCACTCAGTGTATTATCTGACAACTCTACCACATCTACCGCAAGTCAGACTATTTATTTCCTCCAGCATGTACTTTTGTACATTTACAAATTGATTTTTCTTGCAATTACTGAAAGTGCAGGATTTTTAATATGTATTAGTAATAGTTGATTTGTTTTCTAAATAGAGATAAGTTTTTCCAAGTAGAAACATTAATTAGAAAGTTTAGTAAAAGCATTTACTAAAGTACTTAATACCTCGGTTTGGAATACTGTGGCCACTGGTCAATGATGGGGGGACCCACTTTGTGGATTAAGTTATTCAGGACATTTGGAAAGCATTAAAGATTTGTCAACTTCTGCTTTGTTCTTATTGCCCTGAATCAATTAGACTAGTTGAACTAACAAATGGCAATATCAAAAATAATCTTTCTGGGATGTGTAGAACCCGACTTGAAATGACCCAATGCTTTACCTTTAGTACTTATATCTATTAGGATGATGCCATCTAGTAAAACAAGACTTTCTCCTCATGACATTTTAACCGAGTGTCCCATGCAACAACCTGAAGCTGCTGCTTTGACTTGTAAACAAGTGGATATCCATTTATAGACTGAGAGCATGTATGCTTACTGTACGGCCTGCTTACTCTCAAGTTGAATCTTTACTGACACCTGCCCTGACTGAACCTGCTCACTCCTTCTGTCCTGGAGACTTTGTGTTTATTAAATGACATCACATTGGAAGGGCCCTCTACAAGTACTACTCATCACCTGGACTGCTGTCAAGTATGAGGGACAGCCAGCATGGTTTCACACATCTCACTGTCGACTCGCACCTGCATAAGACATCCTAAGCACCCTGATTGTCTGCAACTTCCAGGCCAATGGATGAATTATGTGGATTTCACTTGTATCCTTCATTTTACAAGTTTATTTAAGGCACTTTTCATCACATAGTCACAATTAAAGAAATCTCTCACATAACCTTTCCCTCGATGAGCATGAACACACCCATGGTATATATGGTATCAGTACTTATTTGGCCTCCTCTTACATTTGGGCCTCTTCAGTGCTTAACTATACGTGTTGAGCTTGTACTGCTTTTCCACATTTAGTCAGTGCAGGTATTCCATTTTTCCCCAGCACATTTTATATTACACTAGAGGGCTTCATCCCCTGCTCGCTTCGCTTGCCAACTCCCATGTTTGTTTTTCCAGATACTCACTTTTAAGATTTTTTTTTCTTTTAATTTTTGCTATTTCATTAGTTTCACTTTTATTTCATAACTTCGTTAAAAACAATATTTGGAATTTTTAGAGTCCCAATATGCCGAATCTTTTAAATGAGGTCAGTGAGACGTGTGTTTAATGACTTTGTACCATAATTCAGGATAGATTTCTCTGTTTGGAATTTCAGTACAGACAAAACGATCCACATCATCAGCAGTTAATAATTTTTTTTGCAAAGTAACCAATAAATGCATGTGAGGTAAACTCCGTTTTTGAAATTCTCTGACTTAAACTTCAAAGCCTTACAATATTTACATACTTCTGACATATCACCTATGTCCATATTTTCGATCTCTATTCGCCTTTTCGTTATTTCTCCAAGTAATAATTTCTCTTTGTTTGTGCTAATGTGATGTTTACTGTCTTTGTTTTGACACTGTCGTTTTTTTCTGCTTTCATATTCTGTATCTTGTTCTGCATGTGTTTCGCACCTACGTTTTCTTTGAGTCTTTTTTTTCAATGACACCTGTTCCGTGTTGATTATTTTCCCTTTTTCGAGTAATAATTTCCGTTTGTTTGCGCTACTGCGATCTTTACTTTCTCTTTTTATACTTTCTAATTTTCGTTTGTGAACGTCTTTATGAAGTTCTACTTTGTCTTTTACTCTGTCTTTTAATTCTGAGCCCGATTGGATGTGCTTTTTTTCAGTTCCACTTGTTCCAGGCTGATAATTACTTTCCTTTATTTTCTGAATTTGCACCTCGATTATTCTTTTTCTTTTTTGCTCTTTTTTCTCTCCAACACTTTTGTCTCTTTTCTCCACGCTGCTTTCTTCTTCGTTTAGTCGTCAACATTTCATTTATAACGTACTGTCCTTATACGCTTTATATGCGCTGAGAGCCCTGGATCTGTGTGTGCAGCCTTTACACGACTGAGTGTTTTGCTGCCCATTGTCTTATTTGATATTGGTTGTAAATAGGGTGTGTCTTGCAAGAATCTTATGTTCTACGTCCCCGCGAGATGGAACTAGGTCAATCTCTTGGCACAAAGTCTCATGTTTAAGGTCCCCGCGAGACGCTCCGTGGCCAATCTCTTTCGTCTCATGGTCTTTTAAGTGTCTTCCGTGATCTTAACTTAAAGATCACGTCTCGTCTCCTGTCTTTCTCTCCCAGGATTTTTTTTTATAATAGAGAGATGATTAAATTGGACTTACCAAGTAGGGAAATTATAAGACTTGAACTGTAACTGATACTTGGCCCTCCTTTGTTTGTTATAACACTTTTTCAACATGTTTTTTACCCCATATTCTGACTATTCCGTCCTAATGCCTTTTCCATACCCATCTGAACCTGCTCCATTTGATGCAGTGGACTTAATGGCACAATATATCTTCTGACTTTTTGCAAAATTACCCCTACTTTCTTTTATCACATGTATATTCCACTTATTAAACCTAATTATAACAATACTAAGCAATGACATGTTGCTCTTGAGGAAATCCCATATTTTTCTTTTGTCTCTGAACATAAGGGGGACATTTGTCTTTTTAGAAAATGTTCAGGGGTCAACACTAGACCGTTTGGTGTAAAAACACCACTACATTTATAGGATGGTTACAGTGTGTGATGATTATTCCTTTCTAAAAGAATACTGTACAATACAAAACAAAGTTTTGGGGACCGTCCCCATATATTGTCTTCCAGACAATTAAAGAAAAAGGTGATTCAGAGTCTCAAAAACCAAACAATGAACAGTTTTCTTGAGTCAAAATGGCGACTTTATACATGAAAGGATTATGGGACAGGAAATGGTTGGCAAGAAGTGACGTTGAAAACAGGAACCGGAAACAATGTCATCATGATGGGACAGAAGTGAGGTGAATTGATGGAGCCGGAAGTGACGTCATCATGGTGGGCCGGAAGTGACGTCGTCGCGGCCATTTTGGAATCCGGACGTGGAGGAATTATTTTTCTTCAAGTTTTCTGTTGAGCAAAAGAGATTCAGGTAAGTACCACGTGACAACCCTCTATCTCGTGATGTTTCACTCACCTTTAGGCTCTTTGACTGCCTCCTTATCGCACATGTGTGACAAGTGCTATGGTTATGCCCCCTCTGCAAGGTTTGCTACAAAAGAAGACTGTGGTACTTCCTTGCTATTCTCAGGCACTTTGCTTTTAAACTGAGAAGTGCAAATGTTCTTTGTTAACCAGCTAAATTTTATTGTGGATAGGACATCAGTCCAAAACCTGTTCTCCAAGTGACTCTTCCTAAAGCACTAGTGGCCTTCAATGGAACTTATTTTGCATTTGGTCACAATGCATATTCCTAGTTGCCAACTGGATGCTGTGGCTCTTGTTATGTTGCTCATGTTGTTCCTCATGTTGTTCATCAAACATTTCTCCAACAGCCTTCACGGTCCAGGATTACCCTTACCAAAGGAGAGACTGTTTCTGCTTTGATTTTCCACAGTTTGGTGTTTTTGCCCTTCACACTGCAATCACTGGTCTCTTTTATGCACTGGAGGCAGTAGCCAATGTAACTGCACATTCTACTGCTGAGCAAGTGGCTGTGAAGACTATTGTACTTCAAAAACATACAGCATTGGACCTGATACTATCCTCCCATGGAGGAACATGTGCTGTTATTTGTTCCCAGAGTTGTGCACACATTCCCTGCTTCTCATAATATTACCGACGTGATATCTTGTATGTGAAGTAGAGCACATGGAGCTGAATCCTCAGATGTAGGAGATTGGCTGAGAGCAGAATTAACAGACTGGTTCACTTCTACTTTTGGGACATGGGGTAATGTATTTTTAAGAGTGTTTCTGTATATATTAATCATTATTATGTTACTTTGACAGTTGATACATATGTTTCATTATTTTTTAATGTTTAACTGTCACTGTTAAAACTACATTTATTCTACCAACATCACCGGAACCAGATTTTTCTATGTTCTCATCCTATTCTGATTTTTGTAACTTAATATGTAGATTGAATATTGTTTTATGTGAATTTTGTTAATCAGAAATGGGAAATATTTTTAAATTTTATTATGCTTATCAACATGAATCTTATGTGAATTTTAATGTATTGGATTTTAATCTGGGAGGCACAGTGGCGCAGAGGTAGCACCGCTGCCTTGCAGTTAGAAGACCTGGGTTTGCTTCCCGGTTCCTCCCTGCGTGGAGTTTGCATTTTCTCCCCGTGTCTGCTTGGGTTTCCTCCCACAGTCCAAAGACATGCAGGTTAGGTGCATTGGCGATCCTAAATTGTCCCTGGTGTGTGTTGGTGTGTGTGTGTGTGTGCCCTGCGGTGGGCTGACGCCCTGCCTAGGGATTTGTTCCTGCCTTGCGCCCTGTGTTGGCTGGGATTGGCTCCAGCAGACCCCTGTGACCCTGTGTTAGGATATAGAGGGTTGGAAAATGACTGACTGGCTTTTAATCTGCTGTATACTTTCAGTGTTGAATTTCTCTTGAAACTGCCATGACTCACGCCTGCTGTTATCTCCAGTTTTGATTTTGCTAGAGGTTAGAGGTTAAGATAACCATTTATTCTAAAGAAATAAGGTTAACTCTATTATTGTATAGATAACCGATTCATGTAAGAAATTAAATAAACTTGTTTTGTGGTCTCATAGAACTGAAAGCACATGAAACACTCCCTTCTTACAGCTGGTCTTGAGATAAGGACTAACTAGTCTTTTTTCTGGTCAACAAATATTATGGAAGTTTATTCAGCTTTGTTTCAAATACAGTCATGTATGGTATAAGGGGAATGCTCTGACAACTTGAAATATACCAGTTTACTTAAGATTTATCTTTGACAAGACGTTGAATCCATCATTATACAATAATAAAAGACCTTCTACTTGACAATTGTCTAATGTGGCTATCTTTTTATTCCACATGGTGATGAAAAAAAGCTGAGATTAATCGAAGACTATTTAAGGTAAATGAATGCTTTAAAAGGAATCTATATATATAATTCACTAAGGGCACACAAGATGCACGCAAGACAGAGAGCCACGCCCGCCAACTCACAGAGCCCCGCCCACCCGCCAACTGTAAGAGCATGGGATATGCACGACAGGGCCAGGCCCACAACTCACAGAGGCCCGCCCGCCAACTCTAAGACCATGGGAAACGCTCGACAGAGCCCCGCCCGCAAACTGTAATGCTCCTCCCGCGTCCACCGTCGCTCTTGAGGCATGTACACTGCCTGCTCATGTGCCCGCACGCAAAAACTAACCAAGCACAGCCTCAGTCGCTTTCATCTGTGCTATAGTCCACATGCACCTCTGAGCCACATTGACTTTTCATTGTTCTTTTCGGTTCCGGCTGCTTTTCTATATATATAATCGACCAAGTTGCCCGACCATGGGGTACGCACGACAGAGCCCCGACCGCCCACTCTAACCCTCCTCCCACATCATGGGGAATGCACAACAGAGCCCCAACCGCCAACTCTCACCCTCCTCCCGCGTCCACCCTCACTCTCGAGGCATGTGCAATGCTTGCTCATGTGCCTGCCCCCAATACGTCACCAAACACATCCTTACTCGCTTTGGTCTGTGCTACAGTCCACATGCACCTCTGAGCCACATTGACTTTTCATTGTTCTTTTCGGTTCCGGCTGCTTATCTATATATATAATTGACCAAGTCACTCGACCATGGGGAATGCACGACAGAGCCCCGCCAGCCAACTCTAACCCTCCTCCCGCGTCCACCCTCGCTCAAGAGGCTTGCTCATGTGCCCGCCCCCAACACATCATCAAACACATCCTCACTCGCTTTGGTCTGTGCTACAGTCCACATGCAGCTGTGAGTCACGTTGTCTGTTCATTTGCCTACCATGGCCACCGCCTCAAATATATTTCATAAAAACACTTATTTCAATGTTATACAAATTCAACAGTCTGCTCAACAATATGCTGACTACATGAATACTTCCGGAGTTTATGGTGGTGAGGCAGAAATTGTGGCGATGTCCCAAATGCTTCCAGCTACTATCTCCATTCACTTCTGAGAACGTCGTCATTCCTCTCCTCGAGTTTACAATCCGGGCCAATGTCTTTCCATATCCCTGCTCTTTAGCTGTCCTTTGGATCATGGGCATTACGAAGTTCTCTTGCCTCTCAAATACACACGTGATAACCTTCTGGTGCCATCTATTGACAATGTCGGTATGTGCACACAAAGTTCACAAACACGTGATTGCCACACTGATGTGATGTCACAATCCCACTATCCACTTACTGAAAAACATTTACAAACGCATTTCACACCCTAATTTCAATGCAACATTTGCTCCACAGCCTTCACACTCCAGAAATATCTCAAAGCACATTTAAACACACACTCCACTGAACAAACGCATTCCACACAGGACTTTCAATGCACCATTTGTTCCAAAACCTTCCGACTGCAGAGATATTTCAACGCACATTTAAAATCACACTCCATTGAACAACTTTTTCTTTCAGGAAGTGTTCACACATCAATAAATGATTATGCGCCATATGCTATGCCGCTGGTTGGCTAGTCATTTATATTTTAAACTTATTACAGACATAGTGCAGCAATTCCCAGATGTTTCGAAAAGCCGAGGACTATTGCTTATAAAATAAGGTTAAAGTATACAGTAATGTGAAAAATGTAGTACATGTTTCTGATAAGTACCAGCACCAATACATGAAAAGGAAAAAAAATGTTTTTATGTATGTCCTTTTCATTACTAGCCAGGGTTTGATGGTCCTTTCCCCCCTCTAGTGGGAATTTTGAGGTATATTACGGGATTCTTTTAGCTAAAGAACACCAAGTTCATGACATTAACAAAATGGAAGAAACCTTACTGGGGAGAAGGAAGTATTCTCTACAGCAGTGTTTCTTAAATTATGTATTGCGATCATATTTGTGAAGGGTCGCCACATGATACTGTAATAAAAGTAGCCAGGTTTGCCCAAGTATGAATTCTGTTATGAGTGACATGCTGTCAACATGTCATGCAATCATGAGATGAGATGTTGCCTATTAACAATGGCATTAATGCTTCACAGAGCACTTTCTTTTCAATGTCATTTTAAAAGATATCTGAACTCAAAATTAATTTGAATAAAAGTGTGCTTTTTCCAGTGAAGTCGCTAGCACATCATTATAGACTGGATTTCTAGCCGCTCGTTTTATCAGGACAGTTTAAATATCTGGGGGTAAACATCACAATTAAATACAAAGGTCTTTTCCACCACAATTTTGCTATCAGTATGGAAAAAATCAAAGAGAATGTCAAGATGAACATCCTTCTCAATCATCTTTTTCTATTTCAGGGCATCCCTGTATATATTAACAAATCACTCTTTTAAGAAATTAAACTCAATTATAATGTCATTTATTTGGAATATAAGACATCAACACATTCAAAAGGTGACTCTACAAAGACATAAAGCAGAAGGTGGCAGGACACTAATTAATGTAGTGGCAACTATACAAGTTATAAAAACCTGGAAATCTTCACAAATGGTTGAAATTACACAAATCTGGCCAGCAATGGAAATAAAATTTTTTTGTACTTATTTGCATGACCTGCTTTGAGCCTCAGTAAATACTAGTTACCATCAATATACAGTATTAATAATTCGGTTGTCCACCAATCACTCAGAATATGGAACCAATGTGGGATGCTCTTCAAGGTAGAGAAGCTTTTATTAGTTGCTCCATTATACAATAAAAACCTCTAAAATGCACAGAGTATTTAACCTCTGGAAAACATCTGGGTTTAAAACATTTTGAGAACTGTATATGATAATGTTTTTGCATCTTATGAGCAACTACACTTCAACTTAAATTTCCCATTAACACGATTTTTCCACTACTTTTAATATCAGAAATTTTGCTAAAACGGACCTACCTAATTTTTCTTAACACCCCCCCCCCCCCCATCCACTTCTATTCCAGAAGAAATACTGATTAGTATGAAGACTCAGAAAGCATCTCAACAATAAAAACATCTAAAAGAATGTTGCTTTTAAAGATTCTAGGGTAATGTGGGGAAAGATCTTTTCAATTAATATCTCAGAAAAGGAGTGGAAGGTAGCCATATTTTGAATTAGTTTTTTGTTATCAACTTGCTTCGCTCACCAACCCCCAGGCATGGGCTACACGCCAGCCACTTTGTGTCTCTACATCTCGTGTATGTGGATTTCACTTTCGTGATCTTTACTATCAGTTTTGAGACTTTCAAATTTTAGTACTTTCGTAATCTCTAACCTGCTCTGCATGTGTATCGTGCCGATGTTTTCGAACCTCTTTACGATGTTCTACTCTGTCTTCTACTCTTTGTCTTTTATTTCCAACCTCACAGGAACTGTGTCTGACAATAGCATTCACATGAATGAGAAGTCAGTGGACCTTGGGCGCGCCAGCCACTTCGCATCTCTGCCGCTCGCGTATGTCGATTTCACTTTCACCAAACACTAAATCTTTTAATTGTCGCAGATAAGCCTCTTCATTTCGAAGAAACACAACTTTTGCCAGATGGCAACACGAATTACACGATCTACAAGTCTCCGATTTAAAGTTTAAAGCCGAACAATATCTAAATACTTCTGTCATATCACCTATGTCCATATATTGGATCTCTTTTTGCTGTTCTGTTATTTCACCAAGTAATAATTTCCATTTGTTAGTGTTAATGTGATCTTTACTATCATTTTTTGAGACTTTCGAATTTTAGCACTTGCATTAACGACGTTCTACTTTGTCTTCTACTCTTTGTCTTTTGTTCTTCTACTGTTTGTCTTTAATTTCCGCCCCCGCTTGGACCTGTTAGATTTTCACTTCACTTTCATCTCTTGGCACAAGGTCTCGTCTTGCAGGACATGAAATTATCTCTCTGAAAATGTCTCGTCTCGTCTCTCTGAAAAAGTCTCGTCTCAAACCAAGGTTTTTTTTATACAATAGAGAGATATGTTTGATTTCTCCCAGCTCATTTCTCTTTCATTCATGTGAGAAATATGTGTCCATGGAAACCAAAACATTTACTGTTTTTTATTATAAGGCCATAGTTATTTGTTAATGTATTGCTTTGCTGTCATTATGGTAATCATCCTGTTTTTGGGTCCCAACATGAGAGTAATTTTCATATTTGGTCTTCAGATTAAAATGTTTAAGAACTTTCTGCTCTATAGAAAAACATCAACATAAATACAAACTGCATTCACAAAGACATATAAGACTTACATCCTTAGAGAGTTACATGGTGAGACAGTGGATAGAACACATTGCTTTAAATATTGTTTCCTCTACTTCACTGTTGATTTCATTATTGTATTTGAGAGGCCATTTATCAATTCATTTAGAACCTCAGCTTGGTGGGTCTGAGTAAGACAAACAGTGAGTGTTGATGGCTGTTGCTAAGATAACTTTATTTCATCCACTGATTTCCTCGAATCTAGCATTTGTCTCCTTTTGATTCATTCTTTATACAAATGACTGCAGGAGTTCACACAAGGGCAGCTAAATCTTAAAATCTGGCACTGTGTGTCTATTCCAAGATAAGGAAGGCAATCCTACTGTTAATGAGTGATGAGTCAATGGTGCAGTCATTTGCCTTTTATGGCTAAATATCTCTAATACTTTACAGCTGTGCTGTACACTTTAACTGTTCCTGTCATCTCCTACCCTATCTAGAGTTAATGGTTAATATCAGGCTGACCTTTGATGTAAAAACAGAACAAAACTGTTAGAAAGTAAAGAAATAACTATTGCTTGTGTTTGTTTATTTGTGATCCTTAATATCAAGAATCAAAGTACCTTAAAGGATTGACAAATTGAGTAGCCAGTTGATTTGTTTGCAGCTGCCTTCCATCACTGAGCTGTTCAAGTTGATTGAATTCCGTCACACAAACACGTTTCCGTTGTTGCCTTCAGGCTGCAGATTTCAGCTCCCAAGGGTAAACAGCAATAGACTTTATGACTCTTTTATTCCCAGAGCCTGTAAGCATTTTGAATTCTAACAAATGTACAATCCTACATAATCACTATGGGCCGTGCTGTTACAGTTCATTATTCTTATTTGTGGAACTCTTACAGTTGTATGTACAGATAATAAGCAGTAGCTGTCCTTTTGGTGTCTCTGGGCTTATTTTCTTGTATCTGTATAAAGATGTCTTATGTTTGTATCTTTCTGCTACAAACAAAAAATACAGGAAAACTAAATTTAATCTTCAGCATATTTACTGCCATATAGCTTGAAGAACATATTTGAATGGAAAATACACATTTATTTGCAAATGAAAGTAATGCAGCAAAGGTCAAACCGTCTATACCATTCAAATAACAAGAATTTACAATGGGGTCATGGTACAGAGTGCAAGAACATAAAACAGTTTATAGAAACAACACTCTGAAGTTTCAGATTCAGGAACTGAGATAATCTCTGAAAACTTACAGAAGAGATGAACAAAGAGGCTGGCACTTATCAAGTGCCCTTAGATGGGTGAACATTAACCAAATTTAAATATAAGGAGTGGCTTTTACAAGTGGTACATACAGTAACTGCACGTATTGTAATCATAGTAACAATCTTCAGTATAAAAAACAGTAAAGCCAAACTAAACTAAATTACTATGTTCTTAATGGCTGTGCAGAGAAGCTATAAATGAAGTAAAAAAAAAAACAAACACAACATAAATGCACTGTCCTTCATTTCTAATAACACCATATAATAATTTCCAGTAAACACAAAGCACTTTTTAAGGCAAAGATTTGTGAGAATCTCAAAACAAACTATCTTAAAACCCTTAAAACCCTATTAGCTTTCTTGTATCTGTATAAACCATCTGTACCATTCAAATAACATGAATTTACTCATTTATGAGCACTCAGGTCACTGAGGTGACTGTTCTGTTTATCTGTAATCTGTTCAGACATAAAAACCGAGCTGAGAGCAAACAAGAATTTCTCTACACCAGGGGTCAGCAACCTACGGCCCGTATGCCAATCGTGACACGTGGAACGATTTTCAATGGAACTCTGATTGAATTGAAATACAGTAAAAAATTATATTTTAATTACAGCGCACCCGTTTGTGCCCTCACCTGCGTTTTGTGTATGCGACTGACATGTAAATGGAAACCATGTGTTCAGTGCAGGCAGTGGTGCTTTAAAATGTGTGCGTTACACTGCGAAAGTGTCGTGTGTCATACGTCAAGTGTACAAAGATGTTATCGATCTAAAAATCAGTCCACATTTAAAAACTGATGAGAAAAGTGAAGCTATAAAAAGAGCTGTTTCTGGCTTTAAGAAACAAACTACTTATTTTAGTCAAATAATTAATATAATCTATTATATTTATATTTTGTATACTTGCACAACTGTCATATGCTTGTTATATGCTGTTGTATTTTTTGTACATTTGCACAACTGTCATATTTTTGTATATTTGCACAATTACTATTTTTCTCTTTTTAAATCTTTATTGTACTATCTTTATTTCTCTTGTTGCACTGAACATGCCAATGACGTAAGAATTTCCCTCAGGATGAATAAAGTTCTTATCTTATCTCTCTTATCTTAAAGCCACGGAATATAGTTATAAAAATTAATTGACAAAACATTCTTTTCACATATGATCGTATGTATTTTAAAATACTGAATGACCAATAATATAAGATCCAGTTATAATGGGCTTCAAAAGTATATAATATAATAATATATACTTTTGAAGACCATTATAACTGGAACAATTTTGATACTATATATAACAAAATTGGTAGAATTATGTTGGCACGTGAAATAACATTGTAACATAGGGTTGGCATGACAGCGCTGAAAGGTTGCCGACCCCTGATCTACACTATCAAATCTCAATACAGTTAATGATACTGTGTTTTTAATTTTTTTTGATATACTTTGTTAATCCTCAAGGGGAAATTGTCTTTTTGCTCACAGTGTTGAAATTCAGTGTTAGTATATTAGAACACTGGAATCATTTAGAAAAGAACAGACCATATAGTTCAACAAAGCCATCTCATTAAAAAAAAAAAAAAGCATCAAGTGTAGTTTTGAAAGTCCTACTGTCTACCACACTACTTGGTATTCTTCCTAATGTTTGTGTGAAATTTACCCTTAACAAGTTTCCAACTGTGTCCCTGTGTTCTTGATGAACTCATTTTAAAATAACAGTCTTGATCTACTGGACTAATTCCCTTCATAACTTTAAACACTTCAATCATGTTATCTGTTAAGGCATTTTCACACTAACAGTCCATCTATTTTGTTTCAATTTCCCGTTAGTTTGGGGTATTTCACACTGTAAACATTCAAGTAAACTAAACATACCTATAAACACCCCGTGGCCATTTTGTGGACTTCTTACATTAGGAAAAAAAAATTTTTCCCTGGGAAAAAAAAATCAATTGTATTTGCACACAAATGTTTCATAATTACTGAGTTTATTTACCAAACACAGATCTGTGCGCAAAATGTATTTTATTGAATTGACATTGCATGGTCTGAAAAGGGCATGTTTCAAGTTGGTGATTATGCAAAAGAAGCCAAGCTCTGCTGTGGGAATCCACTGATGGGTTTCAGTTTCATCACAGTAGACTTATCAGGGCAGTTTCATTTCACTGTTTGATGTTCACTCTCCAGTAGATCCATATGGCCATAATTTAGTTTATCTCAGATAACAAGTCTACTGTCTTAACTCTCGTAAATATTTTGTTGATACTGCTCATTTTGGAATGTTTGATGAGCATTCACTAGATATGTCCAATTTAAGATGTCTCTATATCTGATTTGCACTGGAAAAGCAGTCTTATTGAGTGGAGGCCCTATCTGTATGCATCACTTTCATGGTATAAGATTTTTGATCTTTGGGTTTGGTCATCAGTCTTACAGGGTACTGCTATTTATTTCTCTCCACTTTTTTTATTATTTCTTTTTGTCTGCTATCCATTCAGTCATGGAGCCTAAATTAGGCTTGCTCTGATTAATTGATTGACTGACTGCCAAGTGGTTTTGCCTGCCTAAGGTAAAGTCATCTCTGATGGAGGATCACAGGAATCATCAGGTAGAGGGGTCCATTGATCAGACTGGCTGGCCCAGCACTGACTCAGCTGTGAAATGGCCAATAGGGGGAAGCAGCTTGATGGCCGAGGTCTCCAGGACTCTGAACAAATCCAAATCCTATTATGTGATATCATATACTGTTAAATTCTGCTCTGTACTTGTAATATTTCTATTACACTATTATATTATATTGAGGATTACTTGTGTTCTGTTCTGTGTATTGTATTGTATTGACCCCCTTCTTTTTGACATCCACTGCAGCCCAGCCTACCTGGAAAGGGGTTTCACTTTGAACTTCCTTTCCCAAGGTTTCTTCCATTTTTTTCCGTACAAGGGTTTATTTTGGGAGTTTTTCGTTGTCTTCTTAGAGAGTCAAGGCTGGGGGGCTGTCAAGAGGCAGGGCCTGTTAAAGCCCATTGCGGCACTTCTTGGGTATATAAATAAATCGTATTATATTGACTGGTAGTTGTGTGAGTTTTATTTGAACTGTGTTCAATTTGTTCCTATGTGCATATTTATTGTTATCGTTTTTTAAAGTTCCATGTTATCCCTCATTGCAAGATGCAATTAAAGAGATTTCCTAATTTACCAACAACACACATTTAGTGTGACTACAACAGCACACACAATTTCACCCATAATGAAAAGTAATTCATGTAGACCACCCTTTTCAAAAAGGTTTTGGTCTTGATGTTTTCACATCTACCTAAAACATCCATGGAAATCACACCAGTGGAGGAGAGCTGACAAGATTATAGAAAAAAAGAGAATTTAAAAGGAGTGGACTGGGGAAACCATCACTGGGAGTCAGTTAATAATATTTAATTAATGTATTTTATTTATGACATGAGGTTCTTGATCCAAACCAGTACAAGGCATAACAAAAATAGAATAAATTGTATACACTAAGAAGTAAATGACAAAGTGAAAAAACAATATGTAAACAGTAAAATGAAATGTCAAAATTCTTTAAAGCTATATAAAATAAACGTGTCTACATATGTTTCATTAAACAGTCAAGTGTCAGGTATATTGTGATGGCTGCTGGCAGAGCATTCCATAAATGGGGAGCATAACAAGGGAATGCTCTCTCCCTCATGGATCTAATTTTATAGCGCTTCTGGGTAAAAGATCTAGTAGAATGGAAAGAGTGAAAGGTAATGCTGGCTTTAACAAGGTCACAGATGTAATGAGATTCTGTACCATGGACTACTTTGTATTTAAGAATAAGAGTTTTAATTGAACAGGGATCCAGTGCAGTGGTGCCAGTACAGGGGTGATGTGGTAGTTCAATGGTGTATGGGTAAGAATCCAAGCAGCACAGTTTAGCACACACTGGAACTTCTCATAAGAATGATCCTGATAGACCAAAGAGAAATGCATTACAATAACCTAAATGAGAGGCGATGAAAGCAAGAACGTTAGAAACAGAAATGGTTTGAGACAGTCAATATTATAAAGACAAAGAATGTGAGCTGACTGTCAAAGATAACTCCAAGGTTATGGGAATTAGTGTTATGTGATACCTGAATATTATAAACAGATAAAAATGATTCTTTTTTGTATAGATGATGGAGAACCTATTTAAACAACCATAGTCTTTGAACTGTATAGCTTAAGAACATTGTGTTGCATTCATTACATTATTTCTTGGAGACAACTGATAAGGAGAGCAGAGGTGAAAATGCATGTAGGTTATACCCCTCACATTCTGATATTCACTTGCCGTCCAGCTCTCTTTATTTCCTCCAGTAGTGAATCCAGATTCCTCTTCTCATCCCAACCATCCGATCTATTACCAGACAGCCTGTGAAGATCACAAGTGTGAGTTACAAACACAACACGGCACCATCTCACACACTGGAATATCTAAATCACACACCCACTTAGTTTGTCTTACCAAAATACTTTTCAGTGTCTGAAGAAAATCTAAGTCACATGATTTTGTTTTTCTGCCTGACAGTCACTAAGTCCAGTGACCAGCTAGGTCACCATCTTCTGAAGGCCTGTTGGTTACATCTCATTGTTTTCCTTTTCAGAAAGAACGTTGACCCATCTGTCCCCATGTGGTCACTTCCAGGGCCCCTCTCCGTTAATTAATGCTTAGTCTCTCTATTATTTTTTCTCCCACTGTTCCTCACTCTCATATCTTCACTTGTTTCATCTTGTTCTTCCCTCAGCTCTCTGTTCAGTGACACTGACCCTAATTTTTCTAGTTAATTCAAAATAACCCCCATAACCCTATCCAGCTTCTGCTTTTGTTCAAACTTCTGGCCATTCTAATCCTATCACCACTCCCCCTTTGTCTTTATCCCACTGTCTATGGTTGGACAATCATTTCTATGGTTGTTTTGTTCCCTTTCTACTCTTCATTTTCTTCTTTCCATCTCACACTCCTCTGCTTTTCTGTTCTTTTTGCTTGTCTTCTGACATCATCACTCATCATCTTTGTTGTTGCCACTGTCTGTCACCCCTGTCCAGCTCCACATGTCCACATCTCTTTGCCTTTCTTATCCCACTCCCTATACTTCTCTTTCCTTCACTCAGTCCATGTGGTGTCGTGTGATCAGTCTGTCTATTAAGCTATCAGGTGTGAACTCATAACCCCACACGCCCACATCACATCTACTCACCTCAATTTCATTAATTTATAGGTTTCATTCCTTAGCTCCTCCAGCAGTACATAAATACCTGAATTATTCAGGTAATTGTTGTGCAGGTTCAGTTCAGTCAATAGTGAGTTTGGAGTAGAAAGGACTGAGGAGAGAGCTGAGCAACATTTGGATGTAAGTCGACATGAGGACAGGCTGTGAAGAAGGAACAAAAGAAGTGAGGACATGAGCAGGGACAGACAGACAGACAGACAGAAGCACACACACAGCACAAAGGCTCAATTACTTCTGGCGTTTTGACCTTTCACTGAAATGCAGTTTGAACCTGAGACCACTGCTATTCTTATAAAGTAAGGCATTATACACCTAACAGTGACTCCTGTTTTCGTGATGATCTAACTGGTGAGAAATCATTAAGTGTGATATGTACACATTAACACTGTGGAAGACTTATAAAGTCACAGGTTATCGGTAATGGTAATGGGGATAGGTTGACAAGCTCAGGTTTTTATTTGCCATTCGCCACTGATAATGTGTTTTGCATTTTTTGTACGATTCTATCCACCTGCAAGACATGTGGGTCACTGTTGGACATTGGAGAGCTTCAAACTCAATTTTTTGTCATGATGGACTCTCCTGATATCTGACTAATTAGACAATGAGGACACTGTGTGGATTTATTGTGACACATTTAAGGATAAAGACTGGACTTTACCTGAGATGAGGATCAGTACGTCTAAATGCCCTGGGACCCGTGGTGATCAGGCATTCAGGGGGAATGATGAGGAGACCAGTGGCCTGATGTATAAACGTTGCCTACTAACAAAAATGTTACATACACCTGCTTCCACACTCACTTTGAGATGTATAGAAACTAAACTTGCCGTAAAGTCACACACATTTTCAAGGCCACTTCACCCCATACGTACGCAATGTTATGTGTGGTTTTGCAAACTGGCAGCACCCAGCATCCTAAAAGCAATGCTACTGTTTCTGTTTGGTCTCCCTTTCTTTTTTAAATTGGCATCCATGACATGGGATTTATGAAATACATCAAAAGTAATTGCATATCATTTACAAATTTAATTCACTTCATTTTAGGTAGGTAGGTAGTTAATCATTCTGTAACAATATAATGATGCACAGAATGGCCAAACTATTCCAACTACCATAGCTGCATTAGTGTTGTTAGAAGACATCACAAATGGAAGAATAAGAAGAGAGGCATATTTAGAGATGATGATGATGACTGGCTTCTAAGTCGATTTCAATTTTGATTTCCAAGAGGTATCCTCTTGGCGCTGTGTGCTTGACTGGTGCTGGCTTTGTAAAGGCAGACTTTGAGGAATTGTGATCTACCTGCTCCTTTGCAAGTTCTGTCCACTCCTGGGCTTTGAGCCACAGGAGCTTTTCAACGTGAACTTGCTGACCGATTGGGTATTTCACAATCATCACTGATTCATGTCAGTGTATAGGATGGTATTATCCGCTTGTTATCAAATGTTTAATTGGCAAACATCAAAGCTCAATTCAGAGTGGTCAACTGCATGCACATTGCTAATGAAACAACGCTGGACAAGTTACATCAACCAGGGATGAATCACCAAAAGTATGAGATGGCATTACATCATATACTGTATAGCAGGAGAGCCTATAAAAACAGCAACTCCACCCAGTCACAGGTGTTTTTTCCAACTAGTGTGGCAAAAGGCAAGCAGTCCTTCGAAGGATAGCGAGTCAACTCAAAGAGTCACGTTAAGAGCAGAGACTCGATCCGTTGTGCCATTTGGTGGCAACGCAACACTATAAAGGTGCCTTCAGAGAATGAAATTGCTTATGTAAACAGAAAGCATTTCCACTCTATTAATGAGCTGCTCTATAGTTCACAGAAAGTGTGTTACACAATTGTGGCTTG
Source organism: Polypterus bichir lapradei (assembly GCA_026402145.1). NCBI lineage: Eukaryota > Metazoa > Chordata > Cladistia > Polypteriformes > Polypteridae > Polypterus > Polypterus bichir. The sequence goes on from JANRMT010062791.1 coordinate 211,645,319, forward strand.
CCCATACATGAAGAGATGTGTTATGATGAACCTGACCCTTACCCACCAAATGATCAGCCAAGTCAGATAGCGTTACATCTTCATCTGAATGTAATTAACAGAATGTAAAAACAGGTAATCAGATTCAGCATTTATTTTTCTAACCAATTTGTTTAATTTGTGGTCAATATCACATAGTGTAGCCCTTATATTCTTTAGTTCATTGGCCACATCTCTTACAGCATTCACTATGTGACTCCAGGTCCATCAGCACATGCAGCTAGATGACCGCCAAAAGGTTTCTGAGGTAGAGGTGTGTGAGCAGCCAATGCCTAAAGATGTGCTGGGCACAGCAGCACCATCACCGCCTGGTTACCTTTTGTAATATTGTCTGAAACAGATTAAACAAATGGATGGCTGTGACTCGCTTTTTACATCAACTTTGATATCTGACCACTTCTTTTTTATTTCGGGCACTGCAAGACTTTCTGAATTTGAACTTTCGAGTGTCTCAGCCACTTCATATTATTCCATCAACTTCCTTTTGTTCCTAATACCACTGCCTAGTATGTCCTGTAGTGTTTTAGGAATTGTATTTGAAAAAATTAGACCTTCTTTTATAGATGGGAATTTGAGAATATGAAGGAGGGTGTGACGTAGCCGAGGTCAGACCAACTGGTTCATGAAGGTCTCATTGGCCATTGAATTGCCCCATATGGCCCATATGGTTTGACTGAGCCACTGGATGTTTTCTTCTTCTAGTCAATGACTGTTCACTAGTCCACATTAGGGAGTAGCCATTTGAACAGGATAGTCCTTCAAGCTTGTCTCAGATCTTTTATCCTCTTGTCCTTTTCTCCTTGTTGTTTTCAGCCTTCTTCTGTTGCTCCTAGTCAACTAGGTTGGCCCAGTCACATGAGGTCTGGCTTGAACACGGATTTGTTCTTGACATACTTCACAATTGTTTTTGCTGTAATGTTCACTTATTCACACAATGCTAATACGTGAAGTGATGATATCCGTCACTCATAAGTGTTATTTTGTCAGTTTTTAAGGAAATTCATATCCATTGAGTCAAAGCCTTCCTGTATCTCTTCTGTGTCCTCTCTGGTCCACCAACACTTGACCTGCTTAGATTATTTCAGTTAAAGTTTGTATGCAAGTATAAACAGAATAATGGAGTAACCAGCGTGACCAGGGATAGTGTGACATACTGTATGACATTAATGGCTTTGTAGTGATGGTCAGAACAGTCACATCTTTAGTCAGCCATTTGATTGTGTGCTGGTATTAAGGAAGATCCTGACTTGCAAGAACAGGAGTGAAGTCAGCAAAAGAAGGATATGTGAGATCAGGTGTTCTTAATGCCTCTGGACATCTAATGCACATGATGAGTGTGTTTGCCAGTTGATCATTGAGACCACTGACTAATTGTGCTCAGCACCCACAGAAAACCTGCAAGGTTACAATTTTAGTTTACTGCCTTTTCAGACAGACATTTACTTGTCTATAAGATGGACATCCAGCGAGCCCTTTGTTCACCTATGGTCACTTCCTGTGACTGAAACATTTCTGTCCACACTGTATTCAGTCTTAATGTGGTCTCCTCTTTTCACTGTAACCTCATCTTGTTCATGGCTGACTGGTCATTTCTACTGCTGCAGTCCACCTTTTATTGTGTTTTTTTTATTTGTTTATTTCTCACTCCGTCACCCTGTCCTCTTGCTTTCTCTTCTCTCTGTTCATCTCCTTCTTCTGTATCTCCTTATTTTTCTAATTGTTCTCTGCTTATTCCTGTCAGTCTCCTCAGGCCAGCTCCAGTGTCCATCTCTCTGTATCCACAATTACTTTGGTTAGCTCTTCTACTCTTACTATCCATGTTTCTCCTCCTTTTTATATTTTTGTGAATTTTAACAAACTTCAGTTAACAGATAAGTATTGTGAGGGATGGAAGTGACAATGGAGGACAGGGACAATGACACAATTGGGATTGTGGTACAAGAAATAAAACAACAGACTGATGTTAAGAGTGGTGTTCCACAGGGGTCAGTGCTGGGGCCACTGCTATTTTAAATATATATATAAATGATTTAGATAGGAATATAAGTAACAAGCTGGTTAAATTTGTAGATTATACCAAGATTGGTGGATTAGAAGATAATTTGGAATCCGTTATATCTTTACAGAAAGACTTGGATAGCATACAGGCTTGGGCAGATTTGTGGCAGGTGAAATTTAATGTCAGTCAATGTAAAGAATTACACATAGGAAGTAAAAAACTTTAGGTTTGGAAGTTTAAGAAGTGACATGATTGAAGTGTTTAAAGTTATGAATGGAATCAGTCCAGTGGATCGAGACTGTTCATCAAGAACACGGGGACACAGTTGGAAACTTGTTAAGGGTAAATTTCGCAAAAACATTAGGAAGTTTTTCTTTGCACGAAGAACCACAGACACTTGGAATAAGCGACCAAGTAGTGATGTAGACAGTAAGACTTTTGGGACTTTCAAAACTCGACTTGATGTTTTTTTGGAAGAAATAAATGGATAGGACCGGCAAGCTTTGTTGGGCTGAATGGCCTGTTTTAGTCTAGAGTGTTCTAGTTTTCTAATGAAAAGAAAGGACAACAAGAGTGACCACTGTGGGGAAGGGTCTCGTGGTCAAAGTGCTATCTTTATGAATTTATTTACAAAAGGCACAGTTCCATCTGTGTTCTCCTCACATCCATCTGTCTGTGCACATGAGACACTGCAGTCGGTCCGTTTAATCAGAACCAACACAAGTGTTAAGCAGTCAAATCTATGAAGTTCTAAGAAATAAAATCATCACATACACACAAACTAAAATGTTGTTGACTTACCTCAGTGTCTGTAATTTGCAGTTTTCACTCCTCAGCCCCTCACACAGCCGAGCCACTCCTAAATCCTCCATGTTGTTGTAACTCAGGTCCAGTTCAGCCAGTCGTGAGTGTGGAGAAGAAAGAACTGAGGAGAGAGCTGAGCAACATGTGGAGGTGAGACGGCAAGACCTGAGGCTGTAAATATAGAGTGAGAGAAGGGTAAGTAAACAGATGGACGCACAGACAAACACACAAAAGTAAATAAAACTAATTTCCTGCTGGTTGTGGCAAAGATTTAGTTTTCACTGACTGTTCTGACTGTGATGTCCATCCTTAGTGAACCACTGTTCAGGACAGAAGAAAAAGTATCTTGGGAATGAAACAAAATGTCAAAGATAAGCAAGAAGAGAAGAAAAACTAAATGGAAGTGAGCTGCCAGAAATATCCACCACAATGAAACACATAGAGAAAAAAATTAACAAACATCACTGGGATTGTACAGAGAAGAACAGGGAGGACAAACATCATGTGGTGACAAGACACACATGGAGATCTTTTTCTTTCACTATTTTTTTAACTCTTCTGATTTTTTCTTTTTTTTCTCTTCAGATTATGGCCTCATAAAACAAGTAAGGAGAATGTCAGCTCATTGAATGTGTGTTTTTAACTCCATTAAATGCACTTCTCTGTGTTTCTCCTTTCTTGTTTATAATGTCCATTTGTTTCCTGTTGGTTAGACATGGCAGTAAGAATTGTACTTAACTGTCAATGGGACAACACGAGGAGTGATTGTCACCTGTCGAGGACTGTGAGCGACCAGAAATGCATGTTTAATAAGGTGAGGAGAGTCATTGTCACACACAGAACTTGTCATCACTGTCTACATTAATTGTCATCATTAATCTTACAATCTTGCAGTTCATATTTGTCATTGTTACCTTGTTAAAGTCCCCACTCAGTTCCTTCTCATGCCAATCTCAGGTCAGTCTCTTCAGTTTATAGTCTAAATGTCTACATGTCTTTGTTTTTCAGTTCTCTTTGTTCATTCATGTCAGACCCCACTATCTTAATTGTGCATATAAGTACAGACAGACAGCCTGGGGTCTCACAAAGTGACATAATGACTGTGAGCAGAAGTGAACACTTAGGTGTGTCACTGAGCAGCAGACTGCTAGCATGATGGCAGACCCAAACTTGAGTGACAGCAGAGTGACTTGTATCTCTGTCAGTTATTCAGGATTCAGAACATGTGGGCACTTTGTCTGATTTGTGGGATGCCACTTAAAGACACCTGTCAGACATGCTGGTTACTGCTGGACATCAAAGAGCTCAATAATCAGCTATTTGTCTTGATGGGCTCTCCTAATGTTAAACTAATCAGCTCTGGCACTTATTATGACACCTCCAAGGAAAAAGACTAGACTTGGCTTTGAGATCAACAACATAATTTGACATGGAGAGTAAGATCCACATGTGACACTTCTATCCCCAGCCATTCAGGCCTGACATACTGTCTGGTGCCACTGACCAGCTGACCTCTGTCCTTTAAAGACCTCAATGGTGTTGAGCTTAATTTTCTTATTTCCTCTTCTGATTTGTAATAAAGCAGGAGGATGTATATCAAAAAATCTGTCAGTATCCCAAAGATCAGTCCAAAGGACAGAGTAGTGATCTGAGGGCCTCTTTGATTGGATTGTGAAGAGACCCCACAACTGCTGACCAATCCTGTCCATTCCCAGCTGTGCCCATTCAATTCATGTAATTTGATCTAATTAATAGGTGAAGTGCTGACATCTTTTGGCAGGAATTGGAATTGCACAGCACTTTATCAACAGCACAGGAGCTTTGGTGGTCACATGACTGATGTCTTTGTGTCCTCACAGTTTCAATTTCTTACAGCAGCAGTTCATTTCTTCAGGACAGACTTTTCTGTTTAACATCATTCTCTTTAATGTATTGTCTATTAATAGAACGTCTTTAAACATCAGCCTTGAGGTGATGTAAGTCTTGGGTTATTCAGAGCTTTCTTGTCTTCTGATTAATTTTTTTTTAGCTTTTAGCTAAAGTGTTATTAGCAGTGACCTTATTCTTTGACTGAGATTGGTCTTAAGAATCTGATGGACTCCATGATAATATTCTTTTTAGATCTTCTCTTTCATCCGGGTGTTATCAATACTATCACTTTTTTCTACATCCATGTACTTGTATGTTTCATCTGTCTCTGTGTTTCTGATAACCATTTGGTTGTTCAGCTGGATATTTTGACTTTTGATTAATGTAACTAGTTGAAAAACAACCATCACTCATGTGTCTAGTAGTCTAATCTGTCTAATAGTCATGTTAATATTTTACATCACTTACTGTAGTGTTTATTATTACCGTAAATACCATCAGTAAACTTAAGAATGCTTATAATCTGTTTAATGTACAACCTACCTTTCATAATTAGTGGGTTACATTAAATCTTTAAGAGCTATTATGTATTAATATACAGTAGATGTAAACCTGCTATGTTACTACGCACGTCTCCTCTTTATTGACTTTAGCTCTGGTTTTGACACCATCCTCCTTCACAGACTGGTGAGCAAGCTGCTAGCCCTGGGACTCCTGTATTCCACATGTCTATGGATTAAAAACTTCCTGAAAGACCGCACACAAAAGGTTAGGGTGGGCCCTCACATCTCCTCAGCCATCAGCATCAGCAATGGCTCTCCTCAGGGCAGTGTGCTGAGTCCCCTGCTTTTCAAGCTGGACACACATGACTGCGCTCCCGCCCACCACATCAACACCATTGTCAAATTTGCAGATGACAACACTGTGGTGGGGCTCATCTCTGGGGAGGATGAGTCCACCTACATGGAGGAAGTGGAGCAGCTGACAGCGTGGTGCACTGACCACAACCTGCTCCTGAACACAATTAAGATCAAGAAGCTCATTGTGGACTTCAGGAAAAAGAAAACGGACATCAAACCACTATACATCAAAGGGGACTGTGTGGAGAGGGTGTCAGACTTCCGCCTCCACATCATGGAAGACCTGTCCTGGGGTGTGAACACAGCTGAGCTGGTGAAGAAGGCTCAGCAGAGACTTAATTTCCTGAGAGTCCTCAGGAAAAATAACATCCCCCAAAAACTGCTGGTGTCCTTCTATTGCTGCTCTATTGAGAGTATCCTGTGCTACTGCCTCTGCGTGGGGTTTTCCAGCTGCACAACAGCGCAGAGGAGAACACTTCAGTGGATCGTAAAGACTGCCTAGGAGATCATCGGCTGCTCTTTACCCTCTCTGGATGAACTGCACAGCTCTCGCTGCCTCAGTAAAGCGGAAAACATCTTTAAGACTCCTCACATCCCGCTCATGACATATTCCAACTGTTGCCATCAGGCAGAAAATACAGGAGCATCAAAAAAAAAGACTCATAGACAGAATCACATTTTCTACCTTGTTGCTATTAGGGCACTGAATGCCACCTAACCACCTCCAATGCAACTTATTGATTACAGTGCAATAGATGACATTTTGTGCAGTAGTGTTTCATGTGCAATAAGGTTTTCTGTTGAATGTTTGTGTTCTACTTCATTTCTTATCCTTTCCTATCCTTTTGTAATTATATTAATTTATATATTGTCACATATGAGAGAGTAGGTAGCAGCTGAACGGCTCAGCAGAGCATGATACCTCGCAGGGAATAGGTTTGGAACAGAGCACTAACTCCTCTCTCTTTTGTTTAGCAGGAAAACTGAAGAACAAACAAGACCATAAGAAGTCACACACTCGAGTTCCCTTCTGTATTTACAAGCACACCCCTGTCCCAGTCTGATGACATCGGTTCCGGTCCACGCTCCTACATCACCCATACATCCCTTGGATTTTCCCATCAACCTTTGTACTTCCTGTTCAACCATTATATAAATCCGCCTATTATACCAACATGTTGTCCTGGCTGTATTCTTTATTACTTTTTCACACAGGGCCATGTAGGTTTGGATATTTTTTTCTCCCTAAATAATAAAAACCATCATTTAAAAACTGCATTTTGTGTTTACTTGTGTTATATTTGACTAATGGTTAAATGTGTTTGATGATCAGAAACATTTTGTGTGACAAACATGCAAAAGAATAAGAAATCAGGAAGGGGGCAAATAGTTTTTCACACCACTGTATATATATATATATATATATATGTTTTGTCTTGGTAGAGTAATATATTGCTCTACTTTCCCTTTTTGTATTATTAATATGTAACCTTTGTCAGAACGCCTCAGATCTCACAGTCTTACCACTGTTTATAAGGCATTATTATATATAACTTCTCCCCACCTTCCCTTCTATATCTATAACCTCAGGCAATTAGGTATAGTAAAAAAACAAGCAGGAGTTAAATTACAATTTAAACAACGTATTATTGGTAATATTCATAAATAATAACAATATGCAAAGTACATTTGAATATTGGCAACCATACAACCTGATTAAATGGTGACGTGTAGTTTCAGGCGGCACACAGACTTGTTAGTTATTTAATGTCTCTAGTTAAGGCATCATCTGTAGTCAGCTTTCAGCCACATGCCTGTTTAATATGGCTGCAGAGCTGTGCTCTTCATTGTGTTGTTCTTGTCAGTTCATGGTGTGATGGTCTTCATCAGAGGTTAGTAAGAGAGATACTTCTTCATCACCAGAGGTTAGTAAGAGAGACAGTGTGAGGTTAAGCAAGTAAATTTATAGATGTTCTGTCCAATCCCTAGAGCCAATAGGATGTCATGGTACTTAAAAGCTTCTGATCCAAAACAATTCCAAACAGCCAAACTTCAGACCAATGGGGGAATAGAACATCTTAACACCTGCCATCCCCCCCAAACCCATTTGTTTAGGTAAAGCTTAGCTTTCTTGCGGGGGTTGAAAGACTTTAGCAGAAAAACACTCGCCAAACTGGTATAAGACACATCCTCTCCCAACTGTGTCGTAAAATTCAAAGAGACCCATTCCTAAAGGTGGGGGGAGGGGAGGGTAAACATGAATACTCACTAATGTAACACTAAATTACATTGCTTTGCCTAAATTACAAATAAAGACATACAAGATATTTATCTAGTTATACGAGTTATATGCAAAATGTTACATCACAACATTATATATATATTGTCACACACGTGCGAGTAGGAGGCAGCTAAAGGGTCTGAGTAAGTGTAATGAAACATCTGACCGGGGGCGGCAGAGTGCGCAGACTGTCTTTTTCAGTTCTCTACAGACCTTTCCCAGGCAATCCTGCAAGGTTCCGGCGCCTCAGAAGATGTCACTTCCGAAGCTTGCCCCATTGATGACGTCACTTCCAAAGCCAGCCCCTTTGATGACGGCACGTCCGAAGCCGGCCGCTTTGATGGCATCACTTCTGGTTCCGGCCCCTTTGTTGACATCAGTTCCTCTCCAGACCTTTAAAGCCTCCATCTTGGGCTACTATAGCCAGTTCTGTTGTGGACTCTGTTCTATGCCCATCGTGCTTCAAAAACAAACTTTTGCAGCTGGGAAAAACCTTTATGATGTTTTTGGCGTATTATTATCACAATATGCATTATTTATTGATGTCTTTGCCTTTTATTATTATAGATATATATATATATATATTTCTTTGACACTGCAGGGACTGCATCTAATTTTGTTGTATTTGTTACAATGACAATAAAGATATTCTAATTCTGATTCTGATTGAGTTTGTGATTGCAAATACCTTACATTGATAGTGTATAGCTATTGGAAGTTTTCTGTATTGCATAGTGAAACAACATTTATATATGTACTAAATGTTTTTTTTGTTGTATGCCTTGTTAGATCCACACACTCACCTACCTAAACCTACCTGTAGAGTTGTTCTACCTCATGTGTACTTCTGGCATTTTAACATTAAAGCAGTGTTACTGTAATGGCTGGATTAGTTCCTGTGTTCTAATCGACACACCACAGCGACTACAGTGAACTGCAAGTCTGCCCTCTCCTACATTTTAAAGCTACCTTTCCAATATCATCCATATACAAGTACACAATGCCATGAAATAACATTCTACCAGACCAGAATGTGGCTAAAGCAGGTCCTCCATTTTAGGATGCAAAGAAATGACCGTTGCAAATGTTTAAATGAAATCAATGAATAGCATCCCTCCTTAAGTGTCTTGTTTATTTATGTGAGACATGGCAAGGTGAAGAGTGTGGAACATGGCATCAATAGAATGATAAACTGGAGCAGGTCATGTGAAACTGTGAGATCGGATTCAATGTGTCTCATAATAAGTGATGACGGGTGTGGATGCCATAGGATGATGGTTATTAAGGCAGGAAACAGTTGATTTCTTTGGCACAAGTACAGCAAAATTGAAGTACTTTATGGACAATCACCTGGTATATGGAAAGTTAACAGTATCTGCCAAGTGGCTCGCACATTCCTTGAGCTCATGATCAGGAATGTTGCCCAATGGAGCAACTTTGTGTGGATTGACTGTACAGACAGATCTCCACTGTGGATGATACCTGATCATCAGGGTGAGGAACTGTCTTCCTTGCACCTATCAAACCAATCAAAAGAAGCTGCTTAGCATGGCATGATCACATGTCCATATGTGGACCATCTGTGTGATTTCAACAGTCCTACAAAGCCAAGGCAGCACAGTCTGGCCACGTTCTGATTTGCCCTTGAACTGTTCTGACAGTGAGGTCTTCTGATACACTTTTGCAGTGGGCTGTAAGCTTAGGCAGGGTCTGAAGGACCCTGGTAAATCAGGTCTGGTTTGTTTTACTCCCATGTTTCAAGGATTACATGTTAGTAAAATTTAGGCTGAACAGTCTCTCAATTTGAAGGACTGAAATCCTCAGTTTAAATAAAAATACCCCTCTGGATGTACAGTTTACAACTCAATGATGGCTCCATAGAGAAAATGTTGTACCTCGTTGCAGTTACAGTCAGGTGGGATGTGTGCTGCAGTGAACTCAGGATTAAAATTTTTTTCTGCCTTAAAATCTCTATAAACAGTATAAACAGTGACCACCATCATCTTTATTAATATAAAGAGTCAAGGCACCACCACACCAACATGGGGTGAAGCTTATCTGGATTGAGTATTTTGTAATAATCAAGACAGAATTGATACTGTAGAGGTGATTTATCTACTAGGAACAACTGACCGTAATATACAAATGTCAGTGTTTTGTAAGAGTATGAATGCAAAGACTAAAACTGTTAAGTTTGACTTTGGTAGGGCAAATTTGAGCAGATGCAGTAAAGTCTAAGGAGGATAGACTGGGATAAGCTTTACAGTGTGGAGACAGTTGAGGAGCAGTGGAACAGGTTTAAAAATGTTTTACATGTAATGCAGGACAGATACAAGATCTAAAAGGGTGCTACATACCTCATTGAACGAAAGTCACCTGATACTTTGCATTTTTTCTTGTAATGAGATTTTTCTTGTAAATTTCCCACAAGAGACACAAGTCAGTCAGTCAGTCATTATCCAACCCGCTACATCCTTACTACAGGGTCACGGGGGTCTGCTGGTGCTAATCCCAGCCAACACAGGATGCAAGCCAGGACCAAATCCCCGGGCAGGATGCCAGTCCTACCGCAGGACACACACACACACACATACACAGCACACACTAGAGACAATTTAGGATCGCCAATGCACCTAACCTGCATGCCTTTGGACGGTGTGAGGAAACCAGAGTACCCGGAGGAAATCCATGCAGACACAGGGCGAAAATTCAAATTCCATGCAGGGAGGACCCAGGAAGCGAACCCACATCTCCTTACTGCGAGGCAGCAGTGCTACCACTGCACCACCGAGGGGCACAAGTGTGAATTACAAATACACAAATGCACCACTTCACACAGTTGAATATCTTAGTGTTACAATCACTGAGGTCAACTTCTCAGATTTCCTCTCAATGTCTCTGGACCTCTAATAAACATAATGTAGGTGTCACTACCACTACATCTACTGACAGATTTATGAAGACAGCATCTTTTATATGTCCTTTGAGACAGTTGTTGGTCTGCTCAGTCCATTTGGCTGCAATGATGATCACGTCCTGTATATCACACCCTTCTAATCCTCTTTTCTACTGCTGCTGCGCACCTTTTGTCCCTTTCCTTTCTCTGTCCAGCTCTTACTTCTTCTCCTTACCCTCTGCTTTGTTCTTTTGTTTTATTTCTACTTTTTTTCTCTTCTCCTCCTCTTCTTCCACTTATCTCTCCTGACCTACCTTCCCTTTTCCTGTCTGTCACCTCAGTCCTGTTCTAGTTGCCCACTGTTCTTTTTCAACAGACACTCTGGTCAACTCTTCTGCTTTCACTGACTGTGTTTCTCCTTCTTATTCTGTTTTAGTGACTATTAAGAAACTTTAGTAAGGTGATCAGAGGAGTGTGATGGAGGGAAGCGATAATGGACAAGACTGAAACAAACAACAGACAGCATATGATTGTGGGACAAGAAATAAAACAACAGGCTAGAAAGAGAGTATTGTTGGAAGTGAGGATGTTTGGTGGGAGGGAGCTTAGGGTCACTGCCCTGTCTTTACGAATTTAGTTATTAAAAGGTAATCTCCATCCGTATCCACATGCCTTCCATGTCTCTGTCAGTCTACAGTACATGTGACACTGTAGTCTGTCCTGATTAAACACAGAATTTATACTATGGGTGCTGAACAGTCACACATAAAGTGAAAAGAAATAAAATCAGTCAATCACACACTAATAGTCACGCATACACCCTCACAGTTGTTGTCCACTTACTCCAGTTTCTCTAATTTGCAGTTTTCACTCCTCAGTCCTTCACACAGCTGAGCCACTCCAGAATCCTCCAGATTATTGTTGTTCTGAGACCCAATGGAATTTTTCATGCCCAGGTTCAGTTCAGTCAGTTGTGAGATTGGAGAAGAAAGGATTTTGGAGAGAACTGAGCAACATATGAAGGTAAGACAACATGATTCCAGTCTGTAGAGATAAAGAGAGAGAAGTGAGGACATGAGGTGGAACAGACAGAAGGAAAGGCAGACACAGATAAAAGTAAACCAGATGTTCACGTTAATTGTGTTTAACTACACTAATTGTGTTAATTGGGTCTAACTACGGACAGACAGCCTGGGTTCTCAATAAGTGACATGAAGTCTACAAGCAGAGCTGAACACTCAAGTGTGTCACTGAACAGTAGACTGTGTCAAGGATGCCAGGGGCAACGACCCGGCCGGGACGCCTTGAGGGACTGGAGGAGGGTCTACACCCACCATGGATCACGTGGGGGCCACCACCCTGGTTGCTTTGGGGGCCACGGGTTGAGGGCATGGAAGCCCAACCCTATAGGGGCCCGTGGTCACCGCCAGGGGGTGCCCCAGTGCCTTGGGAATCCTGGACTTCAGTACTTCTGCCACCCCAGGAAGTGCTGGGGGGAAGAGAAGCAGGGACACCCGGAGAGCTTCCGGGAGAACAGCCGGCACTTCCGCCACACTGGGGCGTGTCAGCGGAAGATTGCCGGGGAACACCTGTAGCTCATCCGGGTGCGGATAAAAGGGGCCGCCTCCCTCCAGTCGATGGCAAGAGTCGGGTGGAAGAGGACGGAGCTCGGAGGAGAGGAGTGGAGGCGGTCAGAAGGACTGAGCAAGGCATTGTTGTGCGGCCAGGACTTTAAGGGGGGATTGGTGCTGCGGCACTGGTTTGTGCACTTTATTTCTTGTAAATAAACACGTGTGTGGAGAAAGAACATGTCTACCTGTCTGTGTCCGGGCTGTACCCCACAACTGCTAGCATTTGAGCTGAAACCCTGTCTAAACTCAAGATCAATACTACACTTAAAAGTGCTACATACCAGGCAGTGTCTTTTATTCACCAAGTCATCCTGACTAAGCTCAAGTGATCATCTAAATTGCCATTGTCCTTCCGCCTGAGTGCCTAGATAGACTTGTCACAGTTTGCACCAGCAGAGTAACAAACTCAGATTTGTCTGTCATTACCATTCAGGAAAAGTGGACACTTTGTTTGATTTGCAGGGCGCAATCTAAAAATTCCTGTTAGACTTGCTGGCCACTGCTGGATATTAGACAGCTCAACACTTGACTGTTTGTCATGATGGTCTCCCCTAAAGTCAGACTAATCAGGCAGTGAAGAAATTCTGTCTGCTGTCTGTTTATTTTGACACCTCTGAAGACAAAGATTGGACATGACCTTGGGATAAATAGCGTAATGAACACGGAGAATAACTGACATGTGACATTTCTTTCTTTGCAATTCAGCCAAGACATGCTGACAAAGTACCATTGACCAGCTGACCCCAATCCACTAAAACCCTCAATGGTGTTCAGCTGTTTTCTGATTTCTTTTATTAATTTTTAATAAAGCAGGATGACAAGTTTCAAATGGATAGTCAGCATCTCAAAGTCCACTCCAATAGGCACAGCGGTGGTCTGAGGACATGTTTGTCTTAGTGTACTGTGCAGTGACCCCCACTACTGATGCCCACTGCTGTCTATTCACAACGCATGTTGTATTTCTTCAGCTATCCAATCAGTTCAAGTGATTTGAGAAAAAAATGATGTTCTGACATCGCCATCTGCTGGTAGGTACAGAACTTCATTATCTGATCTACACAGGACATTATTCAGGATGACATGACCAACATAATTTCTTCATAACTGACTTTTCTGTGGTAATTATGTTTCTCTCTGAATCCTGCAATTCAGTCTAGACAGGCCAGTAAACTCTCAGTGAGTGGAGTAACGATGGTGGACCTTTAGGACCTTTTACATGGTATATATTAAAAGGAAAGCATATGTCCGTCAAAGCAGGAGGACCAGTGGGTTAGGAATGTCACTGATCACTACTATAATGACAGTTCAAAATACAATAATATCAGAGAAATGACCATTGAAGGACAAGCATGGTAACAATGTCACCCGCCAGCCGTGTTTGGTAGCTATTATTATTATCACTATTCAAAATTATTTCTGGGAGAGTCCCATTAGTACTGCCTATATTAGGCCTAGGCCATTACATAGTTCAGTTTTATGTGGTGAGGGTATACGTATAGATGTTTAAGAGGACTGTGTTTGTGTTTATGAATGTCCTCACTATGTATGCCACATGTCTTTAAAATGACTGCTTTTATAGTTTTTTGTCTCTATATTGATTTATACATATTGTCTGTAGTCCTTTGTGTAGTGTGTGTGGCGTGACACCATTGACCATCTTGTTCATTCTCCTAAAGTGATGTATTTTTTCTGTCACTTGTGTCTACTTCTGCATTTTATTTATGTGTTTATTTTGTAAGGTTTGTGTCTTTGGCTATCTGTTGTTTTGATTGTTTGTTTATTAGTGTTCTATCTGGTCTGTTATGGTGGATCAGTTCTGTCTCCGTCTAGTTTATGTGTGCCATCTGATGTACCTCTAATCTGGTTTGCATGTGTCTACAGGTACTTGTTTGTGTTGTAGTGCCATCTGATTGTGTCTCTCATGTTGTCTGTCTGTGTCAGTAGTTTATGTACAGCCACATCGTACAGCCTGATGTGGTGTGTTGGACTGTTGTTTGTTCCTTGAGGCCATATCTGCATGTACTGTCTGTAATTTTAACATCCTTAAAAATATTTTCTCTGTACTTTCTCGTGTTTATAACTCTATATTTTTATGACTATCATAAACTCTTCTAATTCAACAAACAATCACAACTTAGTCAGCTATTTGATGCAATCTTATCCACACAAGGCCATTTGAATTCATGTTGATGTCTGCTGTGCAATGTTTTCTAGGCCCTGTGATGATGTGCATTTTAAAAGAAAGATGGTGTGTCTCAGGCTCCATGCGGGTGTACGTAAAAGCGTGCACAAGCAGCCAGGGATTTACTGGAGGATTTCTCTCCATGAGGAGATGTGTGTGGTTCAGTCAATTTCCTTGTTGCTCTGGGTTTTATAGCTACAGCACCATAAAAGGGAGCCTGAATAGGAAACGGAAGCAAGAAAGAAAGAGGGAGAAGATCCAAAGGTCAAAAAGAGGGGGGAAGAGAGAGAAAGAGAAAGAGATAAGATCCAGCGCAGTAGAGAGTAGAGCAGGCAGCCAGAAACAGAGCCCTGTGGAAGAGAGTGTGGCAGACACTCTAACAACAACATTTATTTATATAGCACATTTTCATACAAATAATGCAGCTCAAAGTGCTTTACATGATTAAGAAAAGAGAAATAAAAGACAAAGTAAGAATTAGAATAAGACAACACTAATTAAAATAGAATAAGAGTAAGGTCCGATGGCCAGGGAGAACAGAAAAAACAAAAAAAAACTCCAGACGGCTGGAGAAAAAATAAAATCTGCAGGGGTTTTAGACCATGAGACCGCCCAGCTCCCTCTGGGCATTCTACCTAACATAAATGAACAGTCCTCATTGTATTTAGGGTTCTCATGGAAGGACTTGATGATGATGATGGTTATGTGGACTTCTGGCCTTTAATCCATCAATGTAGGAACATCACGGTGCTTTGAATAGGTGGTGGAGACGCAGGTTGGCACCACAGAAAACCGGGAAAATAACAGAAGAGAGAGTAGGGGTCAGTACGGATTTTGGAGCCAACATGAATAGTTATGATAATACATTGAATATACAGAGCGTCAGGATTAAACTAAAATGAAGCTATGAGAAAGCCATGTTAAAGTAATGTGTTTTCAGCAGTGTTTTAAAGTGCTCCACAGTATTAGCCTGGCGAATTCCTATTGGCAGGCTATTCCAGATTTTAGGTGCATAGCAGCAGAAGGCTCACTGCTTCACCACTTCTTTTAAGTTTAGCTCTTGGAATTCTAAGCAGACACTCATTTGAGGATCTAAGGTTACGATTTGGAATATACGGTATCAGACATTCCGATATAAGATGGAGCGAGATTATTTAAGGCTTTATAAGCCATAATCAGAATTTTAAAGTCAATTCTGAATGACACAGGTAACCAGTGTAGTGACATCAAAACTGGAGAAATATGCTTGGATTTTCTTTTCCTAGTTAGGATTCTAGCAGCTGCATTCTGCACTCGTTGCAAACGATTGATCTCTATTTTGGGTAGTCCTGAGAGGAGTGCGTTACAGTAATCTAGTCGACTGAAAACAAAAGCGTGAACTAATTTCTCAGCATCTTTCAATGATATAAGAGGTCTAACTTTTGCTATGTTTCTTAAGTGAAAAAATACTGTCCTAGTGATCTCATTAATATGCGATTTAAAATTCAGATTACAGTCAACAGTTACCCCTAAGTTCTTTACCTCCGTCTTGACTTTTAATCCTAATACATCAAGTTTATTACTAATAACCACATTAGATCCATTATTGCCAATCACTAAAATTTCTGTTTTCTCTTTATTTAGCTTGAGAAAATTACTATTCATCCATTTAGAAACACAAGTAAGACATTGTGTTAGTGAATCGAGAGAGTCGGTGTCATCAGGGGCTATTGATAAATCCAGCTGCGTGTCATCAGCATAGCTGTGGTAACTCACGTTGTGCCCTGAGATAATCTGGCCTAACGGAAGCATGTAGATTGAGAAGAGCAGCGGACCCAGGATAGAGCCTTGTGGAACACCGCATAGAATATCATGCGTCTTTGAGTTATAATTACCACAACTCACAAGGTTGCCTGCCAGGTAGGATTCAAACCAATTTAAGACACTGCCAGAGAGGCCCACCCATTGACTAAGGCGATTTCTAAGAATATTGTGATCAATGGTGTCAAATGCGGCACTCAGATCTAAGAGGATGAGAACAGATAAATGGCCTCTGTCTGCATTTACCCGCAAGTCATTTGCTACTTTAACGAGTGCAGTTTCTGTTTTGTGATTTGTTCTGAAACCCGACTGAAATTTATCAAGTATAGCATGTTTATTGAGGTGGTCATTTAGCTGCATAATGACTGCCTTTTCTAGGATTTTACTTAAGAAAGGCAGGTTAGAAATGGGTTTAAAATTTTCAAAAGCAGAGGAGTCAAGATTATTTTTCTTGAGTAGGGGTTTAACTACAGCAGTCTTAAGGCAGTCTGGGAAGACCCCCGTATCTAATGATGAATTTACAATGTCAAGAATGTTATCAATTAGCACGCCTGGTACTTCTTTGAAAAAACTTGTTGGTATTGGGTCAAGGACGCAAGTGGAGGGTCTCAGTTGAGGAATTATTTTATATAAGTCAAGTAAGTCTATCCTGGTGAAAGAGTTTAATTTGTTTATAATAGAATACTGGGGCTTAAGAGGATCAATGTTGGGGAGATATGCTATGTTATTTCTAATATCATTAATTTTTTGATTGAAAATACAGCAATAGCTTCACAAGTTTCACTGGAAGTATTTTGGAGGCATTCCATTGGGTGACCTGGGTTTAGGAGATGATCAATCTTCGAGAATAAGACTCTGGGATTACTAGCATTGTTATTTATAATCTTAGAGAAATAGCAGTGCCTCTCAAGATGGACTGTGTTATTATATTCTGTTATTTTAACCTTCAGTATCTCATAGTGTATAGTTACTTTTGTTTTTCTCCATTTACTCTCAGCTCTCCGGCATGTTCTCTTTAAATCAGGCACTCTTGGGTCTTCCATGATATAACAATTCTAGAAGATTTTTTTAACTGTCTTTTCAGGTGCGACTATGTCAGCAGCAGCTCTCACCTTAGTATTAAATTTTTCCACCTTACTATTTACATTATCCTCTCTATTGTAGTTAGCACTATAAACGGACTGGTTGCTTAGAATGTTTGTAAATATTGAAGCTGGTGAAGAATTGAAGCGTTTTTTAACAATATACTTCTCGTGAATGTTTTCTATCATTATTTCTATATTAAATAGTAAAAGAAAATGGTCTGATAGACCAATATTAATGATCTGCTTCACATCAAGGGGCACATCTAAGGGGCTGGAAGATGGTTACTCCTGCTGTGTGACTTTAGAAAGCTCCAGTGACCTCTTGCCCAAGAGGGCACCTGCGTAAGGTCGAGGAGTGACAGCGGGGGTCAAAGGAGTGAGGCATGGAACTGCGTCCTGCTGGGAGCAGCACTTGAAGAAGTGTAACTGGGGTTAATTAGCATTCAATTTACTTTCATCCAGTATATATAGTTTTTACTTTTATTAGATTGTAAGAGTTAATAAAAGCACAGAAATATATTTCTTTAAATTTAATTTTTTTATTTTATTAGGAAATGTTGCCATTGCAGAACTGGGAGGTGGGTCACGTCAACTCCCCTGCTGTGTGGGTGGGGCTTTCCAAAGTAAAAGCGAGTGAGATTGGGCATGCGTTCATTTCTGTAATAGCTGCTGTAAGGTGACAGTTTTTCTTTTGGTTTTTAGTATCATTTCATTTGTTCATTTAATAATAATTGTTTCAATGTTTCAAAGTAAATCCTGTATATTTTGTATTCCAGATGATGCAGGTGATAAGACCCTTTACATATTTTGTATAACAGTGCCAAGAAATAAACTAATTGGAGAGAAGGACAAATTATTGGGTGGCCTCTATGTCACATGCAAAATAAAATAATAATTTAATCACAACACAGAGAGGGGTATCTGCGGCATAGATCACAGAAGCACTGCACTATTTTTGACACTTTGAAGGTTTAATAAAAGCATTCTGTGCTTTACGCCTACCTCTTGTAAACTGTGTGTGTCCTCATTTGTCTTGATCATCCTTAAACATTATTTATCAATGGTTCTGTGTTAAAGCACTGCCAGGGACATGGAGCCAGGTCAAAGGTCCATGCCTCTGATTAAAGATGTGTGGTTATTATGACTTTTGTAATGTTGCCTGTGGTATGCAGGTTAAGTCATGCGTAGTTTGTGTCTGGATCAACTATTGCTTTGTGTAGTGTTGATATTTGCTAATCTTAAATCATTAATTTGTGTGTTGTATAAATTAACTCTGTCTATGAGACCCCTTCTTACTTCAGCATGTGGAAGAGTAGGTCATTCTATGCCTGCTTTGAGCTACTGTTGTTTGTGTTTTTCTTTGGAACTGTTGCAGGTCTGCTTGTGACCAATCTAGAGCTCCAAAGGAATATGTGAGTATTGCTAGAGTGTATTGTATGTATTCTTGCATTTAACTAGTGCAGCGTACATGTAGGAGTTGTCACAAATGTGCACATAGGAGACAGTTTATAGGCTCAAATAGTGTTATTTCTTAGATGGACCGGGGTTTGGCGCTGTCACCTGATCCTTTCTCATTTTGCCCCTTTTCGGACCAGGCAAAGACCCTGCCTCTTAATGACATCACCACCTGTCCAGCCCCTGTGGGCATCACTTTCGGCACTCTCTGATGATGTCATAGCTGGTACTTTTTCAATTATACAGAGTAGCCATCTCCAAGCATTTTTGTGACTCTTTTCTGTCCTTATTATAGAGTGTTTTTAGTATTTGTGGAACACATGATGTACTGTATATTTTTGTGTAAGAGTATATATATTTTTTCCTTTTGTTATCAAATTTTTATTACTCAAAGTAAGACCAATTAAGGTTCTATATTAATAAAATGTTATTATTAATATACATGTAAATGTACATAAAGCATGTGGCCAGAAATATAATAAGTGAATATAAAAATATAATAAGAAGAAACATTCATTCATTTATTTTCCAATGCTTATCTGAAGCTGGGTCATGGGGGCAACAGTCTTAGCAGTGTGGCCCAAATGTCCCTTTCCCCACCACACTTGCCAACTCATACTGGTGGATCCCAAGGCATTCCCAAGTTATCTGGCAGATATAATCCTCCCAGTGGACCCTGGGTCTTCCTGATGTCTCCTCCCAGCTGGTCATGCCAGTAAAGCCTCCACAGGGAGGCTTCTAGGAAGCATCCTTATCAGATTCCTGAACAACCTCAATTGGCTCCTCTCAGTGCTGATGGTCAGCAGCTGTACCCTGAGCCTCTTTCAGATGTCTGCACTTCTCACCCAATCTCTAAGGACCTGTTTATACTTCATGTGCAGAACACTTACACGCACGCATCATGACTCCCATGCATTCCCAGCGTTCATTTGTTGTGTTCTCTGAGCACATCCTTAGAAATTATCGCAACGCATGCATGAGTTGCACTACCAGCAAAAAACCCGGGGGAGCGGTGTGTTCATGTTGGAATGTGACATCAGAGTCTTTATTTACGATCAACGTGTGACAGCATGCCACTTTGGAGATTCAATCGGATCAATGTGTGTGCTTCGATGTTTGATGAATGGTTCAATCTGGTGAAGCAAATCATCAGACTTAAATGCTGACATGTGAATGTATTCATGATAGTTTTCTTCATCTGTTTCTCTTATAGGCAGTACAAGTGTCATATATCCCTCAATGTAATGATGCTATACATTTAAAGGTCTCACATACCATCTTCTGTGCCGCCCTTTTTTTTATGTATATCAGAATATAAAGAAGCGTATTTGTGCCACAGAGAAAAAAATACCAAAGACACAGTGAAGAAAACAAGGTCTATTTTGTGATTAAAGTGGAAATTGACATTATTTTGTCAATAAAACAGAACATCGTAAATGTCATCTTAAAACTGACACAGTTGTTAATTGCTATGTGGTTCTGGGGCATTCTTCTGCACTGACAACAGCAACAGGCAGTGATAACCAAACAGAACACATTAAATTGATGATATTCCTGCTCTCTGCACATTTAGAATCATTTGATTTATACTTTGTATCACATTCATGATGAAATGTGTTAAAGTATGTGCAATGTATTTCACAGTTAAAATTGTTACCTTATTTAAATAATGAACACTGTTAATAATTACACATGTGGGGGCGGCACTGTGGTGGAACGGTAGCGCTGCTGCCTCACAGGTAGTCACGTCCCTAGTGTTCCCTGCCTGGAGTTTGTGTGTTTTCCTGATGGGTTTCCACAGCGTGCTCCAGTTTTCCCCCAAGGACATGCAGGTTTGGGGATTTGGTGCTGCTAAAATGACACTAGTGTATGTGTGTGCTTGTATTCACCCTGCAATGAAGTGATGCTCCAGGGATCCTTTCTGCTTCATGCCTAATATTTGCTGGAATGGGCACATCCTTGGACTGATGGATGTAATCATTAAACATCCATCCTTTTCAGACATATTGTGGCAAGGTGTGATTGGAATTTAATAGATGCTTTGGGTAATATCTGTGTGCAATGATGTGTTGTTGATATATACATAAAGTGGTGTTCTCCAGTGTTCCATTAGTGTTTGTGTATGGGGTGAATTTTATGGAAGTGCAATAAGTGTACCAAGGTTATTATAGTTAATGAAAACTAAAATCAAAACTAAAACTATTATTAAAAAAACATTTTTGTAAAATGAAATAAAATAACTAACAAAACCGATATGAAAAACTAAAACTAAACGAAACTATTAAAGTAGCTAGAACGACTAGCTTAAATAAAATAATAATTGACTAAAATATTTTTAATTTTCATTTTTGAATGAATATTCTTGCTGTTAGTCTTTAACCCTTGTAAGTTTTAACTCTAAAACAGAAAGTCATCCACCACGAGCCACCCACATACAGTTTATTCATCCAGTGAATGGCGGCTGTGACGGAGGGCGGGTGTTCACACAGCATTTGCAGTGAAAGAACAAGCTGAATGCAGGTGCGCAAAGCGTGTGAAATAGAAAGCGATTTATGTGCGTTTGTTGTCTATCAAGATGCAATTCAAATGGCTGAAATCAGAATGTCCTGGTCAACAAAAACTTTATCGTATGGACAGAAAAATCATGAGTGAGTAACGTGTCAGTTTATTTCTCAGGTGGCTGCTTTTTGTTGACACCAATTCACCTGCCACTTCGCACGGAGAAATCCTTTTTACTTTCTCATATACGAAATATAGAGAAAGTATAGTAGCCATGAAAAAATTCGACCTCAATATTTTGATGAATCTTGACGTTATAGACCTCCCAGAGTCCAAAAATACAATTTTTTGGAATTGTGTGTATGTGCATGTGTTTGTGTCTGTGTGTGTGTAAACACGATAACTCAAAAACACAACTAGATAGACAGATGAAATTTGTTGTGTGGTTATTACACTACAATTGTAGGTCTGTATAAACGTTTTGGCAAAATCCATCATCCGGATGTGGTACTTTACCTGAACACATACTCTATTTTTTTTATTATTCATGCAGATGCAGAGTCCGATTTATTTAACTCTACTTTTATAATAATTGTTCAATATATTATTAATTTGATTTGATTTGTTGTTGATGGTTCCTTAATATACATAATATAAAAATATAATCATTGTCTTACGGTATACTCAAGTATCCATCCCCATGTCTGAGTATACGAGAAAGTCTAGGGGAGACCACTCGTGGTTTTTGAAAATAAAACGCCACTGATCGAGAGACTGATGGTCATTATACAAGATCAGCGTATTGTTGCTGACCAATCACTTTTGCTTTAAAGACATCATTTAACAAAGATGCGATACAAACAAAGGTAGGCAGGTGAAGAGAGTCTGCCAAGTGATGAAAAACTAATCATACTAATAGGTTTTTGTATTTATTCTATATCTGTTAATTTATCTTTTTTAGTTCATATTCACAACTCAAAATACCTGATATTGTGAAAGTAATCCATTAGCAGAATTATATTTTAAAATATTTTTCTCCCTTTTTTCTATGTTTTTCTCTCTCTATCAAAATAGATAGTTGAAATATCATATTCTTTTTGTTCTTAACATCAGCCATATCATACATATTGCATATCAGGGATTTTACCTGCCTTACATCCAAACCTGCTGTGGTAGGCTCCAGGTTTCCTGCGATCCTGCTCTGGATAAATAAGTTTAGATAATGTATATATTGTTGTTAATCTCAGATGCTATCTCTGTCATTTTAGACCTGTGCGTACTCCTATTACCTGCTCTTGCTCTGCTCATTATTGGTTTACTGTCCTTTATGTTGGGCTATTCAAGTCTCACTGCCCCTAACCCTGACACTACATGCTTGTTTTTTTTTGTTTCCCTCAATACAGCGAGGTGGGGTCTACACACTGATTCAAGTCTAAGAGCCCTGTTCTTCCTAAGCCCCTGTGGTTTTCATGAGAAAATATTTTAAAAGCTATACAATTGTTCGTATTCAGTATCTAGTTTTGATTATGCATGTTTTTATCAGACAAAAACAAAACCAGATAGTAAACCATGTAGTGTAGTAAGCATCCATTAACATCCATTAACATTAAACTTGTATCCAAATCTGTTAAGTGTACAGTTCTGTCTGATTGTCTGATTGTGAGACAAAACTAAAATCCGCAGGAGCTCCATGCCATAATTACTAAAACTAAAACTGAAACTAATATATAAAATTAAAATAGAAATATCTTTGTGAAATAAAAACTAAACTAAAACTAAAAATACACGATGAAGGAAAACTAAAATTAAACTGAATTTCCAAATAAGGTCCGAAAAAATATAGAAATAAAAACTAATATAAAAAGGCAAAACTACAATAACCTTGATGTGTACTGGCCATGTGCATGGGACACTGTCAAATGCTTTTTTGTAGTCCTTGAATCCTATGTGTTGATTTCTATATTCATCATATGTCTGCTGGAGTCACACAGCCCATTAAGAGCTGCTACTTGCAGCCCATGCGTTGACTACAGCAGTCTTGTTATTCTGTAAGTGTATGATTATCTGTGATGCATACAGAGATTTTGTTTATTATGTATGCAGTAAATATTTTTTAGGTAGACAGGTTGACACCTTTTGTTAAAAACTGAGATGTCTCTTGTGGGTTGTGTATAATGTCTGCCAGTTTGTTTACAAGTACCAAGTGCTGAGTTGTGAACCTCTCATACCACATATTTTGACCTCCATCCACACACGGTGTTTTATAGTCGAGTGTTTTCTTTATTGTTTCTGTGAGATCTGTAAAGGTGATTTGCTTGAAGTGCACTGCCATTATATCGTCCCTGTTTTGTTGATCCATCTTGATTCAGGCTGCTGAAACACAACAGAGGGAAGACCAGGATAGTGTGAGAGCTTTTCCTGTGGTGCGGCAATGGTTTCTATTGTTGTGTTATTCAGTATATGTCTGTAGAATAGTTTTATAATGGTTTGGAATTGTGACTTGTGTTGTTTTCATAGAATGCAAGATTTGTATCATTTTAGCCTCCTTGATTTAACTACAAGTTTTTGTTTAAGTGTATTTATGTACTTGCTTGTGTTTTTGTTCATTTGTGCTTTATTCTCTTACATATTTGATTAATGTTTCTTTACATTTTTTTCTTATATATTTTCTTCTTTCCCTGTGTTAATCTGAAAAAAATCACATCTAATATCCTTAATCTGTGTTTGTAGTCAATGTTCCCATATAATTTCCTGGGTTGCTGTGATGTGTTTTGTGTCTAGTGTTTTTATTACAGTGTGAATGATACTGGTGACTGTAGATGTATATGTATGTACATCTGTTATTGTCTAAAATGTATCTGTATATTGTAGAAGAATATTTTCATTAATGAGTTTTGTTGTTAATAACATTTGCATTGTGTTCAATGGCTTTGGGCGAGATCTCTTCCCGTGTATTGCATGAATATTCTCTTAATGTCCTCTATCAGTTTTTATGATATGGATAAGGTCTTGGTTGGTTCTGTCAGTAACAATATAAATTTTTGTATGGTCCACTGTTGTAGGTTTTACTTTATTGAATGTGTTGCCTGCCTGTGAATTGCTTCTTGCTGTTGGGATTTCTTGTTTGTGTCTGTAAATTAGCAACAACCTCCTCTTTTATTTGTTTAAGTATTGTTTGTGGGATGAGGGTATGTGTGAGAAGAATTCATCGCTGATTTGCCATATTCTGTTCTGTGATCTGCATGTTTGGATATTTCTGTGCACATGATGTATGTAATATGTGTCTGTATTTTGTTGTCTGTTTCTAATTCTATAACTGTAGATGTGAACATGATGAACAAGTTAATATCTTTGTCCATTGCATGCGCTGGCAGATCTTACCTGCTTTGGTGGTCAGGGGCTTCAGGGGCCCCCAAAGGAGACATAAGCAGTTTTGGTCAGGCAGTCAGGCCCACAACTCCATGGAGTGTCCATTCCAATAGCCATACTTTGGCCATACTGCAGATGGTAAGGTAAGGTTATTAGACCCCTTACTGTACATTTAATGCATAAGACATTATCAGTCGATCCTGTAGTTATGCTACTGAGGGGGCTTCAGTTCCTAGCTGGCAACAGGAGCTGACAAGAAGAAGGCTTCATTAGGGATTTGCTGCAGCCTGTCACACATATAATCTAAGGGTGTATGTGTCATAAACTATGGCCACTCTGTGTGAGAGTAGAAGATGTTGTGGCATTGGGTTTGTAGAGTACATATCTGTGTATTTTGTCATTTATCTACTTAATATACAGGATGCATGTAATACAAGATCTCCTTCTCCTTCATTCATTGTCTACTCCACACAGCCACGGTAAGATTTCAGTGATCAGCTAAGGGGAGCCTTGATTACCTAGGGACATTTTGCACATGAGTAGAGTAGTCAATTTTCTGGTGCACCATTACTGAAGGCGAGAGAGTAAGATGTGTGTTTGTTCAGCTTCTCACATGTTTTCCTAACCTTTGCAAAGTCTGTGTTCCACTCACACTGACCAAGCTGAAGAGATGAAACAGGTGATTTTTTGGTTTAATAGCCTGTCGTGATGATGTTAAAGTCCAAGCTAAAATCTTCAAACAGGACCTTCATTTATGTCCAAGGCAGTCATGATGTCAGTAAGTGAAGTTCAGTCCCAAATCTACCATGTCATCTGCAGGCTTGTTATCTCAATAGTCAAGTCTTGTGTGGCATTGGTAAGGTGAGACAAGGTGAAGTGCTCAAAAGCCTTCATTACTACAGATGTCAAGTTTACTGGTCCGTTGTCATTATGGACTAGAATTTTTGTGATGATTGCGATGAACTTCAAGTGTCCACAAACACAGGAGACAATTGGACTAGAGAGAAAAGCTGAGGTCTGGGTCTGTCACTTTTTAGGATCTCAAACCTGAGCTCACGTACAGTAGTTGTTTATGAAGTAGCAGAGGTCACACCAGCAGCTTCATTAATGTAAAGTTGTCCTTCAAATCAGCCATTCAACTGGTTCAGCTGGTCTACCAGACTGCATTGACTGATCTGCTGGATGTTTTCTTCTTGTAGTTGGAGAGTTGTTGGCCACTTGTCTCAACAACCATTTTACAGAATTTTCCCTCAAGTTGGTCTCAGCTCTTCCTTTGCTCCTCTTTATCTTTTTATCCATGCTTTGCTGGGCCTTCTTCTATTCCTCCCAGTTCTTAATTTCAGTGCTTTTATTTGAGGTTAGGACTTGAACCTGAGTTTGTCCTCATTGTACTTCACAGTTACCTTTAGGCTAATGACTGCTTGTCCACATCTACTAATATATGTTCACTTCACTGTGTTAGTTTTAAAGATTTTGCTAAACTGCCCAGTCAATGTCATCCTGTGGATTCTTTGTGATCTATCTGGTCCACCATCTCTTGACCAGCTTTGCAGATTTCATTTGTTCTTTGTATGTGAGAATAAAGTGAAGCATGGAGTGACCAGTGTGACCAGTAGTGTGACATATTTTATTAATGGCTGTATTGGGATGGTCAGAATATTCACATCTCTAGTCATCCATTTGATTGTCTGCTGGCATTGAGGAAGATCCTGACTGAGATGTGCATCATGGAAATCAGCAAAAGAAGGAATTGTGAGGCCATGGGCTTGTATCTCCAATTAAATCA
Source organism: Polypterus bichir lapradei (assembly GCA_026402145.1). Lineage (NCBI taxonomy): Eukaryota > Metazoa > Chordata > Cladistia > Polypteriformes > Polypteridae > Polypterus > Polypterus bichir. Next base: position 211,671,874 of record JANRMT010062791.1, read on the forward strand.
GCAAACTGCTGGGGAACACAAGTTAACAAAAATACAGAACAGATGCTATATACTTAATTGATTAGAAACTCACTTAATTGTCCGCATGTGGACACCTCCTGTGTATCTCTGTTGGGCCCTTGAGCAAGGCCCTTAACCTGCAATTGCTGAGTGCTTTGAGTAGTGAGAAAAGTGCTATATAAATGCAAAGAATTATTATTATTATCTGATCTTCCTGTCCACACTGTCTTGGCTCATAATTCTGCCACCTCCCCTCCTTGTGATCTCTTCCCTATGTCAAAGACTGGCTGGTTGTTTCCAGTACTGCTATCTCCCCCTCTTCTGTTTGTTTGCCTCTCACTCCTCCTTCTTGTTCTCTTGTTTCATGTTCCCTTTGCTTTTCTATTCCCTCCTTCTCCTGACCCTTCTTATCATTCATTCTTCTCCTATCCTCCTTGTTGCTTTCTATTACTTCAGTCCTACTCAATCTGTCCACAACATTTTGTCTATGGTCACCGTGGTCAGACCTTCTGCCCTCACTGACCATGTTTGACCCTTTGTTTTAGATACTTTTAACAAACTTCAGTGAGGAGATCAATGCCAACGGAGTTTTGGAGAGGAAGTGACAATGGAAGACAGGGATAAGAACGTGACTGAAAGGAAAAATGGACAGTGCGGAATTCTGAGACAATAAATTACAGACAGAGAGGACAACGGGAGGATGAGAGTGACCACTGTGGAGGAGGGGCTCAGGGTTACAACACTCTCTGTATGCATTTCATTTTAAAAGGGAAATTTCCACCTGTGTCTTCCTCAAGTTTGTCTTTTTTGTCAACATGGAACACTACAGTTTGTCCTGATTGCAAACAGCATTTGCATTGTGAGAGGTTAACAGTCACCATGAATTCAGGAGAAATAAGATTCATGAAACATACACAAATTTACTCAATCACACACTTACACATACACACTTTCACACAGAAACACACACACACTCACTTGTTCACTTACGTCAGTTTTTCTATTTTGCAGTTTTCACTCCTCAGCCCCTCACACAGATGCTCCACTCCTAAATCCTCGATTTTGTTGTTACTCAGTTCTAATTCAGTCAGCTGTGAGCGTGGAAAAGAAAAGACTGAGGAGAGAGCTGAGCAACATGTGGAAGTGAGACCACATGAGGACAACCTGAAAAGAAGAAGAGAGTAAAATGAGGGCACAAGGAGGAACAGGCAGGCTACAGAGGAAAAACAGCCAAACAATCTTCCTGCTGGTTCTAACAAAGACTGAGTCCTCATTGAGTGTGCTGACTGTGATGTCAATTGATAGTGGAGCACTGACCTCAGCAGAAGAAAGAGCATCTTGTGAATGAAATAAAAAGTCAGGAGAAGCAAGAAGAGCAGAAAAACAAAAGGGACTGAAGCTACCAGAGTCTCATCCATATTAAGACACATTTAACTCTTTCAGGGCTGATGTCGACTTTTGTTGAAATTCAGGAGCAGAGGACAGTAATTAGCTGTAAACTACAACAAAACCCATTCTTATGTTATATCTCGACTTTCCTTTGCTAGAAAGGAAAGTTAGCTTCATTGATTTGACTTTGATTCCCTGTGCATGCATGAGTAGTGACAAGCAAACAACTTCTAAAATGGTATTGACATCTAACAATAAACCAAACTGAATGCGCAAAGCAACATACTCCATGGACAAGATTTTGCATGTTATCACTGAATCAGACTCTGGCTTGTCAGACTCCAAAATTCATGAAAGTGATTTGGAGATGAAGATCAAAAATGTGAGGTACCAGGATCTGTTGATTGGCTGATCGTGGTGCTGAACACATTTGTGTAGCTGATGTGCCTACCGCAAGTTGGCCTGGGAGGACCACTACTTATGATGACAAGTGGTACAAACCAGATTGCTTTGCACTGTGATTGCCACCACCACCCACCTGCTGCTCAAAGACAGTCAGGCAGCCAGCCCATCACGTATTCCCACTGGCCATTGAGCCGCCCCCACACAGCTCCTGTTGCCAGAAATGCCAACAGCAGCCACAGCACGCAGCAACAGATATATTATATTGATTTATATGTGAAAACATTGCTTTGTGTGCTTTTCAGAAAATTAAGTTGTTAAGATAATACTTGGATTGTAAAGGGAAGAAGATGAGAAAAATATAGAGGGACAAATATTACGTGGTGTGAAGACAAGACACACTTGGAAATCCCATGGCTGTCTCACTTTCTAGATTTTTTTTTAACTCTTCTTCATTTTTTTTATATTTTTTATTCATGCAGTTTCAGCTGATGACCTCATAAAAATAGAAGTGAGCAGTATGTCAGAAGATGTGTGTGTTCTACCCCATTAAATTACATTCTCCATTTTAATCCAGTCCTGTTTATCATGTCTAGGTGTGGCCTGTTGATCCAATTCTTCTCCTTTTGGCTGCTCCCATTAGGGGTTGCTACAGTGGATCATCTTTTTCCATTTCTTGCCTGTTGGTCAAATATATCAGTAAAGAATTGACTGGACTTTGATGGGACAACATCAGCAACTGCAACCTGAATGAGGACAATGAGTGATGAAAAGGAAGACCCCTTTCATAAAGTTAGGAAAGTTAATGTCACACCCTGAACTTGTCACCTCAGTGTACATTCATTGTTATAATTTCTTCCAAAATCTACTACTTATGCCTTACATGTACAACATTGTCACTTCATTCAGATTCTTTTCACTTCAATCTCAGGTCAATCTACTCAGTTTCTCATCTAAATGTGTGTGTTCTCTTTGATCCTTTATGTCATTCCACAATGAGACTACCACTATGCTAATTGTATTAATAAAGAAAGACAGACAGACAGTCAGACAGCCTGAGATCTCAATAAGAGGCTTGATGCAAGCAGAGATGGACACTCAGGTGTGTCACTGAACAGCACACTGCAAACTGAAAACTAATTTTAACCCAAGACCAATGCTACTCTTAACACTAGAATTACCAGAGCCTATGAAAAAACTCATAGATCTGTCCCACCTTAAAATGCTTCACACCTCTCCGCCAGCGTCTTTTGTCCTATAAATGTGTGGATAAGCACTAATCAGTCTGCTATCACATCCCCCACCGGCACACAGTTTTCTCAGCTCAAGTCTGTTTACCTGCGTGTCAGTTGCTTAGAGTTGTATAGAGTGAGAAGTCAAGCAAAATAACACCTTTTATAAATACTATATCATAATTTGGAACACTTGCATTTCATGTGTGTTCCGTGTCTACAACGATCTATGTACACACATCGTTAACACAGAAACGTTTTTCATATTTTAGTAATAATTGACAAAATCAGGAATAAGCAGTCCAGATGGCCCAAAGATATCACTGAGATATGATCAAGAATGGAAATGACCAAAACGTCACATTTAACAAGGCAGAATAAATGAAAATAGAGAATTTGTTTGTGTCTTTTACAGCAAGAACCAAACCACCTCTCAGAAATCTGCCATGTCAAAAATATGTGTGATATTAAAGGATATTTTTAAAGACTTGTGTTTAAAGCCTGAAAGCAGCAGGTCTGTTAAAGTGTGAGGTGGGAAGCATATACAATCAGAAAACACGATGACAGAGTAGAAAGGTCTGGTCATTATCAGACTTGGTGGAGAAGAAATGGCAGGTATGGTAGAAAGTGACCAGCTTTGTCAATTTCATGAATCAGCATCTTGCGTTCTCTCTTGGGCCTCTTAGTGTTATAAAGAAACTTTGAGGTTAGGTTTTGGACCTTAGATTTGCAGAAAGGAGGACTTGGATAATGAAACTGTAGAATAAATGGGGATCACATTCATAAGACTAATTGTGACTGGGAGACAAAAGATAATTCATCTAAAAAGATCCAGACTTTGTCATCTGGATGAGAACATGGCAGTAGTTCAGAGAAGCCTTATTGTTAAGAGGACATAGAAGTCAACATCTGGATACGTAAGCTGGAAAGTGACTGAGTTGGTGGTCAGATGGGGGCTAGTGAGATCATTTATGTTAGTAGAATGCCTAGAGAGGGCTGGGTGGTCTTGTGGCCTGGAACCCCTGCAGATTTTGTTTTTTTTTCTCCAGCCATCTGGAGTTTTTTTGGGTTTTTTTCTGTCCTCCCTGGTAAATGGACCTTACTTTTGTTCTATGTTAATTAGTATTGCCTTATCTTATTTTTTTGTATTTTGTCTTTTATCTCTTTCTTCATCCTGTAAAGCACTTTGAGCTACATTTTTTGTATGAAAATATGCTATATAAATAAATATTGTCGATGTTTTTGTAGTGATGGACTACAAAAAGGAAGGCTGACTTTAAATATGTATTTTGTGGTTCACCTGGGGGTATACAGGCTGAGACACAAGTTCAACACAGCACACACGTTTATTCTTCAGTAGGAAAGCATTTTTCTTTTGCTTCCCACTACATAATACAGTACAGAGCACCAACATATAAATACCTTTCTTCTCCTTTCTCTCTCTCTCTTCTTTGCCTCCACTCCTCCTCGCAAGCTTTGTCCTCCACCACCCGACTCTGGTCGTCACTGTGAAGCTGGCAAGTTCTTTTATAGTGTCCAACCTGGAAGTGCTTCTGTTCTTCCATCCACGTGTTCTGCAAGCACTTCTGGGTTAGGTGGAAACGTCATGCCACATGTTTCTTGCACAGCATCCCCTGGTGGCACCCACGGTATCCAACAGGGCTGAGATAAAGAACTTCCAGGCCCAAAGTACCCTGTGGGAATCGGGCACTGTTGCAATCCAGAGGAGCTGCCATCTAGTGTTATGGGGGAAGCAGTGCCCTAAAGAGGCTGCCCTCCCACATCCTTCCACTTCTTGGGCATCCCGGGCAGGTTGGGCTGCTGGCCGTCTCTTACAGTTTTTATAACTGGAGACATCATTATAAGGCACATTGAGTGAAAATACCAGAAAATTTGGGAGTACACAAGAAGCAGTGGGGAGAAATCTAAGTATAACATCTGGAGAAAACCCAATAAAGTGAACTGAGATTTTATGTTTATCTTAATGGGAATATTTTAAGGGCTTAACAAATGTATGACTAGTTTACTATGTTGAAATCTTTTTGTCAATGTAAGGCCAGCCTGCCAGCCATCAGAGACATATAAACTGTATATTATTAGGTGAAAAATTAGTTAGATACTGCGGTGGGTTGGCACCCTGCCCGGGATTGGTTCCTGCCTTGAGCTCTGTGTTGGCTGGCATTGGCTCCAACAGACCCCCGTTACCCTGTGTTCGGATTCAACGGGTTGGAAAAAGGATGGATGGAAAATTAGTTAGATAAGCCAGTTTGTGTTCTACTGTTGGGACTCAAAATACCTTAGTGATGTTGCTGTAAAATCTGAGCCTAGCATGTGTTTTTAGTTTTGTTACTTCAGTATGTATCTTAATTATAAATGCCATACTGATGTATCTGATATGCTGGCCATATCAATAAATTTTAGTAACATTCAATGGGAAACCCATTAAGCCTCAGTGATTCCTCAGTTTATTGAGAGGATTTTTCAATTTTGACAGCATTAGAGGTGACAGAAGGAAGACTTATCTACATCAGATAGATGGGAGATTCAGACTGACCCTGTGAGCTGATGTGGTAAGGTTTTAAGTTTAATTACACAGAACTCTTGGTCAGTGAGATAGACCAGAGAGAGAGAGAGAGGACAAAAGAGAGGCGTGAGACGGCATCATCTATTATGGAACATGAATTGTGTTAGGACATCAGGAGTAGACAGATTACTGATCTGGTTGATGTCACTTACGCAATATTTATAAAGCCCAAATGTCCACAGGATATCTCACTTTTACTCAATCATTGTAGTGTAATATATAAAATCAAGTGCTTAATCAGTTTTTGGTGAACTTGTGTGGGATGGCTTATGTTCCATATCATACTGTTATGGTGAGCTCAATAACGTCCATCTTTATAATGTGACTGTTACCGATATAGGTTCACTTGCTTCATGGACTAACATATTAACCAGAGGTTTGTGATTTGTTACTAATAGGGATCTCCTTCCATTCAGGTATTCTTTAAATTTCTGTATATCAAAAATGATGCCTAAAAACTCTTTATATTTGTCAGCAGAGTAGTATCACTCAGTCTTGGTGTAGGTACAACAGGCATAAGCAATTGGTTTATTACTACCACCTGCCATCTTGTGCGAGATTACAGCACTAACACAATACACAGAAGAATTGCACACCAATACTAAAGGATTGCTGAGATGAGTCAACATGGTTTCAGAAGACACTTGAGTCCTCTCAAATGCTGTCTGACAACTTCCTGACCACTGCAATCTGTCCTATGGTAAACACAGCATTTGCATTGTTCGTGTTGGAACAGTCACACCCATAAAGTAAGAAGAAATAAAATTCATCAAACACAGACACTCTCACACAGCTGTTGTTCACTCACCTCAGTGTCTTTAATTTACATTTTTCACTCCTCAGCCCTTCACATAGCCAGGCCACTCCTGAATCCTCCATGTTGTTATCACTCAGCACCATTTCAGTAAGTTGTGAGTGTGGAGAAGAAAGGACTGAGGAGAGATTTAAGCAACACATGGAGGTAAGACCACATGAGGACAACCTGTAAAGATGAAGAGAGATGAGAAGACATGAGACGGACAGATCATAGACACCAGGGAAAACCAAAGTAAACCAAACAAACTTCATGCAGCTTGTGACAAAAACTGAATTCTTATTTACTGTTCTCATTTTTCTTTATCATGTCCACATGGTGGTGGTTAATTAGACATGTCAGTAAGAATTTGACTTGACTGTCAATGGGAGAGGCTTTCAGAGGACAGTGAGTGAAAAGAGAGGCCATTTAATAAAGTGATGACAGTAAATGTGACACTCTGAACTTGTCACCTCTGTCCATATTCATTATCATCATTTCTTCCACAATGTCACACTTCGAATTCATCATTGTCATTCAGACCCTTGTCACCTGAGTCTCAGGTCAGTCTCATCGGTTTATCATCTAAATGCCCATGATGTCTGTTTGTTTTTCACTTCTCTTTGTTCCTTCATGTCATTCCAGAATGAGACCCTTGCAGACAGCCCGAGGTCAAAATAAGTGACTTTATGACTTTGAGCAGAACTGGACACTTAACAATTCAGGTGACTGAGCCATTTAGTGCAAGTACAAAATGACAAGTGAGACATCTAATAAAGTGCAGTCACTTGTATACAAGTAAAAACAGCAGGATGAAAGCTAACAGCCTTGGGGTGCACCAGTACTGAGGTTCAAGGGGTGTGACTTTGTGTTTGTCTATCTTCTAAGACTGTTTACTGAGCATCATAAAATCTTTGAACTACCAACCAACTCAGGAGAACACAAGAAGCTTGTCATTTTCTATTCTAATAGCTCATTGATAATGATGTTAAAGAGCCAAACTGAAATCTCCAAACAAGACCCTCATGCATGTACAAGCCAATTACGATGTTAGTAGATAAAGGTCAGGCAAATCCACTGCGTTATCCACAGGTCTATCTGTTCAATGGTAATGATGAGTGAAACTATCAAGTTTTGGTACACATACATTTTTATGAAACTGACACTGATGTTAGTGTCTGTGGTAATTTCACTATTAAAAAGCCCAAAACTAATCAGAAAGACTTCTGGTTGGGTCTACAACATGTAGTGTTGCTTCCAAGGCATCAGTCACACTACCATGTTCACCTGTGTTCTCCTCATGTTCCACTGCAGTCAAATCAGTTCTGTATATGACTGTCAATCACATCACTGTCGAAGAGTGTAGTACAATTTTTAAAAATGTGACATGCTGTGTATTTTCACACACAGGCGCCCCAAAATGCCCCATTGTGCACATCACTTTATTTTTTAACAGGAAACCACAGCACATGGAGGACTGCTGTTGCCTTCCCCATTACCTATGACCTATCCTTTCCTTTTTCTTGATTCATGCAGAGCAGACTGACAATGTTCACTTTCACAAATTCCCCACAACATCTGGAGCTTAGAGTTTCATTTTTGTCACAAGGATACCTTTAGGTGAATGATAACTCAAGGAAATGTCTACACATTACAGTAAATGATTTTGGTGATTTGTATCTTTTCACTATAGATGTTTATTTTAAAGAACAGGAAGACACATGTGAAAATAATTTCCATAATGCTTCAGGCAGGAACTAAACACATTTCTTCCTGTGACAATGGTACAGATTCCACTGGAATAAAAATGCCATATGTTTCATGAATTAGGGAAACACCAAGATTCATTGCACATTCACAGTTGTGTGAATCATTTCACTCTTCACTACTCTATTGGTAAACTTCAGGAGGTCAAGAAGATCTTATGTGGAATTCATGTAGTCATTCTGGAGGCTCACAAAAGTCTTCATTACATACATCATGTCATCTGGTCTGTGGTCATTAAGACCTGGGATTTTTGAGATGATGGTGGAGTTCTTGAAGTAGGCAATAACAGAGCAAGTTCAGAGACTGGTTAAAAATGTCCTCAAACACAGCAGAGAGTCGAAATGGGCAGAAGAGAAGTGGCATGAGTCTGTGGTTTTTTTATATTTGCTGTTTGAATAAGTTGATACCTTTATGTAATGATGGATGGAGTAGTGAAGAGGACTTGAACCTTTGCAGATAAAGGTGGGTGCAAAATTATAGAGATCGAACCAATAGCCTCTTCATGAATTATTAAAGAGAAATCTCTGTATGTGTCCACCTTACATCCATCTTTCTGTCCACATGTGACATTGTAGTCTGTCCTGATTAATCACAGTGTTTGTAGTGTTAGTGTGGAACAGGCATAGGTATAAAATAACAAGAAATAAAAGTCATCAAACACACATTAACTTGTTATTCACTTACTTCAGTTTCATTAATTTGCAGTTTTTACTCCTCAGCCCCTTAAACAGATGAGCCACTCCTGAATCCTCAATATTGTTGTTGCTCAGGTCCAATTCGGTCAGTTGAGAGTGTGGAGAAGAAAGAGCTGAGGAGAGAGCTGAGCAACAGCTGAAGGTGAGACCAAATGAGACCAGACTGTAGAGGTAAAGAAGAGAAATGAGGACGTGAAGAGAGATAAAGAGAAATACTGACAGACAGGCCATAAGAACACAACAATACACCGAACAAACTTCACTCTTTGTGGCCAAGACTGTGTCATTACTGACTGTGCTGACCGTGACCTCCATCCATTATTGTCCATGTGTTGGCTGTTAGTCAGACATGTCAGTAAGAATTGGAATGGGACAACATGATAAGCAACTGTCACATAGGGTCACTGCTATTTTTAATATAAATAAATGATTTAGATAGGAATTTAAGTTACAAGTTGGTTAAGTTTGCAGACGATACCATGATAGGTGGATAAGCAAATAATCTCCGATCTGTTATATCATTACAGAAGGACCTGGATAGCATACAGACTTTGGCAGATTTGTGGCAGATGAAATTTAATGTCAGTAAATGTAAAGTATTACACATAGGAAGTAAAAATGTTAGGTTTGAATACACAATGGGCGTTCGGAAAATTGAGAGTACGCCTTATGAGAAGGGTTTAGGAGTCATAGTGGACTCTAAGCTATCAACTTCCAGACAGTGTTCAGAAGCCATTAAGAAGGCTAACAGAATGTTAGGTTATATAGCACGATGTGTGGAGTACAAGTCCAAGGAGGTTATGCTCAACCTTTATAATGCACTGGTGAGGCCTCATCTTGAGTACTGTGTGCAGTTTTGGTCTCCAGGCTACAAAAAGGACATAGCAGCACTGGAAAAGGTCAGAGAAGAGTGACTAGGCTGATTCAGGGCTACAGGGAATGAATTATGAAGAAAGATTAAAAGAGCAGAGCTTTTACAGTTTAAGTAAAAGAAGATTAAGAGTTGACATGATAGAAGTGTTTAAAATATGAAGGGAATGAGTCCAGTGGATCGAGACTGTGACTTTAAAATGAGTTCATCAAGAACATGAGGACACAGTTGGAAACTTGTTAAGGGGAAATTTTACACAAAACTTAGGCAGTTTTTCTTCACTCAGAGAACCACAGAGACATGGAATAAGCGACCAAATAGTGTGGTGGACAGTAGGACTTTAGGGACCTTCAAAACTTGACTTGATGACATTTTAGAAGAATGGAGTGGACAGGACTGGCGAGGTTTGATGGGCTGAATGGCCTGTTCTCATCTAGATAATTCTAATATTCTAATACAAAGAATGACCTGAAAAATCACATTTAATAAAATCATGACAGTCAATGACACCCAATGGACTTGTCGCCTCAGTCCACATTCATTGTCATAAATTCCTCCACAATTCCTCAGTTTGTACTCATCATTGTCACCTCATTAAAGTCCCAATTCAGTCTCTTGTTACTTCAGTCTCAGGTCAGTCTTATCACTTTGCCATCTAAATGTTCATGTTGTCTATTTGATTTTCACCTACTTATTCTTTCACGTTAGACCTTTGCTGTGTTAATTGTGTCTGTAAATACACGGACAGACAGACATACAGGCTAGGTCTCAGTGAGTGACATGATGACTATGAGCAGAACTAAACACTCACGTATGTCACTGAACAGCAGACTTTTATCATTTGAACTCAAGCTTAAACCCAAGAACAATGTTGTCCTTATAGGTGCTATAAACCTATGAATATCTTTGATCTGTCATGTCAAACTGACTGATGAGAGAATGTCAGCACTCATACAAAACAGGATTGTCACATATTAGGACTGACCTTGTTCTCCACTGAAGAATCTAGAAGGACTTGTTACAATTGATGATAGTGTAGTGACAAACTTCAGGATTTGGAAAGGGGTGTGTGGCGCTCCCAATATCTGTGCAAATTGATGAAGATCCAAATCTTTAGAGTCCTAGTGCTTCCTGTATTGCTATATAGTTGTGAGACATGGACACTATCCATGGACCTGAGACGAAGGCTGGAGTTCTTTGGTACTGTGTTTCTTCAGAGAATCCTTGGCTACCACTGGTTTGACTTTGTGTCAAATGAGCAGATACTCACAAAGTTTCGAATGAGATACATTACCTGTATTCAAGGTGTGTCAGTTGCAGCACTATGGCCATGTGACGCGATTCCTCAAGGGTGATTTGGCTCACAGGATCCTTATTGTTGAGAACCCGAGTGAATGGACCAGGCCAAGGGGTTTCCCATGTAACACCTGGCTGCAGCAGACAGATGGTCATTTTCAGGAGTGGGACTGGACCACGTGTCTGCCTAGGGGTTGTCAAACTGGGATTCTGAGATGTTTCGTTGTGTAGTGGGTGAGGCAACGTGTTGTACCAGTGTATGCTCCCCGACATGACCTCACACTGTGTTTTGGCAGAGTGCATTTTCTAAAAATGTCAAAGTAAGGATAAATTGGAATAAGCTATTAATGTTGAGAAAGATGAGAGAATATGGGACAGGTTTTAAAGTGTTTTATATAAATGCAAGTTAATCTAATAATAAAAAAAATCTATACACTAGTAAACCTGATGTGCATCACATGTAAATTAAAGAAACAATTATTAAGAAAAAGACTGAGCAGCACATGTCTAGAACAGAAGTATTAGGAAATACCGAACATGGATTCACATGAGGAAGGTTGTGTTTCACTAATATGCTGGAATTCTCTGAGAAAGTAATAAAAACATATAATCAAAGAGATGTATATGATGTCGTTTATACTGGCTTTTAGAACGCATTTGATCAGGAACCACATGAAAGGTTTAGTGGTCAGACTAAAAGAAAGGGGAATTCATTGCTTGGTGTATAGGTGGGTACAAAAATGGCTCATACAAATGAAGCAAAGGGTAATGATAAGGGGAACCTGAATCTGATGTTAAAAGTGGTGGGGCCACTGCTTCATTTAATATATAGTATGTAAAAGAGCTGAACAAAAATAAGTTGGTTATGTTTAGAGATGATACAACCTAGGCAGAAGGACAGATCGTGTAGAGACAGCTAAATTGATACAAATGAACTTGGACAGCATACAGAAAAGGTGAAGTGATCAAAAGTTTAAAATTATGACAGGAATTAGTACAGTGGATTCCAGTTCATTTTAAATACATTCTGCAAATACAACACAAGCACATTTTAGAAACTTGTTAAGGGAAGATTTCACTCAACTATTAGAATTTTTTAATGCAAAGAGCCTCAGACATATTATATAAGTGACCAAGCAATGTAGTAGAGAGCAGTGGCCTCATGCATGACACCGTGCATATAATTCATACTAAAATATGGCGTAAGGACAAAAATGGAAATGTACATAGGCACAAAAAAATCCAGATGCATAAATCTGTGCGTTCGCAAACTTCCACATTCTTCAGCTCCATAAATCCCGGTCAGCGTAACATACGTGCATGCGCCTGCTGCCCCACCCCAACTCCTCCACAATTATGCCTCTTTGAATATGCAAATCAATATAAATAGCCCTTAAGCTCAGCGTTCTGTGAAAAGACAATGGCAAAAGCATGGAGGAATAGAAGAATTTCAGCAAATACCAAGTGGAGGCAAGGAAAAATGTACTATTTGTTTGTTTAAACAGTGGTACAAACAACAAAAGGAAGTTGATCAATTGACATAGAGTGGCAGAGAAACTCAAAAGCTCAAGCTCACAAAGTCGCACAGTGCCCGAAATGAAAAAGAAGTTGTCAGATATCAAAAAGGTGAGTCGTAGCCCACCATCTGAGTGTCATATGAAAGCTTATTAGGGTAGAGAGAAAAAAAAAATAGGCTCACAATGAGAAAAAAGCTTAAAATGTCAACTTCAATCTCGAAATTTCCACCTTAATCACATAGTTTATTTTGTCATTAAAGTAGAACATCATAAACTTCATCTTTAAATCATTTAATTTACTAGTTTCTCAAATCCCATCGTAACTAAAGTAGCACGTTAAATGCTTTGTTTTGTATTTGATCTTCTATGTGCTCTATATGTGTGAATCACTACGTGCTTCTTAAACGGGCTTAATCTTCCTCCGACAGGACACAAAATCCATTACATTTGTGATATTACAGCTTTGTGAATAATTAAAATACTGAGATGTATACATGATATAATTTTCATGATGATAGGAGTTAAAGCATATTATTAAACATGGGAACACTGTGGCACAGTGATAGTGACGAGCTGGCGCCCTGTCCAGAGACTGCCTCATGCAAGATGCTTGCTTCAGTGAAATAATTTATTGCCGCAGTACTGTCTCTTTCAAATGTACTAACCCCCAATTCCTGTCCTTACTTTTCTTTCTCCAAATACTCAGTCGCCACACAATCAGCTTAGTAATAGATGTTAAACCATCTGTAAGCTTAGAACACCGTTTCTTCAAAACTTTTAAAGAACATTGAAATATCTTCGTAGTACATGTTTAATTATTCTGTCCATCTATCCTTCCAATGTTGCGCCAGTCCCAGCAAGAATACAACGCGAGGCAGGAACAATCTCTGAACAGTGTACCAGATCATCACTAGCGATGTGCCACCGTGTCCTCACATGTTTAATTATTAACAATATAGATTATGTAAATGATGTTAACATTTTATCTGTATAATGTAATGAACATTTTGCTGCATTTCATCTTAAAAATGATATTGTCATCATATGTAAATGCGCATTTTATAAAGTGGCTCAAGTTGTGCAATATTATAACTGTATGGCAAGTTTACAGTGAGGTAGTTATACTTATAAGTACAAACAGTTCTACAAGGAGCACTTGATGCACTTTATAGTTCTTGGGATGAAACTGTTTCTGAACCACCAGGTCCGTACAAGAAAGGCTCTGAAGCATTTTCCGTGTGAGAGTAGTTCAAATAGACAGCATGGCTGAGGCAGTGTGTGCTTGATGCTATATACCGATGATTCTCTTTCCGATCAGATTGCACACTCAAATACAGTGGGATAAATGGTCTGAGTGGTGCATTGAGAGGAACAACGCTAAAGCAGCTATGGTATTTGGAATAGTTTGGCCACTCCGTGGACCATTATATTGTTACAGGTTAATTAACAATAAACAATATGCAGTTAATTTCAGTGTATTTGAAAAAGCTGCGTCAAGGATGTGGATCTAAAAAAGAAAGGGAAACAACACTGAAACAAAAGCACTGCTATGACGCTGGGTGCCGCCAGTTTGCAACACCGAGTGGAGAACTTGCATACGGCAAGCATTTAGCTAGCGTGAAAATGTATGTGGCTTTACGTCAAGTTTAGGTTTTATACATCGTGAGTTGAACGTGGAAACGGTCTTATGCAACATTTTTGTGAGTATGCACTGTTTATACATGAGGCCCTAGGACTTTAGGTACCTTCAGATCTCCACTTGATGTTATTTTGGAGAAATTAGGTGGATAAAACCAACAAAGCTGTTGAGCTGAATGACTTGTTTTCAACATGATTGCTGTAATGTTCTAATGTTCTAACATAATATATGTCAAGGTAATCCCAAAACAGAATGAACTCTGATGTAATGTCCTAAATTAACACACATTTCCAGTTCAGACCTGACAGGGTTATGAAATTCAATTTCCTCTACGTCAATATGAGAGCAGTGCACGTGCAACACTGACGGGCCTTTTCACTTGACTTCTCACTCTATACATGCCGGCAACGGACATGTGACTAACCCTGATGATTGTGGTAAGGAGGAGGTCTGCGTCCAGCTGCTTATGGCTTTGCCCAGGAAAAAACAGACTTGGATTTTCCGAAGGGGAAGGGGGAGGTGAATGAAGCACCGCTCACCCCGTGAGAAGGCAAGGAGGGCCAGGAAATGACTGGTTGGTCTGCCGACAAATTAATAAAAGCAGATCGCAGTCTGCCGAAGATGGTGACCTGGTCCTAGCCAAAGAGAACTCCAGTTCCCAGAACCCTTTGTGCAACCCAAAACAGCACGTGCCTGAAGCAGACATGCTCATTGGCTCCCTGCCGGATGGCAAGGCAAGTGATAGTTTAAGTCTGCCTCCGGCCGAATTAAATAATATTGTGGATTGCGGGAACTCGAAAAACTAATCGAGCCCGTACAGAGTTTTTTTACAGATGCTGACGGCGATAAAGAAGATCATCGAGGAACTGGGAGAGATGGCCGAAACGCCTTTGAGGAAGGTAAACGAGTACCTGCGGCGGATCAATCGAGAGCCTCTAGTATTAATTAATGCAGTGGTACAGGTAAGTGAGACCCGTACTGTACATGAAATAGGGACACAGAGTGACACGGGCCCATGATTAATACATAGCGGGTGCCAAGTAGCTGCGAGCCCTACAAGGGAGTCAAGAACCTTGACCGAATGGGCAGGGGAAGAACTGATCGTGCCGGAGCAGCTTTTATAAAACAAAAAGGGTACAAACAGTAAAGGATCTCTCTTTAACAAATAGAGTGACTCAAACTGTGGGAAAACCCAAGATTAAACAGGAGATCCCAAAAGTGAAACGGGGGACTCCTGACAAACTAGAAAAGGGAGATGAAAGCTCAAAGGCAGCCGTGGAACCCTCCTCAGTGGAGAAAAGGGCGGAGCCAGAGTTTCCGGAGTGCTTCCAGTCTCGCCGAGGGATACAAACAGGGGGGTGGTGGCTGTGCTATGAGTGCTGCTGGCCGGGCCACATATGGCGAAGTTGTCCTTGGAAGACAGGGGATAAAATGTCTCATTTTTACAATGTTCCCCCTAGGTTCTAACAGGAGTGCTCACGACATTGCCAAGGCCCGATCAATGGATCCTCCTGGAGGAAGATGTCCCTCACAGGGCTGGCCGCTTCGAACCATGGTTCTTCACTGGGGGGGGGGAGTACTGTGGACTATGGCCAGCCATTCATCCCGGTCAATATGCCCAAGCCGCCAGAGGGAGACCTCCCTGCGATATGGAGATGTCCCGAATTCCAGCAGGGCATCATGGACTATGTAGTTTTAGTGCACAGCCCTGCTGGATAACGTCGGGGCTGCCAGTGGATGCTGCAGGGAAGCTCAGAGATATTTATTTTCCATATAGCCCAGAAGTACTTCCATGTCACGAGGACGGAAGAAATAAAGTGCTTCCGGGCTGATGAAGAAAAGGAGTTTTCATCTGAACCGGAAGTGCTGGGTAATCACATGACCTGAGGGATCAGAAGCACTTCCAGGTCCTGGACTATAAAAGAGTGTGAGAGATCCCAGACGGGCGAGCTGAGTTGGGAAGAAGGGAACAACATGTCTGGGAGTGGAGGATTGTATTGATTATTGATTGGATTGTGTTATTATTTATGAGTATAGTGGAGTGAGGGTGCTTTGTGCACAATATTATTGTAATAAAATCAACATTTGGACTTTTATCTGGTGTCTGGTGTCTGATCCGAGGGTTCAATGGGACGACAGCGCCCCCTATCTGTCACTCCACATACAACATTCATTTAAGAGAGCAACACAAACGCTGATTCATTCATCAGCACCCACAACTACAGGCACCTGAAATCAATCAAAATGTATGAATAAATAGTTGTTGTTTGTTTTTCAAAGAGAAATTCCTACCACCGGACTGGCTAATCAAATCTTCCTCAACCCCTTTTTAATTTATAGCAGAGATAACTCATTCAATGCTAGTTGCATGACCACTGTCACCTACTTTGAACAGTGATGAACAGTGTGTGACAGAGGTGGCTTTTGGAACAGCACTTGCAGAAGCAGTGCAAACTGAATATGGTTTATCAAAGCATGTAAAGAAAAAAGCAATGTATTGTGATATAATACAGACATTTTCACAAAAGTGTTAAGAGTGATAACTTCTAGTTATAGTCATAATAAAGCCTCTGAAGGTGATTATTTTGCTCAAATGGTAAACTTTCACTCCACTTCTGAATTTGTGTTGTGTCACAAGAGTGCTGGGTAACTTCTTGAGCTGCCATTCATTGATCTCCAGGGCATGAGGCAGATGTAACGGACACAGGTGATCCCTTATAGGATTTCAATCTGCTGATGTGATGCCATATCACTCTATGTGATTGTGACTGAGCCCAAAAAAACATGCACTGTAACTGATCTTCCATGTGCACAGTAAAACACAATTCTAGTCTGTACATGTGCTCTCGTTTCAGCCATGAAAAATTGCTGTTTTTAGTTGCACTTTTTGTATATCAAAGTATAATTCATATTTTTTAAATTTAATTTATTAAAAGCAAATAGCGTTCCATACAAGAAAGTAAAAATTTACAAAACTAGGCTAAAATCAAATCAAACCCAACCCATGAGAAAGAGAGCTAGGCCAACAGAATATATAAGTAAGTAAGTAAGTAAGTAAGTAAGTAAATAAATGAATAAATAAAGAAAGAAGGGAAGAGAATCCTCTTCCTCAATTTAAATGCTTATTCTAAAATGTTATTGATTAGATCCTGCCAAGTTTTAAAAAAGTTTTGCACAGATCTTCTAATTGAGAATTTGATTTTTTCCAGTTTTAAGTAGTATAGAACATGTTACCCACTGACTTGAAAGAGGTGCGTTAGAACTTTTCCAGCTGAGCAAGAGAAGCCTACATGCCAATGGTGAAGTAAAGGCAATTACTTCAAAGTGTAATTCAAAAGCTTGACGTTGAAATGTTTTGATCAAAAGTGTGAAATGTCTTATATAAAGCAGGCATGAGAGAAAATCCTGTCAACATATTGTTGAGGTTTTTCCATTTTGTTAAATATAACTTACAGTATATGTAAATTTACACGGAATTTACACGGGCCTCATGCATAATGCTATGTGTAGAATTCACACTAAAACTTGACGTATAGGAAAAAGTGGAAATGTGCGTATGCACAGAAAAATTCGGATGCACAAAACCGTGCATAAGCCAACTTCTACACCGCGTGAAAAGTAACACACGTGCACATGCCAGCCACCTCCCACCCTGACTCCTCTCATAATTTTATTATATTTTAATATGCAAAAAAATATAAATGTCACTTCACATTCAGTGTTTGGTTAAAAGACAATGAAAAAAGCAAATGAAAAAAAGAATTTTGGCAAATGCGAAATGGAGCACTGCTGAGTGTTTCCAGTTTGCACAACTGAGCAGAAAACTTACGTACGCCATTGATTGAGCTGGCGTGAGGATGTGTGTAGCTTTACGGCAAGTTTCATTTTTATACATCACAATGGAAGTGTGGAAACAGGCGTACACAACATTTTTGTGTGTGCGCACCGTTTATACATGAGGCCCCAGGATCCCAACAGATCAATTGATAAAGTTAATGGGTTGTTTGACCAAAGGATGTAAAAAATGGTTATTGATTAAGCTTGGTGATGTATTTTTATTGATTTACTTATTTTTTTCTTAGCTTCATCTTCACCACTTTAAACACCTGATACTGTGAAAATAATTCAGAATACTGTGTTTAAATATTTTCCCTTCCCCCTCTCCTTCTGTTTTTTCTTAACAATAGACATGTCAGACTGTTTCTGCTGAGGGCCCCATTACTGTCCTTGTTGTCCATTTTATATTAAGTCTCCTTTTACACTTTCCCATTGCACACTCTGCCTCTGTCTCTCATTCTCTGTCTCTCTCTGTTGCTCTTAATCTCTGAAGATGTTTCTGTGTTTTTTCTGCCTGTCTACTCACTTATCGTATCCTCTCACTCTCTACTCATGGTTCCATGCATTCTTGTGTAGTGTTTATATACTGTAAGTCCCAGTGTTTCCTGACCGTTGACATTACATGTTTGCTTTTATGAGTACAGCCAGGGGAAGACTCAACAAGGATTCAAGCCCCTCATCTCTTGCCCCCTTAGCTCCTTATGTGAGATGGAAGGGCTGCCCTTGTAGATATTTATGACATTCACATGTTATTAGTTTAGAAACATGTGTGTAACACAATTCACAAACTTCTAGTGAAGTAACCATTATGTGATTATGTAGATGAAGACTTCAGATCAGACAGTAGGTAGAATTATAAAGCAGCTTTATTTCTCAGTGTCACAGTGAGAAAAGTTTCAGAAAAGCAGACAATACATGACAGCGTCAGGGCTCTTCTGAACCCCGTCGGTTGGGTGGGGTCCAATTTTATACCCCTAGAATGCGTGATTTAATATCATTATAAAATGCAACAGTCAACACATTTATTATACACAATCCTTGAGCCCCTTCAACGCCCCTTGTAAAACTTGATTTCTTGGCTCCTTTTGTTATGGCGTTCAGATGTAAGCTAAGGGACAACGTGATAAGGCAGACTCATGTGTGGAATGCTCAGACCTTGAGTCCTTTGCACAATATTTTTCTGTTTGCTAAAACAAAGCATGCTTTTACATGGTTTTGTAAAGCCTACTTCTCAGACATGAATTAGTACAAGGGAACGAAGAGAACATTCAGTTTCCACAATTATAAGAATGTAAACTGTCACACATGACATGAATTTATTACTGCCAGGTGTGATTATATAACACTAACATCATATCGCTTTATACCGAGTTTTTATACTACTAATACTATAAGCTTTGTACTCTTAATTCTGGTATAGTAGAGGTCAGATCAGCCACTTCATGAATGAATGTTGTTGTAGTTAATTTTGTGCAAATGCCTGCTTGTTCACAGACACTAATACATGAAGTTACCATATCCATGTATTTGTGGGTGTCACCGTCAGTTCTAAAGATGTTCAAATCTGCCAAGTCAAAGCCACCCTGTAGCTCTTCTGAGGCCTCACTGGTTCACCTTCGCTTGACTGGGTTGGACAATTTCAGTTGTTGTTTGTATGTAGAAATAAAGAAAATCATGGAAAAACTAGAGTGACTGATGGATGAGATTTTCTCTTTTAAATGTCCCATAAAAAACAAATTTATCTAAAAACACAAGCGGGCACCACTTTACACCCAGGAGTGTCTTGGTGACGCCCCCCCCACTGGGGTAACCTTCCCAGAATTCCTCTCATTGTCTCTGGATGTATATTTCACATGATGTCTGTCAGTTATTCATTTAACAGACTGATTTAGATCAATAACATGCCGTATGTCAATTAGTGACTTATGTCTTGTTTTTCACTCTGCGCTGGCAATCGATTGTCCATAACGAACACCATATTCGAGCATAAGGGTGTCCATAAGTGCACTTGGCTTCAGGATGCCCAAGGTCACAGCTCGATGATCGACTTTGTGATTGTGTCATCAGATCTGTGATCTTATGTCTTGGACACTCGGGTGAAGAAAGGGGCTGAGCTGTCAACTGATCAACACCTGGTGGTAAGTTGGATCAGATGGCAAGAGAGGCTGCCGGACAGACCAGGCAGACCCAAATGTATAATGAGGGTCTTCTGGGAACATCTGGCAGAGGAACCGGTCAGAAAGATCTTTAACTGCCACATCCAGCAGAACTTCAACCTCATTCCGAGGGAGGCGAAGGACATTGAGTCTGAATGGGCCATGTTCCGATTCTCCATTGTCAAAGCAGCAGAACGGAGCTGTGGCCACAAAGTTATCGGTGCCTTTCGTGGAGGCAATCCACAAACCTGGTGGTGGACACCTAACGTCCAGGAGGGATTATTTCTCCCTTTTGGCCTGGGAACGCCTCGGTTTCCTCCCAGAGGAGCTGGAGAAGGTGGCTGGGGAGATGGAGGTCTGGGCTTCCCTGCTTAGGCTGCTGCCCCTGCGACCCAACCTCGGATAATGGATGGATGGATAGATGGATGGATGGATGTCTTGTTTTTCTATCCATTTTAGAAAGAAGGTAACTTATTAAGTGCACTACACTTCACTTTCTGTGCCTTACACAACCTTGTCACCAACCTTTCCTGTAATCTTCTAATTTTCCTTCTATCTATGGAAGATTGGTCATTTCTATTGCTGCTCTCCACTTTTTCGCTTCTTCCTCTGTTTGTTCATATCTCACATTTCCTACTTCTCCCTTTCCTTCATATCTCCTTTTCTTGTTTTTTCTCCTCATCTTTCTACTCTTACTCTCCCCTCAGGCCAGCTCCAGCTCCAGTTGTCCACTATTTTGTCTACAATCACTATCACTCTTGATCAACTCTTCTGCATCGACTGCCCATGCTTCTCCTCTTTATTTTTAGTGACTTTTAACAACCTTTAGTGGGAGATCAGAGGAGTTTGAGGGAAGAAAGTGACAATGCATGACTGAGACAAATCTGAAATTAGGAGTAAACAACATGGGGTTGCTGAACTAGAAATAAAATAACAGACAGGACAGAGGGGACAATAAGATAACTGTGGTTGGGATGGGGGTGCTCAGGATCACAATGCTTTCTTGATGAATTTAGTTATCAAAATAAATCTCTCTCTGTGTCCTTCTCATCAATCACACTCATACACAGTTATACATCCACACATACACACAGTTGTTTACTTACATCATTTTCTTTAATTTGCAGTTTTTACTCCTCAGTCCATCACACAGCTTAGCAACTCCTACTTTGTCCAGATTGTTGCCACTCATGTCCAGTTCAGTCAGCTGTGAGTATGGAGAAGAAAGGACTGAGCAGAGACCTGAGAAACATCTGCCTGTGAGACCACATGAGGACAACCTGTAATGATGAAGAAAGAGATGAGAGGACACATGGATGAACAGACCACTAAACAGTGGATCTCATTGACCACTTTATGAACCATCTGCACTATATGTACATGTATATTGTACTTTTGCTTTCATATTGTATATTTTTCATTGTTTTTATCATATTATTATTATTATTATTATTATTATTATTATTATTATTATTATTATTATTATTATTATTTTGTAGGAAAATACATTTATGGAGGATTTGCATATTGAATTTCATTGTACCACACAATGACAATAAAGGAATTAAATTCAATTCAATAGAAGAGAGCATGTATTTACAGTTGATGATGATTGGCTTCTAAGTCAATTTAAATTTCCATGTGCTGTCTTCTTGGTGCTGTGAGTGGTTAGAATACTAGGATGTATACTTGATATTTTTAAGACGAAATGCATTAAAGTATGTATGTTATATTACACAGGTAAATTGCTAACTTCATTTAAATAATGTATCTTCTTTTTTTGGCTGCTCCCATTAGGGTTTGCCACAGTGGATCATCTTCTTCCATATCTTTCTATCATCTGCCTCTTGCTCTGTTACACCCACCACCTGCATGTCGTCTCACACCACATCCACAAAACTTCTCTTAGGCCTTCCTCTTTTCCGCTTGCCTGGCAGCTCTATCCTTAACACCCTTCTTATAATATACCCAGCATCTCTCCTCTGCACATGTCCAAACCAAATTTAAATAACATATACTGTAAATAATTTAACACGTGAGGACTCGATAGTGCAGAGGTAACGATGAGCTGGCGCCCTGCTCAGGGATTGTTCCTGCCTCACATTGTATGCTTGCTGGGATGGGCGTGACCCTGGATGGATAGATGGATGGAATAATTCAACATGTATTACAAAGAATTACCAATGTTCCCTAAAAAGTTTGAAGAATCAGCATTCTAAGCGCATAGCTAGTTTCACATTTATTTCAGAGTTTATTGTGAGGCAATTGGTTATGTGGAGAAAGAAAATGGAAGGACAAGAATTGGGGGTTCATATGTTTGTCAGATACAGTGCTGCTGCAATAAATTATTTCATCGAGGGTCACGCACATCCCAGCAAGCATCTTGTGGGAGGCAGGAACAATCCCTGGCGGGGGCGCCAGCTCATCACTACTGCTACACCACCATTTCCCTATTTTTAATACAAGCTTTAATGCATTTCATCATGAAAATGATATCAAGTATACATGTTATTATTCTAAAATGTTCAGAGAGCTGTAATAACATGAATGCAATGTATTCATGGTGGAGATCAGTGCCTATGCGTTCCTGTCTACGAAAGAGTAAGCCAGTTTAAGAAACATATAGTGATCCACCATATTATGAAGCATTTGTGCTACTTTAGTTATGATGGGGTTTGAGAAACTAGTAAATTAGACATCAGTTTCAAAATAAGTTTATGATGTTCTGATTTGATAATAAAATAAACTACATGATTAAAGTGGAAATTTTGAGATTAAAATCGACATTTTGACCTTTTTTCTTCACTGTGTGACTATTTTTGTTCTTTTCTCTGTACCCTAATACGCTTCCATATGACACTTAGACAGTGGGCTATGACTCGTCTGTTCACAGTGACTTCGATATCTGACCATTTCTTTTTATTTCAGGTACTGTGCGACTTTCTGAAGTTGATCTTTCGACTGCCACTCTATATCACTCAATCAACTTTGTTTTGCTGTTCATGCCATGGCTTAAGCCAACAAATAGTATGTTTGTCCTTTCCTCAACTTCACATTTGCGAAAATTCTTCTTTTGCCTTTTGCCATTGTCTTTTCACAAAACACTGAACTTAAGGGGCTATTTATAGTGATATGCATATTCAAAGGGAGTAACTATGGGAGGAGTTGGGGAGGGGTTTTAGGCATGTGCACATACATTACATTTCATGCTGACTGGGATGTATGTACTGGAAGTGCTTGGAAGTTGCATCTGAAGTTTTTGTGTGTACATTTATTTCCACTTTTGTTTGTACGCTATGATATTTAGTGTGAATTCTATGCACGGAGTTATACACGAGGCCCCAGCACTGTATGGTGAATAAGATGAGTAAAACATGGAGGGACAAACATCATATGGTGTGAAGACAAGACACTTCAGGCATCTCATTGCTGTCTGTCTTTCTATTTCTATTTTTCAACCCCTCTTCAGTTTTTCTTAATTCCTTCACATTTGGTGATAGCCTCATAAAACAGAATTGATTGCATTTATTTTATTCTGCTCTATTAAATGAAGTTCTGTGTTTAAGTCCATTCCTGTTTATCACATACAGATGTTGGCCAGACATGTCAGTACAAATTGGACTGGACTGCCAATGGGAGACCATAAGGAGTGTCTGTTACCAGTGTGAGGACAATGAGTGACAACAAAAGGCCCACTTTAATAAAATAAGGACAGTCAATGTCACACACTAAATTTGTCACTTCTGTCCACATTCATTGTCATACTTTCTCCTATAATCTCACTTCATATTTGTCACTGTCACTTCATTAATGTGCCCATTCATTCTCATTACCCCAGTCTCAAATCAGTCTCCTCAGTTTACCATCTAAATGTCCATATTATCTATTTGTCTTTCAGTTCTCTTTGTTCTTTTGTGTCACTCCACAATGAGACCGCTGCTGTGTTAATTACAGTATATCTAAAATACAGACAGACATACTGACAGTTAGGAGTCTCATTAAGTGACATATTGACTACAGGTAGAACAGGACACTCAACTGTGTCACTGAAGCGCAGACTGCTAACATCCGAACCAAAAACAAATTTTAACTCAAGACTGATTCTGCCTTTAACACTAACACATTACCAAAGCTTATGAAAAAACTTGTTATTCCAGCCCACCTTAAATCTCTTTGCACCTCTCCGTCAGCGTCTTTTGTCTTGTAGATGTGTCAATCAGCACAAACAGCCTGCTATCACATTCACCCACCCACTGCAGCTCTTGGTTACTAGCCAGCAGTTCTTACTGCTGCACCACGGAAGTTGTCGTATTAACCTTGTACCTTTTGTGAAAGTGTTTAATTGATATTTGGACTTCAGCCTTCACACATTATACAATTCATGTCTACAATTTGTCATTTATTACTAAAACATGAAAAATGTTTCTGTTTTAACGAGGTGTTTACATAGATTGTTGTAAACACGGAACACACATGAAATGCATGTGTTCCAAATAACAATATATTATTTCCCTATACGGCCCGAGGGATCTCACTTCCAGATAATTAAGGCATGAGCTGGGACAACTTTTTGTCCTTTCTGTGGCGTAGGGGGGAAGGGATAGCAGGCTGCTTGCTGCTTGTCTTGATCGACACATTTACAAGACAAGTCTCTGACGGAGAGGTGTGAAGGGATTTAAGGTGGGCCAGAATAACAAGTTTTTTCATAAGATTTTAGTAATTCTAGTGTTAAAAGTGCTATATACATAGAAAAATATTCTGCCTGTTATGTCATCCTGACTTATGAGAGGACGTTGGCACTCTGACTGGACAAGAGTATCACATAACAGCACTGACCTTTTCTTTCACTCAAGTGTCCAGATGAGCTTGTTACAGCATTTAGGACTCAGATCATGAAGACAGATTGTCTGATTTGCAGAAAACATTCAAAGATTCCTCTTGGAGATGTTGGTTACTGCTAGATATCAGACCACTCGATACTTGACTGTCATCATGGACTCTTCTGATATCAGACTAATTAGACAGTAAGGTGTACTTGGGCTGAATTCTTGTGACTCCAATGACAACAAAGACTGTAAATGACTGAGATAATGACATAATGGGCACAGAGAACAAGACTGACATGTGACACTTCTGTCTTCAGCCATTCAAACCATACATACTGACTAGTTCCTTTGACCAGCTGACTTCCATGCACTAAAGGCTTCAGTGTGGTGGTGAGATCAATTTTCATATTTCCTGTATTTATAATAAAAACAGGGTTATGGGCTGACATTGCCATCTGCTGGTAGGTAATGGAAATACATAGAAAGTCACCAACTGCACAGGACATTTGGGGTTCACCTGAGTGTAGTCCTTTAACCCTGCAGTTTGAATTTCTATCAACAGCAGCTAATTTCTGTAAAACTGACTTTTCTGTATTTATCATCTTCCTCTCTAATATGTGTTGTTTAAATAAATCAGACTTAACAGGCCAGTGAACAGAAATAGGATGAATAAAAGGCATGGGGAACCTTTGTGATGCAATGTGCTTCTTGCACCATTTAAACCCTGGGCATCTTGTAGTTTATAGCTGACCAGAAATGATGATTGACTGAGACATACAGATACAAAAATAAAAGCTGTCCTTTACTGCAGCGAGTACTCAAAAACAATAATCAAAAATCAGTGCCTTAAAGCTGTTCACACAGTGGCGCAGTGGGCAGTGCTGCCGCCTCGCAGTTAGGAGACCTGGGTTTGCTTCCCGGGTCCTCCCTGTGTGGGGTTTGCATGTTCTCCCTGTGTCTGTGTGGGTTTGCTCTGGGTGTTCTGGTTTCTTCCCACAGTCCAAAAACATGCAGGTTAGGTGCATTGGTGATTCTAATTTGTTCCTAGTGTGTGTGCCCTGTGGTGGGCTGGCACCCTGCCTGGGGTTTGTTCCTGCCTTGCGCCCTGGGATTGGCTCCAGCAGACTCCTGTGACCTTGTAGTTAGGATGTAGCGGGTTGGATAATGGATGGATGAATAAAGCCATTCAGCATTTTGTCTGCTGCTCCATTATAACAATGAGGAAGACTCAACCTGAGTGGAAAAAAGTGGGTGTGAAGTTGTATAGTTCAGACCAACAGCTTCATGAATGTTCCATTGTCTTTTAAATTGGTCATTGAACTGTATCAGCTAGTCTGTCAGGCTGGGTTTGGTTGGGCCATTGACTTATTGGTGACTTGTCTACATTATTTATTATTTATTTACTGCAAATATTTCTAACTTACATCTTGTTTAATTTTCCTTTTTAGAAAAAAAGTGACCGTTCAGTAGATCTGAGAAAAATAAACCAACACAACTGACAGGACAAAAAAGATGAGGAGAGTGACAGCTTTTGGGGAAAGGTTAAAGGTCACAGCACTGTCATTTTTAACTCATTTAATAAAGGGAAATCTCCTTGTCTGTCTTCCTCATAAACATCTGTCTGTCCATATGTGGCACTGCATTCTGTCCTGATTAAAAGCAGTTTATGTATTGTGAGTGTGAAACAGTCATATCCACTAAGTGATATGAAATTAAAGTTACCAGACATACTCACACACACATTTGTTGTTCACTCACCTAAGTTTCTCTAATTTACAGTTTTCACTCCTCAGCCCAACACATAGCTGATCCATTCCTGAATCCTTCATGTTCCTGTTGTTGCTCAGTTCCAGTTCAGTCAGCTGTGATTGTGGAGAAGAAAGAGCTGAGGAGAGAGCTGAGCAACATGTGGAGGTGAGACGACATGACCACAGACTGTGGAGAAGAAGAGAGAGATATGAGGACGAGAGGAGGGACAGACAAACAGAGCACCAAGAGAGAGCAAAACTAAATCAAATAAACTTCAGTGACTGTGTCGACTGAGATCAATACTGAAGATAGATATACACATTGATAATGTAGCCCTGATTACAGCAGAAGAAAGAGCATCTTGGAAATCAAACAAAAAGTCAAAATTAAGCAGAAAAAAAAGAATTTGACATGCTAGAGTCTCCTCAATAATATGACACATCTAGAAAAAAAAAAAATAAGGCAACACTGGGGTTGTTTGGAGAAAGATGAGCAATAACGTGGACATAGACAAACATTTTGAATTATGAAGGCAGTGACCAAATGGCAGGCTGGTTGCAAACTGTAGCTTCATGAGCTTTATGGAGACATGGTTGTGTGTTGAAACTTTGGACTCTCAAGTTACAGTACATTGGCCAGATAAAACAATGTGCTAGTGGATTGAAAGTAATAAGAGTGAAAGTAATAAGAAGAGGTGGACTTTCTGTTGTGAATGAAAGTGGTGTAATCTGGGAAGCATTACAGTTAAAGTACAGATATGCAATTTGAATATTGAGCTGTGTGGTAGAAGTCAAACATTTTAATTAAAGAAATCCTCTACTAGGATTAGCCTGATAAAACATTTTTGTGTAAGTAATCAGGCAGGAGAAAACTCTGTTTATTGCATCCTTTATACCTTCAGCAAATGCTGAACAGGGAGCATCCATCAGAGCAATCTTTTACAGAATGATCACAGAATAAAGGCAGACAGCTCATACTTACCAATAACTGAATTTGCTTAACCTTGCTGAATTAAAGTATACACTGCACCTGACATTTACTTGGATTTGTTTGCTTAGACTCCCAGATACTGCACTCATATTGAAATAAGAGCATGTAGTGTGAACAAATTTAAGTTGTTACATTCCATTAACACATAAGTCATCTGTAATGCTAAAATGAGGCTCACAACCATTGTGTCTCCATGCAGTGGATTAGCTGTGATTAACTTATTTTTCGGTTACTTGATTATAATTCATCTGTAGCGATAGTAGGGAGCAGGTTGAGGAGGCCTTGGAGAGGTGGAGATATGCTCTAGAGAGGAGGGGAATGAAGGTCAGTAGGAACAAGACAGAATATATGTGTGTAAATGAGAGGGAGGTCAGTGGAATGGTGAGGATGCAGGGAGTAGAGTTGGCGAAGGTGGATGAGTTTAAATACTTGGGATCAATAGTACAGAGTAATGGGGATTGTGGAAGAGAGGTGAAAAAGAGTGCAGGCAGGGTGGAGTGGGTGGAGAAGAGTGTCAGGAGTGATTTGTGGCAGATGGATATCAGCAAGAGTGAAAGGGAAAGTCTACAGGACGGTAGTGAGACCAGCTATGTTATATGGGTTGGAAATGGTGGCACTCACCAGAAACCAGGAGACAGAGCTGGAGATGGCAGAGTTAAAGATGTTAAGATTTGCACTGGGTGTGACAAGGATGGATAGGATTAGAAACGAGGACATTAGAGGGTCAGCTGTAGTTGGAGATTGCATTGGTTTTGACATGTGAGGAGGAGAGATGATGGGTATATTGGGAGAAGGATGTTAAGGATAGAGCTGCCAGGGAAGAAAAAGAGGAATGCCTAAGCAAAGGTTTATGGATGTGGTGAGAGAGGACATGCAGGTGATGGGAGTAACAGAGCAAGATGCAGAGGACTGGAAGAGATGGAAAAAGACGATCCACTGTGGCAACAGAAGCAGCCAAAAGAAGAAGAATAACGTATTTTTTGGGGAACTAACTTTGGCAGACCCGAGTTTAACATTTGTTCTATGCAATTCATTGTATCATCAGTTGTGGTTTTACACATGCCAGGTAAAAGCAGCTATCTGCTCAGACATTGGCACCTAACACATTTCCCTAACCCCCAGAACACAGAGAAGAAGTACTATAATACAGAAAACATTAAACAGGCATAGTGTACATGACGGGCACCAAGGAGAGAGCCACTGCTCTCAAAGAAAAACATCATCTTTGAAGTTTGCCAAAGACCAACTTGACATTCTACAATTTTGAAATAGGTTTCAATTGTTCAGGTAGAAAATGCAACAGTAAGGTGGTTTGGGTTGTCTCCATCCTTCCTAGTGGCTTTCAGGAGCTTCTTGAACCCAAAACTGTTGATAGTCATAAACCAAGATGAGCTGTGCAAATGAGAACTTACACAGTCAGCAAGAGGTTGGTGCCAATCTGCTTTAATTAACAACCAAACAAAGTGTTGAAAAGTGCAGTGCAAAAGGACCTTCCTTAAATAGATAATTCAATAAGATCAGTGAACACTAGTGAGTTAAAATTCCATAATTAATCTCAGGATAAAACCAAAATAAAACATTGTAATGGAGTCCTTGAATCCTGCAACTACCTCTCTTATGTCTCCTCAGCTCATCCCATGGCTTGCTCAGTTTGCGGAGACACCAGCAGCTGCATTCCTCCTATTTCTGACCTCACCTTGGCTGCTCCTGCCAGCTTCTCTCTGCCTTATTTTTCCTTTCTGATTATTTTGTTTGTTCATGAAATTACTGTATTTAATATTACTCTTCAGTTTGTACATACCATGATGACATTTTCTTTTTATGATCATCACCTTATTTGTGTTGCTGTTGCTATGGTGTGGTAATGTGTTGTGAAGGTGTGTGCCTAGAACTTGCCATTGATGATGTCATCATAGTGACAGAACACTGTCTAAGACTGTGGGCAGTTTCTAAGACATTTGTCTATTTGATTTGTCCATTTAGGTTTATGAGTATTAGTTATATATCTCTTACCTTTTGACATTTTAATTTTGCTTTTGACCTCTTGGTTTTAACTCAGTCTGTTTGTTTTATCTCCTGCTCTGTTCCAATAGGTTTATTTGTCTGCCTATGTCTTCCATTTGTGAC
This sequence comes from Polypterus bichir lapradei, assembly GCA_026402145.1. Lineage (NCBI taxonomy): Eukaryota > Metazoa > Chordata > Cladistia > Polypteriformes > Polypteridae > Polypterus > Polypterus bichir. The sequence goes on from JANRMT010062791.1 coordinate 211,701,744, forward strand.
AGAACAAAGAAAAATGAATGTTGGAGAAAATCGAAGATGCAGCCAAATTATGCTTTGTTTGAGAACATTAATAATAGAATGATGAAATATCAATTAGTTCAATAAAAATTCTAACTTGTTTATAATATTAAAGTTCAGTAGTGAATATTCACTATTACTGCACTGTTATTTGGACTGACTGACTGGTACTTTCAATGTTCGGTCTCAGATTTCAGATGTCCAAACAGATTGTCCCGTTGTGCTGGTCCTGCATCACAGACAGACTAACTGACCCTTCAGTTGCTCTTCTTTGCTTTGTCTCTTCTGTACTGTGATGACCATAACTGCACTCAGAACTCCTCATGTGGCCTCATTATCCCATTATGCACTTAGGTGAGAGTTTGGTAAAACGTGATGGCATTCAGAACCAACGTACTTGGAATGATAAGGTGACACTGAAGTCCTGCTGCTGTCACCTCTTTAATCACTAGATTCATGACTTTTCAATTCAGTGAAGTCAAGTCAAGTTGGGGAGCATACACTGGTACAGTGCGTTGCCGCACAAACTACACGACGAAACAACTCGGGATCTCAGTTGGCAACCCCCAAGGAAGACACGCGGTCCAGTCCCACCCTTCGGAAATGACCCTCTATCTGCTGCAGTCAGGTGTTACGTGAGTGACCCGTTGGCCTGGTCCAGCCACTTGGGTTCCTAACAATGAGGATCTTACGAGATGGATCACCCTTGGGGAAACACCCCACATGGCCGTAGTGCTGTAACTGATGCTCCCTCACAATGCAGGTAATGTGCCTCATTCGGGACTCCATGAGCAACACAAAGTCAAACCAATGGTACCCAAGGATTTTCCAGAGAGACACAGTGCCAAAGGAGTTCAGTCTTTGTTTCAGGTCACTGGATAGTGTCCATGTCTCGTAATCATATACTGTAGTAAGACAGGAAGCACCAGGACTCTAAAAACTTGGACCTTCGTCCTTTTGCATAGATATCGGGAGTGCCACACACCCCTTTCCAGCGACCTCATGACCCCCCATGCTCTCCCAATCCGTCTAATGACTTCATAGGAAGAGTCACCAGAGACATGAATATCACTGCCAAGGTAAGTAAACCTCTCAACAAGGTGTTTGGAGCTATTGTGTAGGATTTGGGGGACACCCTGTGCTGTCTGAAGAATGACATGACTGTGAGTGAAGTAAGGGAACCTCATGATGATAGTCTGAAATGCAGTCCAGCGAGAAGATCATTTTGAGTCATTTGGCTCTGATAGCCTCTAGAAGGTCAGTGATTCAAATATCAGGCCTTCAAAACCTCTCCTTCTCATTAATTAGGTTATTTCTTATAAATTGAAATGTTCTTTTTTGCTTTTTTGTCCCTACAGGGTGATATCCTCTTGATCAGTCAGGATTTATCTTTTTAAAAAGTTGCTTGATTAGCTTTACAACAACAACATATATTTATATGGCACATTTTCAAACAAACAATGTATCTCAAAGTGCTTTACAAAATGAAATAAAAAGAAGTTAATATTAAACATAACTAAACAAGATTAGGCAATGATATTAAACAGTATGCGATAAAGAAAAGGGTAAGGATGGATGGCCAGGATAATATAATAAAAAAAAAAATCTGCAGGGGTTCCAAGGCCAAAAGACCACCCAGCTCCCACTGGGCATTCTACCTAACCCAGATGGTTTAAATCAGTCCTTACAGTTTTCAGGTTTCATATGGAAGAATTTCATGATGATGGTCATGTTGGCATCTGGGATTGCCCCCCTCTATTTAATCCATAAATGCATGGGGCAGCATGATGCCTTGATCAGGTGGTGGCACAGACTGCCACAACAAAAGAACCGTAAAAGATGGCAGTGAATAGCAGGGATTAGAGCGAATTTCGGAACCAAAAACGGAATGATCATTTAATGCCCATATAGTCTAATAGGGATAAAACTAAAATGTACCTACAAAAAAGCCATTTTAATATAATGGGTTTTTAACAGTTTTTTAAAATGTTCCACAGTATTAGCCTGGTGAATTTCTATTGGTATTCCCAATTTTAGGTGCATAACAGCAAAAAGGCCGCCTCTCCACTTCTTTTAAGCTTAGCTCTTGGAATTATAAGCAGACTTTCTTTTGAAGATGTGAGGTTATGACTGTAAGTGTAAGGGGACAGACATTCCAAAATATAGAACGGATTGAGATTATTTATGTCTTTGAAAACCATCGGTAGTATTTTAAAGTCAATTTTAAATGACATGGCTAACCAATGTAACAACGCAAAAATTGGTGAGATGTGCTCAGATTTTCTTTTTTTTTTTTTAACATTTTATTAATTTTATTAGAATCAAACAACAATCCACACAAGAAAATCAAGTTTAACAGAATTAGGTTTGAAACGAATCAACCCCCACCGATGAAAATGGGCCAGGCCAGCAGAGCAAAACTTTAACAATAGTAAAAATATGTAAAAAAATAAATGAATAAAGATAAATAAAATAAAAAAGAGGGGCGAGAATCTGCTTCCTTGATTTAAATGCTTATTCTAAAATGTTATTGATTAGATCCTGCCAAGTTCTGAAACAGTTTTGTACAATTTGATTTTTGTTTTTAGAGAATTAGATTTTTTCCAATTTCAAATAATATACAACATCAGTTACACACTGCCTTAAAAGAGGAGAATTAGGATTCTTCCAGTTGAGCAAGATAAGTCTATGTACCAATAGTGAAGTAAAAGCCATTACAGTTGGTTTGTCCTTCTCCACTTTAAGCCCATCTGGGAGCCCACCAAACACAGCTGTTAATGGGTTAGGAGGGATTGTGACGCCAAGGCTGTCTGAAAGGCATTTAAAGATTTTGGTCCAAAATGATGTTAATTTGGTGCAGGTCCAGAACATGTGGACCAGTGAGACTGGAACTTGATTGCAGTGTTCACAGGTTGGATCTTGCCCTGGAAACATTTTGGACAATTTTAAGCGAAATAAATGTGCTCAATATATAATTTTGAGTTGAATAATTGTATGCTTTGTGTATATGGACCTCGAGTGAATTTTGTGTATGGTGTGCTTTCCACTCTGTACTCTGGGATTTTTGAAAGGGAAGGACTGTAAAATGTTTTTATATGTTACAGAAATTCTCTCTGAGCCCTGAAGACTGATCAATATTTTAGGTAGGAGGTAGGTAGGTAGGTGGGAGGTTAGGAAAATGGGGCAGATTTTGTTTAGCAAAGTTTCTAATTTGGAGGTAATGAAAGAAATGTGTTGCTGGAAAGTAAAATTTGGAGTATAATTGTTCATAGGATGCAAAGACTTTGTCTATGTACAGATCTCTAAGTGATTTAATCCCAAATGCTTTCCAGACATTAAAAACTGCTTATGTTTGAGAGGGTGGCAAAAGGTGGTTATCCTGCAGATGTGCCACAGATAAAAGCTTCTCTATCTTAAAATACTTCCTGCATTAGTTCCATATTCTGAGTGAGTGAAGCACTATTGGGTTGTTAGCATATTGCCAATAACTTGCATTTAAAGGGGTACAAAGCAAGGAATATAAAGAAGTACTGCAGGATTTTATTTCTATTGTGGTCCAATCCTGTGTCTGTTCATCTATTTGTGTCCATGTCCAGGTTTTTATAGCTTGTATATTCTCCACCCAGTAACAAAATGAAAAGTTAGGTAGAGCCATGCCACCTTCTGCCTTAGGTCTTTGTCGGGCCGCCCTTTGGATATGTGGATGTTTTGAATTACAAATAAATGAGGTTATGATTGAATCCATTTTCTTAAAAAATGATTAATTGATATATATTGGAATGTTTTGAAATAGAAAAAGAAGCTTAGGAAGGATAGTCATCTTGACAGTGTTAATTCTTCTAGCTAAAGTGAGATGGAGGGTAGACCATCTATACAAGTCTTGTTTAATTTTTTCCATGCAGACAGAATCATTCTTGAGCTCCTTTATGTCTTGAGTGGTGGCCATTTCAGCAATCATTACCTTCATCTCAGATAGATCGTTTAGGTCTTCTCCGCACTCCGCTGATGAAATGGTAAGCCCAGTTGGACTCAAAGTTTCCGGCTCGTGAGGAACTAGTTGATAATGTGGAAGGTAAGGTCATTTTCAGTTTCAATCAATCTTCTGGAATCGACAAGCTATTGTGACCTGACTCACCTGTACATTCACTCCCACTTTCGCTCTCAACTAGTGACAATGCAGCAGTGTCAGGTCCCAGGAAATCTGTGTTTATGCCTAACTGTTCCAGGTCAGTCTTTGAAAGGCGCTACCTTGAGCTTGGATTTGATGCCTGTCTATGCTTGGATGAAGCTTTAGCTGTCTTTTTGTTTCTTTCTGAACCCTTCTTCTGCCGGTCATGTTAACATATGCTTGCATATACTGTAATTAAGCCTCCTCAGGTTGAGTAAATACAGGATACCTCGGGATGATAAAAAAAAAAAACAGACAAAATAACACCGTTGCTAATGGAGCTGCACTTCAGATGTCCATCTCTTGTAATGGACAAGATTTTCTTTTTCTAGCTAAGATTCTGGTAGCTGCATTCTGAGCTGAGAGCTGATCATCCAGAGGAGAGACGACAGGAAGAGAGTTTAAAAATGAGGAGCAAAAGGTAAGGACAGAAGGAGTGAGAGACAAAAATACAGACAGAGGGCCTTCTGCAAGTAAACCACCAGTGTCTTTAAGTCTGAATCTTATCAGGCAATCTCAACCATGGAAAAGAAAGCTGATCCTCTCCCATATTTTGCACTTTATGAATCTGCCTCAGTAAATACACTAAATTCCAGTTATCAATCCCATATGCTTGACAGCAGTGGGACTTTCACATTTTTCTGCATTTCTGTAATTCTTCATTGCAGATTCTTATACCGGTAGCACCCAATCTCACCCACAATGAAATCAATAGTAAGATTCAGTGCTAGAGGATTTGTTAACTGAATCTCACAGAAAATGTACATGTTTTTTCTGCTAAATCTTTATATTGCACAGGAGATTTAAGTAAAGGTCTGTTTTCACTTCTTTAACTTTTCAAATGTCTCTTTCTTAATTTCAAGTGCTTATAGTTCCAGTGTTGTTAACATGGAACTATGGTGGATTGCTTGAGTGTCTGTTCACTTTGATTCGCAACATGGATCAGAGGCTCTAGAGGTCAGAATCTGAGGTGAAAACACAAGGGCCAAACTCCAATATGAGCCAAAAAGTCATTGCAGTCAGTCAGGGAGATTTAAATGGTGCTAGAGGGGATACGACACTAAAGAAGGCCATATAATGGGCTCTAGGAGTGTCAATATAGCTATACATCTCTTAAGAGGATGTAGGTAATCCCTGTCCCCATTAGAGGGCACTGTGTCTTAAGGGCTTGACTTTAACTCCTTTATAAAAGGCCTTGGGGCTCAGGGGTGTAGAGACAGGAGTGGTAGTGCTCCATGCTTTATTATCTGCCCTTATGCTGTCTTAAGCGTTTCCAACTTGTTTTCAGTCTCGTAGAGTGAGACTATCAGGGGGAAGGTGGCTGTGCTATGAATGCTGCCGGCCGGACCACGTGTGGAGAAATTGTCCACGGAGAACTGAGGAGGAAGTTAAATGACGTCATATGTCCAGTGTCTCACAATGGTTGTCCTGTGATTGCTTTACAGGGCAAAACCACAGTCTGGCCACAGCAAACAGCACCTCCTGCAGAAGGACAACCCTTGCGGGACTGGACGCTTCGCCCGACTGAGCTCAGCTGAGGCTGGGGAACTGTGATGCACGGCCAGCTCAACCAGGATGAAACCCCCAGGACTCTAGATGGCGACTTCCCTGCAGCTTAGCGGTGCCCCAGATTCCTGCAGGGCACTATGGGAGATGGAGTTCAGCTTCACAGCCCTGCTGGGTACCGTGGGTGCTGCCAGGGGATACTGCAGGGTGACACGGGGGTTTCTATTTCCAATATAGCCCGCTTCTTGGTGTTTTTACCTGGTGTCTTGGGGTTTGTCTATTGGGTTTGAGGAGCGATAGCGCCCTCTAGTTTCACAATGTCTATAAAGAAGGAGCAGCTATTGTCAGGAGCGTTGATGTCCAATTTGATGGACACACACAGGTGATGTGCTCTCTGACATCACCAAGAAGTGTTTGTGTTATCAAACTCTATAAGGGGAGATGGTGTTTGTGTATTTTTATTTAGAAAAAATGTCATTATATGTACTGTACATAGCTGTTCTAATTGATTATTGTTTTGAATAGTAACTGAAAGCTCTTGTTATCTAAAAACTCTTGACTGTTTAGATAGATAGATAGATAGATAGATAGATAGATAGATAGATAGATAGATAGATAGATAGATAGATAGATAGATAGATAGATAGATACTTTATTAATCCCAAGGGGAAATTCACATAATCCAGCAGCAGTATACTGATACAAAGAAACAATATTAAATTAAATAGTAATAAAAATGCATGTAAAAGCAGACAATAACTTTGAGTAATGTTAGCATTTACTCCCCCGGGTGGAATTGAAGAGTCGCATAGTGGAGGGGAGGAACGATCTCCTCAGTCTGTCAGTGGAGCAGGACGGTGACAAAAGTTTGTCACTGAAGCTGCTCCTCTGCCTGGAGGTGACACTGTTCAGTGGATGCAGTGGATTCTTCATGATTGACAGGAGTTTGCTTAATGCCCGTCGCTCTGCCACAGATGTTAAACTGTCCAACTTTACTCCTAACATAGAGCCTGCCTTCTTAACAAGTTTGTCCAGGCGTGAGGCGTCTTTCATTTTATGCTGCCTCCTCAGCACACGACGGCGTAGAAGAGGGCACTCGCCACAACCGTCTGGTAGAACATCTGCAGCATCTTATTGCAGATGTTGAAGGACGCCAACCTTCTAAGAAAGTATAGTCGGCTCTGACCTTTCTTACCGAGTTAAGAGTTCTACTTGGGCCTGATTACATGGCTCATTAAGAGTTTAGTTTATTAACTATATTTAACCATTATTATCAGTTTATTGTTTTGTATTTCACCACATTTACTTACATTCATTCACTATGACCCAGCTCTTTGTTCCTTCTTTCTCTATGTTAATCTTTTGATCACATTACAGCTTAAAGCAGGACTGAGCTCTTGGCAGAACAATTTAATTCTTTATTAAAGGCAGTTTGTTCCAACAGATCATGCAAAGTGCCATCAAAGCTAGCATAAAGGGCATAGCTCTCATGGTCACATCCTTATTCTGACCAACAAGTCACCTTATAACTGACCACTTGGTTAATTCTTATGAAAAATTAAACAAACTCTAATTCAATCTTACTAAAGAATACCAAATATTTTAAAATTAAAGAACAAGACAAGCAATTACTTAAGGACTCAAACTCAGACAGACATGGGCTCAGACTGAGTTACTGTAATTCTTTCTGTACCACTGTGATGGAAGGAACAGATTATAGTGGAGTGACACCCACACTTGACACATCACAACTGTGACATCAGTTCCTTTAGGGTGGAGGACATGACTTAAAAGATCAAATGAGTCAAATATTGATAAAATATTGATCAGTCTTGAGTACTCTGACAGCATTTCCGTAATATATACAAACATGTTAAAGTCCCTCCCTTTCAAATATTTCAAAGTAGAGTGGGAAAAGGATCTCTCACTCAACATCTCAGAAAAGGAGTGGAAGGCAGCAATGCACAAAATTCACTCAAGCTCCATATGCGCAAAGCATATAATTATTCAACTTAAAATTATATATCGAGCACATCTGTCTTGACTAAAACTCTCCAAAATGTTCCCAGGGCATGATCCAACCTGCGAACGTTGTAACCAAGTCCCAGCCTCACTGGGTCACATGTTCTGGGCTTGCACCAAGTTAATATTATTCTGGACGAAAATTTTTAATTACCTTTCAGACAGCCTTGGACTCACAATCCCTCCTAACCCATTAACAGCTGTGTTTGGGGTTCTTCCAGAGGGGTTTAAAGTGGAGAAAGACAAACAAATTGTGATTGCATTCACTACACTTTTGGCACGCAGACTTATTCTGATAAACTGGAAGAGCCCAAACTCTCCTTTTTAAGTCAGTGGGAAACCAATGTTTTATACTATTTGAAATTGGAAAAAATCAAATACTCAGTTAGAGGATCTGTAAGGACTTTTTTCAAAACATGGCAGGATCTAATCAGTAATATTTTAAAATAAGCTCATAAAGCACAGAGAATTTAGTAATTTAGGTATGTTTACAAGCCTTAAATTTCATGCCGTTTGGCTTGCTCTCTCTCTCAGGGGTGGGGATCGATTTGTCCTTAACTCAATTTTTCTTTTTGTAGAAACTTGATTGATTTGTATGGATTGCAACAAAATTAATAAAAAGAAGAAGAAAAAAAAAAGATCAAATGAGTCAGAATACAGCAAATTTAAGGACTTGAATAAAACTCAACTGAGTTTACAAACAATCAGACTAAACTCAGGAAGGTTTTATTACTCACTTAACACGTCTGCAGCAGCTGAGACCTGGTGCCAGTCTCCTAATGCACTCTGGGGTGAGATGTGTCTCTGACAGGTCAAGCTCCTGAAGTTCCCCACTGCAGCAGACGACAGAGCCCGCAACAGCACAGTCCAGAGGAGATAAAGTCGTGTTACTAATGTCAATCTTCAAATCTTTCCCAATGGCATCTCTGATTAATCTCTTATTCTGAGTCTCATAGAGCCACTGACACACTCGCAGAGCTTCACTTTTATCTTTACCTCGTAGTGCCTGTTCAGCTTTCTGCTTCACCCACTCCAATATCCTCTTTGCCATCTTCCTTTCAAAATCCCCCAGGATTCCCCCCAGTGTTTTAAACACATTAGGCCTTGCCAGTCCTGCCAGGAATCGAATGAGAATCTCAAACCGGCCATCTTTACATGAGTCCAGCTTCACAAGCAGATCCTCAATACTCTCTGATGCATTGAGGTAGAAGGAGCAGGCAGCCATGAACTCCTGCAGGGTAAGGTGGTAGAAGGTGTATGTTGTGTGCTCCAGAGTGCTTTCTGTCTGAAGGATTTCTTTGAGGAACCCTGAAAGGAATGGAGTGGACAAAACAACTGTCTGGAGACCAAAGGTGGACATCTCAAACTTGTCATAAAACACAAGAATTCTGTTGGCCACCCCATAATAAGCCATCTTTCCCAGTTTGACAAGAATACCACGCTGGTCTTTAGCTTCCCGCTTATGATTTGTCAGGATGTTGTGAAGGAACATCACAAACAGCTCGGTGACAGTTTTAGGAGCAGCTTCTCGCTCTTCTTCAGGTGTCAAGAAGTGGCTCTTCAGCACAGAACAGATAATCCAGCAGTACGAGGGGTTGAAGCACATGGTGTAAAGGATGGCATTTTCCTCAACGTAGTGAAAAGCCTCAGTGCCTTGATCAGCATCACCATAGAACTTCTTAAAGTACATCAGCCTTTGTTCAGGGAAGAATCCCAGGATCTCTGCAAATCGATCAACTATCTTCATGTTCATGGCCTCCAGGGCTGTTGGTCTGGTCGTGATCAAAACTGTACAGCCTTTCAGTAATGTCCTTCTGACCAGGCTGGTGACCAGGATGTGGACAGGAAAGTAGTCATCCGTGTTTGAGCAGAGCCTGTCATGTGTGAAATCCAGTTTGTGTTTGTACTCATCAAGACCATCAAATATAAAGAGGAGCAATTCAGGGTTCTGCAGGATTTCTGTAAGTTTCGGGTCATTAAGATATTTATAGTGCCTTACAATCAGCCTGGTCAGAGGCATCTGTGGCTCCGTCTCTGTGTCTAGGAGGTTGAGCTCCCTGAATTTAAACAGGAACACAAATGCAAACCTCTGATACTGAGTACCTCTGGCCCAGTCAAACATGATCTTCTGGACCATGGTGGTCTTCCCAATTCCAGCCACTCCACTGACCACTATTATGTGTGGGGCAGTCTCATTTCCTGGACTCCTCTTAAAAAGCTGCTCAGTCCAGATTCGCTCACATTTCTCTTTTGCTCGCTCCTCCACCAGCTCTGCATGGATCCTACCTGTCTTCTCAAGTTCATGGTGCCTCTCATTGTAAGTCCTTCTGTACTGATCAATGACCATCAGCTCTGTATATCGCGTCTCAAAGACCACAGCTCTGGTGTGTGGATCTCCAGGAGTAGCCTGATCCTGCAGAGTTCTTGTGGACTTAGATACTGTGATTCTGTGTGTGTTATGGAGATCTGAAAGTCACAATGAGAACAAGTGAGGAAAATGAGGAACAGAAGAATAGACAAGCTGATGGCTAAAGACAGGAGACCAGTTGTTTACCATTAATATGAATGTTAATGTGAACATTAGCCTGAATCTCCATCAAGAGGTCTGGTCCTGAAAAAGGAGGAAGAGATATGCATTAGGAATTGTAACTTACTCAAAAAGTCAGAATTTAGATATTTTACAAAATAAATCTCTGAATGTATTCTTTGTTTAAATGTCTTAGATTGCTAATAACATGTCACACTCTACTGGAAAAAATGTGAAGCCAGAACTGGGCAGTAGGTCATCAGTGTGCTTGTTCAGGTGACTAAGTCCAAAGAAATCACCATATTACAGTAGGAGAAACTCACATACTGGGTATGTCGAGAGGCATTGTTAAGGTAGAGAGGAAGGATTTATTCAACAAGATGGGCAGTAAGGCATCTTACAGCACCTCAGATATCCTTCAGGTCACAATTCACAATCTTTATGGTCAGCAATTGCACATCATTATGTCTAGCTAGTCCTTAGAAAAGGTCTGACTCAGTGAGGGTCAGGATTTTGAAAGGGAATGCTAACTAGGGACAGGCCGAGGATCATTGGAATAAGAGTGAAAAGCAATAAATCAACATGGAAAAATCAGAAGAAGACAACAAAGAAGAATACTTCTCTAGATTAAAGGCTGAAGGCTTAAAAAGAAAAAAAAAATGTTGGAAATGGTTAAATTTGTGCTGGAATATCTGAAAAAGAAAACAAAGACATTCTTTAAAGATATGAACCAGAAGGAGGAGGTCAGGGACAAAGGGGGACAATTAAGCCTGTGAGTCTTGGCCTAATACAGAAGGATAACATAGTCGCTAGTCACCAGGGAGTGCTGAATGGTGAGGGTCTTAAAGGACTTTAGGGCAGCAGGTCAGAAAACCATTAGGAGTGGTTTTCAGGACAGAGATTAAGCCTAGTCCTTGACTAAAAAGCCCTTTAAACGAGACTAACTTAAATCAGCTTCTTCAGTCATGTCTAGAAATAATTCTAGACTTAGCATAGTTTTGAATTAACTGAGCTGATTTCCTGAAAGAAGACTACAGCTACATCGGGAGAAAATGACAGCTTAAATTAAACCTCCAACAAAGCAGGTTTAATTTCAGATTAACATCAGTTGTCAAAGAAGACACATGGATTACTTAAACTACATCAATGATTATCAAAGACCTGCTAGACAAGTTCTGGCTGACAGAAGCGACCTATTGCAACATTTTGATTAAATTAGTTTTGAAGATTGTTTTTAAATGCATAAAGTACATGGTGATTATGTCACTTTTGGAATCCAGGCTTTCAACTCTGACCTGAAGAGGATGACCTGTAGCAGTTTATCTCCAGGTGCTCATTACTTTAAGATTTCTGGTATGTGGCATCTTTCACCAAGATGCTGGGGATGTAGGTGGTGTCAGTGAACCAACAGTATGTAAAGTAATTCACAAAATAAACAAAAACCACCACATTCATATTTTTCCTGATTTCTCATATCCAACAGCTGCTAAACATGATGTATTTTACAACATTAAACAGCGCTCACAGAAAGCCAAGATCACATACAACCTCTTATATCCAAATTGAAAGTGAACATTCCATTCAAGTTATACATTTTTCCTTCTATGATGGAAGCAGAGAAAGAGCTAAGAAAACTGATCCTGACACTTTTTGAAATACGACTGTCAGGTCGTGACATGGCAAAGAAGATCTTACCTGCTGTTTGATCCACTCTCAATGATACTGGTACTGTAATTATTCATTCTATTTCCTTCTCAGCCACTTTTTGTTTATGTTTTAATGATAATTATATGCATATATGTATGTATTTATGTATGTTTATATATATATTTTTTTATAGGGGACTGTGTAACATCACACCCTTGGTTTATTGTATTAGGGCTTACTATTTAATGTTATCTGCTTATCCAGGGCTATTGTTTAACCTAATTCCCTGGGTTTACTCTCTCAGGACTTTTTAAGATTATATTTTATGCTCATAGTATTTCAATTGTACTGTCAATAATCCTCAAAGTATGTCAGAAGAATGGGACTTTCTGAAGTGTGGTCTAGCCTTATTTAGGGAGGCAAAATTTCGGTAGGAGCCAGAGAGCAAGCTATTTCTAATCTCTCCTTTTAATCCTTATAATTGTAAGAGCCAACACAATAATAGGCTTTATTTCAGCAACTCCTGGCAAAATTGGAAATTACTGTCAAAGCTATCTTATTTAAAAATGTACTATCTTAATTTAAGACTACAAATATGTCAACAAAGGTTTAGAAACAATGTCTCCATGACCAAACAGTTATCCTTGTGAGCTGGAAAGTTAAAGGTCTCAATCACAGATTAAAAAGAAACAAAGTATTCTTTCAGCTAACAGGTCTAAAGTTAAATAGTATTTTTACAGGACACCCACTTATTAAGCAAGGATCAGCTTTGGTTGTACAGAGACCAGACTGGCCAAATATTCCATTCCAGCTTTACAAAGAAAACCAGAGTTGTGGGAATTCTTATACATAAAACAGTCTGATTTGTAGCCTCAGATGTAATATCTGATTCTGAAGAGAGATATGTGATCGCCATGGGTAATTTATTTAACTGTAAAGTGACTTTGATAAATATCTATGCACCCAATGTGGGTGATAGGGACTTCATCCAAAACATATTTGTATCCATTTGCATCCATCCAATCTGAACACACATAAAATTACAATGGCTGATGACTTTAAGTGTGTTTTCAGACCTAGATAGGTCTCCTGCCACATGGGGGATTTACATCTAACACTGCAAAAACAATCACATAGTTTGTAACAGGTCACAACTTCTCAAACCCATGGAGATTTCTAAACCCAAACTCAAGAGCATATTCCTTCTACTCACAAGTGCATCACTGTTACTCAAGAATTGATTATTTCTTTATAGATAACAATTCCTTGCCTACAATTAAATCTTGTAAGTACGACGCTATCTCTAACCACAATTCTTTGATCATGGAGCTTAAATCATTATGCCTCACATACTCATCTCACAGATGGCGTCTTAACTCACTTTTATTAGCAGAACCGTAACCGTACAGAATTTATATCCAAGCAAATCTAATTTTTTTGAGACAAATACATCCTCGGGGGACTTTGCAGGAATACTCTGGGAAACTCTGAAGGCTTCCTTAAAAAAAACAGATTATTTCATATCTTTCCCACAAAATTAAATCTGAAACCAAAAAGGTATCAGAGCTAATCAGTGAAATTACCACAATAGATGTGGTGATTATTCTTGCCAAAATAATACTTCACAAAAACAAACAAAGTTTTCGGGGACCGTCCCCATACATTGTCGTCCAGACAATAAAGAAATAAAGTGATTCAAAGTCTTAATTCGAACAATGAACATTTTACTGGAGGAAAATGGCGGATTTATAACAAAAAGAATTATGGGACAGGAAATGGTTGGCAGGAAGTGATGTTGCAGCAGGAACCGGAACCAACGTCATATGATGAGACGGAAGTGAGGTGATTTGATGGAGCCGGAAGCGATGTCATCCTGGTTGGCCGGAAGTGATGTCATCACGCCCATTTTGGAACCCGGTAGTTGAAGGAATTATTTTTCTTCAGGTTTTCTTTTGACGAAAAGAGGTTTAGGTAAGTACCACGTGATAACCCTTTACCTCACAATATTTCACTCACCTTTAGGCTCTTTGACTGCCTCCTAATCGCACAAGTGTGACATAGATTAAGAACATGCAAGGTGTTCAAATGAGACACTTCATAGGAAAAGACAGGCTCTGCATACAGAACGCAACCTTTTTACAACTAAAGAAACATAACTCATTTTTAAATCAAGACATCAATACTGTGAACACGGAGAGAAGGCTAATAAGATCTTAGCTCAACAAATCCACGAGCAGGAGGTTCGCAAAGCAATACCAGTAATTACCAACACAGACAAAGACAAAATCGTTGAACTTAAAAATATAATGCACACATTTAGAGACTACTATAAGCCCTTATATTCTACTCAGTTTAAAGAAAACAAGACACAACCTAAAGCGTTTTTGGATTCATTACAGATACCACAATTAGAAGCCCTCAGTGCTCTGCACTGGAACTAGATAAACCTCTAAAGGAACTAGATAAACTCTGGCACTATAAGAATTACTTGATGCTCTAAACTCACTTCAGAGTGGGAAAGCAGTAGTCCCTGATGGCTACCCTGCCAAATTTTATAAAAAATTCTCAATAAAGGTAGTTCCCCTTTTATTAGCAACATTAGAAGAACCTAGAGACAATAAAATTCTACCTCAAACTTTTCAACAAACATTAATTATCATCATTCCTAAGCAAAATAAGGACATATTACAATGTCCATCATACAGACCAATCTCACTTCTAAATAATAATGTTAAGTTGCTAGAAGGATTGAGAAAGTACTTCCTTCTGTAATATCACAAGATGAAACTGGATTTATTAAAGGCAGACACTTAGCTTCCAATCTTTGATGCCTGGTTAAAGTAATATATTTACCCACAAAGTCTAACACCCCGATGGATACAGAAAAAGCATTTGATATGGTTGAATGAAACTACCTTTACAGTACAATAGAGAAATTTTGGTTTGGCCCGAACATATGTGCATGGATCAAACTACTATATACCAGTCCAGAAGTTTCAGTTTGTATTAACAACATTATTTCAGACCACTTCATACTAGAATGTGGTACTAGACAAGGATGTAACCACTGCTTTTTGCAATTGCCATTGAGCCACTGGCATTTCACTGTCAAAATGCATATGAGATAAAGGGGATTATCAGAGGAGGACCTGAACAGAAAATTTCTCTATATGCAGTTGATATGGTACTGTATATATCAGATCCACCAAATACTGTGCCTGCTGTAATAACATCAATAACAGAATTTTAAAAGAGTTCTGGTCTCAGAATTAACTTGAATAAAAGTGTGCTTTATGAACTCTCTAGCACACAATATTAGATTGGACACCTTCCCTTTTATCATCCCAGATCAGTTTAAATACTTAGGGGTAAATATCAAAAGTAAACATAAAGCTCTTTTTCAACAAAAGTTTGCTGTCTGCTTGGAAAAACGTAAGCAAGACTTGTATAGATGGTCCACCCTTCATCTCACTTTATTTGGAAGAATTAATATTGTTAAGATGAATATCCTTCCTAAGCCTCTTTTTCTATTTCAAAGCATTCCAATATACATTAATAAATCATTTTTTAAGAAATTACATTCAATCATAACCTCATTTATTTGGAATTCAAAAAATCTACATATCCAAACGGCTACCCTACAAAGACCAAAGGCAGAAGGTGGCATGGCTCTACCTAATTTTTAATTTTATTACTGGGCAGCAAATATACAAGAGATAAAAATCTGGACATTGACACAAATAGACAAACAAAAACAGGCTTGGTCCACAATAGAAACAAAATCCTGCAGTACGTCTTGATATTTCTTGCTTTGTAGCCTAATAAATACAAGTCATTGCCAATATACTAACAGCCTGATTGTGTTGTATTCACTCACAATATGGAACCAATGTAAGAAGTATTTCAAGATATAGCTTTTATCTGTGACACCTCTGCATGATAACCATCTTTTTCCACCTTCTCAAATGTAGGCAGTTTTTAATGTTTGGAAAACATTTGAGATTAAATCACTTAGAGATCTGTACATAGACTTCGCATCCTATAAACAATTACACTTCAAATGTAACTTTCTAGCAGCACATTTCTTTCACTACCTCCAAATTACAAACTTTGCTAAACAAAACCATCCCAATTTTTTCACCTCCCACCTACTTCTATTCTATTCTAGGACTCTGACAGCATTTCCGTAATATATAAAAACATTTTACAGTCCCTCCCTTTCAAAGATTCCAGAGTACAATGGGAAAAGGATCTCTTACTCAACATCTCAGAAAAGGAGTGGAAGGCAACAATGCACAAAATTCACTCAAGCTCCATATGCGCAAAACATATAATTATTCAACTTAAAATTATACATCGGGTGCATATGTCTTGTTTAAAATTGTCTAAAATGTTTAGAGGGCAAGATCCAACCTGCGAACATTGCAATCAAGTTCCAACTTCACTGGGCCACATGTTTTAGGCCTGCACCAAATTAACATCATTCTGGACCGAAATCTTTAATTACCGTTCAGACAGCCTTGGTGTCACAATCCCTCCTAACCCATTAACAGCTGTGTTTGGTGTACTCCCTGATGGGCTTAAAATGGAGAAGGACAAACAAACTCTAATTGCCTCTACTTCACTATTGGCACGTAGACTTGTCTTGCTCAGATGGAAAATATCCTAACTCTCCTATTCTAAGTTAGTGGGTAACTGATGATACATATTATTTGAAATTGGGAACATTTTCGCTTAAAGGATCTGTGCAATTTTTTTTTAAAACCTGTCATGATCTCATCAATAACCTTTTAGAATAAGCATTTAAATTGAGGAAGAGGATTCTTTTCCCTTTTTTATTTTATTTATTTATTTTTCCTACGATTGCAGTTTTACTCTGTTAGCATAGCTCTCTTTCTCACAGGTGGGGGTAGATTTGACTTGAACTTAGTTCTGTAAAATTTGACTTACTTGTATGAAATGTTATTTGCTCTTAATAAATTCAATAAAATGTTAAAAAAAGTTAACGTCATTCACAGAATATGCAGGGCCATACAAGGTACAATTCCAAGAATAAGAGAGCTTCTTAGGTGTCATAAGCTGCATAGATGGAAACCAAATTCCCGTAAAATATCCCTCTATTCCAGATACTGAGGAATACTGCTGCACGTTAGAATGGTGCAACTCATGATTCAGGGATTTTCCTTAACTCATTTCTGTATAGTCAGTTGATAAGAGAACATCATAATTCAGCGTTTTGCAACCTTTAAGTATTTGCGACCCGAGTTTTCATAACAGTTTTAATCGCACCCCCACTAACATTTTTTTGAAATGTAGATGCATATTTTATTATACCTACTTAACTTTTATCGACATTTATCTAACTCTATATTTATTGATCTATTATCAGAATGTAGTTTAGCAACCGATGTTTTTTTTCATAGTTTTGATTCTTGTTTTCTTTTTTACACATCTTTGCAGCCCCACAGGTTGAGAACCACTGTCATAATTGAATATTGCTTAGTGACAGTGAGCACGCTCAGAAACCTTTTTTTGTTCACACCATACTTGCACCCAACAGCAACTGAGCAATGGTGCTACAGTCATGCTCATATGTGCACTAGAGATTGACTAGAGTGCATTCTTGGTGTTTGGAAGAGTCATTTTCAATGCCTTTGGTTCAAATAAGCTGCATTGTCATCATTGCAACAGCTGTTCTTCACAACTCTCTGAAACAGCATGAGAATGACAATCTAGATGTACCAGTATCTCCAACAGATCACAGGGAAGGACTTGCATACAGAACTTCTTTTGCATTGCACCAATTTAAGTAGATATTTTTAACATTATTTTCATCCTTCTGCTTGGATCAGATACATTTTCAAATGTAATGATCAAATAAAATATATTTTTAAAATTAAAGTGTATATTTTGCTTTATATTTTATAGACACAGCCATAATATCCAACATGGGTTAATAAAACAATATTTCACAAATTCATGTATTGATATAACATTTGAGACAGTTGCATCTTTCTTCTCTTCATCTTCATTTCCAGTTTTACTTTCATTGCTTTCATTTTCACTTCTGCTTCTCCTGAAGATAATTTGGCTTATGTTCATGAAATTCAATAGCCAGCTTCATGGGAATTGACTCTTTTTTTTCTGGTGACCAGTACTGCCAGACATTACTTCTGAGGATGTGGATGGTACTTTCATTACAAATAGATTTCCAGGCATTCCTCTTCTTTGATTCCACAGCTGATGTGTGCTGTTCATCTTTAATGATGGGGTGTCTTAAAACTGTTTGCTTTAAAAGTGTTTTATCATGCTCTGTAAAGTTCTACCATCGCAGTTTCCTTTCAGATGCCATTGTTTTCCTTGAAAATGCGTCTCTAGTTATGCACAATTGTAGTCTTTTCTGGATGCATTGCATGACTTATGAACAACTTTGGGCCAGCTAATTCAGACTAATACAGGTGGTTTTAAATTAATCTTGTTTACTTTAGCTTGGGACTCCATAATCCATGTGTTAGAAATCAGTAACTGATCTGTGTTTTTAAGCCATGATTAAGTACTCTAGATTTAGGCTAACTCCTGGCTTAATTTAAACAGCTGTTACACTGTTACCTCTGAGCCCCATTGCAGACCAGAGAAAAAAGCAAAACTAGAAGGAGAGTGGAGTTTTAGAAGTAAGGCATGTATTCCAGTGGTAGTAATGGGACCCATAAGCATTGCTTAAAGGGCTCCACACACAGGCAAACTAAGGGTTTACTATTTTGTGCTATGTCTAATTGCCTCTTCTTCTGGCCTTTGTTTGTCTTGACACTAAGGGTTTCTTTGTGTCTTCATTAACTCACCCCTCTCTGTCACCTCCTTCAGTATTCGTGTCAGGTTTGGTGATGGAAATTTCGCAAGTTCTTCAGCCAGCGCCATCCACAGGCTGACCAGCACCTCTCTGTCCCTGTTCATTATTTCACTAATGAAGAACTCCACACCTGCTTGCCCTTCACGCTCTTCTTTTTCTTTGAAACTCTGAAAGTAAGGAAACAGATATCTGATTAGGAGATGAGCAATAGAGAGGTGAGCATTAAAACTGACAGGATAGCTTCTCTCTAAGATGGAGCTCTATTGTAAAGGGTCAGCTTGTCTCCTTGAAGACTGGCACACATTATCCCTCAGCTCGCTTTCTCTGCACTCTTCCTTATTTCTGCTGCTCTATACATCAGAAATAAAAAGACACACCTACCTTGGCCTCATCGTTGGTGAGGATGTGCTTGGTGACCAAGTTCTGCAGGATACTTTTGATGTCATATTCAATTACATAGGCCAGGTAGGGTTTGTAGTACTCAGTGATTTTAAAGAGGTCCTTATGACAAAATGTTTTAATAACGTCAGAAAACTTCTGTGTTAAACCTGTAGGGAGAGATTAAAAGATAGTAAAGGAGTGATGAACAAAATCTGGAGACAGAAGAGTTACTGATCAGTGTGATATTAAAAACTATATTTAAGTGAATAAAACTCAAACCACTGTCCACAGTGACACTGGTTGCTGCTGGATTGAGTCTCGCATCTTTTGTCATACACATACAACTTCAGGGTTCTCATTAACTGGTTATTCCACTTTGAGTTGAGGGTTGACCCTGTTGCTTCATACCTCTTCTCTTTCTTAACCTTCAGACCCAAAAATGAATGGCAAGCAGGTTAGTGACGTAATTTCAGGTTCTGTTAAATGAACCTGCCTTTTCATACAGGGCCACCTTAAAAGAACCACAGTCTGTAAATCTATGATTCAATTCTGAGAAGATGACATCAATCTTCAGACCAGCAGGTAAGACAATGTTGGAAGTGGTATTTCAACCCAGAGCGGGCCAAACTGCTAAGCTTTTGAGCCCTAAGGAAACTTGGATGATGGTTAAAACCCAGAGCCAATAGTGTTGAAAAAGTAAGACGGTCATATGTGACTATCTGATTCACTCTCTCTCAGAATGTGTCACACAGCAGGTCTTGAGGTCTTAGAGCATCATAAGGCAGCCATGCTTTCGGAGAAGCTGGAGAGGCCCGATGACTGTCAGAAGACCCGACTGGAGCAGCCAACAAACCAGACAATGCCCACAGAGAAACCGACCCAGTAGCCAGATCAAAATAAAAATCACCACTTTCCTTGTAGGGTTACTGGATATGTAATATCCAAATGCCTCTGCCTTGATGAACAGAGGATTGTGGATTGTGGATATGCATAGAAAGGAAGATAGTGTGGCTTGACAGTTGCTAACTAACCCTTTGTCTGGATATACATCCAGTGGTAATACATTGGTTTAAGGTCATTGCTTTAATAATCTTGGGGAGAAACATTTCTATTGTCGCTCACCTTTACATACTACCACAACAATGTACTTCTGGTAAGACCAGTCTTACCTGTACAAACAAGAAAACTCATTGGTGCCACTTGTGTGATCGCATATCTGGGTGAAACCCGATTAACAGTGGCTGTCCTCCGCAGCTCACTTTATTTTGTCATACTAGGGCAGAACAGTGTCTAAAATGAAAAACAGTCAATTACAAATACCTCCTGTTAAAATGATAGGCCTGGCCATAAACAAAGAAATTGTCTCCATGTCATGTGTTCCTCCTACTAAAGATGGCCACCCAGTATGAAACAGATGATGTCATGTCATCTACCAGTGACAAGTCCACGTCGGGGGTTAGACTCCACTGAAGGAGAATATGGCAGATCCTCTGACTGACTTAGATTTTCAATTCTAGCTAGCCTCTTCCAGAAAAGAACAGTGAAATGATTTCCTAAAGTTCACCAAAAATGCAGTAGTGCTTATTGACATGCATCCCATGCTAAAAGGGACAGCATTTTGTCACAAATTACTATCTGTTATTTATATCAGGTAGCAGAACTTAAGGGGTAAGTACAAATGCTGTTTTTTGTTTGCCGGTGGCAGATTTGTGAGCTAGCTCACACCCACATTCTAGGAGCTCATTTAGGTTCTGATAAAACTTTGGAGAGGATCAAGCTCGGTTTCAATTGGCCAGAGCTTAATGAGCAGGCTTGCCACTTTTGTAGTTCCTGCCTAGAAAGTCAACTGTGTCAGATTCCTTGGAGGGACTGCATTCCCCTCATTTCTTTGCCTCTAATCAACATCCTATTTGAGCAAATTGGAGTAGACATACAGTAGTAGGACCACTCGAACCCTTCCCTCTAAGACATAAATATATTTTAGTTCTTGTATATCATGTGACCCAATATCCAGAAGCAATCCTGTTGCGACAAGTCAACTTAAAAGATATCTCACAGGAACTTATGGGAATCTTTGTGCATATTATTATCCTAAAAGAAGTCATTATGGATTCCTTTTACTTCAGATAGTGTACATTTGGGGAGGTTGCCAAGTTATTCTGAATTAAACACCCTAAAACCTCAGTATACCATCCTTAAACTAATACTTAAACAGATGTTATGCAAGGTGGTCAGTGCAGATTGGAGAACTGGGATCAGCTACTTTCCCTTATCCTTTTTGCATACCAGGAAATTCCACAAGCCACAACGGGCTTCTCCCCCTTTGAATTATTTTGTGGTAAACAGCCTCAGGGTTTATTGGACATTGTTAAAGAAGTATGGGAGAATGAGACACTCCCCTCCACAAATATTCTTGAGTAAATTGTACAGTAATGTGATAGATTTACTCAAGTTTGACCTGTCTTTAAAAAAAACATGAGACGGGCAAAGAAAAACAAGTCTGCCTTGAATAACTACAATGAGGCACTACACAAATGTTTTAATCCCTACCTTTCACTCCAAATTGCTGACCCACCAGCAAGATCCTTGTGAAAAAATAATGAAATGGCTTTACTGGTCATCTGATGAAACAACTAATCTGGTCAAACTAAATTGTTTTTGCTCCTAGTTTGACAACCAACCAATAACAGGAGCTAGAGACGTTAATCCTGTCTTTCTGAGTGGTAGAGGACTAAAAATCAGAATGGAGCTCTTTATTGTGCACAACATTATTAAAAATCCAGGAGTGAATATCAGAGAATGCCTATATAGACATCCAGAGGCAAAATGGTATGAAGTAGAGCTTGAGGTCAAACAAATGCTAAATCTTGGGGTGATCAATGTATTCATTAGGATTGCGCTGTGGTAAACCTTGTTCTCAAATCTTTCATGGACTCCATAGCTGTAATGACTGAGACCAATGCTATTTGCTCTATCAATTAGATAACTTGTGACTCAGGTTTGAGTCCAGTGTAGGATGGGTGAGACACATTACATAAGTATGAAAATTAAATTGAGATTACGACTACTGCTACTATGTCAACAAACTGATTTTTCAGCTATGCTGAGTTGGATCATTTCTAAATGGAGAAATTAGGTCTCTGAATTGTTCTCACCAGACAGAGCAGCAACTTCTTCAACAGATCTTCCTCTCCTAAAATATGCCTGTCCAGACTTCTCTTTGGTCTTAGAATTGGACTGACCCATTTGAAGATTTCTGATCAGGTGGTATTCAGTGTCCTTTTCATTAAAGCTTGGCTGGCCTCTAAACTGTCAAAGACTGTGGAAAAAAGACAGAGATGACATTGAGGTGGTCAGTTCATGAGTGAGAACTAAAGGAGGTTAGTGGGTTGTCAGTGGTCAAGATTACCACACATCTGGACTCAGTTATCACTGCATTTGCATATGTTGGTGTGAAGGGAGACAGTCATGTTGTAAACATTAACATTCAAACCCATAAACACAGGACAATAATCGTAGGAATAAATTGATTGATTCAGAGACTACGGGATTATTTTCAAGTGTAGTTTTATGGATATACTAGCAGAATACCCGCGCTTCGCAGTGGAGAAGTAGTGTGTTAAAGAAGTTATGAAAAAGAAAAGGAAAAATTTTAAAAATAACGTAACATGATTGTTAATGTAATTGTTTTGTTATTGAT